>CM065589.1:385004367-385604367 GCA_033119425.1 Bufotes viridis | reverse complement strand
CTTATTGCAGCCTTTCTCAAGCCATACAGTCATGTGTACCATACAGAGTATATATAAAGAGTGCACATCAATTACAATCAATCACATAATTAATCATCAAAAGTGTAAAATTCATTTCTAAAAATGTTAATATACAAAGTATAGTGACAAGTACGTGCTACCACATACATGATCATACTTAAAGTGCAAGTGCTTCTGTGCAAAACATGTTATACTGTAAAAAATGTATCTCAAAGTGCTAATTGCTCAATAATAAACATCCAGGTGTAATTCATAACTATAGATGTGATTAAAAACTCACTCATCGACAATTCATTAGTAGCAGGTGACGTCGGAAACATCGGGTCCTCATCGCGTCCTGTTGTTGCTACTGCACATGTGCGGGATCAACCAAATCTCACGATACTTCGCTCTAAACCTCAAAGGACTGGCATTGACCTAATCAAAAATGGCCGCCCAGATATTTCCTGATTCCAACTTCCTCTTAGCTCGTATCATGTGATCCATAATGTGCTACTGCACATGTGCGAGATCAACCAAATCTCAATATACTTCGCTCTAAACCTCAGAGGACTGGCACTGACCTAATCAAAGATGGCCGCCCAGATATTTCCTGATTCCAACTTCCTCTTAGCTCGGATGATGTGATCCATAATGCTGCCCACAGGCAAGGATCACATGATCGCAGCTCAAAATACAATATTACCATATTACTAGGCTCATAACACCTCATAGAACATCATCTTAAATTATGTAAGTTATATCGTTAATAGAGGAAACTTGGAATTAGAGTTTTTCAGTAGCCAGACATGTTCTAAAAACCCACGTTGGTTGTTTCAATTATAGTTTTGTATAAATTTCTGACACCGATGTTCCGATTGTCGCTGCACCCAAATGTCGATGGTTTGACTTGCAAAAAAATATAATAATCACTATATCCTCTTTTTGGATGTGGCCCTCATGCGCTGTGGTCTCTGGACTTTCCTTTTTCCTCCATCTGCAGTGGCGTTTCCCTCCCCGTCTGGTTCTAGAGGGTCTTGGCCTGGTCCTAAAAAAGGCTCCATAGTTATATTCACAGGGGAGTCTTCAGCAGTCCTTTGTTTGATATCAGGACCCCGAATCTGTGTATTTCTTTTATCCAATGGACCAGTATATTTTTTCTCACCAAATCGCCGATTTCTCTTGAGGTCCCCCTGCCAAACATAGACGTATCCTTTTGTATAGTCCTCCATATCACGTTTCCATTTATGCCGTTTTTTTTCCTGTAATTCTGATTTCAATCTATCAAAAAATGGAACATACGATGTCAAATATGTAGTTAGATCCTGTGGGGAGTCGCTCTGGTAGACAGCGGTGCGGGTGCAGTTTAGAGGCAAAACAAGGAGTCCAGATTGTGCATCAAACAGTGTTTTATTCACACTTGCACACCAGAAATGAAAACAGTCTCTTGGTGACAGTTCACACACAACAGAAATCATGTGGCAAAACCAAAAACAGGCCAACACAGGGTCCAGTCACCTTGGGTGGTTTAAGTGCGGGTTCACACCTAGCAGTCGGTTCAGCCGCAGGCGATTCCTCCTTCAGGTTGCAGGGAAACACCACCTTGCTGAGCTCCGTCCTCCAGCACAGAGAACTCCTCAGCCCTGTTAGCAGGCTCCAGGATAATCACCTCAGACACAGCTGATGGCTGTGTTTTATACCCAGCCCAAAACTCGGACTGGACCGTGGGGAGCAGCCACCCACCCTACTCTTTAGCTGCTCCCAGTAAGAGCCGGCCCGGATCGGCTTTGCAGCCATGCTATTTAAAAGAGTCAAAACAGCACTAGCTGCTGCAGACAAAAACCCGGCTCTCACCTCACCGAGGCCAGCAACCTCGGTGACACGTACCTGCCATCGCATATGACACCTTGCACCTTACCACATACCCCCCTTTGTTCAACCCTGAGGGGTGAACACACGTAAGGCAGTGGACGCGGGACAGGGCATCTGCGTTGCCCTGCAAGCGGCCTGCCCTGTGTTCCACGGAAAACTTGAAATTTTGAAGAGATAGGAACCACCTGGTGACCCGAGCATTCCTCTCCTTGGCCTGACTCATCCATTTGAGGGGGAATGGTCGGTCACCAGACGGAACCTCCTCCCTAACAGGTAGTAGCGGAGAGATTCGAGTGCCCACTTGATAGCCAGGCACTCCCTCTCCACTATACTATATCTGGACTCGGCGGGACTGAGCTTACGGCTCAGGAAGACAACGGGATGTTCTTCCCCGTTGACCTCCTGAGACAGTACCGCACCGAGGCCTACCTCCGAGGCGTCGGTCTGTACGACAAACTCCTTGTTGAAGTCGGGTGTCACCAAAACCGGGGACCCACACAGGGCCGACTTCAACGTGGAGAAAGCCTCCTCCGCCTTCTCACTCCAGCTAAGCCTCCCAGACTTTCGCCCCTTCAACAGGTCTGTCAATGGCGCTGCTATTGTGGCAAAGTGGGGCACAAACCTCATGTAGTAACCTACAATCCCCAGGAACGACTTTACCTGCCTGGTGGTGACCGGTCGGGGCCAGTTACGAATGGCCTCTACCTTAGTTACCTGAGGTTTGATAACTCCCGCCCAATTACATATCCCAGATATTTTGTCTCCTCTAACCCTATGGAGCACTTCTTTGGGTTAGCGGTCAGTCCGGCTTTCCTCAGGGCATCCACTACCGCCTGCACCTTGGGTAAATGGCTTTCCCAGTCGGTGCTGTGGATGACTACATCATCTAAGTAGGCCGAGGCGTACCGACGATGTGGTCGCAGCACTATGTCCATTAACCTTTGGAAAGTGGCGGGGCGCCATGCAGGCCAAAGGGTAACACCTTGTAGTGATACAGGCCCTGCGGGTAACAAATGCGGTTTTTCCTTAGCCGACTCCGTTAAGGGTACCTGCCAGTACCCTTTAGTGAGGTCCAGCACAGAAAAATAACGAGCTTGTCCTAAACTTTCAACAAGCTCGTCTACTCGGGGCATGGGATACGCGTCAAACTTGGATACTTCATTTAACTTGCGAAAGTCGTTGCAGAACCGCAACGTCCCATCCGGCTTAGGTATTAGGACTATGGGACTGGCCCACTCACTTTTCGACTCCTCAATGACATCGAGCTTCAACATTAAGTGCACTTCCTCCGTGATGGCCCGCCGCCGAGCCTCGGGTACCCGGTATGGTTTTAACCGGACCTTGGCCTGAGGCTCAGTGACGATGTCATGTCGGATGAGAGACGTGCGGCCAGGGAGGTCCGAGAACACATCCGTGTTCCGACTGAGGAACTCCTGACTTCCTGAACTTGTTTGGAAGACAGGCTGTCTGCAATTTTTACCGTGGTTACGGCTTCACAGGCCTCGAACTGTGGGGCTGGACCCTTTTCACCTAGAAGCCCTGGCCGGGGCTGGGGTCGTCGGCCGCGTCCCTATCTTTCCACGGCTTAAGTAAATTCACGTGGTACACCTGCTCCGGCTTGCGCCGCCTGGCTGGTGTACTTTGTAATTACTTCCCCTACTTTCTCGATCACCTCATAGGGGCCCTGCCACCTAGCTAGGAATTTGCTGTCAAGGGTGGGTACCAGAACCAAAACCCGATCTCCCGGATTGAAGTCCCGTACCCGAGCCTGACGATTGTACACCCTACTCTGGGCTTGTTGCGCTGCCTCCATATGCTCCCGGACCAAGGGCAACACCCTTTCCATCCGTTCCTGCATCTGGGCGACATACTCAATGACACTTTTGTGGGGACAGGCTGTTGTTCCCATGCTTCCTTGGCGATATCCAACAGGCCCCGAGGGTGTCTGCCATAAAGCAGTTCGAAGGCGAGAACCCAGTAGAGGCCTGGGGCACCTCTCGCACTGCGAACATGAGATAGGGCAGAAGCAGATCCCAGTCCTTCCCATCTCTAGACACCACCCTCTTTAACATATTTTTAGAGTTTGGTTAAACCTCTCCACAAGACCGTCTGTTTGCGGATGGTAAACGGACGTCCGTAACTGCTTTATACGCAACAATTTACACAGTTCCCTCATTACTTTGGACATAAAGGGGTCCCTTGGTCTGTCAGAACCTCTTTAGGCAGGCCCACACGGGAAAACATCTCCATTAACTCTTTGGCAATGAGCCTAGCTGAGGTATGTCGCAGAGGCACCGCCTCCGGATACCGAGTGGCATAGTCGAGAACTACCAGAATGTGTTGGTGGCCCCTGGCAGACTTTGGTACAGGCCCAATTAAATCCATAGCGACTCGCTCAAACGGTACTTCAATAATTGGCAGAGGTACCAGAGGACTACGGAAATGTGGCTGGGGGCTAGTTATCTGACAGGTTGGACAGGACTTACAATAATCTTCTACCTCCTTGAACACACCGGGCCAATAAAACCGCTGCAGTATGCGGTCCTGGGTTTTCTGCCACCCCAGGTGTCCCCCAAGAACATGTTGGTGGGCAAGCTCCATGACAAGCTTGCGATACGCTGTGGGCACCACCAACTGTTCAACAGGTTCACCTCGGATTTGGTTCACCCGATACAACATATCCTGCAGAACAATAAATCGTGGGAACATTAATTCAGCCCCTGGTTTCTGGGGTTTACCATCAATTTCCAGCACATTCTCCCAGGCCCTGGTGAGGGTTTGGTCCCGGTGTTGGGCGGTCCCAAAATTATCTCCGGAGACGTGGAGGTCTGCCAACTCAGGACCTGGTGGCAAGTCCTCCATGTCTCCCACCATTACACTCAGTGGGGGTGTCTCCCCTCTATCACAGAAGTGGTGGTCACCCCTACCGCAGGCCCTTCGGACTCGGGCTCCCAGGGCTCTGGCCTCCCACAGGAACCAGGCCACTCTGCTAGGGTTACCCCTGTCTCAGGGCTATTAGTCACTTTCACCTCAGGCCATAGTGACGGAAAACCAGGAAGTCTCTCCCAATTATTAGTTCATACGGTAGTTTGGCGGAGATCGCCACTTCACAAGTCCAGGTGCCGGCCGCCGTGGACAGAGACATTTCAGCAGTGGGATAGTCCTTTAAGTCTCCGTGTATGCACACCACCCCAACTTTCCGGCCCGTATACTGGGTGGGCTGTACCAGGGCAGCACTTACCAGGGTTACCAGGCTCCCTGAGTCCAACAGCGCCACTGCCAGGTTATCCCCGACTTGCACCTGGCACAGATGACGACTGTCCATTGTCTCGGGGATGCCGGTCGCACACAGTCTCCGGGCATACATGGAAGCCCGGTACCCATAATTAGTCTCCATGGGTTCCCCCACTGTGGACAGTTGGCCCTTATGTGTCCAGGCTCCCGACACTGCCAGCAGACCACTGGGGACGGATCTGCAAGAGGTACCTCCCGGGCGGGTTTGGCCGGCCGCCCGGGACTGGGGTGGAGATTTGCGGGGTTTGACTGGCCCCCTCCCAAAAGAACCCCCTGCAGGTTTCTGGTGGCCTCATATCGTTCCACCAGGTCGACCATCTCAAGGGCATTGGTGGGGGATACCTGGCCGATCCAGTGTTGAAGGGGGTAAGGCAAGGCCCTCCAAAACATGTCAGCCAGCAGCCGGTCCAGCATAGCAGTCGGACTCAGAACCTCAGGCTGCAGCCATTTTTGCAACCTGTGCAGCAACTCATAGTACTGCGGCCTGGCGGGTTCAGCCACGTTAAAGTCCCACTGGTGGACACGCTGAGCCCGGACCAACACGTTTACCCCCAGTCTGGCCAGGATCTCCCCCTTCACCGTGGAATAGTCAGCAGCCTGGTCGTCTGCCAAATCAAAAAAAAACTTGCTGGGGTCCAGACGCCAGGAACGGAGCGGCGACCTCTGCCCACTGTTCTCGGGGTAATTTCTCCCTCACGGCCACCTTCTCGAACACCGCCAGATAGGTCTCAACATCATCCGAGGGGTCATCTTAGGGATCGCGGCACGGACAGCTTTCCGGGCATCGTGGACGCGGTGGGACGCTCCTGCCGCTTGCAACGCCATCACGTGCTGTAGCAGTAGCTGGTTGGTCTCCCGCTGCTGCACGTTAGCCTCTATGAGGGCTTTCACAGCCGCCTCCATTTTGTCGGGGATCACAGGCTGCAACTTTGCCGGCTTAATATAGGACATTCACTTTTGCTCAGCAAAAACAAAGTTCGGCGTTCACGCCAGCCTCACTGCGCATGCCCGCATCCGACACCAAATGTGGGGAGTCGCTCTGGTAGACAGCGGTGCGGGTGCAGTTTAGAGGCAAAACAAGGAGTCCAGATTGTGCATCAAACAGTGTTTTATTCACACTTGCACACCAGAAATGAAAACAGTCTCTTGGTGACAGTTCACACACAACAGAAATCATGTGGCAAAACCAAAAACAGGCCAACACAGGGTCCAGTCACCTTGGGTGGTTTAAGTGCGGGTTCACACCTAGCAGTCGGTTCAGCCGCAGGCGATTCCTCCTTCAGGTTGCAGGGAAACACCACCTTGCTGAGCTCCGTCCTCCAGCACAGAGAACTCCTCAGCCCTGTTAGCAGGCTCCAGGATAATCACCTCAGACACAGCTGATGGCTGTGTTTTATACCCAGCCCAAAACTCGGACTGGACCGTGGGGAGCAGCCACCCACCCTACTCTTTAGCTGCTCCCAGTAAGAGCCGGCCCGGATCGGCTTTGCAGCCATGCTATTTAAAAGAGTCAAAACAGCACTAGCTGCTGCAGACAAAAACCCGGCTCTCACCTCACCGAGGCCAGCAACCTCGGTGACACGTACCTGCCATCGCATATGACACCTTGCACCTTACCACAATCCTCAGTTGACATTAATTGTTGTAGCTGCTCCATGTTTTTCTGGATGTTGCCCTTTATTATAATCACCTCTTTCTGTAAAAATTCAATATTCAACAGAATCATATCCAGCGCAAATTTGTTAGAAATCTGGATAAAACGTGTACAAAATTCAGCATTATTCGGAAACAAATCCGGTCGTAATTGGGACCTCATGCCCCGTGGTATTCTATGCATCTGGAAATATTCACAGAGGGTGAAAAGATGTAAATCCACATTAATTAGACGTTTTGACTCATATTCATATTGTCTCTTAATTTCTGGCAATGATGGAGCAAACAGAAAAGAGGTATCTCTCACCGTGTCCTTTAAAATTCTCCGTCCATCCTCATCAGTATATACGAACACATCAGGGTGCGTGTTATCTCGAGGTGATGTCATATTTCAGGTGCAGTGCTCCTCAGATGCTTGGAAATAGGAGTAAAAGAAAGAGGTAGCAGCACACTTGTAATCAGCGGGTGCAAATCAAGGCCTAAGGACTGGCATCAAAGTCCACAATATACAAATTGAAAGAAGGGCCAGCAGCACTCCAGATGAATTCCAGTGAACAACGTTTATTCACCCAGTGTCCGGGTCAAACAGCGACGTTTCGACTGCTTATTGCAGCCTTTCTCAAGCCATACAGTCATGTGTACCATACAGATTATATATAAAGAGTGCACATCAATTACAATCAATCACATAATTAATCATCAAAAGTGTAAAATTCATTTCTAAAAATGTTAATATACAAAGTATAGTGACAAGTACGTGCTACCACATACATGATCATACTTAAAGTGCAAGTGCTTCTGTGCAAAACATGTTATACTGTAAAAAATGTATCTCAAAGTGCTAATTGCTCAATAATAAACATCCAGGTGTAATTCATAACTATAGATGTGATTAAAAACTCACTCATCGACAATTCATTAGTAGCAGGTGACGTCGGAAACATCGGGTCCTCATCGCGTCCTGTTGTTGCTACTGCACATGTGCGGGATCAACCAAATCTCACGATACTTCGCTCTAAACCTCAAAGGACTGGCAATAAACAGTCGAAACGTCGCTGTTTGACCCGGACACTGGGTGAATAAACGTTGTTCACTGGAATTCATCTGGAGTGCTGCTGGCCCTTCTTTCAATTTTTTTATTAATTTCACTAGATATCTCCATTCATAGGGAATGTTGTTGTCCCGCAGGATTTTTGTATATTTTTGAAACTCTCTTCTTTTTGCAAGAGTGGCTGGAGACAAATCGGTAAATAGAAGGACATTCTAAAATCTTTCTGGGAGAGCGTCCTTTTTTAAAGAAGATCTCATTAATTCTTCCTTTAGGTCAGGCATCCTCAAACTGCGGCCCTCCAGCTGTTGTAAAACTACAACTCCCACAATGCCCTGCTGTAGGCTGATACCTGTAGGCTGTTTGGGCATGCTGGGAGTTGTAGTTTTGCAACAGCTGGAGGGCCGCAGTTTGAGGATGCCTGCTTTAGGTGATAGAAGTGAATCCTGGTTAATACGTCTCTGGGGACTGAGGGAGCCAGTTATTTTGGTTTAGGAATGCGGTGTGCCCTGTCTATGACCAGGTCAGAGCTAGTGGCGTCACGGAGATATGCCACTATGAGGTCGGTAATAAATTCTGACAACTGTGCATCATTCACTGACTCAGGAATGTTACGGAATCTGATATTGTTTCTTCTGGAATGGTCCTCCAGATCTTCCAGTTTTAATTTTATGGCGGAAAGTTCATCTTCCACTGTGTTATGGACATCCACAAGGGAATTATGCGCAGTGACGAACTCCTCCATTTTATCCTCTAGGTGGGCTGTTCTCTCACCTATCGCCACAATTTATGCATGTATAGTAGATATAGTATCTCTGAAGTCCCTGTGTATAGACTGCTTAAGTTCAGTGAGCATATCTTGCATGACTGCTACTGAGATAATGGTGTCTTTACGGTTAATGGGAGCCTCTGTGGCTGATATAGGAGATGAAGACTGCGAAGGATACTCACTCACCCATTTTTGCTTTTTATTTTCTTGCAGGGGAGAGCTGGAGGGGTCCTGCTGAGCATTCGGCAGAAGCAGAGGTGGACTGGAGCCAGAAGATCTCTGCGAGGAGTGGGGAGTGTCCTCTATCTGGCGGGAGTCTGCGCCATCTTGCCTGCAGGCCTTAACTGAGGAGTAGAAGGCCGTCATCTTCTGTGGACCGGAGCCCTTTTTCTTGCCCCTGGTCATCATCTGCGGCACCCCCAGCAGCTGTAGAGGCTCAGGTGCAGGTAAATAGGTCTTAATCTCTGCTGTAGGTAGCGCTGAGAGACGCTTAGTAGTCAGGTCACACGGAGCCCTTCTGCTATGCTTCCATCGCGCTCGGCATCCGGCCACGCCCCCAACTCCATTTGAGGTCATGTATGGATGGAAAGTCAAGCTTCCTATGGACATCAATCCCTCAGAAAATGACACTGTGGACCCCATGTCTGTTTCAGATGATGCCAACCCTGATGTGCTAAAAACACTGACAACCATTCTTAAAAAGCTCTGCTCAGTTATCAGTACCAACATCCACTCTGCCCAGGAACACCAGAAGCGTGCTACTTCCCGGCCATCAGCTACATCCTGACAGGAACAGAGGACAACCACTTCCTTCTCAGAGATAAAGTCATCCACCACATGAAAACTGACTTGACAAAAAAAACTACAGGACTATTTGAACCAAAATGTGAATGAATATGTGAGCTTCCCTGGAATGTCTCTTGATGGAGTCTAGGCAACTGATGCAGAGATTATGGCCACAGCGAATCTGTTAAGTTGCGACATTCTCATCTACACAAACGTCGGTGACTCCATGGATTGGTTGTCATAGTGATGAGCGGCAGGGGCAATATTCAAATTTGCGATATTTTGCGAATATTTGGGTGAATATTCGCCATATATTCGAGAATTCACAAATTTGTGATCTGCAGTCATTATTTAATTGATTGCAAAAATTTGCATACAGTTTTGCATAAAAATTCGCAATTTGAATATTCGTGATCAACTAATGGACAGTATATTATGCCCAGATTAATGTAATTTGAAATACAGAAACTGTTTGGGGAGGTCAGACAGTATATGTCACGTAAATCCACAGAATATGGACTCTATTGGACCCAGATTAATGGAATGTGCGCTACATACACTGTTTGCAGATGTAGTACTGTATTTTTTATGCAAAGCCACACACTATGGTCACTAGATGTGAGCCAGATTATTAAAGACACAGTCTGCGGATAAAGTACACTATAAGTCACTAATAGGTACAAAATAAAAATATTTTTTCTATATATATATATTGCAGATGCCTGCCCGTGTGTGAGAGGTCGCAGGCCCACAGACTGTACTGTGTGCACACCACTCATATAGGGTGGCACAGTACCTTGCAGAAAAAAAAGTCATTTAATTTTTACTCTTTAATATAATTGCATTAGCCTGCCAGTGAGTGTCAGGCCCACAGACTGTACTGTGCCCATTACCAGTGCCCACCACTCATATAGGGTGGCACAGTACCTTGCAGATAAAAAAGTAATTTAATTTTTACCCTTTAATATAATTGCATTTGCCTGCCAGTGTGTGTCAGGCCTACAGACTGTACTCTGAGCACACCACTCATATAGGGTAGCAGAGTACCTTGCAGATAAAAAAGTCATTTAATTTTTACCCTTTAATATAATTGCATTTGCCTGCCAGTGAGTGTCAGGCCCACAGACTGTACTGTGCCCACTGCCAGTGCCCACCACTCATATAGGGTGGCACAGTACCTTGCAGAAAAAAAAGTCATTTAATTTTTACCCTTTAATATAATTGCATTTGCCTGCCAGTGTGTGTCAGGCCTACAGACTGTACTCTGAGCACACCGCTCATATAGGGTGGCACAGTACCTTGCAGATAAAAAAGTAATTTAATTTTTACCCTTTAATATAATTGCATTTGCCTGCCAGTGTGTGTCAGGCCTACAGACTGTACTCTGAGCACACCACTCATATCGGGTGGTACAGTACCTTGCTGATAAAAAAAAGTCATTTAATTTTTACCCTTTAATATAATTGCATTTGCCTGCCAGTGTGTGTCAGGCCCACAGACTTTACTGTGTGCACACCACTCATATCGGGTGGCACAGTACCTTGCAGATAAAAAAGTCATTTAATTTTTACCCTTTAATATAATTGCATTTGCCTGCCAGGGTGTGTCAGGCCCACAGACTGTACTGTGTGCACACCACTCATATAGGGTGGCACAGTACCTTGCAGATAAAAAAGTCATTTAATTTTTCCCCTTTATATAATTGTATTTGCCTGCCAGTGTGTGTCGGGCTCACAGACTGTACTGTGTGCACACTACTCATATACGGTGGCACAGTACCTTGCAGATAAAAAAAGTCATTTAATTTTTACCCTTTAATATAATTGCATTTGCCTGCCAGTGAGTGTCAGGCCCACAGACTGTACTGTGCCCACTGCCAGTGCCCACCACTCATATCGGGTGGCACAGTACCTTGCAGAAAAAAAAGTCATTTAATTTTTACCCTTTAATGTAATTGCAGTTGCCTGCCAGTGTATGTCAGGCCCACTAACTGTACTGTGCCTATGCCCACCACTCATATAGTGTGGCATAGTACCTTGCATGCATAGTACCACTAATCAAAAAAAGGCAGAGGCAGGCCACCCCGCAGGGGCCATCGTGGTCGTGGTGCTGTGATTTCCTTTGGCCCTAGAATAATGCCTAGTGTTTGGAGGCCACATACCCTGAACTCGAAAAATTCTGAGGACATAGTTGACTGGCTTACAAAGGACACCCAATCTTCTACATCTTCCGCTCGGAACCTTGACTCACCATCCTCCTCGAGCTCAGCTTCGGGCACCTCTCAAGTTACCACTTGCCCGCCCGCCGCCACCACCAACACTAGCACCACAGCCTCTTCATTTGATCAGTCAGAGGAGTTATTTAAACATCAGTTGGAAGAAATGAGTGATGCGCAATCATTATTGCCAGAGGATGTAGATAACAGGGATATGTCTCAGTCAGGCAGCATTACACACATGGACGTACGGTGTTATGATGTTGTACCCACTGCTGCTTCCTTTGCTGAGTTGTCAGATACAAGTGAAGTGGTTGATGATGACGATGTGGATGTCACGTGGGTACCCGCTCGAAGAGATGAAGAACAGGGGGAAAGTTCAGATGGGGAGACAGAGAGGAGGAGAAGACAAGTTGGAAGCAGGGGGAGGTCATCACAAGGAGCTAGTGGCACAGTCAGACAGCATGTTACCGCACCCGGGGTCAGCCAGATAGCACGCCAATCAACACATGTTGTTGCTACCACCAGAATGCTGTCATTACAAAGCTCAGCAGTGTGGAATTTTTTGTGTGTGTCTGCCTCTGATAACAGCGATGCCATTTGCAATCTTTGCCAAAATAAACTGAGTCGTGGGAAGTCACCACCTAGGTACAACTGCTTTGTGAAGGCACATGATCTCACATCACAAATGCCTATGGGATCAACACATAAGTACAAGCAGCACACAAACTCAAAGCCACCATCCTCCTCCTGGCCCAGCATCTTCAACCACGTCAACCACTGCTGTCCTCCCTGCCCCCTCTCAACCACCCGCCACTCCGCCTCTCACCTTCAGCAGTTCCTGCTCATCTGCCCACAGTCAGGTGTCTGTCAAGGAAATGTTTGAGCGTAAGAAGCCAATGTCGCCTGGAATTAGTGATAACAGAGCCACCTTGGGTGTGTTATGAACAGATGACCCTGAGAATTTAGTATATGCAGCAAAGACCTGGTACCAAAATCCCTTAATGGGAGGGCAGTCCCACCAGACATGAAGAATGGAGCCTGTATCGGCCTTACACCGCCAGCAGAGATTGGAGGCAGTGGGAACATTTTGTGCAATTTCAGAGGGCAATAATACCATCTGGCCAGTATTTTATAATTCTTTTCCTTAGCAGATGCCGCTAATGACACTCCATATGAGAGTGTACACATCCTCTTGATCTCTTCATCTGAAATGGTTATTTGTAGATCAGATTCCCATTTTCTAAAAAAGGGAGCCGTTCCTGGGTTACCCAGGTCAAGCAATGTTTGATAGAGCTGCGAGAGTCATTTGAATTGGGAGTTAGGGCGCATGTAAATGGTCTCGAAGGCTGTGTGGTCAGGGCACGACACTCCACCCAGTAGACGCTGCGCAAATGTTTTCACCTGAAAGTAAGCAAGCCAGGAAGACCTCGTTCGCCTATCTTCAGGGACAATGGCCTCGTAAAACTGCATAGTATTCTGATTAAGAATATCACGAATATCATTCCTTCTGCCAAATTAAGAAATCCCGGGACTGGCAACCCGGGACAAAGTCTGGATTACCCATGATCGGGGTTAGAGGCCCGCATTTGGAGGAGAGGCAGCATTTTGTGGTCCAATGATCCCAGCATGACAGCGTGTGCCTCGCCAAGAAAGGCCAGTGTTCAGAAGGTGGTCTAGTAGGGACCCAAGGAGCCACGTCTAGCTCCAGAGGGGAAAGGTCTCTATCTATCTGAACCCACACCCTAGTTGTTTTCCTATCAGACCAGTTGATCAGTCTCATCAAGACCGCTGAAGCATGATAGGTCTTGATGCCCTGCAGGTCAGGGAGACCTAGACCCCCTCTAGTCTTAGGTTTGGTCAGAACCGAGGCCAACAATCTAGCTCTACCAGCTCCCCAAATAAATTTGGAGAAGGCCTTTTGCAGGGAAGCAAAGAACCTTTCAGGGACAAGAATTGGTATAGTCTGGAACAAATATAGGAATCGTGGAAGGACGTCCATTTTAAGGACACTCAGACTACCAAACCAGGACAGCTGTTTCATGAAGTATTTTTGTAAGTCCTCCAGCGTTTTCTTCTACAACCCCAGGTAGTTAAGTGGATATAGGAGATGCAGCTGCCTAGGTATCTGTAAACCAAAGTACGTTATGCTATCAGGTTGCCATTTGAAGAGAAAATTGTTCTGCAGCTGACGAGCGCTATTGGTCGGTAGCGAGATATTTAGTAGTTCACACTTTGTAGGATTGATCTTGAAATTGCTGAGATGACCAAACCTCTAAAATTCTTCCAAAATGGAAGGCATGGATACGCAAGGATTAGAAACATACATGAGTAAGTCATCCGCATACAGAGCAAGTTTGTGATGGGTCGACCCTGCTGTTATGCCTGTTATATCAGGGTTGGAACGTAAGGCATTAGCTAGGTGTTCCATGACTATGACCTAAAGCAGTGGTGAAAGTGGGCAACCTTGGCGCGTTCCATTATGGATCTCAAAGGGAGAAGCAAGGACCCCATTCACGTGCACCCTAGCCGTCGGCTGAGTATATAAAGCACTTATCCTATCTATAACGGTCGGACCAAGGCCTACTTGTCTCAGCGCGGCTAACATGAACCTCCAGCTGACTCTATCAAATGCCTTTTCGGCATCCACCGCAAAGAGACAAAAAGGCAACTTGGAGGTTGAGGCATGGGAGATGAGATTGATGGTTCTGATGGTTTGTCCCTAGCTTCCCTACCGAGGACAAACCCTACCTGGTCGCCATGAATGATGCTGGGAAGGACTTTGTTCAGACAGTTTGCTATCACCTTGGCATATATTTTAATATCAAAATTAATAAGTGAAATAGGCCTGTAGTGGCCGCACACAGTTGGGTCCTTGTTTTGGGAGCACGACTACGGTCGCCTCTAAAGATTGTTTAGGGAATGGGCAACAGATGCTGTTAAACACTCTTAGCATGAAGGGAAGCAATTCATCTCTAAAAGTCTTAAAAAAAGAGGCGGTAAAACCATCTGGGCTCGGGCTCTTCCCACCCTTCAGGTCGCGCAGGACCTCCCCTACTTCAGTCCCCGAAAGATCTCCCTCCAATTCCTCACTTACCCCGGGGGGGATGGTCAGGAGTGCTGTTTCATGCACGTAATCGGTAATCCTACTCTCAAGAGCATCCGCTGACATGTCCCCAAATTGTCCTTGAATGTTGTACAAGCCCCCATAGTATAGTCGGAAGGCATCAGCAATACTACCAGGATGGTGGTCAAGAGTATCACTACCATCTCTTATGGAAGGTATGTATCCCGCCAGTTGCCTAGGGTGTATAAAACGCACCATGGCCTTCCCCGGCTTGTTGAGTGTTCATTAGTGATGAGCGGCAGGTGCCATATTCGATTTCGACGAAATTCGCGAATATTCGAATGAATATTCGTTTCATATTCGTCGAAATCGAATATTCGTCATTTTTTCTAGTTATCGCGATTAACATGCGATTTAAATAATCGCATATTGCGATTTGTACTTAAGGCTACTTTCCTATTGGTTTCATATCTAGAATTAGCGAGGATGACGAATATGACGAATGTATTCGTCTATTCCTCAAAACGAAGATAACGAAGTATTCTACATCTTCGTTTTAGCTACCTATTCGTCAACTTAGCTAATTCTAGCAATCAAATAGGAAGGTTGACTATAGAGACAGCTGTGTTAAATTCGCTATGCGATTTTTTTTTTTTTTAATAAATAGAATACTTATAATAATTTTATCAAGTAATATAATTATTGTATTAAAAAAATAAATCGCATAGCGAATTCTATACAACTGTCTAGTAAGTCAACCTTCCTATTTGATTGCTAGAATTAGCGAATAGCGAAGTTGACGATGACGAGGCGAATAGGTAGCTAAAACGAAGATGTAGAATACTTCGTTATCTTCGTTTTGAGGAATATGACGAATACATTCGTCATATTCGCTATTCAGCTAATTCTACCAAGCCAACCATAACTTCTGTGCTCATGGAGCGTCCCCATCACCATGGGAACGTCTCCATATACTAAAATGTACTGTCGGATTTGAGGAATTACGTTGAAATCGCAATGCGATTAATTCAAGTTATATTAATCGCATTGCGATTTCAACTTAGAGCTGGGTTTATAATGGGTCAGCTTGCTAGAATTAACGAAGTTAACGAATATGGAATATAGCAGCAGTGCTAAGTTGAAATCGCAATGCGATTAATTTAACTAAAGTATTCGCATTGCGATTTCAACTTAGCACTGCTAGTGCATAGCATTAGCTATACTCCATATTCGTTAATTCTAGCCTATGTAAGATAGCAGTGCTAAGTTGTAATCGCAATGCGATTAATATAACTTGAATTAATCGCATTGCGATTTCAACGTAATTCCTCAAATCCGACAGTACATTTTAGTATATGGAGATTCTCCCATGGATGGGGACGCTCCACATGAGCACGGAAGTCGGCAGAAGCGGCAACGGGCACTGACTAGCGCAGCCAGGAAGCCAGGAATCCTCAGGACAGGTAAGAACTACTTTTGGGAAGTAGGAAAGAAAAAAATATAACTAAAAAAAAAAAAAACGAATATTCGAAATAGCGAATTTATAGCGCTATATTCGAAATATTCGCGAATTAGCGAAGTGCCGATATTCGCTAAAAAAATTCGCTTTTCGAATATTCGCGCTCAACACTAGTGTTCATATAGATAACTCCGAAAGCGCTCCGTGTTAGCCTGGACACGTTGGGTGAGTAAGCCTCTAACCTGTTCACGGATGCCTGTTGTGGGGAATTGCTCTGGTAGACAGGCTTGCGGACGCAGTATAGAGGCAAGGTACACAGTTCTCTGGGTAAAGCAGAAGTGTTTTATTCACACTCGGCAAAACAGAAACAGTCTTTAGTGCTTGTTCACACTCGGCAAAACAGAAACAGTCTTTAGTGCTTGTTCACACAAGGCAAAACACCTGGCAAAAACATAAGTCCCACAGCAAGGTCACCTGAGTGGTCGGTGTTAGTTCACACCGGGCAGTTAGGTCGGCCACGCAAAGTTTCCACCAGCGGCTTCCAGGTAGACTGCACGCCTGTTTGCAGACTCTTGCTCTCAGCCCTGAGAGCTCCACAGCCACACCAGCAGCTTCCAGGATAATCACCTCCCACCTGCTGAGGTGGCTGCCTTTTAAAGGCCCGGAAAAAGTCCGGCCTGGACCGTGGGGAATAGTCTCCCACCCAGCACTTGACTATTCCCAATAAGAGCCGGCCCGGATCGGCTTTGTAGCCATACTAAATATCAATGTGTCAAGCAGCACTAGCTGCTGCTGACACAAAAATCCGGCTCTTATCTCACCGAGGCCAGGAACCTCGGTGACACGTACCTTCCGTCGATGGCGGAACCTTGCGCCCTCTTACATACCCCCCTTTGTTCAGCCCTGAGGGGTGAACACACATGAGACAGTGGGCCGCGGGACAGGGCATCCGCGTTACCCTGCAAGCGGCCTGCCCGGTGTTCTACTGAGAACTTGAAGTTCTGTAAGGACAGGAACCACCTGGTGACCCGAGCATTCCTCTCCTTGGCCTGGCTCATCCACTTGAGAGGGAATGGTCGGTCACCAGACGGAACTTCCTCCCTAACAAGTAATAGCGGAGAGACTCGAGTGCCCACTTGATAGCCAGGCACTCCCTCTCCACTATACTATACCTGGTCTCGGCTGGGTTGAGCTTACGGCTCAGGAAGACAACGGGATGTTCTTCGCCGTTGACTTCCTGAGACAGTACAGCGCCGAGGCCTACCTCCGAGGCATCCGTCTGTACTATGAACTCCCTGTTGAAGTCGGGTGTCACCAAAACCGAGGGACCCACACAGGGCCGACTTCAATGCAGAGAAAGCCTCTTCTGCCTTCTCACTCCAGTGAACCTTTCCGGACTTCCGTCCCTTCAACAGGTCTGTCAATGGTGCTGCTATCGTGGCAAAGTGGGGCACAAACCTCATGTAGTACCCTACAATCCCCAGGAACGATTTTACCTGCCTGGTGGTGACCGGTCGGGGCCAATTACGTATTGCCTCTATCTTATTTACCTGAGGTTTGATGACTCCCCGCCCAATGACATACCCCAGATACTTGGTCTCTTCTAACCCAATGGCACACTTTTTTGGATTAGCGGTTAGTCCAGCTTTTCTAAGGGCATCCACTACCGCCTGTACTTTGGGCAAATGGCTTTCCCAGTCGGTGCTGTGGATGACTACATCATCTAAGTAGGCCGAGGCGTACCGACGATGAGGTCGCAGCACAATGTCCATTAACCTTTGGAAAGTGGCAGGGGCGCCATGCAGGCCAAAGGGTAATACCTTGTAATGATACAGGCCCTGCTGAGTAACAAAAGCAGTTTTTCCTTGGCCGACTCCGTTAAGGGTACCTGCCAGTACCCTTTAGTGAGGTCTAGCACAGAAAAATAACGGGCTTGCCCTAAATTCTCAACAAGCTCGTCTACCCGGGGCATGGGATACGCATCAAACTTGGACACTTCATTTAACTTGCGAAAATCGTTGCAGAACCATAGCGTCCCATCTGGCTTAGGTATTAGGACTATGGGACTTGCCCATTCACTTTTCGACTCCTCAATGACATCAAGCTTCAACATTAATTGCACTTCCTCCGCGATGGCCCGTCGCCGAGCCTCGGGTACCCGGTATGGTTTTAACCGGATCTTGGCCTGAGGCTCCGTGGCGATATCATGTTGGATGAGGGAAGTGCGGCCAGGAAGGTCCGAGAACACATCCGTGTTCCGACTGATGAACTCCCTTACCTCCTGAACTTGTTTGGAAGACAGGCTGTCTGCAATTTTACCGTGGTTACTGCGTCACAGGCCTCAAACTGTGGGGCTGGACCCTTTCACCTAGAAGCCCTGGACGGGGGCTGTTGTCGGACGAGTCCCTATCTTTCCACGGCTTTAGTAAATTCACATGGTACACCTGCTCCGGCTTGCGCCGCCTGGCTGGTGTACTTTGTAATTACTTCCCCTACCTTCTCGATCACCTCATAGGGCCCCTGCCACCTAGCTAGGAACTTGCTGTCAAGGGTAGGTACCAGAACCAAAACCCGATCTCCCGGATTGAAATCCCGTACCCGAGCCTGACGATTATACACCCCTACTCTGAGCTTGTTGCGCTGCCTCCATATGCTCCCGGACCAGCGGCAACACCCTTTCCATCCGTTCCTGCATCTGGGTGACATACTCAATGACACTTTTGTGGGGACGGGTTGTTGTTCCCACGCTTCCTTGGCAATGTCTAACAGGCCCCGAGGGTGTCTGCCATAAAGCAGTTCGAAGGGCGAGAACCCAGTAGAGGCCTGGGGCACCTCTCGCACTGCGAACATGAGATAGGGCAGAAGCAGGTCCCAGTCCTTCCCATCTCTAGACACCACCCTTTTTAACATATTTTTAACGTTTGGTTAAACCTTTCGGCGAGACCATCCGTTTGCGGATGGTAAGCGAACGATCCATAACTGTTTTATACGCAGCAATTTACACAGTTCCCTCATAACCTTGGACATAAAGGGGTCCCTTGGTCTGTCAGAACCTCCTTAGGCAGGCCCACCCGGAAAACATTTCCATTAACTCCTTAGCTATGAGCTTAGCTGATGTATGTCGCAGGGGCACCGCCTCCGGATACCGAGTGGCGTAGTCGAGAACGACCAGAATGTGTTGGTGGCCCCTAGCGGACTTCGGTATGGGCCCTATTAGATCCATAGCGATTCGCTCAAGCGGTACCTCTATGATTGGTAGAGGTACCAGAGGACTACGGAAATGTGGCTGGGGGCTATTTACCTGACAGGTTGGACAGGACTTACAATAATTTTCTACCTCTTTGAAAACACTGGGCCAATAAAACCGCTGCAGTATGCGGTCCTGGGTTTTCTGCCATCCCAAGTGTCCCCCAAGAACATGTTGGTGGGCAAGCTCCATAACGAGCTTGCGGTGCGCCGTGGGCACCACCAACTGTTCAATATTCTCACCCGGATTTGGTTCACCCGATACAACATTTCCTGGTGAACAACAAAGCGGGGAAGCATTAACTCCGCCCCAGGTTTTGGGGTTTACCATCAATTACCACAACGTTCTCCCAGGCCCTGGCTAGGGTTTGGTCCCGGTGTTGTGCGGTCCCAAAATTTTCTCCGGAGGCGTTGAGGTCTGCCAATTCCGGTCCCGGTGGCAAGCCCTCCACGTCTCCCACCATTACACTTAGTGGGGTTGTCTCCCCCTCTATCACGGAAGTAGTGGTCACCCCTACTGCTGGTGTCTCTGCTTCGGGGTCCTCAGGTTCGGGACCCGGACATTTTCTTCCCCACAAGTAGGCAACCCGTTCCTCCACAAAGACCAGAACAGGGAAAGTCCCTCCCCAATATTGCGGCATAAGGGAGCCGCCTCCCCACTCCACGACATGTGGCACCTCTTTCCACCCACCGTCAGGGTAACCTTAGTAGTGGGATACTCCGGCGATCCCCATGTATACAGACAATGGTAAGGGTTACGCCCTTCTGGGAGTTTTCTGTTACCAACGACTCATGGACCAGAGTTACCAGGCTCCCAGAGTCCAGCAGGGCCTGCACGGAGTGTCCATTAACCATGATGTCACACATCGGAGGGGTGTCCGCGGCCAGCAGGGGTCAGCTATATACACTGGTTGGGCAAAAGAGAGGACCGGCGGCGAACCCGCAGTCCATGGGTTCAGATGCCCTAGGGCAGTTAGGCGGCCACATGTCCCCAGTCCTGACAATGCCAACACCTGACCCCCGCAGCCTCCCTCCTCCCCAGGGTATTCCTCCCACGGACTGGAGATACACTCCCCTCCTTATGAGGTAGGATCCCTTTTCCAGGATCCCGGGTTGGCAACTGGGGCTGACGTGACTCGGTAGTACAGCAGAGTCCTTCAACAAATCCTGAGTGGCCATATACCTCTCCACCAGGCTAACCAGTTGTTCCAGGTTGCCTGGATCGCCTTGTCCCACCCAGCGCTGTATGGCTCTCGGGAGAGTGCGCACAAACCTGTCGACCACGACCCTTTCAACCATCTGAGAAGGGCTCAACAGTTCAGGCTGGAGCCATTTTTTACTAGGTGAAGTAAGTCATAGGCTTGTGACCGGACGGGTCGGGACTCGGAAAACACCCACTGACACACTCTGTGCGCTCGCACATAGGTGTTTACTCCCAACCTGGCCAACACCTCACCTTTTAGCCTCTCATAGTCCTTTGCCTCCTCACAGCTGAGGTCAAAATAGGCCTTTTGTGCATCCCCCACCAGAAAAGGCGCCACCACCTCAGCCCATTGCTCCAATGGCAGCCTCTCTTGCTCGGCGGTTCTTTCAAACACCATCAGGAATGCCTCTATATCGTCTTCTGGACCCATTTTCCTGAGGGCAGATCGGACTTTGTCCCTGGCGTTAGACACAGTCGGGGCTGTTGTGGTTGCAACTCCTGGCTGGGACGTTCGCACCGACTCCTGCAAGGCTATCAGCTGCTGCACTAGGAGATTGTTCGTCTGCTGCTGTGCACACATAGCCTCCTCATGTCTTTTTGCTGTAGCTCATTAGCCTCCTCATGTCTTTTTGTTGTAGCTCATTAGCCTGTTGCTGCTGTAAAAGTAGCTGATTGGTCTCCCTCTGCTGCACGTTAGCCTCCATGAGAGCTTTCACAGCAGCCTCCATGTTGCCAGAAACCACAAAAGTTGCAGGCCTGATATATGACATGCAGTCCAACACAGCAAAAACAAAAACTTTCGGCGTTCACGCCAGCCTCACTACGCATGCCCGCATCCGACACCAAATGTGGGGAATTGCTCTGGTAGACAGGCTTGCGGACGCAGTATAGAGGCAAGGTACACAGTTCTCTGGGTAAAGCAGAAGTGTTTTATTCACACTCGGCAAAACAGAAACAGTCTTTAGTGCTTGTTCACACAAGGCAAAACAGAAACAGTCTTTAGTGCTTGTTCACACAAGGCAAAACACCCGGCAAAAACATAAGTCCCACAGCAAGGTCACCTGAGTGGTCGGTGTTAGTTCACACCGGGCAGTTAGGTCGGCCACGCAAAGTTTCCACCAGCGGCTTCCAGGTAGACTGCACGCCTGTTTGCAGACTCTTGCTCTCAGCCCTGAGAGCTCCACAGCCACACCAGCAGCTTCCAGGATAATCACCTCCCACCTGCTGAGGTGGCTGCCTTTAAAAGGCCCGGAAAAAGTCCGGCCTGGACCGTGGGGAATAGTCTCCCACCCAGCACTTGACTATTCCCAATAAGAGCCGGCCCGGATCGGCTTTGTAGCCATACTAAATATCAATGTGTCAAGCAGCACTAGCTGCTGCTGACACAAAAAATCCGGCTCTTATCTCACCGAGGCCAGGAACCTCGGTGACACGTACCTTCCGTCGATGACGGAACCTTGCGCCCTCTTACACTGTCAATTCAGTGAGAATGTCGGGGTCCAAGGATTTCTTATGTGCCCTTTCTAATGAGGATATGCGTGCAATCAGGCGAGCGATCTTCTCCCCTTTTTATTTCTGAAGGCATGCACCATGAAGGCGCGCACCATGATTAAAGGCTTCCCATTGTAGAGGTAGTGGGGGTGCTATCAGAAGAGTGGGTGTCAATGAATAGTTTGATGGAGGATATAATGTCAGCCCTGCACTCGCTGTCATGCATGAGAGATTCATTAAGCCTACAGGACCATTCCCTGGGCACCAGTCCAGGGAGCTCCAGAGACAGAAAGATCGGGGAGTGATCTGACCATATGGGAGTGCCTATACTAGAGGCGGGTGAGAAGGTTAGGGCGTGGTGAGAGATTAAGAATCTATCCAGCCTGCTATACGAAGTATGTGCTGGGGAGAAATAAGTGTAGTCCCTGTGTCTAGGGTGGAGGATCTGCCAAATATCAACCAGCCGCCGTTTGTGTAGTTTTTGTTTAACAGACACAATAGTGGATCTGGGAAATGCTGTCGTACCTGTGGATGAGTCCAAGGCAGGTTCTAAGACCATGTTGAAGTCGCCCCCAAGCAACAACTCACCTTCTGCAAAAGAGTCAAGTTTGTTTAGGATACCAGTAAGGGCTTTGTTCTGTCCAGAATTAGGTAAGTAAAAGTTCACGATGGTGTACACTCTCTCATGGATCTTCAATTTCAAAAAGGCGTAGCGGCCTCCAGGATCGACCTGTGAATCTAGAAAAACATAAGATAAGGATTTATGAAGACCTATTGAGACACCTTTGGATTTGGCTTCAGGGTTTGTACTATGAACCCAGAAGTTATAGAATTTGAGGGGATTCTAGGGACCTGATCTCCTCTAAAATGAGTATCCTGCAAAAGGAAGATCTGCACCCCCTCTTTGTGCATGCGATAGAGAATGGCAGATCTCTTTTCAGGAACATTAAAGCCTCCTACATTGGCTGAAGCCAGTTTAATGACAGGAGGGCTCATTCTGTGACTTACTGCAGGGGGCAATGGGGAGAAGGGTAGAAGCTGTCAAGTAGATGGGGTTCGGATGAGATAACTGTTATGGAAACCCGAGGGCAACACCTGTCAGGAGTAGAAAAACTACCTATGCCCCAGGGAGTAGGGCAAGACACTACCCCAACTGCGTCAGGAGGGGTGAGAGCAGAGAGAAAGAAAAAGCGCAGAAAGATAAAGAAAGAAAGAAAGAACAGAAAGGAGTCAAAAGAGGAGAAAAGAGGTTACACAGTCTCCTAAGGGGAGACCAGCTCGTCCTGTATGGAGACGAAAAGAAGCTGGGGAGCTGACTTCCAGTGACAGTGGGGCTAAGGAACATAAAATAATATGGTTAAAATGGTGCAATATAAAACAAACTAGAGCCCTAGTGGAAAAAAGCTCAAGTGGTAAAGAGAAACTGGTAGGAAGGCCGACAGTCAGCTAAGGCTGACTGAGCAGGACAGCCCGCTACATACATATGCAAACACAGCGAAACAATAAGCGTGCATGCTTCGCAGGTAGAGACACACAGCCCGCCGGCTGTGAATTTCAGGAATGTCTCCTGAAGAGTGCCACAAGCTCGGAGCAATACTTGTCAAGCCGCAAGTCCAATTGGTGGCGAAGTAGATGAGGATGGAAACCTCCGACATCATCTGTCTGCAGCTTTAGACGGGAGTGGAGGAATCAGCTGCCAGTCCGGCAAGAGGACACACGGAAGGTTCAGGGCGGCAAGAAATGAGTCAAGGTCCTCCGGATCCCTGAGTTCATGACGCCGTCCATTTTTACGGACCACCAGGTGAAATCGGAAGCCCCGTGAATACGGGATATCCTTCACGCGCAGTAGTTCCAGTAAAGGCTTGAGGGCTCGTCTTTGGGCCAGTGTGATCCTAGATAAGTCCTGCAAGATCATCAGGGTGGCGCCGTCAAAGTCAATGGATGGTAGGTTTCTGACCTTTTTCATGATCTTCTTTTACAGCATAGTAATGGAGGCGGCATATGACGTCTCTCGGCCTGTTGGGGTCGGTGTTTACCGGGGCTAGAGCCCTGTGGGCTCTGTCAAGCTCAAGGCGGCTTGAGACGGGTTCTCCCAGGATAGAGCTGAATATACCTTGTAGAGTGAGGATGAGATCCTCCGCTTTAGTGGCCTCAGGGAGCCCCCTTATCCTGATGTTGTTTCACCTATTACGATTTTCAATGTCCTCATGCAAGCAGTACAGCTGAGCTATATGGCGGTCTCTGTGAGCACCCTGTGCTATAAGGTCGTCGATCTGTGCCGCAGTATTATCATGCAAGGAGGCAACCTCCTCCACCCTCTTCTCCAAGGCCTGAACACCAGCTTTGAGTGTGGATAGTTCAGATTTGTAAGTGTTCTCCAGCCATTTCACATATTTTTCCATTTCAGCTTTGGTGGGGAGCAGCTTAAGTTGTTCTGTAATGTGCCAGTTACCGGGTGCATCTGCGCCACCCGCCATGGCCCCTGTACCTGAGCAAGTAGCAGTTCCCGCCACAAGATGTCGGCTGCTCCGCGGCGTGTAGCGAGGAGTCAGCGTTGGACACAGCAGGAGGGCTCCGAGGTGTCATCTGGCCCAGGCCCCAGTTAAGGGCTCCTTACTGTGCTGAACGGCCCACTGATAGCGCCCGGGTAGCTGGAAGGAGGTTCGGGGTGAATGGCGCAGCGCCCGGGTTGCGGCCTGGTGTAGGTAGGGCCCGGGGAGATTCGGTGGGAAAATAGCGCTGGATGTTGCCTCTGTCCCCTGCTGGGCTTGCCGATGGGGTGCCGGCAGATGGCCCCTTTCGTGTGCGCACCATAAGAGCAGAGCAAGCTGGATATGGCTCAGGAATCTCGGCCTCGTGGCGGGAGCTCCCTCAACGTGCGTCTTCACACCGCCATAGTCAGGCCATGCCCCCCCCCCCCCAAATACCTGTTTTAATTTATTGCCGCATACACTTACAAATCCTACGCTAATGTACGTGTGACATACTTTTAGAATATAAGGGACATGCAAGTGGCCGTGAGGCCGTGATTCTGATGGTGCACACAGAGGCTGTGGCAATGAAACTGAGTAAAAGAATGTAGCTGAGAGCCTACAGGTGCGCTAACCCTCTTAAACGGTGATGGCGATGGGGAACCGTTTAGAGACTGAGTGCCAAAACTGCAGCCCAAAACCCACTATTTTATATCGCACAGTGCCCACATGGTCATTTACCCTGAATACTACAGTCCAATATAGTATATCTTCCATGTTCCTTATCATTTAGCTATAGCTGTAAAGTGACAGTTCTTTCCAGGTGTCCTGTTTGGACACCCAGTAGTTGTAAGGCACAGAGGGATCACTGAGGATGCTGACACGGTCTGCTATGTACTCCTTTACCATTTTCCATCCTTGTGACACTAGGCCGCTCATCACGGTGAGAGTTCTGGTGTGGTGTCATGAAACTGTCCCAGGCCTTGGAGAGCGTTATCCTGCCTCTGTTGGAACTGGTGTGTGTTCCCATCATCTTCCCTCCTGGGTTGCTCAAGGAACTACGTACTCTGCCGCCAGTGTTGTCAGATGGAAATTTATTGAGTAATTTTTAAAGAAAGACCTTCTGGTATTGCACCATTTTGCTAGTCCTCTCCACCACAGGAATTACAGATGAGAAGTTCTTTATGTAGCGGGGGTCGAGAAGGGCAAACGAAACAACCAGTAATCGCTGTTGTGCAAAATGCGTAGAATGCGAGGGTTACAGGAAAGGCAGCATAACATAAAGTCAGACATATGTGTCAGAGTCCCAACAGACAAGACTTTGCTGTCCTCATCAGGAGGCTGACTTTAAATCTTGTTATCCTCTTCCTCCTCTCCTGCCCATCTATGCTGAACAGATGGAATACACTTGCAGTGCTATAGTTACTACCCTCTGTAGCCGAGGCAACCATCTCTTGCTCCTCCTCATCATCATCATCCAATTCACACTGACAAGAGGAAATGAGGGTGGTCTGGCTATCACCCTGTGTAATGTCTTCCCCGTAGTTCCACCTCTTCCACATGTAAAGCGTCCGCCTTCATTGTTAGCAGCCGGAATTTCAGTAGACACAGAAGTGGGATGGTTAGGTTGATAATAGCGGCATTGCTACTCACCTTGTGTGTGAGCTTGCCGAGCTACAAAGCTGCCTTTAAGTTGTGGCCATTATCAGACACAACCAACCTGGTCCCTTACACCCTGCCACAGCTCTGTTTGTCACCTAAACAAATTAGTTTCAGCACGGCTTGTTGCTGCTTCCCCACTGTCGTGCTACACTGCTCAAAGCTACTGACTAATGGTTGAGTGCTGCTGTAAGATGAGAATTCTGAGTTTGCAGTGGAGGAGGAGGTGGAGTCGGAGGAGGAGAAGGAGGGGGGGGGGGTTGTTGCAGCCACTAATGTAGGTGGTTGTGGAAATCCTGATGGAAGTAAGGTCCTCAATCCTTGGTGTCGGTAGCACCTGTGCCATCCTAGGGTACGACTCGCTACCAGCCTCCACAAGGTTCACCCAGTGTGCCGCCACGGAAATGTATTGTCCCTAGCCAAAAACACTTGTCCATGTGTCCATTGTTAAGTGGACCTTCACAATAACTGCATTGGTCAAGGCATGGGTGATGTTAAGTGACACAATTGCCAGTGTAATGCAGGAACGGCACACAGAGAAAAATAGTGGGGACTGGGCTCTTTAGAGCAGGGGGTGCCTGGTTGTCTCCCATTGACTTCCATTATACTCAGGTACTCGGCCAAGCACATGAACATAGCAATCTGTTCGGCCCGAACATCCGAACACCCGAATTCTTTTGTGCTCGCTCATCACTAGTTGTCATATCCTGCAAGCCTCAATCTACAATCAACAACAGAACATGCACTTTATCTTAAAAGTAAGCATGAACACAGGATGAGTAGTGGGAGAATTGTTCTGGATAATTGTCCCTTGCATTGAGCAATAAGTGACTTATCGCTAACAAGAAATCTCTGAGAATAACAATTACATACTCTCTGCCCAGCATGTCCTAGCCCTCCTCGGTCCCTCCTCCATGTCTCCTCCAGCTGCCATTTCTCTCTTCTCTCTACAGCTTTTGAATTTTGTGCTACGCTGATACGCTGACCCATAAACATTTGGCTGATAATCGCCCCATGTAAAGCCACATTTATAAGTTGAAATTTCAAGACATTTTGAGTTTATTATATTATGAACAGCCAAGTTTTTTCTGGTTGAAGTAATAAAAGTTTATGTGTTTAGAGTTTTAATATTTTAAGGGGTTGTCCCATCTCAGACAATGGGGGCATATCGCAAGGATATGCCCCCATTTTCTGATAGGTGCGGGTACCACCGCTGGGACAGTGAAGGAGGGCGCACTGCGCTGGCTCAGCTATTTCCGTCGGCCCCATAGAAATTAATGGGAGCATGGGCCGCGCATGCAGCACCTCTCAGACAATGGGGGCATATCCTAGCGATATGCCCCAATTGTGTGAGATGGGAATACCCCCTTAAGTCAGTTATCTTTCTCACTAACCTTACCAGACAAAGCTGAATCCTCAATAAAAAATTGTTAAATGTTAAAAAATAAAGTAATTCTTGTGTATATCACTCAATGCTACTGATGGGGGTATAATACGATGGGTATGAATTGGCCTAGGCTAATTTATACCCCGGGTATATTTTGGCCTAGGCCAATTTATATACAGTACCAGAGTATAAATTAACCTCGGTCACTTTAACCCTAGGTATAATCTGGCCTGTTACACCGGCATTACAGTCAATAGGGAACTAGAGAATCTGGCAACTCTGGTCCCTGCAAAATCCAGCAGGCTACTCTGAATTCTCAGAACAGCCTGCCAGATCTTCTTAAAAGAGATGTGAATGAGGCCTAAGGTGATAATGCTGGGTGTTAGTGTGACTGATGCCCTAGCATTTCTGTAGAAGCAAGAGAGCCAGAGAGAGAGATAGGTTTGCTAGTCAGCAAGAGAAGGACAGACAGACAAACAGATAAACCAATGTCACATTTATCCCCCAACAAAAAATGTATGCTTTTCTAAAGGCAAGGGTTGATCACATCAAATATTGATTTGATGTAGATTTTTCTTTTGTTCTTTCGCTTTGCATTTTGTTAATTGATAAAATATAAACTATTAACTCTTCTACTTTTGAAGAAATTTTGGACTGCTTGTTAAAAAGCCATTGCTTCTTTTGATATCATTGTAGGTAAACACTGGTAGACATCTGCCTCCAATAAGGGTTTTGTTTTGGATGTTTTGTACTGTACATTTCAAAAAAGCCTAAAAAATCTGACAGTGAAGTATTTTTTTAACCACTTCAAGACTGGGCCATTTGCCCCCTTTCTGACCAGGCCTAATTTTGCAAATCTGACATGTGTCACTTTATGTGGTAATAACTTTGAAACGCTTCTAATTATCCAAGCCATTCTGAGACTGTTTTCTTGTGACACATTGTACATTATGTTAATGAAAAATTTAAGGTCAATATGTTTTACCTTTATTTATAGAAAAAAAAACAAAAAGTTAATTTTTAAAAATTCAAAAAAGTTTTCTAAATTTGAATTTCTGCTTTTAAAACAGACAATACTCATTAATATTCAACATATGTCTACTTTATGTTGGCATCATTTTGGTAATGTTATTTTATTTTTTAGGATGTTAGATGGTTTAGAATTTTAGAAGCAATTTTTTACATTTTTAAGAAAATTTCCAAAATCAACTTTTTTAAGGACCAGTTCAGTTCTGAAGTCACTTTGAGGAGCTCACAAAATAGAAACCACCCATAAATGAACCCATTTAAAAAAAAACTACACTCCTTAAACTATTCAAAACTGGTTGTAGAAATGTTGTTAACCCTTTAAGTATTCCACAGGAATTAAAGCAAAATAAATGTGAAATTTCAAAATGTCACTTTTTTTTTTGCAGATTTTCTATTTCAATGAATTGTTTTCCTGTAACACATCAAGAGTTAACAACAAAACAAACCTCAATATGTATTACCCTGATTCTGCAGTTTGCAGAAACACCCCATATGTGGCCATATACCACTGTATGGGCACATGGCAGGGCACAAAATACAAGGAGCGCCATATGGTTTTTGGAGGGCAGATTTTGCTGGAATGGTCTTAGGGCGCTATGTTGCATTTGAAGAGATCCTGAGTTATCCCCACAGTGAAAACCGCCCCAAAAAGTGACCAGATTTTGTAAACTACACCACCCAAGGAATTTTTAAAGGGTGTAGCGAGCTCTTGACCCAGCAGACATTTCATAGAATTTATAATACTTGTGAAAATGAAAAAATTCATTTTCGTTTTACAAGAAAATGGTGCTTTAGGCCCAAACTTTCTTTTTCACAAAGAATAACAGGAGAATATCCGCCCACAATTTGCCACCCATTTTCTCCTAAATACAATAACACCCCAATTGTGGTCAACAACTGTTATTTGAGGAGATGCCAGAACAGAAGGGAAGGAGCGGAATCTGGATTTTCTAACATGGAATTTTCTGTCATGGTTTTTAAGAGCGATAGCTTTTTTAAATTCTTTTGTTGACTGAGCTCCGTGGGGGCTTATTTTTTGCGGGACAAGCTGTAGTTTCTATTGGCACCATTTTGGGGTACACTTGGCTTTCTGGTCGCTTTTTATCTTATTTTTTGAAAGGTGAAGTCACAAAAAATGCAGTTTGGTGTTATTTTTCTTTTTTACACCATTTACTTGATGATGTGATATTTTTATAGATCCGATCGTTACGGACGCAACAATACCAAATATGTCTATTTTTTTATTTTTACGTTTTACACAATAAGAACATTTTTAGAAAAAAAAATCATATTTTTGTGTTGCCATTTTCTTAGAGCCATATTTGTTTGATTTTTATTGTTATGGTCTTGTGTGGGAGCTAATTTTTTTTTTACAGCATTCACCTGATGGGGTAGATCATGTGATATTTTAATAGAGCCAGCGGCTACGGATGCTATGATTCCAAAAATGTCTATTTTTTTCTATTTTTTTTATTTATTTTTTTTAAATCAGATAATTTTTATTGAAAAAATATAACACAGGAGATAATACACTGAAACGCACTTTCCCGCATACGATACCCTAATACATAAGCAGTGCAATAGATATATAGTCATAATTCAAATATAACTTGACCGACAGTGCATCGTAGTATAATGAGTCTTGATCCGTAGACATTCTCCTGTGCCAAGTAACATTTTCGCTTTTCAACATGAATAACTCAAAGTCCAAGCGATCAACAAACATAAAGCTCCTAAGTGGAGCTATAGGAACCAATAACTGGTAACCCCCCCTCTCCCTCCCCGTTCCCCTCTGTGCGGTATCCCCATGAGTCAATCATTGTATAGGAATCAGAACCTGATCCGAGAGGGCACTATACAACCCCGGCAACGACATGGCATCTCGCAGCCATGACCTCCGTATCTCCTGTGAAGCTACACCAGAAAGCGTAACCCAGCTTTCCCACTGTTTTCGGAACTTCTTAATGGCCCCCCTTTTTTTGTATATACCTCTTTCCAAACTGACTAAAGAGTTGGCTGCCCCCACCCATTCTTGTATACTCGGGTCTACTGGCTGGATCCAGTATTTCGCGATCAGGCGTCGTGCACAAAAGAGTAGCCTAGCAGCTGCCACCTTACTGCTTTCGGGAATTCCCAGTTCTTGACCATGGCCTAAAACCCCTACCACCGGCGTCCTAGGAATAGCAACTCCATAGGTTTTGTCTAAAACATCAAAGACAGCTGTCCAGAAGGCTTCCAACCCATTGCAGAGCCACATCATGTGAATGAGATCTGCTTCACCCACTACACACCTAGGACAGTTAGCATTTGGACGCAAACCCATTTTGCATAGCATCAAGGGAGTACGATATACTCTGTGCAATAAAAATAGTTGAGGCCGACGTTGCGCCTCACTGAGAGACAGTTTAGGCGTATACTCCAGGATTTCCCGCCACTGTGCCTCAGTGAGAGCTCCTACATCTCTCTCCCATCTATCTTTAAGACCCATTATCGGGTCTCCCATGCATTTTTCCTTAAGGAAGCTGTAGGCAAAAGATATAAGCTTATATGATGTTGAAGCTTTCACTACCTGATCAAACAGAGCTGATTTAGCAATAGACATAGGGATAGTTTTTCCCTGACATTGTATCGCATGTCTCAGCTGCAAAAATGCAAAGAACATATTATTGGGAAGGCCGAAATCCTTCTGTAACTGCTGAATTTTTTTCTATTTTTAACATTTTTCTAATGGCTTAATTGGTGAAAAAACTTTTTTTTAAATGTGAAACTATAATTTTTAATAAAACATTATTATTTTTATTTTTTTATTTTTTATTTTACACTTTGTGTCCCCATAAGGTCATACAAGACCTCTGGGGGACATTTAACTTCCCTTTTTTTTCACTATTGATTTCTCCTGTAACTGGGGCTGATATAGTAGCCCAAGTTACAGGGAAAATACACACCCAAAGATGCTGTACAGCATTATACTATGCTGTACAGCCTCAGTGCAGGGCTGATTGTGGTCTATGGAAGACCCAACAGCTCCTGCACTCTCCCGGCCCAGAGGTCACATGACCACCGGGTCGGGAAAGGAAGTGGCATAGTGCTTCCTTGCTGTATACACAGCGCTCATCCAGTGCTGTGTATATAGCGATCTAGAAGGCAGGGACACCCAGGAATGGTCCCTGCCTTCTCTCTGGTGTGCCCTGCTGTCACTGACAGTGGGCCCCTGGCACAGAAGCTGCATAATTAGCTTGCAGCTGCTATCTCTGAAGAGAGGTTCTAAAACGTCCGATCAGAGATTAACCACTTCCTGACTGCCTATTGATGTTTATAGTTAATAGGCAGTCAGGAAGTGGTTAAACAGGCTGTTTGTTACCACCCTCTTCCATCCGTTTAACCATGTGTTTTAGTCACTTTGACAGTACCAATGCTGTCGTGGCCTTAATAGCAGCACTCTAATCGACATAGATTAAAAGTTAAAAGGGCTGTCCAGGATTTTACTGTTGATGGTTTTTCTTCAGACTGGGCTATCAGTATCTGATTGTTCGGCATCCAACACCCCACACCCCCACCAAACAGCTAGTAGAGCCCTGTGGTCAGATATTGATGACCTGTCCTGAGGATAAGCAATCAATAGTACAATCCTGGACAATTCCTATAAATAAACTCATTATTCACCAATGTATTGCATATGCAATGTGACACCATAACACTTTACTCACAGGACATCCTTCTGTGAATGCCACATGAACTTGACACAGGGACACATGCCACGAATAGCAAGTCACCCTGTCTTACTGAAAGAAACAGTACTACAGTACTCACGCGTGTGATCAGTTAACTGCATAGATTTGCTGGATGATGCCTATTGACACAAATATTCGTTTTCACAAAGTTTGCTGCTAAACTGCTTTTAGATCTTTGTTTCAGTTGTTTCTGTGATGTAGTGAAATATAATTACATGCGCTTCATACGTTTCAAAGGATTTTATCAACAATTACATGACATTTATGCAAAGAGTCAGTATTTACAGTGTTGGCCCTTCTTTTTCAGGACCTCTGCAATTCGACTGGGCATGCTCTCAATCAACTTTGGGGCCAATTCCTGAATGATAGCAACCTTAGTGGGTTTTTGTTTGTCCACCTGCCTCTTGAAGATTGACCACAAGTTCTCAATGGGATTAAGATCTTTGGAGTTTCCAGGCCATGGACCCAAAATGTCCCTGAGCCACTTAGTTATCACTTTTGCCTTATGGCACTGTACTCCATCGTGCTGGAAAATGCATTGTTCTTCACCAAACTGTTGTTGGATTGTTGGAAGAAGTTGCTGTTGGAGGGTGTTTTGGTACCATTCTTTATTCATGGCTGTGAACCACACATGAATGGTGTCAGGATGCTTTACTGTTGGCATGACACAGGACTGATGGTAGCGCTTACCTTTTCTTCTCCGGACAAGCCTTTTTCCAGGCTTTATCGAAGAATATGACTTTGCCCCAGTCCTCAGTAGTCCATTCACCATACTTTCTGCAGAAGATCAATCTGTCCCTGATGTTTTTTTTGGAGTGAAGTGGCTTCTTTGCTGCCCTTCTTCATACCAGGCCATCTTCCAAAAGTCTTCGCCTCACTGTGCGTGCAGATGCGCTCACACCTGCCTGCTGCCATTCCTGAGCAAGCTCTGCACTGGTGGCACTCCGATCCCGCAGCTGAATTCTCTTTAGGAGACGATCCTGGCACTTGCTGGACTTTCTTGGATGCCCTGAAGCCTTCTTAACAAGAATTTAACCTCTTTCCTTGAAGTTCTGAATGATCCTATAAATTGTTGATTGAGGTGCAATCTTAGTAGCCACAATATCCTTGCCTGTGAAGCAATTTGTATGCAACGCAATGATGGCTGCACGCGTTTCTTTGCAGGTCACCATGGTTAACAATGGAAGAACAATGATTTCAAGCATCACCCTCCTTTTAACATGTCAAGTCTGCCATTTTAACCCAATCAGCCTGACATAATGATCTCCAGCCTTGTGCTCGTCAACATTCTCACCTGAGTTAACAAGACGATTACTGAAATGATCTCAGCAGGTCCTTTAATGACAGCAATGAAATGCAGTAGAAAGTTTTTTTGGGGATTACCGTATGTTAATTTTCATGGCAAAGAAGGACTATGCAATTCATCTGATCACTCTTCATAACATTCAGGAGTATATGCAAATTGCTATTATAAAAAATTAAGCAGCAACTTTTCCAATTTCCAATATGTATGTAATTCTCAAAACTTTTGGCCACAACTGTACACTGATTTGTCCACATTTTCATTAAAAAATATTAGACCTACAATACCACATGCACCATTTGGTAATTTTTGAGTACGAAGAGGCTGTTGGTGCAGCTTATGTGAATTTTCTGTGTGTCAGCATCTATTGTTTTGTGAATTAACACAACCGGTTTGATGGAGCCACACTTCATCAGATATGACATGTTGCAATAGGTCCAAATGTCATCTGCTTCTGTTTATCCCTGTCCTTTAACCCTTGCAGGACTGTCTATTAGGGTTGAGCAAACCCGAACTGTAAAGTTCGGGTTAATACTGAACATTACATTTTGTTGCACCCGGACCCGAACCCCAACAATATCCGTTAAAGGTCGGGTTCCGGTTCGCTGTTCGGCAATTTCTTCCCGCTTTTTTAAAGAGTTTTACTACTTTGCCCTAAGAAGCCATCACAGCCATGCCTACTATTGGCATGGCTGTGATTAGCTAAGTGCAGCATGTGACCCAGCCTCTATTTAAGCTGGAGTCACGTAGCGCCGCAGGTCACTCTGCTGCTCTTAGTATAGGGACAGGCTGCTGCTGGTGCTCTCAGGGAAATATTAGGGGAAAAAACTGTTGAACTTGGTGGTGTTAACTCTTCAAACTACAGAAATTATTGAGGGTGCTATTCTACACATTTGTACCCAGCCCTGAGCCCAGTGATACAGCAAAATCATATTTAATCCATCTGTTACTGAGGTGGGGGTTGGCGGCCATTTTAGAAACTGCAGTGTCCTTGGAACTGAATGTGACCTGCATGTGTGCCAGCCTGCCAGGGACATCAGTCTAATAATTTTTTAGTAGCTCAGTGGAGGAAAAATTCCTTTTTTCTGGTAGGTCAAGTCCCCCTACATTACCTATTTTATAATTTTGGGGTGACATAGTGTATTTCTGTAATAAACCCGTAATGTCGTACCACAGAGCACGTTTTCATACACCGCTGAAAAAACAGTTTTAAAATTTTGCTGTGGAAAACTGCATTTCTGTAGTTGGGTTAATAAACCCGTACTGTTGTGCCATAGAGCACTTTTGTATGTTCACAAATAGGACCTAACCTGGGTAAGGTTATTTAACATATAAATTATTTAACAAATGCCTGAACAGGCGATGAAACCTATTTTGACCCAAGTTAAACTAAAACTGCACTTTTGCATACAACGCTGAAAAAACTGTTTTAAATTTTGCAGTGACATAGTGCATTTCTGTAGTTGGGTTAATAAACCTGTACTGTTGTGCCACAGAGCACGTTTGCATACAACACTGAAAAACCTGTTTTATTATTTTTGACGTGACATAGTGCATTTCTGTAGTTAGTTGGGTTAATAAACCCGTACTGTTGTGACACAGAGCATGTTTGCATACAACGCTGAAAAAACTGTCTTAAAATTTTGAGGTGAAAAACTGCATTTCTGAAGTTGGGTTAATGAACCCGTACTGTTGTGCCACAGAGCTCATTTGCATACAACGCTGAAACACCAGTTTTATTATTTTTGGGGTGACATACTGCATTTCTGTAGTTAGTTCAGTTAATAAACCCGTACTGTTGTGCCACAGAGCACGTTTGCATACCACGCTGAAAAAACTGTTCTATAATTTTTGGGGTGACACTGCATTTCTGTAGTTAGTTGGGTTAATAAACCAGTACTTTTGTGCCACATAGCACGTTTGCATACAACGCTTAAAAAAACTGTTTTCTGCCTGGGTGCCAGGGGCCTACATTTCTAAAAATCTCCTGTTCCATTGGTGGGTTACATGAACTCCATTTTGCCGTGAATAAACCCCTCCCCTGCCTGGGTGCCAGGGGCCTACATTTTTTAAAATAATCTGTTCCATTGGTGTGTGACATAAATTCCGATTTGCCGTGGCCTGTGAATAAACCCCTCCTCTGCCTGGTGCCAGGGGCCTACATTTCTAAAAGTCACCTGTTCCATTGGTGGGTGACATAAACCCCATTTTGCCGTGAATAAACCCCTGCTCTGCTTGTATGCCAGGGGCCTACATTTTTAAAAATCGCCTGTTCCATTGGTGGGTGACATTAACCCCATTTTGCCGTGAATTAACCCCTCCTCTGCCTGGGTGCCAGGGGCCTACATTTTTTAGATATCGTCTTTTCCATTGGTGGGTGACATGAACCCCGTTTTGCCATGAATAAACCCCTCCTCTGCCTGGGTTCCAGTGGCCTAGATTTTTAAAAATCGTCTGTTCCATTGGTGGGTGACATGAATCCCGTTTTGCCGTGGCCCGTGAATAAACCTCTCCTCTGCCTGGGTGCCAGGGGCCTACATTTCTAAAAATCGCCTGTTCCATTGGTGGGTGACATGAATCACGTTTTGCTGTTGCCCATAAAAATACCCCTCCTCTGCCAGGTGCCAGGGGCCTAAATTTTTAAAAATCGTCTGTTCCATTGGTGGGAGACATCAACCCAGTTTTGCCGGTGAAAACCCCCTGCTCTGCCTGGATGCCAGGGGCCTACATTTTTAAAAATAATCTGTTCCATTGGTGGTGGACATGAACCCCGTTTTGCCATGAATTAACCCCTCCTAACTTGGTGCTAAGGGCCTACATTTTAAAAAATCACCTGTTCCATTGGTGGGTAAAACCCCGGTGAAAAACCCCTGCCGTGCATTGCTGACAGGGAACCAAATTTTGTAAAAACGTCTAATAACAATCGAAAGATGCGTGACTACAAACACATGCTGGTAGACGTGCTGCTAATGGCATTCCCACCTGACGCCTCCTCAACCTCCTACTCCACATACATTTCCTCCTCCTAGATAAAGATTTTGATTTTTAATTTTTTTGCCCTACATTTGTTTGCCCTACCCACATTTTGCTGCCTTTTGGAGCCCTCTAGCCCTTTCCAGGACTTTTTTACAGCCATTTTAGTGCCCAAAAGTTTGGGTCCCCATTGACTTCAATGGGGTTCGGGGTCAAGTTCGGGTTAAGTTCGGATCCCGAACTCAACCTTTTTGTGAAGTTCTGCCGACCCTGTCGAACACGAACTTCCAGGTGTCCGCTCAACTCTACTGTCTTTTTATTTATTTATTTATTTTACTTTTTCTGTCCCCACCTTCCAATAGCCATAACTTTTTCATTCATATAGCCGTATAACTGTCTATGTTTTGCAGGACAATTTGTATTTTTTAATTGTACCATTTAATTTACTATACCAGATCTGGAAAACAGGAAAAAGTTATTTGTGGGTTTTAAATTGAAAAAATGCAATTCTGCAGTGGTTTTTGTTTTATTTATAAATGTATCAATAAAATAAAATCAATATAAAGTTATATTGATTTTGTTATATTAAAACTTTCAAAAAAAAATCTTTCTTTGCATTGCCATATTCAACACCCATATTTTTAATTATATATTTCTGTCACACAATGCTGTGTGAGGGCTTGTTTTTTGCTGTATTTTTTTACTGGTGCCATTTTGGGGTTCGTATGACCTTTGATCACTCTCTATTCAATTTATTTAGGGCAAGGTGACAAACCTACTATTTTCTTTTTACTTTTTTCTGTTACAGTATTCACCATCTATGATAAACATATTTATATTTTTATACATTTATTCTCAAAATATTTTCAGATGAGGCAATACCAGACATGTTTATATTTTTAATTGTTCATTCATCTTTATATGAAAAATTGGGAAATGGGATTTATTGAAAATGTTATTTTTTTTACTGTACTTGCTGTACTTTATAGTCCACTTAGGAGACTTTAGAATGTGATCTGATCACTTATACCATAACTACAATAGAATACTATTGTAGTCTATGGCATTTTGACACACTGCCTGTTAAGCCATACTGCAGGCATGGCTAAGACAGGCGTGGTTACCTTCGCAAGGCCCCTAGCAATCATAAACACAGACTGGAGCCCCTCAGTTTCACCATGTTGGGCTAAAATCAAAGGTTAGAGGGACTTCCCTGATTAGGTCTAACAGCTCAGGCGTAGCAGTCGCTACCGACCGTGACATCTGAGGGCTTAGAGCCACCTTCTATCCCGGACATTGTACCCTGGTGCCAGTTGTATTACATAGCAAGGCCCACGAACGGAGCGGGCTCTGCTTGTTACAGCCTGCTCCATACATTTAAACTGCAACAACAATATACATTTACATTGTGGTGCACACAAAAGGGTTAACATTTGCACAAATAACACTCCGTATGGCTTCAGGTTAGGAACATTCTGTACACCCATGTTGTCCTTCTGTTGTGCACCTGCTTTTATAGTTCTAATGTCAATTTCCTTTGTCTTCTCAAAGTCATCTCCTAGATGAATGCATCAGTCATGGGTCCTGTGCTACTTCTGCACAAAACCATGTATTCTGCTTTTTTGCCAGAATTGGAACATAAGGGTATTCAACAGCAAAACAAGCCCCTAGCATACATACAGGGGTGCACCTAGCCTTTCTGCTGCCTGAGGCGAAAACTGAAATGGTGCCCCCCCCCCCCTCAAATGCCAATTTCTTAACCTAACCCCTTTGCCACAATGAAAGCACTCATTGCCAATGGCCCTTCTGCTGCCCCCCTCTTGCCCCTACCTGGTGCTGCCTGAGGCAATCGCCTCACCTGGCCTCATTGGTGGTGAACCCCTGCATACATAGACCTCTGCTATTTCAATTTGTTGTTCATGTTGGATATACACACACAATAGTACTGTCCTCTACAAAGAGTACCACTTGACTGGCATCGAAGGATAGGATGGGTCTTATTAATTTCTTAAACTGCTCTGATAACATGAAATCTGACTGGTTGCAAATCTGACTGGTTGTAACATGAGCCCTGAGTGGTTGTTATGGGCAAAAAAGATTTACTTTACTGTTTTACTGTAAAACAACTTTGATGAATCAGTCCTGATAAGTGTAACACCCCTTACTGCCAATATCTGTTTTGTAGGGTGTCTTGTAGTTGTCTATAGTCAAATGCCTCCACCTCAACATTGATCGAAACTCATCAGGAATGCAGGAGGGTCGTCTTCTGCCAACAGTTTGGAAAACTCCTTCCCCAGCTCAATGAACATTCATAAAAGATATGGATAAAACAACTTAATAACAGCAGATTTAGTACTAAACTTTTAAACAGTAGAGGATCAAGTAGGAAGAATGCAAATGTAGAACAAATGCAAAGTAAAGTCTTTATGCAAAATTTATAATGAGGGTAATATTTTAAATAAGTTTTCCACAATTCTACGTTGGCATACTTTGTGCCAGATTTATTAAATGGCTTATCGTGTTTGATACATCTTTTGTATCTTTAAACCTAACTTTTTTGTAGAAATGCTACTTCAGTTTTTCTAGATCACTCGATCGGTGCTTTCACACTTGCGTTTTTACTTTCCAGCGTAGAGATCTGTCATCGAGTCTCTACACCGGAAAGAAACTGATCAGGATTATCCTAATGCAGGGATGCTCAACCTGTGGCCCTCCAGCTGTTGTAAAACTACAACTCCCACCATGCCCTGCTGTAGGCTGATAGCTGTAGACTGTCTGGGAATGCTGGGAGTTGTAGTTTTGCAACAGCTGGAGGGCCGCAGGTTGAGCATGCCTCTCCTAATGCATTCTGAATGGAGAGAAATCCGTTCAGGATGCATCAGGATGTCTTTCGTTCAGTATGTGAGCATTGTTTGGACACTGACAAAACCGTAGCATGCTGCGGATTTGTCTCTGTCCAAAAATCCAGAAGACTTGCCGTAGCGCCGGATCCGGAATTAATGCCCATTGAAGTGCATTAATCTGGATCCAGAATTAAGCTAAATGTCATTTCGGCGCATCGCCGCATCCGACTTTTAGCTCTGCGCATGCGCAGCAGCAGTTCCGATCAGGGCCCCAGTGCAAGCTGGGGCTCTGATTGGTTACCATGGCAGCCAGGACGCTACTGAAGTCCTGGCTGCCATGTTACTCCGCAGAAGTGTACTTAACTGCGCTGCGGCCCCAGGGCGCTCCTTCATGACGTCACAGTCCGGGCGGTGTATTGATCAATGCGCTGTGGTGACCTGTGACGTCATGAAGGAGCACCCGGCGTCCGCAGTGCAGGTAAATAGACTGCTGCAGGGTACCATGGCAGGCAGGACTTCAGTAGCGTCCTGGCTGTCATGGTAACCTGAAAACATTTCAAAGACTGATCAGGATCCTGATCAGTTTTCAAATGCTTTAGGCGACTTGCGTTCTGACGAATCCGGCGGGCTGAAAGTGCCTGCCGGATCCTCAGAACGCAAGTGTGAAAGCACCCTGAGAGTTCATATCATCATTTGGCTTTCTGTTCTTCTGATCCATCAGAAGAAAAAAGAATCAAATAAAAAACAGGATGCTATAAAAAAAAACAGATCCTGTTGCATCAGCTATGCATAGGATTGCATAGGATCTGTTTTTTGTATAGGATCCTGTAAAAAAAAAACGGGTCCTGTTGCATAAGTTGTCATCTGCTTGAGCCATTTCTGTCAGAGATGCATGCAGGACTTTTTTCTGTCTCCACGGGAAGAAATTAATAATTCAATAGTGAGGTTAAAAATGGCAAAGGTTTCATCAAACTTGTACATTGATATTTCTTGCTACAATGTCTACTGAAAATAGCAAGCTCAAAGTTTAGAACAAAAAGCACTTAATTAGAGTTGAGCGAACACCTGGATGTTCGGGTTCGAGAAGTTCGGCCGAACATCCCGAAAATGTTCCTGTTCGGCATGAGAACTCGACTCGAACTTCATCCCGAACCCGAACCCCATTGAAGTCAATCGGGACCCGAACTTTTAGGCACTAAAAAGGCAGTAAAATAGTCCAGGAAAGGGCTAGAGGGCTGCAAAAGGGAGCAAAATGTAGCTAAATCCACTGCAAACAAATGTGGATAGGGAAATGATATAAAATAAAATAAATTAAAATTAAGCAATATCAATTGGAGAGAGGTCCCATAGCAGAGAATCAGGCTTCAAGTCACCCACTAGCACCTCCAGGCCAGCACCTCCAAGGCATAAAAGGCCACGTGGACAATTTAGAGACCCAGAAGTTGAATGGGGCCGAACCATCAGTCAGTACGTGAAGGGGTGTGCACACGTACTGTTCAACCATGTTAGTAAAATGCTGCCTCCTGCTAACACGTTCCGTATCAGGTGGTGGTGCAGTTAGCTGTGGCGTGGTGACAAAACTTTTCCACATTTCTGCCATGCTAACCCTGCCCTCAGAGGAGCTGGCAGTAATACAGCTGCGTTGGCGACCTCTTGCTCCTCCTCCGCCTTCGCCTTGGGCTTCCACTTGTTCCCCTGTGACATTTGGGAATGCTCTCAGGGGCGCGTCTACCAGCGTGCGCTTGTACTCGCGAATCTTCCTATAACGCTCCAGTGCAGGAAGTAAGGTGGGCACATTGTCTTTGTACTGGGGATCCAGCAGGGTGGCAACCCAGTAGTCCGCACACGTTAAAATGTGGGCAACTCTGCTGTCGTTGCGCAGGCACTGCAGCATGTAGTCGCTCATGTGTGTCAGGCTCCCCAGAGGTAAGGACAAGCTGTCCTCTGTGGGAGGCGTATCGCCATCGTCCTCCGTATCCCCCCAGCCACGCACCAGTGATGGGCCTGAGCTGTGTTGGGTGCCACCCCTCTGTGAACCTGCTTATCCTCATCCTCCTCCACCTCATCCTCTCCTCCAGTAGTGGGCCCTGGCTGGCCACATTTGTACCTGGCCTCTGATGTTGCAAAAAACCTCCCTCTGAGGCACTTCTAATAGACTGGCCTGAAAGTGCTAAAAATGACCCCTCATCCTCCTCCTCCTCCTGGGCCACCTCCTCTTCCATCATCACCCTAAGTGTTTTCTCAAGGAGACATAGAAGTGGTATTGTAACGCTGATAACGGCGTCATCGCCACTGGCCATGTTGGTGGAGTACTGGAAACAGTGCAAAAGGGCACACAGGTCTCGCATAGAGGCCCAGTAATTGGTGTTGAAGTGGTGCTGTTCCGCAGTGCGACTGACCCGTGCGTGCTGCAGCTGAAACTCCCCTATGGACTGCTGCTGCTCGCACAGTATCTCCAGCATGTGTAAGGTGGAGTTCCACCTGGTAGGCACGTCGCATATGAGGCGGTGAGCGGGAAGGCTGAAGTTCCGCTGTAGCGCAGACAGACCCAGCAGCGGCAGGATGTGAACGCCAGAAGCGTGCACAGACAGCCCGCACTTTATGCAGCAGCTCTGACATGTCGGGGTAGTTGTGAAGGAACTTCTGCACCACCAAATTCAGCACATGCGCCAGGCAAGGGATGTGCGTCAAACCGGCTAGTCCCAGAGCTGCGACGAGATTTCGCCCATTATCGCACACTACCAGGCCGGGCTTGAGGCCCATCGGCAGAAACCACTTATCGGTCTGTTCAATACCCCGCCACAACTTCTGCGCGGTGTGGGGCCTGTCCCCCAAACATATGAGTTTCTGAACAGCCTGCTGACGTTTACACCGGGCTGTGCTGAAGTTGGTGGTGAAGGTGTGTGGCTGAATGAATGAGCAGGTGGAAGCAGAGGAGGAGGAAGCCGAGTAGGAGGAGATGGCTACAGGAGGCAAAGAATGATACCCTGCGATCCTTGGTGGCGGATGGACGTGCGCCAAAGAACTCTCCGCCTGGGGCCCAGCCGCCACTACATTTACCCAGTGTGCAGTTAGGGAGATATAGCGTCCCTGGCCGTGCTTACTGGTCCACATATCTGTGGTTAGGTGGACCTTGCCACAGATGGCGTTGCACAGTCCACACTTGATTTTATCGGATACTTGGTTGTGCATGGAAGGCATGGCCGTCTTGGAGAAGTAGTGGCGGCTTGGAACAACATACTGTGGGACAGCCATCACCATCAGCTGTTTGAAGCTGTCTGTGTCCATCAGCCTGAATGACAGCATTTCAAAGGCCAGTAGTTTAGAAATGCTGGCATTCAGGCCCAGGGCTCGAGGGTGGCTAGGTGGGAATTTACGCTTTCTCTCCAAGGTTTGTGAGATGGAGAGCTGAACGCTGCCGTGTGACATGGTGGAGGTGCTTGGTGACGCAGGTGGTGGTGTCGGTGGCACATCCTCATTTTGCTGGGCGGCAGGTGCCAACATTCCTCCTGAGGCAGAGGCCGAGGCAGCAGCAGAAGAGGGAGCAGGGGGAGCCTGAGTGAGTTCCGTGTTTTTAAGGTGTTTACTCCACTGCATTTAATGCTTTGCATGTAGATGCCTGGTCATACAGGTTGTGCTAAGGTTCAGAACGTTAATGCCTCGCTTCAGGCTCTGATGGCACAGCGTGCAAACCACTCGGGTCTTGTCGTCAGCACATTGTTTAAAGAAGTGCCATGCCAGGGAACTCCTTGAAGCTGCCTTTGGGGTGCTCAGTCCCTGGTGGTGGTGGCCAGTAGCAGGCGAACTCTCTTGGCGGCGGCTGTTCTGCTTTTGCCCCCCTGCTCCCTCTTTTGCCACACTGTTGGCTCGGTCTCATCAGTGCCTCTTCCTCTGAACTAAGAAAGTCAGTGGCACGACCTTTATTCCATGTGGGGTCTAGGACCTCATCGTCCCCTGCATCGTCTTCCACACAGTCTTCCTCTCTGACCTCCTGTTCGGTCTGCACACTGCAAAAAGACGCAGCAGTTGGCACCTGTGTTTCGTCATCATCAGAGACGTACGGACTCCGATGAGGTGGTATTCCCATGTCCTCATCATCAGGAAACATCAGTGGTTGTGCATCAGTGCATTCTATGTCTTCCACCACTGGGGAAGGGCTAGGTGGATTCCCTTGGGAAACCCTGCCAGCAGAGTCTTCAAACAGCATAAGAGACTGCTGCATAACTTGAGGCTCTGACAGTTTCCCTGATATGCATGGGGGTGATGTGACAGACTGATGGGTATGGTTTTCAAGCCCCACCTGTGCGCTTTTTGCAGAAGACTGGGTGGGAGATAATGTTGGGAACGTGCTGGATCCAATGTCGGCCACCCAATTGACTAGCGCCTGTATTTGCTCATGCCTTACCATCCTTAGAACGGCATTGGGCCCCACCAAATATCGCTGTAAATTCTGGCGGGTACTGGAACCTGAGGTAGTTGGTTCACTAGGACGTGTGGCTGTGGCAGAATGGCCACGTCCTCTCCCAGCACCAGAGGGTCCACTAACACCACCACGACCGCGTCCGCGTCCCTTACTAGATGTTTTCCTCATTGTTACCGTTCATCAAGCACCACAATAAGAAAAAAAATATTTGACCCAATGTATTGATTTCAAATTCAGGCCTTTTTTTTACAGGCACCTAACACTATCTGCCTATTTATTTATGTAGCGTATTACACTAATCCAGGCACAGCAGTAACCACTGATTTAGGGGAATATCAATTGTAGGGCAAGTATTTAGGCCCTGGATGAAAGGTATCCTTTTATAGACAGATTTACACTTCTAGATGCACAGTAGCGTGTGAAAAAATATGTAGCATTATTTTATTTTGCCGGCCACTTCTGGGACACCAATTGTATTTTAACACTTTGTGTAATATACCCTTTAACGGACAGAAATACACTTGGAGATTCACGGTAGCATGAGAAGTTATTGAGGATAACCCTCTCAGTACTTGTATATACACCTTGAGTGTAATATACCCTTTTACGGATAGATTAACACTTGGCCTGCAACAGCTGGAACACCAGATTCAGGGTATTGCTATTTTGGCAATTGAATTTCACCCCAGAACAACATCTATCCTTTGACGGATACTATTAAACTTGTTCAGTCACAGCTGGAACACCAGATTTACGGTATTTCTATATTTGAAACTGAATTTCACTGCAGAAAATAATATATCCTATGACGGACACTATTAAACTTGTCCAGCCACAGCTGGAACACCAGATTTACTGTATTTCTATTTTTGCAACTGTATTTCATCACAGAAAATAATATATCCTTTGACGGACACTAGGGAAATTGTCCAGTCACATCTGGAACACCAGATTCAGGGTATTGCTATTTTGGCAATTAAATTTCACACCAGAAAAAAATCTACCCTTTTACGGACAGATTTAAACTAGGCCTGCAACAGCTGGAACGCCAGATTTACTGTATTTCTATTTTTGCTACTGACTTTTATGAGTTTTGTTAGAGATAAGTTTTATCATTTTTGTCCACAAGATGGCCGCTATCCAGATGTGTGAGCATGTGTGTATGGTCACTGTGAAGGGGGATGGGGGAATTAGGTTGCAGTTTTCAAATCTACCTATGAACTCAAAGTTGAAGTCAGCAAACTACTCCCATCTTGGCAAGGAGTGAATTACCTTTTCTTAAGGAACACCCCTTATGTGATGTCATGTCTACTATTTAAGTGAATATAGTTTTGAATAAAGCTCTCTTGGCTTGGGGGATGAGAAGTGCTTTGAATGGAACCAACTTGTCTCTGGTCTCATTATGAAAGCAGTATGGTGTACACATACTTATAACTTCAATTTTATTTGGTACCACACAAAGAAGATGAGAAGCGCATGAATTGCAATAACACTTTCACCCCAGAAAATAATATATCCTTTGACGAACACTAGGGAAATAGTCCAGTCACAGCTGGGACACCAGATTCAGGGTATTGCTATTTTGGCAATTGAATTTCACCCCAGAACAAAATCTTTCCATTGACGGATACTATTAAACTTGTTCAGTCACGGCTGGAACACCAGATTTACGGTATTTCTATTTTTCAAACTGAATTTCACCGCAGAAAATAATATATCCTATGACGGACACTATTAAACTTGTCCAGTCACAGCTGGAACACCAGATTTACGATATTTATATTTTTGCAACTGAATTTCACCACAGAAAATAATAAATCCTTTGACGGACACTATTAAACTTGGCCAGCCAGGGCTGAGACACCAGATTTGGTATTGCTATTTTGGCAATTGAATTTCACCCCAGAAAAAAATATATCCTCTGCCGGACACTATTAAACTTGGCCAGCCACAGCTGAAACCGCTGATTCATGGTATTGCTATTTTGGCAATTGAATTTCACCCCAGAACAAAATATATCCTTTGCCAGACACTATTAACCTTTGCCGGCCACTGCTGGGAAACCAGATTTAGCGGATTGCTATTTTGGCTATTGAATTTCACCACAGAAAAAAATCTATCCTTTGCCAGACAGCAGACAGTATTTCACTTGGCTAGCCACAGCTGGAACACCAGATTTAGGGGATTGCTATTTTGGCAATTGAATTTAACCCCTCAATAAAATATAGAAATTTCTATCCTGAGTTTCTAGGGGTGACAATAAGTACAGCCAAGCCCTTGATGTAGGATACAACAACAAAAAAAACTAGTATTGATAGATTGATGGACTTGGTGGCAGCTTGTGCTGGTGCACCACAAGACACAAAATGGCCGCCAATCACCCCATAAAAAAGTGACAGAAAAACGCTCCGTGCAGCCTAAAAACCAATGAGCAATTAATTAGCAGAAGTTGAATGTTTCACAGCTGTAGATCGATCACTTCATTAGCTGTTTTTGCTGAGTTTTGCCTAATCTCGCCCTCACAGCAGTTGCGTCCTATCCCTACACTAATCAGAGCAGAGCAACATGACTGCAGCTTAAATAGAGGCTGTGTCACATGCTACACTTGGCCAATCACAGCCATGCCATTAGTAGGCATGGCTGTGATGGCTTCTTAGGGCAAGAAGTAAAACACTAGCTGATTGGCTGCAGTGCAGCCCTTCAGAAAGTGGGAAGAAATCGCCGAACAATGGTCCCGAACGCGAACTTTCGGGTTCGCTCATCCCTACACTTAAAGTATAACTGTTATTAAAACATTTTTTTATATATATATATTGTAGGGACAGGGATGTTAAACATTTTCACCATATAGTTTATTAGTGCAAAATGTTTCTTTGCATAGAAAATGGAAAAGACTTTTAATTAAAGAGTCTTCTTAGCAATGCTCAATGGAACATTGTTAAGGAGAGTCCATCTTCAGCGTTCTATTGAGTGCTCTACTCCTGTGTTTAACATACAAAGGCTTTCAGTCTGCCCCTTGTCACTAAATTAGTCCCTGCCTTCCTATATGTACCCTAGATGCACCTGTACATCTCTGCGGTGTCCCTGACTAACTGATTTTCTACCTCTGGCTGGTCTGCTAGTTTAGCTCCCTTCTATTTGCTTCTCGTTTAGTTAGTAAGCACAGGAAAGAGATCAAGGATTGTGACCACCAGTATTTAGCAATGATAGTAAGTGTATAGTAACATAGCACACTTACTGTTAGCGCAGAATGCTATAGCCCGGCTCCTCTCCCTATTTTTCCCGCGCTAAGAGATACACTGGGAAAATAGAGAGGAGTGCGGGGCTGCAACATTACTGTCTAATATGTGCTATGTTACTGTACATATCCTGTCATAGCTAAGTACAGGGAAGAGAGCTAAACTATTAGTATGGATTCCTGATTTTGTGCAAGTTCTTTTGATATATAGTATGTATATTTTGCATGAACATTGGCAAGTGTTTTGTTTTTCATGAACTGTTTTTTTAACCTTTATTTTTTTTTCTAATTTATTATATGTTTTACTTATTTTTAAAATATTTTTTTGCACATATCATGTCCCCTAAAGATGTCTGGGAGACATTTGTATTTAAAAAAAAATATTTTTTTTTCTCTTTCCACTGTAACTGGGGCATCCAAAGGAGCCCCAATTACAGGGGAAACTATTTTACATTGACATGTACAGCTGATCTGAATCTGCTAAGACTTTTATGTGAAAGATCACTGGGTGAGTGTGTGATCCCCAGGCTCAGTAGAGAAAGCAGCATAGCAGTTATGTACCAAGGAAAGGAGAAAGCAAAAGAGGTAATAAATCAATTGAATTGAACTGAGCTACAATACCTAGCATCACAGCCTGTTCAAACAGCTGATTGGTGGGGGTGCCTAATTAACTCCAGGAAAACTGATTTAATTTGCTGTAGATTCTCTGTTCTCTCTTGTAAATAAAGTTTATGATAGATACCATAGATATTAAACCATTGTTGATAAATGAAATTGTACCTTTAAATACAGAAGGTGGTCAGTGTGCAGTAAAAACCCATATATATAGCTTCATCTTTCTGTATTGCTATCATGCCAACATATTGCTAACAAAAATAAATCCAGTGATTAAAATAATCATATAAACTGATGAACTTTTATGCCGTTTCAAGATTTTGTATATGACTTTTTCACTGTAGGATATGATTGCAATCAGGGCAGCAGACATAAGACTTGTTCTTTGTCTGATTAGTCTTTATATACACATACTGGATTATTCAAAATGTCAAGGGTAAAGGCTGCAGCATCGGTCGCCAAAGAATTATGCTTAGAGGACAGTTCCAACTATGTTTCCTAAAGGAAGAGCTGCTCAGGTATATGGAGACTTAGGCCTCTTTCACACGGGCGTCATGTTTGACGCCTGGATAGGATGCGGGTGCGTTGCGGGAAAATGCGCGATTTTTCCGCACGTGTGCAAACTTTTGTAATGCGTTTTGCACGCGCGTGTGAAAAATCGGCATGTTTGGCACCCAGACCCGATGCCGGACTTCATCACTAAAGTCCGGTTTCGGGTTGAGTATTCTGGAGATTTTATTTTTTTCCCTTATAACATGGTTATAAGGGAAAATAATAGCATTCTCAATAAAGAATGCTTTGTAGAATGTGGATTAAGGGGTTAAAAATAAAAAACTTAACTCACCTTCGCCACTTGATCGCGTAGTTGGCGATCTCTCTTCTCTCTTCAAGCATTAGCTGCAGTCTGAAGGACCTGTGATGACGTCACAACACATGGTCCAATCACATGGTCTGTGATGGAGACAAAAGGAGTCTAGATGGATTTATACTCTAAATACTATCACACCATCTGGACTCAATGAATGTATGGAGTTTGCTTGCTTCATATAACATGAACCGACCTTGATTATCTTGAATGATTCCATCCGGATACCTGTCCTATATGAGGGGGGATATATAACTATGCCCCCCCACCCCTACATTTCCAGACCCTCTTTTTATCTTCACATATATATTTTTATACTCCTCTAGGAATCCCAATGGATTCATGTATTGTTTTGGTTTTCTGCTTGATAAACTATCATTGACCCCTCATGCTACTAAATCAATATCTATATCATTGTTATCTCTATTCTGATATACTTTATTAATTTATAACCAGGATCCCCTCTTGAATTGTTCTTGCCTGCTCGGATCATTGATTTGACTGGCTGTATTTTGGATATCAACATTAACCATGTCTTTTCTTTCCCCAGATAGAATGACATAAGTATCTATTCTATTAGCTCAGTGATCTATAACATCAAGCAGCACTTCCATACCGGTCTAGTTGCAGGACCTGTGAGGTGGGCGGTCTTTGCTAATCACGTGATGATCTCTTGTCACGTGACCGGCCATCACTTCCGGCCGACGCTTTTAAACAGCGCGTCTAACCGGCATTTACTCAGCGGCTACATTATACAGTGGAGCACACGCCGACGGAATCCTCCTGCCCCTCAAACAGCGTCATATACCTCCCTCATGTACCGGGCGACCCACGGGCATGCAATTATCGTGCTTTACCCAGGAGTGCAAACGTGCACTGTGAGTTTGTGATAACTTGTCTATTGGTTACTCCTGTGGTGCCTTTATCTAACTATACTGGGCGATACTATTTGACTCTATACCAGAGGAGCCATGGTCTGAGGCTCATAGTCCAGGTGGCTGTTGATATCTTATTGGTTTCAACCTCTTCTATATCTGGGGCTCCGAGCTAACACGGTTATTTTATAATGATCTGGTGGGAGGACTAATATACCTTACACATTTGACCTCATGGGGGATGTTTTTCTCTATCTTCTTAACTATTGAATCCATCTTATTTACATACTGGGCGGCCCATGGACATGCAGTTATTACGTCTTATTGTAAGGCGGCATGTTTCATGGGTCTGAAATCAATTGTGTTTGGGGCTCTAGTTGTGCTCTTATTCAACTGATCTGCAAGCATGTATAAAGTATCTATCATATATTTGACTTTGGCTACAATCTTGTGTCTTTTTTGAGATTTGCTTCTCTAACAAGATAAACATTTAGGGTCTCAGTTACACTGATATCTGGTAAGAAGAACCCGGTGCCAGTATCTCCTGGGGCATTGCATATTTTCAATAGTGAGGTGTATTTCATCAACCCCTCACGGTCTTGAGGTGGATCAATTGTGAGCAGCTATGTCTCCATATCTCCTGTTTTAATCAAATATATTGACCATTATTTTCAATGTAGTTTTGGGATCAGTTTATCCATACGTATAATACTGTTACTGTCTTCTTGTCCTAGACTGGTTTCTTATCAGTATAGTTATATTAATCATCTGAGGGCATGGGTATCCTCTTTTGAGGAATGTATTTGGTCTGTCCCCTGAGGAACCTATCATTAACTAGGCGAAATTTGTTCGGACTGTCCTCAGACATTATATGTGCTGCATGTTTTATACATTTTCACTGTGCACAATACTGGGGGCATATTTGCGTTTTGGCTTTTTTTTTGTTTTTTGTATGTTTAGTAGTCTAGGAATAGTTCTTGTGCCATTTATATAAAGTGGCGGATTATATCCCACTGTCAGGGTCTCCTAGGGCCTACAGGAGGCACGAGACACGGGATTGCCCCTATCAGGGTGGCTATTCCGTTTGTAGGTAGGGCCTACAGTATAGGGTGAGTAATAGGGATAGTTCCTTCTTCCAATACTATCATCGGTCCATCTACCCACCCTATACCCATTTTCTCACACGCAATAGTTATTTTCACTTGATTTACTATAATACATTTTTTTTTGCATATTTTGATATATATGTGGGGTTCATTTTACACTATATGAATAAAAGTTATGTTTTAGATAGTGGATTTCAGTGACTCTTGAATTTGATTGCCACTATTAATATCCTACCCCAGTCAATTACATCAATAGCAACTAATGTCAAAGTGACACTGACATATAGAGCTATGGGTAAATGCATGGTTGACGGTCTTAACAAACAGACACACTGGGTTGTCACATGTGTTATCATTTTTCATATTAGAAAACTTCCAAAAATTGTTCCATATTTAGGGCAGATGATGTTTAATTACTTGCCTATTGCCTAAAAACTTTATACATGATGGTAGGCTGTTAACTGTAAAAGGAAGTATAAAAGCATCAGGTTACATTACGATCTGCTAGCACCCCCTAGAGCTGCAGATCGCTCTTCCTGAGCTCTAACTAGACAGCTTCGGTCACAGTGAAGACTAGAGATGAGCGAATCGAAACTGACAAAGTGGAATTCATTACTAATTTCAGAAAAAATTTGATTACCAACAAATGTGAATTTCCTCACACTTCGTGGTAATGAATTGCAATTTTTCTTAAAATGGCGACTACACATGTGAGGACATGGGGCAAGGAAATCTGGGAAGGTGGGATCACCCATAATGCCATGCATGCAGCCAATCAACAGCCAACCCTGTGATGTCACAGCCCTATAAATACGGTGGCCGTCATGGATTCAGACATTTTCCAGCGTTTTGAGTGTAGGGACAGACGTGAGAAGGCATTAGGGACAGCAATAGGAAAAACCTCCTTGTGAAAAAAAAAAAAAAAAAAAAAAAAAAGAAAAATCTATTTATAAGTGCAGGGAAAGGATAGGGAGGAATCATTTCACAGCATTTTAGTGCAGGGAGAGATGTCAGAAGGCGCTAGGGACAGTGCTAGAAAAGCGATTTACAAGTGCAGGCAAAGATTATTTTGGGATCCAAATAGACATTATACAGCTCTGTCATTCCAGCAATTTGTTTTTGTGATTAGGGTGCAAGTGCTATGTTCAAGAGCCTTTAGTGGCCTATTTCAGTACAAAAATATATATATATATATATATATATATATATATACGCACTTCACTGTTGCAAATATTTGTGGTGAAGGTGTTTAGTGGCCTATTTCAGTACAAAGAGAAAAATATATATGCATTTCACTTCTGCAGTTATATGTGGTGAAAGCGTTTAGTGGGCTATTTCAGTACAGAAAGAAAAATATATACGCACTTCACCTTTGCAGTTATTTGTGGTGAAAGCATTTAGTGGCCTTTTTCAGTACAAAAATTAAAATATATATGTATTTCACTTCTGCAGTTATTTGTGGGGAACATGTTTAGTGGCCTATTTCAGTACAAAAAGAAAAATATATTCTCAGTTCACTGTTGCAGTTATTTGTGGTGAAAGCGCTTAGTGACCTATTTCTGTACAAAACGAATAATATCGCTTTTAGGGGTATTTTAATTTGCTTTTAAATTATTTAGTTCAGCTAAAAGTATGTCAGACAGAGAAGTGCCAGGCCATACACAGAGGAGTGGCAGAGGCTTAACTGTTTTTGATGGCAGGCAGAGGTCGCAGCAGGGTAAGGGGCTGTGGCAGCAGGAGTTGCAGCGAGAGGCCTGAGCTCCCAGCGTCATCTGGCGGTGGTGTCTTGACCAGCAACCCAGCGGTTCTTGATTGGTTAACTCGGTCATCCACTTCATCCCAAGTGACATCAGAAAACCACAGCCAACAGTCGGTGGGTTGGTCAAACACAACTCTTAGTTGGCACAAGGGTCTTTGGGCCCCCTCAGGCACTTGGGCCTAGTAGCGACTGCTTCCTCTGCACCCCCTATAGCTACGCCCATGCTAGGTTTGGTTTATACAATTATGGGGGCTTTTCCAGGTTTGGTCTGTGTTTTCACACGTGGTATTGTTTCTTTTTGAAAGATATCTTTCATCACGCTTATTAATTTGCACCTCACATTTTTACACCCCGTTCGAACCTCTGGGACCCTCTTTTTCTTCTCCCTTTATTCTCCCTTTCTTGCTTCTCCATTTGATATGTGTTAGGTGGTTGGCGGTGAAATGAGACTTGTGGCCTATGGTCAAGTGTTATGCCTTTTTTTCTGCCAGTTAAGCGCATCATCATTAATAAGATGGCTAAAGTACTCAACTTTTCTTGTGCTGCAACTTATCTTTGTCAGGTATCTTATCTGTAGTGTTTTGTGAAAGCTCACCCAGCAGGGGCAAGTCTCTCACACCCGACCTCCCTCTTGCAGGGACTTACGCACTCTCCTCTCACTTCCTGTTCTTCTAAGGGGGAACTAGATTTTTCCAGTCTCTCCTAGTGTAGCTTGCCAAGCTTTGCTGCCACCCTCTGGTAAACCAACAACATTACACGAACATAATGAAAGTATAACAGGAGATGCACTATGTGGAGGACCTGGAATAAATGCATTAAATGACGTTGTTAGGTCATAAACAAACACAAGAAGGGATTGGGCATGGTAATGCCACTCAGGGGCGTTACAGAATTAGCTGACAAGGGTGTAAAAGGAGTGCGCTTCATCTTGACACTAACATCGTTATTTGGTCAGTTTTGACCAACGTGACTGCCGAAATAAGTGAAGTGTGCAGTGATTCTAAGAGCAACGCCTGTCATTTGCATGTGATACGGACTCACAGTATTATTTCACTACCACAGCAGACTTCCTATGCGTCTTACTGCAATGCACAGTGTTCTACACCACTATAATGGCTTTCTGCAGCCTGGAAATAGCAGTTTTTAATGAGATTAGCCGCAAATAAATTTGTATCGAAGCAAGTTTTTCCTGAAAATTCAGCGAACTGGCCGAATCAAATTTTTGAAAAATTCGCTCATCTCTAGTAAAGACCCTAGAGATCAATAGTAAAAAAATAAAAAAATGTCAGTTTAGAAAAAGCCAACATAGCATCTTGCTATGAGAGGGACATGCTGGCTATAAAGCTACAGTGATCCTGCTAACCCCTTAATTAACCCCTTCCTGCCCTGACTGTGGATAGAAAGGTTTATTCACAATTTTTTCTTGCATAAAAAAAAGCTAAAAAATACAAAATAAATAAATAATAAATAAAATAAAAAGTTATGGCTAAGGTTATTGGTAAATCTTAAAATACAACTTTGTGGCACTCTGCTTATTTTGTGCTTGGAGTCAGGTTCCCACCCCAATAGTAGTATAAGTATAAACTCCAGCGATATACAGGTGAAACTAGAAAAATTAGAATATTGTGCAAAGTTCATTTATTTCAGTAATGCAACTTAAAAGGTAAAACTAATATATGAGATAGACTCATTACATGCAAAGCAAGATATTTCAAGCCTCTATTTGTTAAATTTGGATGATTATGGCTTACAGCTTATGAAACCCCAAAGTCACAATTTTGAGGTAGCCTTTGCTCAAGTGGTATGGATTAATTAGCTGACTAGAGTGTAACACTTTCAGCTTAGAATATTGAACTTTTTCACAAAATTCTAATTTTAATCTGCATTAATGCAATTCCTTTTAATTTGCATTACGGAAATAAATGGACTTTTGCATGATATTCTAATTTTTCAAGTTTCCCCTGTAGATGCAAAACGTGATTCTTTATTTTGGAAATGCAGTTGTGTAGAACAGGTGTGATGTTTTGGCCACGTAGGGCCTTTATCAAACTGGTACCACGATGGTTAGAGCCTCAGGGTTGTGTGCGCTATAGAAAATGTGCCTCAGCACTTCAAGGAGGCGTGTTTCCGTGAAGTGCTGAGGCCCATTTTCTATAGCGCACACATCTATGAGGCTCTACCCATCAAGACACCAGTTTGATAAAGGCCCTGAGTGGCCGAAACGTTACACCTGTTCTACACAACTGCATTTCCAAAATAAAGAATCACATTTTGCATCTACAGGTGAAACTCGAAAAATTAGAATATCACAAGACTTTGGCGATATCTCATTTCAAATCGCCCAGAGCCCATACTTTTGAATACTGTTCAGAGACGAATCTCCGTACAGCATTCAAATGACGTTTTGAGCAAAGGAAGTTCAGATCTAGGACTCCTTCCCTGCCCACACCACACCCCCCTTTATTACACCTGGTGTGCCGGGAAAAGTCGCAGATTGCTGACCAAATAACCTTTGCGCCGCAATCTGCGCCACCTATACTGCAGAAAACTGGGCATATCTGATTATAAATTACCCCTAAATGTATTTGGTATTACTGAAATTGTACTGACCCAAAGAGTTATGTTATTTATGCCAAAAACTCTGCAAAATTTATAACATAAAAACTAAGTGGGAGTATTGCTGTTTTTGCTCCATTTCCATCCCAAAAAGAGGTAATAAAAGTTAATCAGTAAGTCATGTGTATTAGTCATGAGCGAGCACCAAAGTATTCAGGTGTTCGGCCCGAACACATTGCTCTATTCGTGTGCTCGGCCGAGCACCCGAGTATAATGGAAGTCAATGGGAGACAACCAGGCACCCCCTGCTCTGCAGAGGGGAGGGTGCCTGGTCCATTGGAAAAGGTCAGAAAGTGACAGAAACACCACCAAAATGGATCAGAAACAGCATGGGGATGATGTCTGCATACATCTTGGACTCCCAGGTCACTGATGGGAACCGTTGTCTGAGTTGTACACCACTTTTACATACTGAGAAGAATACACACAACCCCCAAAAAAAAAAAAAAAAAAAAATTAAATCAATCATGTTCACAGGAAAAAATGTTAGGAAACATTATTTCCTCTATATTCAATTGTATATAAAGGGCAAGTGCTGCCAAAAATTACAAGCAAGAGGCACTACAATACACCCTTTATTACACATAAAGGGGGTATCATACACAGACTACAGAGACTGGACCCGGTGGAAGAAAGGATGGTGTGTAAGCTACCTGCGGGGTCAGGGGGGACCAGGACATGCTGGGTATTGTGGTGCAGTGCGTCACCCACCTGAGAGGTATGCTATTAATGGACTTATGGATCCCTTCCGTCTTCTGCTCCAGATGGTGGTCTCAGTGTATAGCAGCTGTAGCACTCCCCTCTAGCGGGAATAATTGAAGACCAGGCGATTCAGTTAAATTGTCAAAGTCTTTACTTAAAGGGTTGCAAACGTTTCTCAATCTCAAGCAGATTCCTCTGCCGGCCACACACTTAACCAGGGAACAATCACATCTCTGTCACAGCAGACCTTTTCCAGTGAACGGTACACCAACGGGCCATCAATGCAGGACATGGGTAGCATACCTCCTGATCCCTGCGCCCTTCCTGTGTTTCTCCTCACTAAGGCTCTGCTCTGTGTCCTCAGCCCCGTCTGGCTGGTATCCAGTGATTCTTTTCCTTCCCTGCTCCGTTTCTCAGTCTCTCAGCCCGGCCTAAGGGTATTGTTCCACTTGGCCCTTGGAACTGGCGTCCTTCTATCTCCGGCTACGTATATTCACCTCCTGGCAGGACCCTTCCGGCTGTTTCATCAACTGCACACCCTTCCCCAGGTCATAGACCCAGGTCTCCCTGGCTTCACCAGGCTCAGGGGCCTGTACTCCAACAAAACTGCAGCTACATCTTAACTTCACTCCACTGAACTGAACTGAAACTCCTCCTCCTCTCACTAAGCCTTTTTATATATCTATCCTAGGGGTCCCTCTAGTGGCCAACTCTCTCACTACACCCCTACCGGCTTGCAGGGATCAAGAGACATGACAATTCACATTTTTATAACAATTCAGCAATAACAGTTAAATAACATGTTCCCTTCTCGCACCACTTTCCCAAATAACGGACGCTCCCCTCTTTAACCCTCCCATACATCTGTACCCCTATTACATTTCCCCACCGCTTAAATTGAGCACGTCCCCATGCTCACTAGCTCTACCTATCAGGGACCTGTAAATGAAAAGTTAGCAGGCACATATACGCATATACCCCACAACGCATAACATCTGCTCTCAACTTTTCACATCCGGATACACTGGCAAGGGATAAAGTTCAATGACAGGGGCGCCGTCCTCTTCTCACAGGAAACAGGTCTGGAACAAGGCGTCGTCCCGGCACAGCGTACACCAGGATAGTCCTTTATACATACAACAGTCCTCATATTATATAAATATAAAACACAGAGGTCCACACCTGAAAGTCCACCTCTGGCACCTTTACCTTAAAACAGTTGCAAACGCCGTATGTCAGCAGCATTTATCTAAAACAATGCAGAGTTCTAACAATACCAGGGGCACGTTATCCTGGCGAACTCTGCGGTCCCTATAAAACGCTGACATACGCAGATCCCTGTCAACCTGAAATGGGGGTTAAAACAGGGAAAATGAAGTGCAACTAGCACAACTGGGACATCCTGGAAGGATCCAGGAATTAAACAGCAGGTCCTAGGAACACACAAAGGTCAGGCTGGGAGCAGTGGTACTTCTGGGGCAGTTCCTATACAACGCTGCCACCGGCCGTGGGGAAACTGGCAGATAGCTTCCACCAGCCTGACATACGCATGGCTCCTGTACTCATTCAGCTAGACACGTTTCACCTGTCACAAATACGTGTTGTACTCCTCCGGCTCGCTATCCGAGGAGTCATCCTTGCGAGGAAACCACAATTGCTCTGGATGAGCCGGCCACAGCTGGAAACCGTCGGCAGTGACGATTCTCAAAGGTCGCCACCGTATTGTCCGGGCCTCTTCAACGGACCTGGGAAAAGGCCTCAACCGGGTCTCTTCACTGCCAGGGACTCTCTCCACCCAATACACTGGCTGCCTATGGGCTCGTGTCGCCGTCTTACCCTGGACAGGTAGCTCCGGCACCGCGGGGACCTCCACCTCCTCAGCAACCGCCACCGTCGCTACAGGCCTCAACACGTTGCAGGAATCCGCTGCCACCTCCATCCAGATGGCACCCGGGGTCATTTCATGGATCATCTCCAGATCTTTTACAGAAACTCGTGGGCTGGCCGGTCTCTCTCGACGTTGCTGTCTTTCCGCAGGGTAATCCGGTCCGGATAGGGGAAAGGGCCGGTTCCTCTCATCCTCCTCCCATCCTTCCGGTAGGCCTCTGGGCCGACTGACCGCAATGGCATAGGCCCCATGGGGACCCTCAGCAGGGGTGAAGCCCACAGTCTCTCCTACTTCCAGATTATGCATATAGTCCGGCAAGTATAATCGTTTCACAGACCGGCGGTTCACATAAAAGTCCCTTCGGGTTTGCAGGTCCTTAATGAACCCGTAGCCCTTCGCTGTATCAAACTCTAGGACCACTCCGATCTGCCGCTCCATGGGCTGGGTCCTGCTGGCCGGAAAGTCATATTGGCACGCAGCTCCTCCATGAGAGCCGGCCACGCGGGGTGACGCTCACCGTCATAGTCACTCGGGTCCTGCCACCGGACCGCACCGGCCCATTCCTCGGGACCACTCCACTCCTCAGCAAGAGGAAAATCAGGTGGGGTAACTCCCCACTCCGCCACCGCCAGCTCGGGTTGGCCCTCCATGAAGTCCCCGAAATCACGGAGCTCCGCCATCTTCTCTCGCTCTGCTCTCTCCACACACAGGCACAGAAGACCCCGCCTCCAGACAGATCAGCCCCCTAGGTACTCTGCAATAGGGCCGGCGGCATCTTCACAGGATTTCACTTCACTGGACAGGCACATTATACAGTCCCCTCCTCCTCCCTGGAGGAATTTGGCGGCAAAGTTTCGCGCCTCAGTAATCAGTGATGGCGCAGACAGAATTTCTCCAGCGCCGGCGGCCATCTTGGAAACACTTTTCGTCAATTCACTGACAGCAAGCCGCTCCACCACAGTGCACTAATCACTCTTGTGGTAAGGTGCAAGGTGTCATATGTGATGGCAGGTACGTGTCACCGAGGTTGCTGGCCTCGGTGAGGTGAGAGCCGGGTTTTTGTCTGCAGCAGCTAGTGCTGTTTGACTTTGTTAAATAGCATGGCTGCAAAGCCGATCCGGGCCGGCTCTTACTGGGAGCAGCTAAAGAGTAGGGTGGGTGGCTGCTCCCCACGGTCCAGTCCATGTTTTGGGCTGGATATAAAACGCAGCCAGCAGCTGTGTCTGGGGAGTGTGATTATCCTGGAGCTGCTAACAGGGCTGGGAGTTCTCTGTCCAGGAGGAAAGAGCTCAGTAAGGAGGTATTTTGTTCCTGGCTACCTGAAGCTGGATTCTCCTGCGGCTGGGCCGACAGCGTGGTGCGAACCTGCACCTACACCTCCCAGGTGACTGAACCTGTGTTGGACTGTTTTTGTTTGGCTACGTTATTTCCGTTGTGTGTGAACTGTCACCAAGAGACTGTTTTTCATTTTGTGTGCAAGTGTGAATAAAACACTGTTTGTTGCACAATCTGGACTCCTTGTTTTGCCTCTAAACTGCACCCGCACCGCTGTCTACCAGAGCGACTCCCCACATTTGGTGTCGGATGCGGGCATGCGCAGTGAGGCTGGCGTGAACGCCGAACTTTGTTTTGCTGAGAAAAAGTGAATGTCCTATATTAAGCCGGCAAAGTTGCAGCCTGTGATCCCCGACAAAATGGAGGCGGCTGTGAAAGCCCTCATAGAGGCTAACGTGCAGCAGCGGGAGACCAACCAGCTACTGCTACAGCACGTGATGGCGTTGCAAGCGGCAGGAGCGTCCCACCGCGTCCATGATGCCCGGAAAGCTGTCCGTGCCGCGATCCCTAAGATGACCCCCTCGGATGATGTGGAGACCTATCTGGCGGTGTTCGAGAAGGTGGCCGTGAGGAGAAATTACCCGAGAACAGTGGGCAGAGGTCGTCGCTCCGTTCCTGGCGTCTGGACCCCAGCAAGTATTTTTGACCTCCCAGATGACCAAGCAGCTGACTACCCAACTGTGAAAGGTGAGATCCTGGCAAGACTGGGGGTGAATGTTTTGGTCCGGGCTCAGCGTGTCCACCAGTGGGACTTTAACGTGGCTGAACCCGCCAGGCCACAATACTATGACTTGCTACAACGGTTGCAAAAATGGCTGCAGCCAGACATACTGACTCCCACTGCTATGCTCGACCGTCTGTTAGCCGATGTCTTCTGGAGGGCTTTGCCTTACCCTCTCCAGCACTGGAGTCGGCCAGGTATCGCCCACCAATGCCCTGGAGATGGTCGACCTGGTGGAGCGATGCGAGGCCACCAGAAACCTGCAGGGAGTCTTGCTGGGAAGGGGTCAGTCAAACCCCGGAGGCCTCTGCCCCAGTTCCGGCGTCCGGCGACAGAGCGGCCTGTACGGAAGATACCCCCTGCGAGTCCGCCTCCCGTGGTATGCTGGAGGTGTCAGGAGCCAGGCCACATCAGGGCCGACTGTCCGCATCGGGATGAGCCGATGGAGGTGAACTATGGGGGTCGCCACTCCTTGTATGCACGGAAGCTGTGCGCAACTGGCACCCGTGAGGTGCAAGACCATAACCACCTGTGTCAGGTAGAGGTGGGAGATTCGCTGGCGGTGGCTCTGCTGGACTCCGGGAGTTTAGTCTCCCTGGTAAGGGCTGCCCTTGTACGGCCTGTGGAGTATACTGGCCGTAAAGTCGGGGTCCTGTGCATCCACGGAGACCTGAAAGACTACCCCACTGCACTAGTGACTTTGTCCACAGCGGCTGGTAGGTGGACCCACGAGGTGGCTGTCGCTACTAAACTCCCACATGAACTAATACTTGGGAGGGACTTCCCGGTTTTCCGGCGCTGTGGCCGGCAATAAAGGTATCTGAGGGACCCGAGACAGGGGTGACCCTAGTAGAGTGGCCTGATACCGCTGGAAGGCCAGAACCCTGGGAGCCCGAGTCTGAAGGGCCGGCGGTAGGGGTGACCACTGCTCCAGCGGTAGAGGGGAGACAACCCCACTGAGTGTAATGGTGGGAGACACGGAGGACTTGCCACCGGGACCTGAGTTGGCAGACCTCAATGTCTCCGGGGAAAATTTTGGGACCGCACAACACCGGGACCAAACCCTAACCAGGGCCTGGGAGAATGTGCTGGAAATTGATGGTAAACCCCAGAAACCAGGGGCTGAATTAATGTTCCCACGATTTATTGTTCTACAGGATATGTTGTATCGGGTGAACCAAGTCGAGGTGAACCTGTTGAACAGTTGGTGGTGCCCACAGCGTATCGCAAGCTTGTCATGGAGCTTGCCCACCAACATGTTCTTGGGGACACCTGGGGTGGCAGAAAACCCAGGACCGCATACTGCAGCGGTTTTATTGGCCCAGTGTGTTCAAGGAGGTAGAAAATTATTGTAAGTCCTGTCCAACCTGTCAGATAACTAGCCCCCAGCCTCATTTCCGTAGTCCTCTGGTACCTCTGCCAATTATTGAAGTACCGTTTGAGCGAATCGCTATGGATTTAATTGGGCCTGTACCAAAGTCTGCCAGGGGCCACCAACACATTCTGGTAGTTCTCGACTATGCCACTCGGTATCCGGAGGCGGTGCCCCTGCGACATACCTCAGCTAGGCTCATTGCCAAGAGTTAATGGAGATGTTTTCCCGTGTGGGCCTGCCAAAAGAGGTTCTGACAGACCAAGGGACCCCTTTTATGTCCAAAGTAATGAAGGAACTGTGTAAATTGTTGCGTATAAAGCAGTTACGGACGTCCGTTTACCATCCGCAAACAGACGGTCTTGTTGAGAGGTTTAACCAAACTCTAAAAAATATGTTAAAAAGGGTGGTGTCTAGAGATGGGAAGGACTGGGACCTGCTTCTGCCCTATCTCATGTTCGCAGTGCGAGAGGTACCCCAGGCCTCTACTGGGTTCTCGCCCTTCGAACTGCTTTATAGCAGACACCCTCGGGGCCTGTTGGATATCGCCAAGGAAGCATGGGAACAACAGCCTGTCCCCCACAAAAGTGTCATTGAGTATGTCACCCAGATGCAGGAACGGATAGAAAGGGTGTTGCCGCTGGTCCGGGGAGCATATGGAGGCAGCACAACAAGCCCAGAGTAGGGTGTATAATCGTCAGGCTCGGGTACGGGGCTTCAATCCGGGAGATCGGGTTTTGGTTCTGGTACCCACCCTTGACAGCAAATTCCTAGCTAGGTGGCAGGGCCCCTATGAGGTGATCGAGAAAGTAGGGAAGTAAATTACAAAGTACACCAGCCAGGGCGGCGCAAGCGGAGCAGGTGTACCACGTGAATTTACTTAAGCCGTGGAAAGATAGGGACACGGCCGACGACCACAGCCCCCGGCCAGGGCTTCTAGAGTGAAAGGGTCCAGCCCCACAGTTCGAGGCCTGTGAAGCAGTAACCACGGTAAAAATTGCAGACAGCCTGTCTTCCAAACAAGTTCAGGAAGTCAGGGAGTTCATCAGTCGGAACACGGATGTGTTCTCGGACCTCCCTGGCCGCACGTCTCTCATCCAACATGACATCGTCACTGAGCCTCAGGCCAAGATCCGGTTAAAACCATACCGGGTACCCGAGGCTCGGCGACGGACCATCGCGGAGGAAGTACAGTTAATGTTGAAGCTCGAGGTCATTGAGGAGTCGAAAAGTGAGTGGGCCAGTCCCATAGTCCTAATACCCAAGCCGGATGGGACGTTGCGGTTCTGCAACGACTTTCGCAAGTTAAATGAAGTATCCAAGTTTGGCGCGTATCCCATGCCCCGAGTAGACGAGCTGGTTGAAAGTTTAGGACAAGCCCGTTATTTTTCTGTGCTGGACCTCACTAAAGGGTACTGGCAGGTACCCTTAACGAGTCGGCTAAGGAAAAACCGCATTTGTTACCCGCAGGGCCTGTATCACTACAAGGTGTTACCCTTTGGCCTGCATGGCGCCCCGCCACTTTCCAAGGTTAATGGACATAGTGCTGCGACCACATCGTCGGTGCGCCTCGGCCTACTTGGATGATGTAGTCATCCACAGCACCGACTGGGAAAGCCATTTACCCAAGGTGCAGGCGGTAGTGGATGCCCTGAGGAAAGCCGGACTGACCGCTAACCCAAAGAAGTGCTCCATAGGGTTAGAGGAGACAAAATATCTGGGATATGTAATTGGGCGGGAGTCATCAAACCTCAGGTAACTAAGGTAGAGGCCATTCGTAACTGGCCCGACCGGTCACCACCAGGCAGGTAAAGTCGTTCCTGGGGATTGTAGGTTACTACATGAGGTTTGTGCCCCACTTTGCCACAATAGCAGCGCCATTGACAGACCTGTTGAAGGGGCGAAAGTCTGGGAGGGTTAGCTGGAGTGAGAAGGCGGAGGAGGCTTTCTCCGCGTTGAAGTCGGCCCTGTGTGGGTCCCCGGTTTTGGTGACACCCGACTTCAACAAGGAGTTTGTCGTACAGACCGACGCCTCGGAGGTAGGCCTCGGTGCGGTACTGTCGCAGGAGGTCAACGGGGAAGAACATCCCGTTGTCTTCCTGAGCCGTAAGCTCAGTCCCGCCCGAGTCCAGGTATAGTATAGTGGAGAGGGAGTGCCTGGCTATCAAGTGGGCACTCGAATCTCTCCGCTACTACCTGTTAGGGAGGAGGTTCCGTCTGGTGACCGACCATTCCCCCTCAAATGGATGAGTCAGGCCAAGGAGAGGAATGCTCGGGTCACTAGGTGGTTCCTATCTCTTCAAAATTTCAAGTTTTCCGTGGAACACAGGGCAGGCCGCTTGCAGGGCAACGCAGATGCCCTGTCCGCGTCCACTGCCTCACGTGTGTTCACCCCTCAGGGTTGAACAAAGGGGGTATGTGGTAAGGTGCAAGGTGTCATATGTGATGGCAGGTACGTGTCACCGAGGTTGCTGGCCTCGGTGAGGTGAGAGCGGGTTTTTGTCTGCAGCAGCTAGTGCTGTTTGACTTTGTTAAATAGCATGGCTGCAAAGCCGATCCGGGCCGGCTCTTACTGGGAGCAGCTAAAGAGTAGGGTGGGTGGCTGCTCCCCACGGTCCAGTCCATGTTTTGGGCTGGATATAAAGCGCAGCCAGCAGCTGTGTCTGAGGAGTGTGATTATCCTGGAGCTGCTAACAGGGCTGGGAGTTCTCTGTCCAGGAGGAAAGAGCTCAGTAAGGAGGTATTTTGTTCCTGGCTACCTGAAGCTGGATTCTCCTGCGGCTGGGCCGACAGCGTGGTGCGAACCTGCACCTACACCTCCCAGGTGACTGAACCTGTGTTGGACTGTTTTTGTTTGGCTACGTTATTTCCGTTGTGTGTGAACTGTCACCAAGAGACTGTTTTTCATTTTGTGTGCAAGTGTGAATAAAACACTGTTTGTTGCACAATCTGGACTCCTTGTTTTGCCTCTAAACTGCACCCGCACCGCTGTCTACCAGAGCGACTCCCCACACTCTGTAACGATTTAGTTCTTCACCCAGGCCAGCGCTACTCCTCACAGCGCTTATGGGGCACTTTAGATACACTTCCTTTGGCCCAACATTAAATAAAAGTCACAGTCACTACTCACACTGGGCAGAATGGTCCAAGGCACGGAGTTCACGTTTCCCTGCACCACAGAAACGCGTGGATCCTGCCGACTATGCCAAGTTGTAAGCTACCTGCGGGGTCAGGGGGGACCAGGACATGCTGGGTATTGTGGTGCAGTGCGTCACCCACCTGAGGTATGCTATTAATGGACTTATGGATCCCTTCCGTCTTCTGCTCCAGATGGTGGTCTCAGTGTATAGCAGCTGTAGCACTCCCCTCTAGCGGGAATAATTGAAGACCAGGCGATTCAGTTAAATTGTCAAAGTCTTTACTTAAAGGGTTGCAAACGTTTCTCAATCTCAAGCAGATTCCTCTGCCGGCCACACACTTAACCAGGGAACAATCACATCTCTGTCACAGCAGACCTTTTCCAGTGAACGGTACACCAACGGGCCATCAATGCAGGACATGGGTAGCATACACTCCTGATCCCTACGCCCCTTCCTGTGATTCTCCTCACTAAGGCTCTGCTCTGTGTCCTCAGCCCCATCTGGCTGGTATCCAGTGATTCTTTTCCTTCTCTGCCCGTTTCTCAGTCTCTCAGCCCGGCCTAAGGGTATTGTTCCACTTGGCCCTTGGAACTGGCATCCTCCTATCTCCGACTACGTATATTCACCTCCTGGCAGGACCCTTCCGGCTGTTTCATCAACTGCACACCCTTCCCCAGGTCATAGACCCAGGTCTCCTGGCTTCATCCAGGCTCAGGGGCCTGTACTCCAACAAAACTGCAGCTACATCTTAACTTCACTCCACTGAACTGAACTGAAACTCCTCCTCCCTCACTAAGCCTTTTATATATCTATCCTAAGGGTCCCTCTAGTGGCCAACTCTCTCACTACACCCCTACCGGCCTGCAGGGATCAAGAGACATGACAATTCACATTTTTATAACAATTCAGCAATAACAGTTAAATAACATGTTTCCCTTCTCGCACCACTTTCCCAAATAACGGACGCTCCTCTTTAACCCTCCCATACATCTGTACCCCTATTACAGGTGCTTAACCGACTGGAAGCATTATCTTCACCAATCCAATCAACCAACTGTTCGCACTGGTCCGACTTGGATAGTGTTGTCCTGCGCCGCCCAGCTAAGTTGGTCATGAAGCTGGGTACAGTGGATGTTTTTATTTTTCTGGTGCACGGGCAGCAGGCACAGTTTAATTGCCTCAGGGCAACTGCCATCAGCATCATGCCTAATTCCCCATCCCTTAGTGCTCGCTTCTTCATATTAATGGTTTTTGTCACTAGATTAGGCCCAGATTATTTAAATTTGCGCTACAGACACTGTTTTCGGATGTAGTACAGTATATGTCACTGAAAGTCACACACTACAGACACTAGATTAGGCCCAGATTATTTAAATTTGCGCTAAAGAAACAGTTTTCGGATTTAGTACTGTATATGTCACAGAAGGCCACACACCATGGAGACTAGATTAGACACAGATTATTTAAATTTGCACTAAAGAAATAGTTTGCGGATGGAGTATTGTGTATGTCACAGAAAATAACACACTATGGACACTAGATTAGGCCCAGATTATTTAAATTTACGCCAAAGAAATAGTTTGCGGATGGAGTACTGTGTATGTCACAGATGTGGATAAAATGCACACACAGATGTGGCACAAATTAGTTAAATTTCCCACAAAAAATTTGCGGAAAGAGGACTGTATATGTCACGTTTGTGGATTAAATTTACACACTATTGACAATAAATGTGGCGCTGATTAGTTGAATTTACGAAAAATACACAGTCTGTGGATGATGTACAGTATATGTCACTAATAGGTATTAAAGAAAAAATATATTTCTGATGTCAGACACACACACTAGCCCTTAAAAGGATTATTGGTTGCGAAAAGCTTTAGGTAGTTGTTAAAACAGCGATTTTCTCCCTGCACTGTGTCTCTTCCTCAGCACAGTTGTCCTGAGACTGATCAATGGAGCGCAGGTACTAAAAATATATTACTACTTCTCAAACGCACTACACTGTAGTCTTAAAGGGACTTTTGTGTCTTTGGTTAGGAGGAGGTTCCGTCTGGTGACCGACCATTCCCCCTCAAATGGATGAGTCAGGCCAAGGAGAGGAATGCTCGGGTCACTAGGGTGGTTCCTATCTCTTCAAAATTTCAAGTTTTCTGTCGAACACAGGGCAGGCCGCTTGCAGGGCAACGCAGATGCCCTGTCCCGCGTCCACTGCCTCACGTGTGTTCACCCTCAGGGTTGAACAAAGGGGGGATGTGGTAAGGTGCAAGGTGTCATATGTGATGGCAGGTACGTGTCACCGAGGTTGCTGGCCTCGGTGAGGTGAGAGCCGGGTTTTGTCTGCAGCAGCTAGTGCTGTTTGACTTGTTAAATAGCATGGCTGCAAAGCCGATCCGGGCCGGCTCTTACTGGGAGCAGCTAAAGAGTAGGGTGGGTGGCTGCTCCCACGGTCCAGTCCATGTTTTGGGCTGGATATAAAACGCAGCCAGCAGCTGTGTCTGGGGAGTGTGATTATCCTGGAGCTGCTAACAGGGCTGGGAGTTCTCTGTCCAGGAGGAAAGAGCTCAGTAAGGAGGTATTTTGTTCCTGGCTACCTGAAGCTGGATTCTCCTGCGGCTGGGCCGACAGCGTGGTGCGAACCTGCACCTACACCTCCCAGGTGACTGAACCTGTGTTGGACTGTTTTTGTTTGGCTACGTTATTTCCGTGTGTGTGAACTGTCACCAAGAGACTGTTTTTCATTTTGTGTGCAAGTGTGAATAAAACACTGTTTGTTGCACAATCTGGACTCCTTGTTTTGCCTCTAAACTGCACCCGCACCGCTGTCTACCAGAGCGACTCCCCACACTCTGTAACGATTTAGTTCTTCACCCAGGCCAGCGCTACTCCTCACAGCGCTTATGGGGCACTTTAGATACACTTCCTTTGGCCCAACATTAAATAAAAGTCACAGTCACTACTCACACTGGGCAGAATGGTCCAAGGCACGGAGTTCACGTTTCCCTGCACCACAGAAACGCGTGGATCCTGCCGACTATGCCAAGTTGTAAGCTACCTGCGGGGTCAGGGGGGACCAGGACATGCTGGGTATTGTGGTGCAGTGCGCCACCCACCTGAGGTATGCTATTAATGGACTTATGGATCCCTTCCGTCTTCTGCTCCAGATGGTGGTCTCAGTGTATAGCAGCTGTAGCACTCCCCTCTAGCGGGAATAATTGAAGACCAGGCGATTCAGTTAAATTGTCAAAGTCTTTACTTAAAGGGTTGCAAACGTTTCTCAATCTCAAGCAGATTCCTCTGCCGGCCACACACTTAACCAGGGAACAATCACATCTCTGTCACAGCAGACCTTTTCCAGTGAACGGTACACCAACGGGCCATCAATGCAGGACATGGGTAGCATACCTCCTGATCCCTGCGCCCTTCCTGTGATTCTCCTCACTAAGGCTCTGCTCTGTGTCCTCAGCCCCATCTGGCTGGTATCCAGTGATTCTTTTCCTTCTCTGCTCCGTTTCTCAGTCTCTCAGCCCGGCCTAAGGGTATTGTTCCACTTGGCCCTTGGAACTGGCATCCTCCTATCTCCGGCTACGTATATTCACCTCCTGGCAGGACCCTTCCGGCTGTTTCATCAACTGCACACCCTTCCCCAGGTCATAGACCCAGGTCTCCCTGGCTTCACCAGGCTCAGGGGCCTGTACTCCAACAAAACTGCAGCTACATCTTAACTTCACTCCACTGAACTGAACTGAAACTCCTCCTCCCCTCACTAAGCCTTTTTATATATCTATCCTAAGGGTCCCTCTAGTGGCCAACTCTCTCACTACACCCCTACCGGCCTGCAGGGATCAAGAGACATGACAATTCACATTTTTATAACAATTCAGCAATAACAGTTAAATAACATGTTCCCTTCTCGCACCACTTTCCCAAATAACGGACGCTCCCCTCTTTAACCCTCCCATACATCTGTACCCCTATTACAGGTGCTTAACCGACTGGAAGCATTATCTTCACCAATCCAATCAACCAACTGTTCGCACTGGTCCGACTTGGATAGTGTTGTCCTGCGCCGCCCAGCTAAGTTGGTCATGAAGCTGGGTACAGTGGATGTTTTTATTTTTCTGGTGCACGGGCAGCAGGCACAGTTTAATTGCGCCCAGGGCAACTGCCATCAGCATCATGCCTAATTCCCCATCCCTTAGTGCTCGCCTTCTTCATATTAATGGTTTTGTCACTAGATTAGGCCCAGATTATTTAAATTTGCGCTACAGACACTGTTTTCGGATGTAGTACAGTATATGTCACTGAAAGTCACACACTACAGACACTAGATTAGGCCCAGATTATTTAAATTTGCGCTAAAGAAACAGTTTTCGGATTTAGTACTGTATATGTCACAGAAGGCCACACACCATGGAGACTAGATTAGACACAGATTATTTAAATTTGCACTAAAGAAATAGTTTGCGGATGGAGTATTGTGTATGTCACAGAAAATAACACACTATGGACACTAGATTAGGCCCAGATTATTTAAATTTACGCCAAAGAAATAGTTTGCGGATGGAGTACTGTGTATGTCACAGATGTGGATAAAATGCACACACAGATGTGGCACAAATTAGTTAAATTTCCCACAAAAAATTTGCGGAAAGAGGACTGTATATGTCACGTTTGTGGATTAAATTTACACACTATTGACAATAAATGTGGCGCTGATTAGTTGAATTTACGAAAAATACACAGTCTGTGGATGATGTACAGTATATGTCACTAATAGGTATTAAAGAAAAAATATATTTCTGATGTCAGACACACACACTAGCCCTTAAAAGGATTATTGGTTGCATGAAAAGCTTTAGGTAGTTGTTAAAACAGCGATTTTTCTCCCTGCACTGTGTCTCTTCCTCAGCACAGTTGTCCCTGAGACTGATCAATGGAGCGCAGGTACTAAAAATATATTACTACTCTCAAACGCACACACACTGTAGTCCTTAAAGGGACTTTTGTGTCTTTGCAAATCTTGTTTCTAATAAAATCTGTTAAATTTCGCTTCACACACTATCTTTCCCTGCCTACGCTCTGCTTTTCCTGACACTGACTGAGCCAGTGTATTAATTTCCTTGACGTGATTGTCAGGAAAAATCATGAAGGTTTTTTGCAGACTGATTTGTACCGCAAGGATACGGCGGTAAACTCGTACTTACATGCATCTTCTCTCCACCCTAAAAGCACAATTAGAGCAATACCGGTTGGACAATTTTTAAGGGCAAGACGAATATGTTCGGATGATACCACATTTGAAAGACAGGCCACCGTTTTAAAGGATCGTTTTTTAAGCAGGGGCTACAGCCATCGCTCTATAAAAAGAGCATATTGGAGAGCCAAAAAACAAACACAATTGGATTTGTTGAGACCCAGGACAGAGAAACCCTTTGATTGAAATATTAGGTATGTAACTCCATATCATTCTAGATGGAAAACGATGCAGGAGGTTCTTGTTAAACACTGGAATGTCTTACTAACAGATCCGGTGTTGAAGAAGATGTCACCTCCACATCTGATAGTGACTGCACGCCGTGCAAAATCTTTACGTGACATGCTTGTGAGGAGTTATATGGATCCCGAACCATCCCAAATGGTACTGAGTACACCAAAACAGGAGCTGGGTTTCAGACCATGTGGTAAATGTGTTGCGTGCCCCAATATGGCATCAGCCACGACCTTTGTTGATTCATCTGGATGTAGATCTTTTAACATCAGACATATATTGACCTGTTCCAGCACTAAAGTGGTTTATTACGCCACATGTCCTTGCCCGAAGATATATGTCAGACTTACAACGAGGGAGTTGAAGGTGTGAGTGCGGGAACACGTCAAAGATATTATATCTGCAAAAGAATCAGAGCATGTTAAAGAACTCAAACCGATAGCAAGACACTTTAAGAGCTTTCATGCTAGTGACCCTTGTGTCTTAAAGGTGAGGGCCATTGACTGTGTTAAACAAGATTTAAGGGCAGGACATATCTCTAGGAGATTGGCTCAAAAGGAAAGCCGATGGATCTGGACCCTCGGGACTATGCGTCCCGATGGTCTAAATGAGACATTGGGTTTCTCTGCGTTCCTCTGACCATGATTGGACCACGGCTGTGGTCTTTTTAACTTATATTTTAACTTATGTTTTAATCAGTTTTGACTGTCAATGTAGTTTATGTTTATTGATTGTTTGCCCATTTCTCCTTTAGATCAATAATGATGCACCAGATGGAAGTTTGTTTTCCCAATGACGGGTCCAACACCAAGTGGAAGAGGGGGTCGTATGTACAGTGTGAACCGGCCACATTATCAACATGCTGAGAAGGGAGACAAAGCGTTCTATACACAAACAAAACAACCAAAAAAAAAAAAAAAAACTTTTACTTTATATTATATATATTTTATATTGGATATATATATTTTTCAACTACACATTATGCGATTAACACTATATATATATATTTATTGACGGGAGATAGATTGTCACTGCATATTCATTGCCACTGTATATTCATTCATTTTCATTTTTTGAGGGTATTTATGGTGCAGTTTTGTACCTCTTCATGCACATTATATATTTATATTTTTACTCTGTTAACCCATGGATTTGTTTTTATTTAACTTTATACTGTGATGCACTCATACGTTTTGCATTTTTGTCACGGTGTCCCCCCCCCCCCCCGTTTCTTCCCCACCTTGCACTTTACCCCCCGCACAGCCGCACCACTTACCTCACTCCCCCTTTTTCTCCCGCCATGGCAATAAATGCACACGGGTGAGTGTTTCTCTAGTAATAGGTATTTTAACCTACACTTGTCCTCTTTTTTCCATTTGTTATGGTATGTTATAATGTAGCGATTTTTTGTGGTGACCTTTGGCCGGTTAGTCTGGTCATGTGATGTCACATGACCGCAATAACTTCAATAACAGCGACTCTTCCGGTCATGTGACAGGTCACGCGACCGACACGTGGTTATGACGTCTGGATAGGGCGGCATTGTATTTGGCTTCGGCACACAATAATGACACCATATGTGGCCGCGCCCCCCCCCGCATCATCATTGGAATCTGGTTTCTATTGGTCCATTTGGCTTTATAATCTATTGACCACAGCAATGGCGTCACCCCCGGACGAAGGTTCGCCGAAACGCGCGTCGGGGTGATGCCATCCTGGTCCCCCGGTCATTTGGGTACTTAGGTGAGTCTGTGGTATATCTTGGCTTAGTTTGCACCGCATGTCCATTTTTGTCTAGTCCTACATCGTTATTTTGGAGCTCCCATTAGGAGCGTGGACTGCACATGTCTCCAGTGTATTTTCTTATATTGACTTTGGCAATAATAAGTGGGCTCCTTTTTAGGCACTGACCTTGTTATGATTGTGAGTAGACTTTGATATAGGCTCACTGTATTATATGTATACATTTCTGCCAATGCCCTAAAGCAGTAGATGATAGTATGTCAGCATGCATAGGAGTCTACATTGCAGGTTGCACTTTAACTTATTCAATAGCCAAGTGATGTTTACAATGTTTATGTGACTGGGACACAGGGTGGCGTCTTGTCTTCTGTCACCTCTTTCTATATGTATTGAATTGTACTAAATTGACTAATAAAATTTTGATGTAATTTTTATACTTTCAGCATGTCGCTCTTTGTGTTCTTTGTGTTGTTATGCTTAATTCAGAGTATATGCTGGTTGCATATGTAATATGGGTATCCCATATATAATCGCTCCACCTATTGGTGTAAGACGTCTACAGGGCCTGGGATACCCCCGGTATCAATGTATGGTTGAGCCAAACACGTGTCATGCCAGTAGCTAACATGGCTACGGCATTACACTAAAGGGCATTACTGACCTGCACATTAATTGGCTGCTTAGGAGGCGCCAAATCACGTTTTGCATTTATATCGCTGAAGTTAATATTTATACTAAGGTTATTGGTAGGAAAGAGTTGATTCGCTCAAAACTTAGTTTTAATGCTGTATGGAGATCTGTCTCTGTACAGCATTAAATTGTATGGGCTCCCATGAGGGAAATTGGTTATCACCAAAGTCTTGTGGGACTTTGGTGAATAAATTAGGGATTTGATTTTTCAACTTGAAAACTTGATTCTGAAGTCGGCTTCGATACCGAAGTACCAGCCGGTACTGAAGCCGACTTCGCATTCCTGTCTTAAACGGGTTTTTTAAGTTTCAAGTTTAAAAATGAGGAAGTTATTCACCGAAGTCCCGCAAGACTTTGGTGATAACTCGTTTCAACTCGCCCAGAGCCCATACCTTTGAATACTGTTCAGAGACGAATCTCCGTACAGTCTTCAAATGAAGTGCGTGGAGAAGACTCGAGCATTTCGCTCGACCACACGTGGTACTCGGCCGAGTACCGCCACAGGCCGAGCATAGCGATGAACAAGCCGAAGCAGTACTCGGCTGAGCATGCTTGCTCATCAATAATGTGTATCCCAAATTTATATTATATCCCAAAACTACAACTTGTCCCACAAAAATCAAGCCCTCATATGGCTACATAGATGAGGGAAAAGTTACTGTATAGTTATTAGAAGGCAATGATGAAAAAATGAAAAATATAAATTTGCATTGTCATTAAAGCACAAAAATGGCTGGCCAGTAAATGGTCTGAATACTTATGTCAATGTAATATTTAAATGTAAACATTGAAACATTGTATTTTCACTTTTTCATTATAGGGTATTCACTGCAGAATGATGGGGGAAAACTTTTTTTTGTTATTTAAGCACCAGGTCGCAACAGTACAAAATTAGTGTTGAGCGAACAGTTCGAGCATCGTTCGGGTTCGTACCGAATTTTGGGGTGTCCGGGACCCGGACCCGAACCCGGACATTTTCAAAAAAGTTCGGGTTCGGGTTCGTCGTTCGGCATGTATTTTGGCGCATTTTGAAAGGCTGCAAAGCAGCCAATCAACATGCATCATACTACTTGCCCTAAGATGCCATCGCAGCCATGCCTACTATTGGCAAGGCTGTGATTGGCCAAGTGCAGCATGTGACTCAGCCTCTTTATAAGCTTGTGCGCACGTCGGGACGTGCTCACTCCCGATGTGAATAGAACAGGGATAGACGCAGCTGATGCTAGGGCGAGAATAGGCAGGGATAATTGAATAACTGGAAGCAAATTTCTCTCCTCCACCTGTGATTCATCTGAACAACTGCAGCTGAGCTGCTTTTTGATAGGGATTGGCTATTTTTAGAGTGGCCAGAGTGATTTTTCCATCCACATGTACCTGGGCTGACCGCCGGCCGCCATTTTGCGACTTGTAGTGCTGCAGCAGAAGCTGCCACAGTGTGCATTCCAAAGCTCCAAACAAGTCAGACATCTACACCTGGGATTCAGACCAATAGCGATTTAGCAGCACAGTCCAAGGCTATTTTTTTAAAGGTTGTGCAGACCATTTTGTGGCACATGTTACTGGGCTGATAGGCGGCGGCCATCTTGGGACTAGTGCTGCAGCACAATCTCTCCCAACGTCCATTAATCACTTGTAATAGTGGTCTGTGCCATAGAAATCCTACATCAGGGACTTGGGTGTGCTTGTGTCACCCCTACTAATACCAGTCCACCTGTAATCCATACAGTCAAAAGACTGAAAGTATTCCAGTGAGGGAATTTTTTTTATTTAAAAAGGCCAAGTTAGTTTATCTGGCGTTCAATATACTAGATACAGTTAGGCCTGCGTTTCATACATCTGGAATTAGCAAATTAATGTGCTGGGGTTGGGAAAACATATATGTACCCATACTAGAATCTGTCAAAGAAAGCGGTACTCACATATAACAGTCATTCCATCTGTAATCCATACAGTCAAAAGACTGAAAGTATTCCAGTGAGGGAATTTTTTTTATTTAAAAAGGCCAAGTTAGTTTATCTGGCGTTCAATATACTAGATACAGTTAGGCCTGCGTTTCATACATCTGGAATTAGCAAATTAATGTGCTGGGGTTGGGAAAACATATATGTACCCATACTAGAATCTGTCAAAGAAAGCGGTACTCACATATAACAGTCATTCCATCTGTAATCCATACAGTCAAAAGACTGAAAGTATTCCAGTGAGGGAATTTTTTTATTTAAAAAGGCCAAGTTAGTTTATCTGGCGTTCAATATACTAGATACAGTTAGGCCTGCGTTTCATACATCTGGAATTAGCAAATTAATGTGCTGGGGTTGGGAAAACATATATGTACCCATACTAGAATCTGTCAAAGAAAGCGGTACTCACATATAACAGTCATTCCATCTGTAATCCATACAGTCAAAAGACTGAAAGTATTCCAGTGAGGGAATTTTTTTATTTAAAAAGGCCAAGTTAGTTTATCTGGCGTTCAATATACTAGATACAGTTAGGCCTGCGTTTCATACATCTGGAATTAGCAAATTAATGTGCTGGGGTTGGGAAAACATATATGTACCCATACTAGAATCTGTCAAAGAAAGCGGTACTCACATATAACAGTCATTCCATCTGTAATCCATACAGTCAAAAGACTGAAAGTATTCCAGTGAGGGAATTTTTTTATTTAAAAAGGCCAAGTTAGTTTATCTGGCGTTCAATATACTAGATACAGTTAGGCCTGCGTTTCATACATCTGGAATTAGCAAATTAATGTGCTGGGGTTGGGAAAACATATATGTACCCATACTAGAATCTGTCAAAGAAAGCGGTACTCACATATAACAGTCATTCCATCTGTAATCCATACAGTCAAAAGACTGAAAGTATTCCAGTGAGGGAATTTTTTTATTTAAAAAGGCCAAGTTAGTTTATCTGGCGTTCAATATACTAGATACAGTTAGGCCTGCGTTTCATACATCTGGAATTAGCAAACTAATGTGCTGGGGTTGGGAAAACATATATGTACCCATACTAGAATCTGTCAAAGAAAGCGGTACTCACATATAACAGTCATTCCATCTGTAATCCATACAGTCAAAAGACTGAAAGTATTCCAGTGAGGGAATTTTTTTTATTTAAAAAGGCCAAGTTAGTTTATCTGGCGTTCAATATACTAGATACAGTTAGGCCTGCGTTTCATACATCTGGAATTAGCAAACTAATGTGCTGGGGTTGGGAAAACATATATGTACCCATACTAGAATCTGTCAAAGAAAGCGGTACTCACATATAACAGTCATTCCATCTGTAATCCATACAGTCAAAAGACTGAAAGTATTCCAGTGAGGGAATTTTTTTATTTAAAAAGGCCAAGTTAGTTTATCTGGCGTTCAATATACTAGATACAGTTAGGCCTGCGTTTCATACATCTGGAATTAGCAAATTAATGTGCTGGGGTTGGGAAAACATATATGTACCCATACTAGAATCTGTCAAAGAAAGCGGTACTCACATATAACAGTCATTCCATCTGTAATCCATACAGTCAAAAGACTGAAAGTATTCCAGTGAGGGAATTTTTTTATTTAAAAAGGCCAAGTTAGTTTATCTGGCGTTCAATATACTAGATACAGTTAGGCCTGCGTTTCATACATCTGGAATTAGCAAATTAATGTGCTGGGGTTGGGAAAACATATATGTACCCATACTAGAATCTGTCAAAGAAAGCGGTACTCACATATAACAGTCATTCCATCTGTAATCCATACAGTCAAAAGACTGAAAGTATTCCAGTGAGGGAATTTTTTATTTAAAAAGGCCAAGTTAGTTTATCTGGCGTTCAATATACTAGATACAGTTAGGCCTGCGTTTCATACATCTGGAATTAGCAAACTAATGTGCTGGGGTTGGGAAAACATATATGTACCCATACTAGAATCTGTCAAAGAAAGCGGTACTCACATATAACAGTCATTCCATCTGTAATCCATACAGTCAAAAGACTGAAAGTATTCCAGTGAGGGAATTTTTTTATTTAAAAAAGGCCAAGTTAGTTTATCTGGCGTTCAATATACTAGATACAGTTAGGCCTGCGTTTCATACATCTGGAATTAGCAAATTAATGTGCTGGGGTTGGGAAAACATATATGTACCCATACTAGAATCTGTCAAAGAAAGCGGTACTCACATATAACAGTCATTCCATCTGTAATCCATACAGTCAAAAGACTGAAAGTATTCCAGTGAGGGGATTTTGCTTATAAAAAATAATATATTTCATTGTGGTGCGAGTTGAATCGCAACAATGAAGAAAAATACTATTAAGGGACGAGGACGCGGTCGTGGTGGTGTCCGTGGAGCCTCTGTTGCTGGTAGAGGACGTGGCCGTTCGGCTCCAGGCGCACACAGTAGGGAGCGAACTCCCTCAACTAGCCGGCAGAATGTACCGCAATATCTCGTGGGGCCCAATGCCGCTCTTAGGATGGTAAGGCCTGAGCAGGTACAGGCATTAATCGATTGGGTGGCCGACAGTGCTTCCAGCACGTTCACCACATGGTCTTCCACCCAGTCTTCTGCGGAAGCGCACAGGTGGCACCTGAAAACCAAGCCCATCAGTCTGTCACATCACCCCCAAGCATATCAGGGAAACGGTCTGAGCCACAAGTTATGCAGCAGTCTCTTCTTCTGTTTGAAGACTCTGCTTCCAGGGTTTCCCAGGGGCGTCCACCTAGCCCTTCCCCAGTGGAGGAAGACATACCATGCACTGACGCACAACCACTTATGTCTCCAGATGAAGAGGACATGGGAATACCACCACAGCAGAGTCACCGACTCTCTGATGATGACGAAACACAGGTGCCCACTGCCGCGTCTTTTTGCAGTGTGCAGACTGAACAGGAGGAGGTCAGGGAGGGAGACTGGGTGGAAGACGATGCAGAGGACGATGAGGTCTTAGACCCCACATGGACTGAAGGTCGTGGCGATGACTTTCACAGTTCAGAGGAAGAGGTAGTGGTGAGACCGAGACAACAGCGAAGCCAAAGAGGAGCAGGGGCCAAAGCAGACGAGCCGCCGCCCCAGAGTTCGCCTGCTACTGGACATCGCCAACAGGGACCCAGCCCCACAAAGGCAGCTTCAAAGAGTTCCCTGGCATGGCACTTCTTTAAACAATGTCCTACCGACAAGACCCGAGTGACTTGCACGCTCTGCCATCAGAGCCTGAGGCGAGGCATTAACGTTCTGAACCTCAGCACAACCTGCATGACCAGGCATCTACATGCAAAGCATGAACTGCAGTGGGGTACACACCTTAAAAACCAGGCACTCGCTGAGGCTCCCCCTGCTCCCTCTACCGCTGCTGCCTCGGCTTCCGCCTCGAGAGGAATGTTGCCACCTGCCGAGCAGCAAACAGAGGATGTGCCACCGACACCACCACCACCGCCACCGTCAACTAGCGTCTCCACTATATCACACAGCAGCGTTCAGCTCTCAATATCTCAAACCTTAGAGAGGAAGCGCAAATTCCCCGAGTCACCCTCGAGCCCTTGGCCTGAACGCCAGCATTTCTAAACTGCTGGCCTTTGAAATGCTGTCATTCCGGCTGGTGGACACAGACAGCTTCAAACAGCTGATGGCCATGGCTGTCCCGCAGTATGTGGTTCCCAGCCGCCACTACTTCTCCAAGACAGCCGTGCCTTCCCTGCACATGCAAGTGTCCGATAAAATCAAGTGTGCACTGCGCAGCGCCATTTGTGGCAAGGTCCACCTAACCACAGATACGTGGACCAGTAAGCACGGCCAGGGACGCTATATCTCACTAACTGCACACTGGATGAATGTAGTGGCGGCTGGGCCCCGGCGGACAGTTCCTTGGCGCACGTCCTTCCGCCCCCTAGGATCGCAGGGCATCATTCTCTGCCTCCTGTAGCCTCCTCCTCCTACTCGGCTTCCTCCTCCACTGCTTCCACCAGCTCATCCGGTCAGCCACACACCTTCACCACCAACTTCAGCACAGCCCGGGGTAAACGTCAGCAGGCCATTCTGAAACTCATATGTTTGGGGACAGGCCCCACAGCGCAAAGGAGTTGTGGCGGGGTATTGAACAACAGACCGACGAGTGGTTTCTGCCGGTGGGCCTCAAGCCAGGCCTGGTGGTATGCGATAATGGGCGAAATCTCGTGGCAGCTCTGGGACTAGCCGGTTTGGCGCACATCCCTTGCCTGGCGCATGTGCTGAACTTGGTGGTGCAGAGGTTCATTCACCACTACCCCAACATGTCAGAGCTGCTGCATAAAGTGCGGGCCGTCTGTGCGCGCTTCCGCCGTTCACATCCTGCCGCTGCTCGTCCTGTCTGCGCTACAGCGGAACTCGGCCTTCCCGCTCACCGCCTCATATGCGGCGTGCCCACCCGGTGGAACTCCACCTTGCACATGCTGGAGAGACTGTGCGAGCAGCAGCAGGCCATAGTGGAGTTTCAGCTGCAGCACGCTCGCGTCAGTCGTACTGCCGAACAGCACCACTTCACCACCAATGATTGGGCCTCCATGCGAGACCTGTGTGCCCTGCTGCGCTGTTTCGAGTACTCCACCAACATGGCCAGTGGCGATGACACTGTTATCAGCGTTACAATACCACTTCTATGTCTCCTTGAGAAAACACTTAGGGCAATGATGTTAGAGGAGGTGGCCCAGGTGGAGGAGGAGGAGGAGGAGGATGAGGCTCGTTTCTAACACTTTCGGGCCAGTCTGTTCGAAGTGGCTCAGAGGGAGGTTTGTTTAAGCAGCAGAGGACAGGTTCACAAGTCGCCAGCCAAGGCACTGTACTGGAGGACGAGGAGGATGAGGAGGAGGAGGTGGAGGGGACGAGGATGGCGCAAGTTCACAGCGGGGTGGCAGCCCAGGCCCATCACTGGTGCGTGGCTGGGGGATACGGTGGACGATGACGATCGCCTCCCACAGAGGACAGCTTGTCCTTACCCATGGGTAGCCTGGCCCACATGAGCGAATATATGCTCCAATGCCTGCGCAGCGACAGCAGAGTTGCCCACGTTTTAACGTGTGCAGACTACTGGGTGGCCACCCTGCTGGATCCCGGTATAAAGACAATGTGCCCACTTTAATTCCTGAACTGGAGCGCGACCGTAAGATGCGCGAGTACAAGCGCTACGCTGATAGGGCGCTCTTGAGAGCATTCCCACATGTCACAGGGGAACAGGTGGAAGGTGAAGGCAGAGGAGTGGCAAGAGGTCGCCAACGCAGCTGTGTCACGGCCAGCTCATCTGAGGGCAGGGTTAGCATGGCAGAAATGTGGAAAGGTTTTGTCTCCACGCCACAGCTATCTGCACCGACACCTGATACGGAGCGTGTTAGCAGGAGGCAGCATTTCACTAACATGGTTGAACAGTATGTCTGCACACCCCTCCACATCCTGACGGATGGTTCGGCCCCATTCAACTACTGGGTTTCGAAATTGTCCACGTGGCCAGAGTTAGCATGTTATGCCTTGGAGGTGCTTTCCTGCCCGGCGGCCAGCGTTTTATCTGAACGCGTATTCAGCACGGCAGGGGCGTCATTACTGACAAGCGCAGCCGCCTGTCCACAGCCAACGTGGACAAGCTGACCTTCATAAAGATGAACCAGGCATGGATCCCACAGGACCTGTCCCTCCCTTGTGCAGAGTAGTCCTTATTAACTGCCTAAAACATGTCTTGTTGTGCTACGGGCCACTTCTTTATTTGATACAAATTTTATGAAACCCACAGTTGAATGAAACTCTTCTCTGTCTGGGCGCGGGGCCTAACCAGATGAAAGTGGCCGGTTAAACTAACGGGTGACATGAAGCCATAACCTCTGCCATGCTACCTCTGTCTTCTGTCTGGGTGCTGAGGCCTAAGTCAAATAAAGCGGTCTTCTGCTGTGCTGGGGATATGAAGCTAATCTCTGACCTCTCTCCTCTGTCTGGGTCCAAAGGCCTAAATCACTGAAAGAGGCCTTCTCCTGTGGTGTGTGATATGATGCCAGAATATGTGCTGTGGGGCCTCTCTCCTCTTCCTGGGTGCAGGGGTCAAATAAACTAAATTGTGGCCTACTCCTGTGGTGGTTGATATGATGCCTGATTCTCTGATGTGGAACCTCTCTCCTCTGTTTGGGTGAAGGGGTCAAAGTAACTAAATGGTGGCTTCTCCTGTGGTGGCTGATATGATGCCAGAATATGTGCTGTGGGGCCTCTCTCCTCTTCCTGGGTGCAGGGGTCAAAGTAACTCAATGGTGGCTTCTCCTGTGGTGGCTGATATGATGCCAGAATATGTGCTGTGGTGCCTCTCTCCTCTGTCTGGGTCCAAAGGCCTAAATCACTGAAAGAGGCCTTCTCCTGTGGTGTGTGATATGATGCCTGAATATGTGCTGTGGTGCCTCTCTCCTCTTCCTGGGTGCGGGGGTCAAAGTAACTCAATGGTGGCTTCTCCTGTGGTGGCTGATATGATGCCAGAATATGTGCTGTGGGGCCTCTCTCCTCTTCCTGGGTGCAGGGGTCAAAGTAACTAAATGGTGGCTTCTCCTGTGGTGGTTGATATGATGCCTGATTCTCTGCTGTGAAACCTCTCTCCTCCATCTGGGTGTAGGGGTCAAAGTCTTTCAAAGTCGCCTTCTCCTGTGCTGATTGATATGAAGCTGATGGTTGTGCCATCTGACATGGTTGCCGGGGTCCCATTAAATTGGGGCCTACTCCTGTGGTGGGTGATCTAAATGCCTGATTCTCTGCTTTGAAACCTCTCTCCTCCGTCCGGGTGTAGGGGTCAAAGTCTGTCAAAGTCGCCTTCTCCTGTGCTGATTGATATAAAGCTTATGCTTGTGCCATCTGACATGGTTGCCGGGGTCTGATTCAATGGTGGCCTACTCCTGTGGTGGGTGATCTAAATGCCTGATTCTCTGCTGTGTAACCTCTCTCCTCCGTCTGGGTGTAGGGGTCAAAGTAACTAAATGGTGGCCTACTCCTGTGGTGGGTGATATGATGCCAGAATATGTGCTGTGGGGCCTCTCTCCTCTTCCTGGGTGCAGGGGTCAAAGTAACTCAATGGTGGCTTCTCCTGTGGTGGCTGATATGATGCCAGAATATGTGCTGTGGGGCCTCTCTCCTCTTCCTGGGTGCAGGGGTCAAAGTAACTAAATGGTGGCTTCTCCTGTGGTGGCTGATATGATGCCAGAATATGTGCTGTGGGGCCTCTCTCCTCTTCCTGGGTGCAGGGGTCAAAGTAACTAAATGGTGGCTTCTCCTGTGGTGGTTGATATGATGCCTGATTCTCTGCTGTGAAACCTCTCTCCTCCATCTGGGTGTAGGGGTCAAAGTCTTTCAAAGTCGCCTTCTCCTGTGCTGATTGATATAAAGCTGATGGTTGTGCCATCTGACATGGTTGCCAGGGTCTGATTCAATGGGGGCCTACTCCTGTGGTGGGTGATCTAAATGCCTGATTCTCTGCTGTGAAACCTCTCTCCTCCGTCTGGGTGTAGGGGTCAAAGTCTTTCAAAGTCGCCTTCTCCTGTGCTGATTGATATGAAGCTGATGGTTGTGCCATCTGACATGGTTGCCGGGGTCCCATTAAATTGGGGCCTACTCCTGTGGTGGGTGATCTAAATGCCTGATTCTCTGCTTTGAAACCTCTCTCCTCCGTCCGGGTGTAGGGGTCAAAGTCTGTCAAAGTCGCCTTCTCCTGTGCTGATTGATATAAAGCTTATGCTTGTGCCATCTGACATGGTTGCCGGGGTCTGATTCAATGGTGGCCTACTCCTGTGGTGGGTGATCTAAATGCCTGATTCTCTGCTGTGTAACCTCTCTCCTCCGTCTGGGTGTAGGGGTCAAAGTAACTAAATGGTGGCCTACTCCTGTGGTGGGTGATATGATGCCAGAATATGTGCTGTGGGGCCTCTCTCCTCTTCCTGGGTGCAGGGGTCAAAGTAACTCAATGGTGGCTTCTCCTGTGGTGGCTGATATGATGCCAGAATATGTGCTGTGGTGCCTCTCTCCTCTGTCTGGGTCCAAAGGCCTAAATCACTGAAAGAGGCCTTCTCCTGTGGTGTGTGATATGATGCCTGAATATGTGCTGTGGTGCCTCTCTCCTCTTCCTGGGTGCGGGGGTCAAAGTAACTCAATGGTGGCTTCTCCTGTGGTGGCTGATATGATGCCAGAATATGTGCTGTGGGGCCTCTCTCCTCTTCCTGGGTGCAGGGGTCAAAGTAACTCAATGGTGGCTTCTCCTGTGGTGGCTGATATGATGCCAGAATATGTGCTGTGGGGCCTCTCTCCTCTTCCTGGGTGCAGGGGTCAAAGTAACTCAATGGTGGCTTCTCCTGTGGTGGCTGATATGATGCCAGAATATGTGCTGTGGGGCCTCTCTCCTCTTCCTGGGTGCAGGGGTCAAAGTAACTAAATGGTGGCTTCTCCTGTGGTGGTTGATATGATGCCTGATTCTCTGCTGTGAAACCTCTCTCCTCCATCTGGGTGTAGGGGTCAAAGTCTTTCAAAGTCGCCTTCTCCTGTGCTGATTGATATAAAGCTGATGGTTGTGCCATCTGACATGGTTGCCAGGGTCTGATTCAATGGGGGCCTACTCCTGTGGTGGGTGATCTAAATGCCTGATTCTCTGCTGTGTAACCTCTCTCCTCCGTCTGGGTGTAGGGGTCAAAGTAACTAAATGGTGGCCTACTCCTGTGGTGGGTGATATGATGCCTGGTTCTCTGCTGTGGGACCTCTCTCCTTTGTCTGGGTGCTGTGGTCAAAATAATAGTAAGTGACCTTCTCCATTGGTGGGTGACTTGAAGCCTGATTCTGTGCTATGGGACCTCACTCCAATTAATATTGTTTAATTTTTATTTATTTTATGTTAACTCATCATTTCCCTATCTACATTTGTTTGCAGGGGATTTAACTACATTTTGCTGCCTTTTGCAGCCCTCTAGCCCTTTCCGGGTGTGTTTTACAGCCTTTTTAGTGCCCAAAAGTTCGGGTCCCCATTGACTTCTATGGGGTTCGGGTTCGGGATGAAGTTCGGGTCGAGTTCGGATCCCGAACCCGAACATTTTTCGAAAGTTCGGCCGAACTCGTCGAACCCGAACATCCAGGTGTTCGCTCAACTCTATACAAAATGTGAAAAAAGTGAAAGTATCTGAAGACTTTCCAGAAGGAGCTCCTCCTACTTCCAATTAGCATAGTCCTGAAAAGAGAGTATTCATTGCCTTTTATCCCCTGCTGCTACCTATGTCTGTTAGGCCTAAGGCACACAAACGTATTTTCTTTCCGTGTCCGTTCCGTTTTTTTTGCGGACCATATGCGGAACCATTCATTTCAATGGGTCCGCAAAAAAAATGGAAGGTACTCCGTGTTCATTCCGTTTCCGTATGTCCGTTTTTCCGTTCTGCAAAAAAATAGAGCATGTCCTATTTTTTTCTAGTTTGCGGACAAGGATAGGCATTATTATAATGGATCCGCAAAAATAACGGATCCGCAAAAAAACGGATGCCCGACGGAACGTCATCCGTTTCTTTTGCTGATCCGCAATTTTCGGACTGCAAAACACATACGGTCGTGTGCATAGGGCCTTAGCCTGAGTTCACACTTCAATTATTTGGTACAAATATTTCTAGTATACCTTATCTCTGTGTAGGTTCCACTTCTGATTTTGGTTTACAATAACTGATGGAAATAACAGACCAAATAACTCAAGAGTGAACCCACCCTTAGCAGTTTTGTGCCAATAAAACTACTCACAGGGTCCTTTTAAAATTACATTTCTGAACATTTTGGGCAGGTCTTTAAAGAGGATATCTGACCCCTGAAATGCACCCCCCCCCATATGCCCAGGCCCCTCACACACAGTGTACTTACCTCGCTCCCCGGCACCCACGTCTCTCTTGGTCCCAGCATGGCCTCTGGGACATGAGGCTTTGGGAAGGGGGGGAGCTAGCCAATGACAGGCGGTGACGGGAATGAGCTTCCATAGCGTCACCAGCTATTCTAGGGAGGCTCCAATGGGGTATTTCTGCACTATGCATTTTGGCAGAAGGTGCTATCCAGTCTTCCTGTGAACTCTGATATGGCCATCATTAGTAGCAAGGGAGAACATACTTTCATCACTATTGCTTGCCATCCTTGTCACATCCGATTATAAGATATAAACTCTACAGAGCGGGGCTTTATGGAATATTGTCCAGAAAAAAGTAATTAAATAAGATAACATGTCTGGAGTTCACCAAACATCATGTAACAGACTCCAAAAATACTTTAAAGAAAGTTCTCTGGACAGGTGAGACTAAAATAGAATCTTTTGGTCATCATAGGAAAATTTATGTGTGGCTCAACCCAACATTTACCATTAACCCAAGATTATTATTCCCACAGTGAAGCATGGTGGTGGCTGTATCATGCTGTAGGGATTTTTTCACCAGCAGCAACTGGAAAACTGGTCAGAACTAGTGTTGAGCGAACAGTTCGAGCATAGTTCGGGTTCGAACTGAATTTTGGGGTGTTCGGGACACAGACCCGGACCCGAACATTTTCAAAAAAGTTCGGGTTCGGGTCCGTTGTTCGGCGATTTCTTCTCGCTTTCTGAAGGGCTGCACAGCAGCCAATCAGCTAGCGTTTTACTTCTTGCCCTAAGAAGCCATCACAGCCATGCCTACTAATGGCATGGCTGTGATTGGCCAAGTGCAGCATGTGACCCAGCCTCTATTTAAGCTGGAGTCACGTAGCGCCGCACGTCACACTGCTCTGATTACTGTAGGGAGAGGACGCAGCTTCTGTGAGGGCGAGATTAGGCATGGAAAAGTAAGCAAAAACAACCTAATGAAGTGATCGATCTACAGCTGGGAATCATTCAACTTCTGCTAGTTAATTGCTCACTGGATTTTAGGCTGCACAGAGCGTTTTTCTGTCACTTTTTTCTGGGGTGATCGGCGGCCATTTTGTGACTTGTGATGCACCAGCACAAGCGGCGACCAAGTCCATCAATCCATCAATACTAGCTTTATTTTTGCTATATCCTACTTCAGGGTTTTGGCTGTGCTTATTGTCACCCCTAGAAACTCAGGATAGAAATTTCTATATTTTATTAAGGGGTTAAATTCAATTGCCAAAATAGCAATCCCCTAAATCTGGTGTCCCAGCTGTGGCTAGCCAAGTGCAATACTGTCTGCTGTCTGGCAAAGAATAGATAATTTTCTGTGGTGAAATTCAATTGCCAAAATAGCAATCCCCTAAATCTGGTGTCCCAGCAGTGGCTGGCAAAGTACAATAGTGCAAAAGATAAATTTTGTTCTGGGGTGAAATTCAATAGCCAAAATAGCAATAACGTAAATCAGAGGTTTTAGCTGTGGCTGGCCAAGTTTAATACTGTTCTGCAAAGGATATATTTTGTTCTGGGGTGAAATTCAATTGCCAAAATAGCAATACGATAAATCAGTGGTTTCAGCTGAGGCTGGCCAAGTTTAATAGTGTCCGGCAAGGGATATATTTTGTTCTGGGGTGAAATTCAATAGCCAAAATAGAAATACCATAAATCAGTGGTTTCAGCTGTGGTTGGCCAAGTTTAATAGTGTCCCGCAAAGGAAATATTTTGTTCTGGTGTGAAATTCAATTGCCAAATTAGCAATACCCTGAATCTGGTGTCCCCGCAGTTTCTGGCAAAGTATAATAGTGTCCGGCAATGGATATATTTTGTTCTGGGGTTAAATTCAATAGCCAAAATAGCAATACCGTAAATCTGTGGTTTCAGCTGTGGCTGGCCAAGTTTAATAGTGTCCGGCAAAGGATATATTTTTTTATGGGGTGAAATTCAATTGCCAAAATAGCAATGCCATAAATCAATGGTTTCAGCTGTGGCTGGCCAAGTTTAATAGTGTCCCGCAAAGGAAATATTTTGTTCTGGTGTGAAATTCAATTGCCAAAATAGCAATACCCTGAATCTGGTGTTCCAGCTGTTGCAGGCCTAGTTTAAATCTCTCCGTAAGAGGGTATATTTTTTTCTGTGGTATAATTTAATTGCCAAAATAGCAATCCCCTAAATCTGGTGTCCCAGCAGTGGCTGACAAAGTATAATAGTGCCCGGCAAAGGATATATTTTATTCTGGGGTGAAATTCAATAGCCAAAATTGCAATACCATAAATCAGTGGTTTCAGCTGTGGCTGGCCAAGTTTAATAGTGTCCGGCAAAGGAAATATTTTGTTCAGGGGTGAAATTCAATTGCCAAAATAATAATACCCTGAATCTGGTGTTCCAGCTGTTGCAGGCCTAGTTTAAATCTCTCCGTAGCAGGGTATATTTTTTTCTGTGGTAAAATTCAATTGCAAAAATAGCAATCCCCTAAATCTGGTGTCCCAGCAGTGGCTGGCAAAGTATAATAGTTTTCGGCAAAGGATATATTTTGTTCTGGGGTGAAATTCAATAGCCAAAATAGCAATCCCCTAAATGTGGTGTCCCAGCAGTGGCTGACAAAGTATAATAGTTTCCGGCAAAGGATATATTTTGTTTTGGGGTAAAATTCAATAGCAAAAATAGCAATACCGTAAATCAGTGGTTTCAGCTGTGGCTAGCCAAGTTTAACAGTGTCCGGCAAAGGATATATTTTTTTCTGGGGTGAAATTCAATTGCCAAAATAGCAATACCATAAATCAGTGGTTTCAGCTGTGGCTGGCCAAGTTTAATAGTGTCCTGCAAAGGACATATTTTGTTCTGGGGTAAAATTCAATAGCAAAAATAGCAATACCGTAAATAAGTGGTTTCAGCTGTGGCTAGCCAAGTTTAACAGTGTCCGGCAAAGGATATATTTTTTTCTGGGGTGAAATTCAATTGCCAAAATAGCAATACCCTGAATCTGGTGCTCCAGCTGTTGCAGGCCTAGTATAAATCTGTCCGTAATAGGCTTTATTTTATTCTGGGGTGAAATTTAATTGCCAAAATAGCAATACCCTGAATCTGGTGTTCCAGCTGTGACTGGACAAGTTTAATAGTATACGTCAAAGTATAGATTTTTTTCTGGGTTGACATTTATTTGCCAAAATAGCAATACCATAAATCAGTGGTTTCAGCTGTGGCTGGTCAAGTTTAATACTGTCCGGCAAAGGGTATATTTTGTTCTGGGGTGAAATTCAATTGCCAAAATAGCAATACCATAAATCAGTGGTTTCAGCTGTAGCTGGCCAAGTTTAATAGTGTCCTACAAAGGAAATATTTTGTTCTGGGGTGAATTTCAATTGCCAAAATAGCAATACCATAAATCAGTGGTTTCAGCTGTGGCTGGCCAAGTTTAATCGTGTCCGGCAAAGGATAGATTTTGTTCTGTTGTGAAATTCACTTGCCAATATAACAATACACTGAATCTGGTGTTCCAGCTGTTGCAGGCCAAGTGTTAATCAGTCCGTAAAAGGGTATATTACACTGAAGGTGTATATACAAGTGCTGAGAGGGTCATCATCAATAACATCACACGCTACCATGCATCTCCCATTGTATTTCTGTCCGTTGAAGGGTATATTACACAAAGTGTTAAAATACAATTGCTGAAGGCATAATACTACATATTTTTTTACATGCTACTGTGCATCTCCAAGTGTAAATCTGTCCATAAAAGGATTCCTTTCATCCAGGGCCTAAATTCTAGCTCTACAATTAATATTCCCCTAAATCAGTGGTTACTGCTGTGCTTGGATTAGTGTAATACGCTACAATAAATAAATAGGCAGATAGTGTTAGGTGCCTCTAAAAAAAGGCCTGAATTTGAAATCAATACATTGAGCCAAATATTTTTTTCTTATTGTGGTTCTTGGCGAATGGTAACAATGAGGAAAACATCTAGTAAGGGACGCGGACGCGGTCGTGGTGGTGTTAGTGGACCCTCTGGTGCTGGGAGAAAACGTGGCCATTCTGCCACAGCCACACGTCCTAGTGAACCAACTACCTCAGGTTCCAGTACCCGCCAGAATTTAAAGCGATATTTGGTGGGGCCCAATGCCGTTCTAAGGATGGTAAGGCCTGCGCAGGTACAGGCGCTAGTCAATTGGGTGGCCGACAGTGGATCCAGCACGTTCACAACATTATCTCCCACCCAGTCTTCTGCAGAAAGCGCACAGGTGGCGCCTGAAAACCAAGCCCATCAGTCTGTCACATCACCCTCATGCATATCAGGGAAACTGTCTGAGCCTCAAGCTTTGCAGCAGTCTCTTCAGCTGTTTGAAGACTCTGCTGGCAGGGTTTGCCAACGGAATCCACCTTGCCCTTCCCCAGTGGTGGAAGACATAGAATGCACTGATGCACAACCACTGATGTTTCCTGATGATGAGGACATGGGAATACCACCTCATCGGAGTCTGCACGTCTCTGATGATGACGAAACACAGGTGCCAACTGCTGCGTCTTTCTGCAGTGTGAAGACCGAACAGGAGGTCAGGGAGGAAGACTGTGTGGAAGACGATGCAGGGGACGATGAGGTCCTAGACCCCACATGGAATGAAGGTCGTGCCACTGACTTTCATAGTTCAGAGGAAGAGGCACTGGTGAGACCGAGCCAACAGCGTAGCAAAAGAGAGAGCAGGGGGCAAAAGCAGAACAGCCGTCTCCAAGAGAGTTCACCTGCTACTGGCCACCGCCACCAGGGACCGAGCACCCCAAAGGCAGCTTCAAGGAGTTCCCTTGCATGGCACTTGGGGGAAGGGACAAATTTGTGACATTCTGTGAGGCCTGTAAGTTATATTTTAAGCTGCGCACCTACTCCTCTGGTAATAAAGAACAGCGGTTGGGGATTGTTATTTCCCTGCTGTAGGGGGACCCGCAATCCTGGGCGTTCTCTTTACCCACTTATTCCCAGGCTCTCCGGTCAGTGGATGGATTTTTTGGGTCCTTGGGTCTCATATATGATGACCCTGACCGAGTCGCCCTGGCTGAGTCGAAGTTACAGAGACTCCAACAGGGAGATCGGCAAGCAGAGGATTATTGCTCAGAGTTCCGTAGTTGGGCTACGGATACTCAGTGGAACAATCCGGCTCTCAGGAGTCAGTTCTGCTCTGGTTTTTCCGAAAGGGTTAAGGATGAGCTTGCGCTGTATGAGACCCCCTTTTCCCTTGATGCTGTTATGTCCCTTTCTATCAGAATAGATAGACGTCTTAGGGACAGAATGAAAAATCCTGAGTAATTAGTAACCCCTCCCAAGCAGCAGCTAGTCTGTACGGACCTAGACGAACCTATGCAGCTAGGAGGAACTACTCGTCAGGTCCGTCCTCCTGAGGCTCGCAGTAGGCATGGGGTTTGTTTTTTCTGTGGGGGGAGGAGTCATTTCATTAATGTCTGTCCTTCCATACCCAAAACAAACGACTGTCGGAAAAACTACTAATCCCAGGCTGTGTGGATGATGTCAGCCGGGGGGTATACGTTTCCTCCATACGAACGTCTCAATTTGTGTTGCCAGCGGTTGTTGTTTTTAGTGATAAGACGGAGACTATTTCTTTCTTTCTAGACAGTGGATCAGGGGTTAATTTGATAGATGCCCATTTTGCCCAGACTGTGGGTTTGTCTTTCTGTACGCTACAGAGACCTATTCCATATTCGCTATTGACTCTGCTCCTCTGTCTCAGAGAAACCTCACTTATATTGTCCATAACTTACACATTCGGGTAGGGGACCACCATAACGAGTGTCTTTCAGGTCATGTTCTGGAGGGCCTTCCCTCTCTTGTGGTATTGGGTCTTCCCTGGTTGGTAGTGCACAATCCTATGGTGGATTGGCAGGCCAGGGAGATATTGCAGTGGAGTGAGCATTGCAGAGAAAATTGCTTAAATAGCAATTGCTTAGTCGTCTCCACAGCTACTCTACCTACATTTGTTTCGGATTTTGAGGACGTTTTCTCTGAGAATTGTTGTCAGAAGTTACCTCCTCACCGTCCTTATGATTGCCCGGTTAACCTGATTCCCGATGCAAAATTACCCAAGACCAGGTTCGGGTCCCGAGAGACAAGCCATGAAAGAATATATCTCCGAGAGTCTGGCTAAGGGACACATCAGACCCTCTTCTTCACCCATGGGTTTTTCTTTGTTAACTCCTTGCCGAACGCAGGATTGCGTCCTGGCGGCGGCCAGTTTGTTCCGCCTAGACGCGCGAGCGGGTACCCGGGTAGTAAAGCAACCTTGGAGCTACTGTCTCGTCGTTTTTGGTGGCCGAGGTTGCATCAGGATGTAATGGATTTTGTGTCTACTTGTTCTACTTGTGCACGCGCTAAAGTCTCTCATACACGTCCAGCAGGGTCTTTATTGCCACTTGTCATTCCCAATAGGCCATGGACACATCTGTCAATGGATTTCATCACTGACTTACCTTTGTCTGCAGGTAAAACAGTTATCTTGGTAGTAGTGGACAGGTTTAGCAAAATGGTACACTTTATTGTGTTACCCGCACTACCTAATGCTAAGACTCTAGCTCAGGTATTCATCAGTGAAATCATGAAGCTTCACGGGGTCCCTTCCAATGTTGTTTCGGATCGGGGAACCCAGTTTATTTCTAAGTTTTGGAAAGCTTTTTGTTCCTGTCTGGGGGTACACTTGTCCTTTTCCTCAGCATTCCATCCTCAATCGAATGGACAGACTGAGCGTACCAACCAAAACCTTGAGACATACCTAAGGTGTTTTGTGTCTGAAAACCAAGAGGAGTGGTCATCATACTTACCGTTAACTTAGTTTGCTATAAATAATCGCCTTCAGGAATCCACTGGCAAGTCACCATTTCTTGGTGCATATGGTTTTCATCCCCAATTCTGTACTTTCAAAGAAGGGGGGTCATCAGGGGTTCCCGAGGAGGAACGGTTTTCGTCATTACTTTCATCTGTATGGCAGAAGGTGCAAGCTAACTTGAAAAATATGGGGGGTAAATATAAATGCATGGCTGATAAGAAACGTTCACCAGGTCCGGACCTAGGAGTGAATGACTATGTGTGGTTGTCTACTAGGAATATTAAATTAAAGGTTCCCTCTTGGAAACTGGGTCCTAGGTTCAAAATACAAAATAGTAGCCATCCTTAACCCCGTGGATTTTCGCCTGGAGCTACCTCAGACTTTTAAAATCCATACCGTCTTCCATAAGTCATTACTCAAAAGGTATGTTGCACCTCTAGAACCGTCACCGCTACCACCCCCTCCTGTTATTGTTGATAGTGATCTGGAGTTTCAAATATCCAAAATTGTTGATTCTCGTCAGGTCCGCCGCTCTCTTCAATATCTGGTGCATTGGAGGGGGAATGTGGGTACCAGCGTCAGTGGTAAACACCAATAGGTTAGTTCAGGCTTTCTATGCCTCTCATCCTGAGAGACCTGGTCCTGAGTGTCCGGAGGTCCCTCGTAGAAAGGGGGGTACTGTCACGAGGGTGTCAGGAGCCACATCTGACTCCGATACACCCGGGGTCAGGAAGTCGCAGCAGGTGGCTGCGCGCTCTATGTCTAAAGATCATGCTGTTACTTAATGGTAGCTTTCTGTGTTTGCCTTGCAATCCTTTTTGTCTCACTCAGGGATCCGTAGCTTTTTCTCCTCAGCTGTTTCTTGTCCGCCACTCCCAACCTCCTTATTTTCCCCCTTTCCACTTCTCTGGTTGCCAGATATAGAGCTTCCTGCCTGGACTTCTATACTGACCCACTGGAGCTGTGTTGCTGTTGTTCCTAGTTGTCGTACCAGAGAATTACCCTTCGGATCCCTGTTGGGCTTTTGTTGTCCGCTGTTGTCACCCACCTGTTTTGTCTGCATTGTCTGTCCTCTCCCTGGTGTTTTCCTTTAGTGATAGTGGTGAGGTCTAGTGCTCCCACCGCCCTATTCACTACTTAGGGCTCAGCTTAAGGAAAGCCAGGGTTTAGGCACGTGATCGGCGTACGGGCGAAGAACCCGTCTAGGGATGTCAGGGCAGTCAGGTGCCAGCTTCAAGGTGAGTTAGGGGTCAACACCTTTCCCTCTCCCTTGGACAGGGCTTTCCCTTTTCCCTACCTTTGCGTCACACGTCTGTGATCGGTATGCCGGTCGTGATACATCTACATGCAAAGCATGAACTGCAGTGGAGTAAACACCTTAAAAGCAAGGAACTCACTCAGGCTCCCCCTGCTCCCTCTTCTGCTGCTGCCTCAGCCTCTTTCTCTGCCTCAGGAGGAATGTTGGCACCTGCCGCCCACCAAACAGAGGATGTGCCACCGACACCACCACCTGCGTCACCAAGCATCTCCACCATGTCATGCGGCAGCGTTCAGCTCTCCATCTCACAAACCTTAGAGAGAAAGCGTAAATTCGCACCTAGCCACCCTCGCATTTCTAAACTACTGGCCTTTGAAATGCTGTCATTCAGGCTGGTGGACACAGACAGCTTTAAACAGCTGATGGTGGTGGCTGTCCCACAGTACGTTGTTACCAGCCGCCACTACTTTTCCAAGAGAGCCGTGCCCTCCCTGTACAACCAAGTATCCGATAAAATCAAGTGTGCACACCTAACCACAGATATGTGGACCAGTAAGCAGGTCCAGGGACGCTATATTTCCCTAACTGCACACTGGGTAAATGTAGTGGTGGCTGGGCCCCAGGCGGAGAGTTGTTTAGCGCATCTCCTCCGCCGGCAAGGATCACAGGGCATCATTCTTTGCCTCCTGATGCCTTCTCCTCCTACTCCGCTTCCTCCTCCTCTTCTTCCACGTGCTCATCCAGTCAGCCACACACCTTCACCACAAACTTCAGCACAGCCCGGGGTAAACGTCAGCAGGCCATTCTGAAACTTATATGTTTGTGGGACAGGCACCACACCGCGCATAAGTTGTGGCAGGGTATAGAACAACAGACCGACGCGTGGTTGCTGCCAGTGAGCCTCAAGCCCGGCCTGGTGGTGTGCGATAATGGGCGAAATCTCATCGCAGCTCTGGGACTAGCCGGTTTGACGCACATCCCTTGCCTGGCGCATGTGCTGAATTTGGTGGTGCAGAAGTTCCTTCACAACTACCCCGACATGTCTGCTGCTGCATAAAGTGCCGGCTGACTGTGCACGCTTCCGGCGTACACATCCTGCCGCTGCTCGCCTGTCTGCGCTACAGCGTAACTTCGGCCTTTCCGCTCACCGCCTCATTTGCGACGTGCCCACCAGGTGGAACTCCACCTTGAATATACAGGAGAGACTGTACGAGCAGCAGCAGGCCATAGTAGAGTTTCAGCTGCAGGACGCACGGGTGAGTCGCACCACTTCACCACCAATGACTGGGCCTCCATGCGAGACCTGTGTGCCCTGTTGCGCATACTCCACCAACATGGCTAGTTGCGATGACATCGTTATCAGCGTTACAATACTACTTATATGTCTCCTTGAGAAAACACTTAGGACGATGATGGAAAAGGTTGGGGCCCAGGAGGAGGAGGAGAAAGAGGGGTCTTTCAGGCCAGTCTCTTAGAAGTGGCTCAGAGGGAGGTTTTTTGCAACAGCAGAGGCCAGGTACAAATTTGGCCAGCCAGGGCCCACTACTGGAGGAAGAAGAGGACGAGGATGAGGTGGAGGAGGATGAGGATGAAGCATGTTCACAGCGGGGTGGCACCCAACGCAGCTCGGGACCATCACTGGTCTGGCTGGGGGGAGACGGAGGACAATTGCGATACGCCTCCCACAGAGGACAGCTTGTCCTTACCTCTGGGCAGCCTGGCACACATGAGCGACTACATGCTGCAGTCCCTGCGCAACGACAGCAGAGTTGCCCACATTTTAACGTGTGCGGACTACTGGGTTGCCACCCTGCTGAATCCCCGGTACAAAGACAATGTGCCTACCTTTCACGTAAATTTCACGTACTTTCTTGTTGTCTTGGTGAGTGATGTTAAACTCTTTCTACTGTCAAATGACCTCTCCTCTGTCAGGGTATCAGGGGCCTGCATAAATCATAATGGCCTATCCAATGCAGATTGACCTGAGGCCTGTGTTGCTGTTAAGGGACCGCTCTCCTCTTTGAGGGTGCCATGGCCCTGAGTCTGTGAATGAGGCCTGTGGCACTGTAGGCAGACATGAATCCTTTTTGGCTGTGATGAGATCTTCAACTCCTATAGCATTCCCATCTGACGCCACCCCAACCTCCTATTCCACCTCCTCCTCCTCCAAGTTGCCAATTGATATTGGTTAATTTTTATTTATTTGATTTTATTTTAATTCATTTCCGTATTCCACATTTTTTTGCAGGGGATTTACCTACATTTTGCTGCCTTTTGCAGCCCTATAGCCCTTTCCTGGGCTATTTTACAGCCTTTTTAGTGCCCAAAAGTTCGGGTCCCCATTGACTTCAATGGGGTTCGGGGTGAAGTTCGGGTCGAGTTCGAATCCTGAACCCGAACTATTTCGTGAAGTTCGGCCGAACTTCTCGAACCCGAACATCCAGATGTTCGCTCAACTCTTCTAGTGACGTGTGCAGTTCTGAGGAAGAGACGGTGGTCGCACAGAGGCAACAGCACAGCAAAAAAGGGAGCAGGCTGCAAAAAGGAAGCGGCTGTGCCCGAGACAGTATGCCTGCTACTGCCCACCGCACCCAGGGACCTAGCACCCCAAATCCAGCTCCAAGGAGTTCATTGGCATGTCAGTTCTTCAGACAATGTCCTGACGACAATACACGAGTGGTTTGCATGTTGTGCTATCAGAGCCTGAAGCTCTAGCATAAACATTCTAAACCTGAGCACAACCTGCATGACCAGGCATCTACATGCAAAGCACGAACTGCAGTGGAGTAAACACATTAAAAACACAGAAAGGTCATAGGCTCCTCCTGCTTCCTCTTCTGCTGCTGTTTCTGCCTCTTCCTCCACCTCTGGAGTCACAGTGGTACCTGCCACGAAGCAAACAGGGGATGTGCCACCAAAACCACCACTAGAGATGTCGCGAACATAACATTTTCCGTTCGCGAATGGCGAACGAGTACTTCCGCATATGTTCGCGAATCGGCGAACTGGGCGAACCGCCATAGACTTCAATTGGCAGGCGAATTTTAAACTCACAGGAACTCTTTCTGGCCACAATAGTGATGAAAAAGTTGTTTCAAGGGGACTAACACCTGGACTTTGGCATGCCGGAGGGGGATCCATGGCAAAACTCCTATGGAAAATTACGTAGTTGACGCAGAGTCGGGTTTTAATCCATAAAGGCAATAAATCACCTAACATTCCTAAATTGTTTGGAATAACGTGCTTTAAAACATCCAGTGTGTGTATACGATCAGGTATAATGTTGTATCGATCAGGTAGTGTAAGGGTTACGCCCGCTTCACAGTGAAAGACCAAACACTGACAGACCAAACTCCACCTTTAACGCACCACAAAAAACAGCAAACAGTCCATTTGCTCAACTGCATACTCCTCATTTGCACAAGGTTGGATACCAAGCTAGCCACGTCCCATTCGTTGTCCTCACTCACGTCATTGAAGGTCTCTTCCTCCACCAAGCCATGTACAACACCAAGGGTCCTCGAAAGGTGACAACAAGCCCCCTGGGACGCCTGCTGTGGTTGGTCTTCCACCTCCTCAAAGCCACCTTACTCCTCTGACTCCTCTTCTTCAGACTCCTCTCTCTGTGTTGCCGCAGGTCCAGCAATCGACGACGACATGGTTGCTTCTGGTGGTGATGGTGATCACAACTCTTCCTCTTCATGCTCATCTACGGCCTGATCCAGCACTCTTCACTGGGCACTCTCCAGAAAAAACGCATATGGGATGAGGTCGATGATATTGCCTTGGGTTTGACTGACCAGGTTTGTCACCTCCGCAAATGGACGCATGAGCCTACAGCCATTGTGCATGAGCGTTCAGTAACGCGGCCAAAAAATACCCAGCTCCGCAGAGGCTTTCCTCTTTTTTAAAATTAAAAAAATCTGTTCTTACTAGTTTAATCTCTGTTTTGTCCCCTATCAGGGGCCAGTGTATGGAATAGATTTTAGGAACCAGGAGGTGGAAAAAGATGGTTGGTCGGTCCTCTTCCTTCCAATTTGGGGCACTGCGCGTGCGCCATGCAATGTATTGTGCCACCCTATCTGAGTGGTGTGTTGAGTAGTACTATTCCTATCAGTTTAATCCCTGTTACGTCTCCTATCAGGGGACGTGTATCGAATAGATTTTAGGAACTGGGAGATGAAAAAAGATGATTGATCGGTCCTCTTACTTCCAATTTGGGGCAGTGCGCGTTCGCAGTTCAATGTACTGTACCACCAATACAAATTGTGTGAACTACTATTCTTACCATTTTAATCTTTGTTAAGTCCCCTATCAGGGGATGTGTATTGAATTGAATCCTTGCATGGGGAGAAAAAAGCTTGCTCTGTCTGCTTCCTTCGAATTTCGGGCACTTGCAATGGAATTTGCCACCAATGCAACTAGTGTTAGCTAAGTACTATTCCTATCAGTTTAATCTCTGTTTTGTCCCTCATCAGGGCCAGGGTCGGTGTAGTGAATAGATTTTTAGAACCGGGAGATGAAAAAAGACCCATGCTCGGTCTGCTTCGTTTGAATTTTAGGTCACTGCGAGTGCGCCGTGCAATGTACTGTGACACCCTATATGAGTGGGTAGTGGGCATAGTACAGTCTGTGGGCCTGACACAGGCAACTGCAATTATATTGAAGGGTAAAGATTAAATGACTTTTTTTATCTGCAAGGTACTGTGCCACTCTATATGAGTGGTGTGCACACAGTACAGTCTGTGGGCCTGCGGCCTCTCACACACGGGCAGGCAACTGCAATTTATATATATAGAAAAAAAAAATAAAAGCAGACTGATGTACCAGCCCTAAAAAGTGCTTTTTGGGGTGCTGTCAGGATGCTGTCCTTGCAGCAGATGGCCCCTTTCACGCATTGCGGGTGCAATGCGTGACGTGAACGCATAGCATCCGCACTGAATCCTGACCCATTTATTTCAATGGGTCTGTGTACATGAGCATTTTTTTTCACGCATCACTTGTGCGTCGTGTGAAAATTGCAGCATATTCTATATTCTGCAACTTGCAGATCCACAACACACTACGGACGTGTGAATGGGGCCTAATCCGGACACGCTCGTGTGAAAGAGGTCGATGAGTTTTTGAGGACTGGAGTGGACACAGAACACAGGCCGAGCTAACGCTTTCCCTATTAATTCAGCAGCAGCAGCACTCTCCCTGCTCTAACTAACACTGCAGCTTTAGAATGAATCTAAGATGGATGCTGTCCTTGCTTTTTGATAGGAGGTGGGAGGGTTTGGGAGGGAGGGTATGCTGATTGGCTGGAATGTGTCTGCTGACTGCGAGGTACAGGGTCAAAGTTAGCTCAATGATAAAGTATAGGGGGCGAATCGAACATCGCATATGTTCGCCCGCCGCGGCGAACATGAACATGCTATTTTCGTCTGGAACTGTTCATCGGCGAATAGTTCGGGACATCTCTAATCACAACCTCCATCATTATCATCAAGCATCTCCACCATGTCACACGCAAGCGTTCAGCTGTACATCTCCCAAACACTGGAGAGAAAGAGAAAATACCCCCCTACCCACCCTAGATCACTGGTCATGAATGCCAGCATTTCAAAATTACTGGCCTTTGAAATGCTGTCATTCTGTTTGGTGGAGACGGACTGTTTTAAACAGCTGTTGGCGGTGGCTGTTCCACAGTATGTCGTTCCCAGCCACCACTACTTTTCCAGGCGAGCCGTCCCTTCCCTGCACAACCAAGTGGAGTATAAAATCAAGTGTGCACTGTGCAACGCCATCTGTGACAAGTTCCACATAACCACAGATACATGGACCAGTAAGCATGGGCAGGGACTCTATATCTCCCTAATTGCACACTGGGTAAATGTAGTGACGGCTGGGCCCGAGGTGGATAGCGGTTTGGCGCATGTCCTTCCACCATCGAGTATCGCAATGCAGCAGGCGGTTTTTAAACTCATGTGTTTGTGGGACAAACCCCACACCGCACAGGAGCTGTGGAGGGGCATAGAACAACAGACCATTAGTGGTTGCTGCCAATGAGCCTCATGCCCGGCCTGGTGGTGTGTGATAATGGGCGAAATCTCGTAGCAGCTCTGGGACTAGCCGGAGTGGCGCACATCCCTTGCCTGGCGTATGTGCTGAATCTGGTGGTGCAGAAATTCCTTAAGAACTACACAGAAATGTCAGAGCTCCTGCATAAAATGTGGTACGTCTGTGTGCACTTTCGGCGTTCTAACTCTGCTGCTGCTCGCCTGTCTGCACTGCAGCGTAAATTCGCCCCTCCCGCTCACCGCCTCATATGCGACGTGGCCACCAGGTGTAACTCCACCTTGCATATGCTGAAGAGTCTGTTCGAGCAGCAGCAGGCGATAGTGGAGTTTCAGCTGCAGCACCCACGGGTCAGTCGCTCTGTGGAACAGCACCAGTTCAGCACCAGTGACTGGGCCTCCATGCTAGACCTGTGTACCTTCTTACCTTTGACTGTACTCAACCAACATGGCCAGTGCTGATGTTGACGTTGTTAGCATTACAATACCACTTCTATGTCTCCTTGAAAAAACAATTACGGTGATGATGGAAGAGGATGTGGCACAGGAGGAGGAGGAAGAGGGGGTATTTCACAGGGTTTCAGGCCAGTTTCACGACAGCAGAGTTGCCCACATTGTAACTTGTGTTGACTACTGGGTTGCCACTGTTGTATCCCTGCTGCAAAGGCAACGTGCCCATCTTAATTACCGCAGTGGAGTGTGATAGGAAGATGCGCAACTACAAGCGCACGCTGGTAGACGCGCTCCTGATGGCATTCACAACTGACACGGGGGGACAAGTAGATGCACAAGGTGATGGCAGAGGAGGAGGGGGAAGAGGTCACCAACGCAGCTGTCAGGGGCAAATTCTCAGAAGGCAGGGTTAGCAGGGTTAGTTGAATGTCTTAACAGGAGGTATCATTTGAACAACATGTTGGAACTGTACGTGTGCACACGCCTCCACGTACTGACGGTTGGTTTTGCGCATTCAACTTCTGGGTCTCCAAATTGTCCATCATGGACTTAGCTTGCCCTTTATGCCTTGGAAGTGCTGGCCTGCCCTGCAGCCAGTGCATTGTCTGAACATGTATTTAGCATGGCAGGGGGTGTCATTACAGACAAACGCAGCCGTCTGTCCACAGCCAGACGTGGACAAGTTCACGTTCATTAAAATGAACCAGGCACGGATACCACAGGACTTGTCCATAGCTTGTGCAGAATAGACATTTATAAAGGCCTCAACTATACATTCTTGTTCTCCAGTGCACTTATTCATTGAATCCTTTTTTTTTATTTGTATAATTTTTTTGTTGGCTACCCCAATTTGAATGAACCTCTCCTCTGTCTGGGTGCCAGGGGCCTACATTTCTGATAGTGGCCTGTTGCATTTTGGGTTACATAAAGCCTGTTTTGCTGTGAATTGACCTCTCCTCTGCCTGGGTGCTAGGGGCCTAACTTACTAAAAATCGCCTGTTCCATTGGTGGGTGACATTAACCTATTTTTTGCTGTGAATGATCCTCTCCTCTGTCTGGTTGCCAGGGGCCTACTTTTATGAAAATCTCCTGTTCCATTTGTGGGTGACATGAAGCCTGCTTTTCCGTGAATGAACCTCTCCTCTATCTGGGTGCCAGCGGCCTACATTTCTGATAATCGCCTGTTCCATTGTTGGGTGACATGAAGCCTGTTTTGCCGTAAATTGACCTCTCCTCTTTCCGGGTACCAGGGGCCTACATTTTTGATAATCGCCTGTTCCATTGGTGGGTTACATGAAGCCTGTTTTGCCGTGCATTGACCTCTCCTCTGTCTGGGTGCCAGGGGCCTACATTTCTGATAATCGCCTGTTGCATTTGTGGGTGACATTGCCATGCAAAACAGGAGGCAGTGGTGTGATCCGCAGACCCAAATTGTGGACCCAGGCGTTTGGCCCACTTATTAGGGTGCTTGGATGCCATGTGGCGGATCATGCTGGTGGTGGTGACGTTGCTAGTGTTCACACCCCGGCTCATTTTGGTATGGCATAGGTTGCAAACTACCACTCTTTTGTCATCTGTACTTTCATCAAAAAAGTGTATACTTACGCATGGGGGTGCTCGGTGTAACGGTTGCGGGCCTGTTTGGTGTGGGCTGACGTCTCCCTTTTGAAACCCCACTGCCTCTTCCAGACTGTTGCGGTGCTGCTGATCCCTCCCCCTCTGTACTGCTGTCCTCGCTCTTCTTTTCACCTTCCCATGTTGGGTCAGTGACCTCATCGTCCACCACCTCCTCTGCCACTTCCTTACTCTGCTTATCCTCCTGACTTGACCTAACCTCAACCTCAGTGATTGGCAACTGTGTCTCATCATCATCTATCTCGTGAACGAATGATTGCAGTTCACCACCGTCATCTTCTTGAGACTGTGAAGGCTCAAGAGGTTGGGAATCAGGGCACAATATCTCAGGTCCCTCTTCAAGCGTGCTTGGCGAGTAGGTCAAATCTAATAGTGGCGCTGGAAAGAGCTCCTTGAAATATAAGAGTGTGGGATCACTCATTTGGCAAGCCTCTCCATGGTGGGAGGAAGGATGATCAGAGTGAGGATTCGGTTGACCAGACTCTTGGCAACAGAGACTGGACCTGGTGGAAGAGAGGGTGGTGCTTAACCGACTGGAAGCATTATCTTCACCAATCCAACTGACCAAGTGTTCGCACTGGTCTGACTTGGAGAGTGTTGCCCAGCTAAGTTGGACATGAAGCTGGGTACGGTGGATGTTTTTTTTTTTTCTGGTGCACTGGCATCAGGCACAGTTTCATTGCACCTAGGGCAACAGCCTCTGCATGCACCATCAGCATCATACCCACTTCCCCATTTCTTAGTGCTCTCCTTCTTCATATTAATGGTTTTGTCACTAGATTAGGCCCAGATTATTTAAATTTGCGCTAGAGACACTGTTTTCGGATGTAGCACAGTATATGCCACAGAAAGCCACACACTATGGACACTAAGTTAGGCCCAGATAATTGAAAGTTGCGCTCAAGAAACAGTTTTCGGATGAAGTACTGTACATGTCACAGAAAGCCCCACACTATGGACACTAGATTAGACCCAGATAATTTAAATTTGCGCTAAAGAAACAGTTTTCGGATGGAGTACTGTATATGTCACAGAAAACAACACACTATGGACTCTAGATTAAGCCCAGATTAATTAAATTTGCGCTAAAGAAATAGTTTTTGGATGCAGAACTGTATATGCCACGGATGTGTATTACACGCACACACTACAGAGACAGTAGATGATGAGGGCTGGCTCATGATTATTTAAATTTACGCTAAAGAAACAGTTTTCGGATGAATGTTTATTAAACAAACACACTATAGACAACAAATGTGGCGCTGATTATTTGAATTTACGCAAAAAGACAGTCTGCGGATGATGTACAGTATATGTCACTAATAAGCATTAAAGAAAAATATGTTGCTGCTGTAAACACACACACACAGTAGTCCTTAAAAGGACTTTGGGGTCTTTGAAAAGCTTTTGGTAGTAAAAACAGCAAATTTCTCTCCCTATTTGTCCCTTCCTCAGCACAGATGTCCCTGAGACTGATCAATTTAGCGCTGGTAAAAATATATTGCTGCTCTCAAACACACACACACACAGTAGTCCTTAAAAGACTTTTGGGTCTTTGAAAATCTTTCTTAGAATAAGAACTGTGAATTTCGCTCCCTACCCTGTCTTTCCCTTCCTACGCTCTGCTCTCCCTGACTATGACTGATCCGAGCATGTGTCATCGAGTGCTATATTGATGGATAAAGCTAAGCATATAACATAAGTATTTGCTCTGTAATTTAATTGTGCATGCCCCCATCAGTTTTTCAGCTGTATTTTAGTTGACCTCTTACAGTGCATATAATTACCGTATATTAAGTATTTTATGTTATTTTTATTTTCGAAAATTATCTTTCCATAAAGCTATGAATCTGTTAGTGCATGAAATTCATTAAATAGTTAATTAACATTTTTTTTTACAGAGATTTGCTTTCCCATCCCACTGTTACTTCCCAGAGAATTGTTCTATAAAATTATACTAATTAGTTTTTAATGAAGTCTCCAATGTGCCCTAATTCTGGCAAATAGAGTTGTCATGACCTTACCACACTGACAGTGCTAGAATTAAAACTACTCTTCAATGTGAGCAGGAAACAGCAAGCACACATTGACATAGACAACCAATTTTAATAACTTTGAAAGTATAGAACTCATATTAAGTTTACTTTATGTACTCGTGCAAGTTATTAAGTGTATTTATAAAGGAGAGAAGACTAGTTTCTGGTGATCAGTCCGAAAACTTTTTGAATTAAGGTTAAATCTAGACTAATCTACAGCTAACCTAGGTTAACTGAAATGTAATGCTAATTGCACCCCAATGGTCTTGCATGTCCTTTACATAAAAAAATAATAATAAAATAAAAAAATGCCACCACACACCGCACCACAACTGATAGCCCTGCCCCTGGCGACTATAACCCTGTAAAAAAATAGCCATTATGGAAAGGGGACATCATTTAAAAAAAATATTAGTCTTGAGACTTAGACTTTGTTAAAAAATAATTGAAAACTGCGCTAGTTTTCAATTTTTTTTAACATTTTTACAAGTCTAAAAAATAGAAAAAAAATAATAGAATAAAAAAAAAAGGCATAAAACAAAGCAGCATATTGGAAAGGGGTATAAATGGTCTAGTCTTGAACTAGTGGTTAAGGTTTTGCTTAACCAGGAGTAATAACTAGAGATGAGTAAATCGAAGCTGATGAAGTGGAATTCGATACGAATTTCAGGAAAAATTCAATTCGCACCAGAGCCGAATTCGCTCACACTTAGTGGTTACTAGAGTTGAGTGAACACCTGGATGTTCGGGTTCGAGAAGTTCGGCCGAACGTCTCGAAAATGTTCGGGTTCGGGATCCGAACTCGACCCAAACCCCATTGAAGTCAATGGGGACCCGAACTTTTGGGCACTAAAAAGGCTGTAAAATAGTCCAGGAAAGGGATAGAGGGCTGCAAAAGGCAGCACAATGTAGGTAAATGCCCTGTAAACAAATGTGGATAGGGAAATGAATTAAGATAAAATTAAATAAATAACAATTTACCAATATCAATTGAAGAGAGGTCCCATAGCAGAGAATCATGCGTCATATCACCCACCACTGGAGAAGGACACTTTGAGTTATTTAGGCCGCAGCACCCAGATAGAGGAGAGAGGTCCCATAGCAGAGAATCATGCGTCATATCACACACCACTGGAGAAGGCCACTTTGAGTTATTTAGGCCCCAGCGCCCAGACAGACGTGAGAGGTCCCATAGCACAGAATCAAGCTTCATATCACACACCACTGGAGAAGGCCACTTCCAGATATTTAGCCCATGGCACCCAGACAGAGGAGAGAGGTCGCATGGCAGAGGTTCAGGCTTCATGTCACCCACCATTGTAACAGGCCCCTTTCAGTTATTTAGAACCCGGCGCCCAGATTGAGGAGAGGTTCATTCAACTTTGGGTTGCACCGCAAGATCATAGTAAAGTTAAAAAAATGAGGATTCAATAAAGAAGTGCCCCGGAGTACAAGAATACATAGTTGAGGGGGAAGCAGTTATAAATGTCTATTCTGCACAAAGGAGGGACAGGTCCTGTAGGATCTATGCCTGGTTCATTTTTATGAACGTCAGCTTGTCCACGTTGGACAGGCGGCTGCGTTTGACAGTAATGACGCCCCCTTCCGTACTGAATACACGTTCAGATAAAACGCTGGCCGTCGGGCAGGCCAGCACCTCAAAGGCAAAAATTTGGAGACTCAGAAGTTGAATGGGGCCGAACCATCAGTCAGTACGTGGATGGGTGTGCAGACGTACTGTTCAACCATGTTAGTGAAATGCTGCCTCTTGCTAACACGTTACATATCAGGTGGTGGTGCAGTTAGCTGTGGCGTGGAGACAAAACTTTTCCACATTTCTGCCATGCTAACCCTGCCCTCAGAGGAGCTGGCCATGACACAGCTGCGTTGGCGACCTCTTGCTTCTGCTCTGCCTTCGCCTTGGGCTTCCACCTGTTCCCCTGTGACATTTGGGAATGATCTCAGGAGCTTGTCTACCAGCGTGAGCTTGTACTTGCGCATCTTCCTATCACGCTCCAGTGCAGGAAGTAAGGTGGGCACATTGTCTTTGTACCAGGGATCCAGCAGGGTGGCAAAACAGTAGTCCGCACACTGGCTGCCCAGAGGTAAGGTCAAGCTGTCCTCTCTGGGAGGAGTATCGTCATCGTCTTCCGTATCCCCCCAGCCACGCACCAGTGATGGGCCTGAGCTGTTTTGGGTGCCACCCCGCTGTGAACCTGCTTCATCCTCATCCTCCTCCACCTCCTTCTCATCCTCTTCGTCCTCCAGTGGTGGGCCCTGGCTGGCCACATTTGTACCTGGCCTCTGCTGTTGCAAAAAAACTCCCTCTGAGGCACATCTAACAGAGTGGCCTGAAAGTGCTAAAAATGACCACTTATCCTCCTCTTTCTCCTCCTACTGGGCAACCTCCTCTTCCATCATCGCCCTAAGTGTTTTTTCAAGGAGATATAGAAGTGGTATTGGAATGCTGATAACGGCGTCATTGCCACTGGCCATGTTGGTGGAGTACTCGAAAAAGCACAACAGGGCACACAGGTCTCGCATGGAGGCCCAGTCATTGGTGGTGAAGTGGTGCTGTACCGCCGAGCGACTCACCAGTGCGTGCTGCAGCTGAAATTCCACTATCGCCTGCTGCTGCTCGTACAGTCTGGCCAGCATGTGCAAGGTGGAGTTCCACCTGGTGGGCACGTCGCATATGAGGTGGTGAGCGGGAAGGCCGAAGTTCCGCTGTAGCGCAGACAGATGTGAACACCGGAAGCGCACAGACGGCCCGCACTTTATGCAGCAACTCTGACATGTCGGGGTAATTGTGAATGAACTGTTGCACCACCAAATTCAGCACATGCGCCAGGTAAAGGATGTGCCTCAAACAGGCTAGTCCCAGAGCTGCGACAAGATTTCGCCCATTATCGCACACCACCAAGCCGGCTTTAGGCCCACCGGCAGAAACCACTCGTCGGTCTGTTGTTCAATACCCCGCCACAACTCCTGCGCGGTGTGGGGCCTGTCCCCCAAACATATGAGTTTCAGAATGGCCTGCTGAAGTTTACCCTGGGCTGTGCTGAAGTTGGTGGTAAGGTGTGTGGCTGACTGGATGAGCTGGTGGAGGCTACAGGAGGCAAAGAATGATGCCCTGCGATCCTTGGTGGCGGAAGGATGTGCGCCAAAGAACTCTCCGCCTGGGGCCCAGCCGCCACTACATTTATCCAGTGTGCAGTTAGGGAAATATAGCGTCCCTGGCTGTGCTTACTGGTCCACGTATCTGTGGTTAGGTGGACCTTGCCACAGATGGCGTTGCGCAGTGCAAACTTGATTTTATCAGATACTTGGTTGTACAGGGAAGGCACGGCTATCTTGGAGAAGTAGTGGCTGCTGGGACCAACATACTGTGGGACAGCCATCGCCATCAGCTGTTTGAAGCTGTCTGTGTCCACCAGCCTGAATGACAGCATTTCAAAGGCCAGTAGTTTAGAAATGCTGGCATTCAGGCCCAGGGCTCGAAGGTGGCTAGGTGGGAATTTACGCTTTCTCTCCAAGGTTTGTGAGATGGAGAGCTGAACGCTGCCTTGTGACATGGTGGAGATGCTTGGTGATTCAAGTGGTGGTGTCGTGGCACATCCTCTGTTTGGTGGGTGGCAGGTGCCAACATTCCTCCCGAGGCGGAGGAATAGGGAGTGGGGGAGCCTGAGTGAGTTCCTTGCTTTTAAGGTGTTTAATCTACTGCAGTTCATGCTTTGCATGTAGATGCTTGGTCATGCAGGTTGTGCTAAGGTTTAGAACGTTAATGCCTTGCTTCAGTCTCTGATGGCACAGCGTGCAAACCACTCGGGTCTTGTCGTCAGCACATTGTTTAAAGAAGTGCCATGCCAGGGAACTCCTTGAAGCTGCCTTTGGGGTGCTCAGTCCCTGGTGGCGGTGGCCAGTAGCAGGCGAACTCTCTTGGCGGCGGCTGTTCTGCTTTTGCCCCCTGCTCCCTCTTTTGCTGCGCCGTTGACTCGGTCTCCCACTGCCTCTTCCTCTGAACTATGAAAGTCAGTGGCATGACCTTCATTCCATGTGGGGTCTAGGACCTCATCGTCCCGTGCATCATCTTCCACACAGTCTTCCTCCCTGACCTCCTGTTCGGTCTGCACACCGCAGAAAGACATAGCAGTTGGCACCTATGTTTTGTCATCATCATCAGAGACGTGCTGACTCTGGTGAGGTGGTATTCCCATGTCCTCATCATCAGGAAACATCAGTGGTTGTGCATCAGTGCATTCTATGTCTTCCACCACTGGGGAATGGCAAGGTGGATTCCCTTGGGAAACCCTGCCAGCAGAGTCTTCAAACAGCTTAAGAGACTGCTGCATAACTTGAGGCTCAGACAGTTTCCCTGATATGCATGGGGGTGATGTGACAGAGAGATGGGCTTGGTTTTCAGGTGCCACCTGTGCGCTTTCTGCAGAAGACTGAGTGTGAGATAATGTTGTGAATGTGCTGGATCCACTGTCGGCCAACCAATTGACTAGCGTCTGTACCTGCTCAGGCCTTACCATCCTTAGAACGGCATTGGGCCCCACCAAATATCGCTATAAATTCTGGCTGGTACTGGAACCTGAGGTAGTTGGTTCACTAGGATGTGTGGCTGTGGCAGAATGGCCATGTCCTCTCCCAGCACCAGAGGGCCCACTAACACCACCACGACCGCTTCCGTACCCCTTACTAGATGTTTTCCTCATTGGTACCGTTCACCAAGCACCACAATAAGAAAAAAAATATTTGGCCCAATGTATTGATTTCAAATTCAGGCCTTTTTTTACAGGCACCTAACACTATCTGCCTATTTATTTATGTAGCGAATTACACTAATCCAGGCACAGCAGTAACCACTGATTTAGGGGAATATCAATTGTAGGGCTAGTATTTAGGCCCTGGATGAAAGTTATCCTTTTATGGACAGATTTACACTTGGAGATGCACAGTAGCGTGTAAAAATATGTAGGATTATGCCTTTAGCAATTGTATTTTAACACTTTGTGTAATATACCTTTTAACGGACAGAAATAAAATGGGAGGTGCACAGCAGCATGTGAAGGTATTGAGGATGACCCTCCCAGCACCTCAAGTGTAATATACCCTTTTACGGACTGATTAACACTTGGTCTGCAACAGCTGGAACACCAGATTCAGGGTATTGCTATATTGGCAAGTTAATTTCACCCCAGAACAATATCTATCCTTTGCCGGACACTATTACACTTGGCCAGCCACAGCTTAAAACACTGATTTATGGTATTACTATATTGGCAATTGAATTTCACCCCAGAACAATATCTATCATGTGCCGGACACTTTTAAACTTGGCCAGCCAAAGCTGAAACCACTGATTTATGGTATTGCTATTTTGGCAATTGAATTTCACCCCAGAACAAAATATATCCTTTGCAGGACACTATTAAACTTGGCCAGCCACAGCTGAAACCACTGATTTATGTTATTGCTATTTTGGCAATTGAATTTCACCCCAGATAAAAAATATATCCTTTGCAGGACACTATTGAACTTGGACAGCCGCAGTTGAAACCACTGATTTATGGTATTGCTATTTTGCTAATTAAATTACATCCCAGAACAAAATATATCCTTTGTAGGACACTTTTAAACTTGGCAAGCCACAGCTGAAACCACTGATTTATGGTATTGCTATTTTGGCAATTGAATTTCACCCCAGAACAAAATATATCCTTTGCAGGACACTATTAAACTTGACAAGCCACAGCTGAAACCACTGATTTATGGTATTGCTATTTTGGCAATTGAATTTAAACCCAGAACAAAATATATCTTTTGCAGGACACTATTGAACTTGGACAGCCGCAGTTGAAACCACTGATTTATGGTATTGCTATTTTGCTAATTAAATTACATCCCAGAACAAAATATATCCTTTGCGGGACACTTTTAAACTTGGCAAGCCACAGCTGAAACCACTGATTTATGGAATTGCTATTTTGGCAATTGAATTTCACCCCCGAACAAAATATATCCTTTGCAGGACACTATTAAACTTGGCCAGCCACAGCTGAAACCACTGATTTATGGAAATTCTATTTTGGCAATTGAATTTCACCCCAGAACAAAATATATCCTTTGCAGGTCACTATTAAACTAGGCCAGCCACAGCTGAAACCACTGATTTATGGTATTGCTATTTTGGCAATTTTATGTAACCCCAGAACAAAATATATCCTTTGCTGGACACTATTAAACTTGGCCAGCCACAGCTGAAACCACTGATTTATGGTATTTCTATTTTGGCAATTTAATTTCACCCCAGAACAAAATATATCCTTTGCAGGACACTATAAAACTTGGCCAGCCACAGCTGAAACCACTGATTTATGGTATTGCTATTTTGGCAATTGAATTTCACTCCAGAACTAAATATATCCTTTGCAGGACACTATTAAACTAGGCCAGCCCCAGCTGAAACCACTGATTTATGGTATTGCTATTTTGGCTATTGAATTTTTCCCCAGAACAAAATATATCCTTTGACAGACACTGTTATACTTGGTCAGCCACTGCTGGGACACCAGATTTAGGGGATTGCTATTTTGGCAATAAAATTTCATCACAGAAAATTATCAATCCTTTGCCAGACAGCAGACAGTCTTACACTTGGCTAGCCACACCTGGAACACCAGGATATTGCTATTTTGGCCATTGAATTTCATCCCAGAACAAAATATTCCCTGTTACGGACAGATTTAAACTAGGCCTGCAACAGCTGGAACACCAGATTCAGGTTATTGCTATATTGGCAAGTTAATTTCACCCAAGAACAATATCTATCCTTTGCCGGACACTATTAAACCTGGCCAGCAACAGCTGAAACCACTGATTTATGGTATTGTTATTTTGGCAATCGAATTTCACCCCAGAACAAAATATATCCTTTGCCGGACACTATTAAACTAGGCCAGCCCCAGCTGAAACCACTGATTTATGGTATTGCTATTTTGGCTATTGAATTTTTCCCCAGAACAAAATATATCCTTTGACAGACACTGTTATACTTGGTCAGCCACTGCTGGGACACCAGATTTAGGGGATTGCTATTTTGGCAATAAAATTTCATCACAGAAAATTATCAATCCTTTGCCAGACAGCAGACAGTCTTACACTTGGCTAGCCACACCTGGAACACCAGGATATTGCTATTTTGGCAATTGAATTTCATCCCAGAACAAAATATACCCTGTTACGGACAGATTTAAACTAGGCCTGCAACAGCTGGAACAATAGATTCACAGAAATACAAGGGGAGATGCACGGTAGCGTGTGAAGTTATTGAGGATGACCTCCTTAACACTTGTATATACACTTTGAGGGTAATATACCCTTATACGGACTGATTAACACTTGGCCTGCAACAGCTGGAACACCAGATTCAGGTTATTGCTATATTGGCAAGTTAATTTCACCCAAGAACAATATCTATCCTTTGCCGGACACTATTAAACCTGGCCAGCAACAGCTGAAACCACTGATTTATGGTATTGTTATTTTGGCAATCGAGTTTCACCCCAGAACAAAATATATCCTTTGCCGGACACTATTAAACATGGGCAGCCACAGCTGAAACCAATGATTTACGGTATTGCAATTTTGGCTATTGAATTTCACCCCAGAACAATATCTCTCCTTTGCAGGACACTATTAAACTTGACCAGCCACAGCTGAAACCACCGATATATCCCACAAATATATCCTTTGCCGGACACTATTAAACTTGGCCAATCACAGTTCAAACCACTGATTTAAGGTATTGCTATTTTGGCAATTAAATTCCACTACAGAAAAAAATATACCCTGTTACGGAAAGATTTAAACTAGGCCTGCAAAAGTTGGAACACCAGATTCAGTGTATTGCTATTTTGGCAATTGTATTTCACCACAGAACAAAATATATCCTTTGCCGGACACTTTTAGACTTGGCAAACCACAGCTGAAACCACAGATTTATGGTATTGCTATATTGGCAATTAAATTTCACCCCAGAACAAAATCTATCCTTTGACGGATACTATTAAACTTGTCCAGTCACAGCTGGAACAACAGATTCAGGGAATTGCTATTTTGGCAATTAAATTTCACCCCAGAAAAAAATATACCCTGTTACGGACATATTTAAACTATCCCTGCAACAGCTGGAACATCAGATTAAGGGTATTGCTATTTTGGCAATTAAATTTCACCCCAGAAAAAAATATACCCTTTGCAGGACACTATTAAACTTTGCCAGCCACAGCTGAAACCACTGATTTATGGTATTGCTATTTTGGCAATTGAATTTCACCCCAGAACAAAATATATCCTTTGCAGGACACTATTAAACTTGGCCAGCCACTGCTGCAACAACAGATTTATGTATTGCTATTTTGCTAATTAAATTACATCCCAGAACAAAATATATCCTTTGCAGGACACTTTTAAACTTGGCAAGCCACAGCTGAAACCACTGATTTATGGTATTGCTATTTTGGCAATAAAATTTCAATCCAGAACAAAATCTATCCTTTGACGGATACTATTAAACTTGTCCAGTCGCAGCTGGAACACTCGATTCAGGGTATTGCTATTTTGGCAATTAAATTTCACCCCAGAAAAAAAAATACCCTGTTACGGACAGATTTAAACTAGTCCTGCAACAGCTGAAACACCAGATTAAGGGTATAGCTATTTTGGTGAAACCACTGATTTATGGTATTGCAATTTTGGCAATTGAATTTCACCCCAGAACCAAATATATCCTTTGCAGGACACTATTAAACATGGGCAGCCACAGCTGAAACCACTGATTTATGGTATTGCTATTTTGGCTATTGAATTTAACCCCAGAACAACATCTCTCCTTTGCAGGACACTATTAAACTTGGCCAGCCACAGCTGAAACCACCGATATATCCCACAAATATATCCTGTGCCGTACACTATTAAACCTGGCCAGCAACAGCTGAAACCACTGATTTATGGTATTGTTATTTTGGCAATCGAGTTTCACCCCAGAACAAAATATATCCTTTGCAGGACACTATTAAACATGGGCAGCCACAGCTGAAACCACTGATTTACGGTATTGCTATTTTGGCTATTGAATTTCACCCCAGAACAATATATCTCCTTTGCAGTACACTACTAAACTTGGACAGCCACAGCTGAAACCACCGATATATCCCAAAAATATATCCTTTGCCGGACACTATTAAACTTGGCCAATCACAGTTCAAACCACTGATTTATGGTATTGGTATTTTGGCAATTAAATTCCACCCAAGAAAAAAATATTCCCTGTTACGGAAAGATTTAAACTACGCCTGCAACAGCTGGAACACCAGATTCAGGGTATTGCTATTTTGGCAATTGAATTTCACCCCAGAACAAAATCTATCCTTTGACGGATACTATTAAACTTGTCCAGTCACAGCTGGAACACCAGATTCAGGGCATTTCTATTTTGGCAATTAAATTTCACCCCTGAAAAAAATATTCCCTGTTACGGACAGATTTAAACTATCCCTGCAACAGCTGGAACACCAGATTAAGGGTATTGCTATTTTGGCAATTACATTTCACCCCAGAAAAAAATATACCCTTTGTAGGACACTATTAAACTTGACCAGCCACAGCTGAAACCACTGATTTATGGTATTGCTATTTTGGCAATTGAATTTAACCCCAGAACAAAATATATCCTTTGCATGACACTATTAAACTTTGCCAGCCACAGCTGAAACCACAGATTTATGGTATTGCTATTTTGGCAATTGAATTTCACCCCAGAACAAAATATATCCTTTGCATGACACTATTAAACTTGGCCAGCCACAGCTGAAACCACTGATTTATGGTATTGCTATTTTGGCAATTGAATTTCACCCCAGAACAAAATATATCCTTTGCATGACACTATTAAACTTGGCCAGCCACAGCTAAAACCACTGATTTATGGTATTGTTATTTTGGCAATCGAATTTCCCCCCAGAACAAAATATATCCTTTGCAGGACACTATTAAACATGGCCAGCCACAGCTGAAACCACTGATTTACGGTATTGATATTTTGGCTATTGAATTTCACCCCAGAACAAAATATATCCTTTGACGGACACTGTCATACTTTGCCAGCCACTGCTGGGTAACCAGATTTAGGGGATTGCTATTTTGGTAATTTAATTTCACCTCAGAAAATTATCTATCCTTTGCCAGAGAGCAGACAGTATTACACTTGGCTAGCCACACCTGGGACACCAGATTCATGGTATTGCTTTTTTTTATAATTGAATTTCACCGCAGAACAAAATATACCCTGTTACGGACATATTTAAGCTAGGCCTGCAACAGCTGGAACACCAGATACAGGGTATTGCTATATTGGCAAGTGAATTTCACCCCAGAACAATATCTATCCTTTGCCGGACACTATTAAATTTGGCCAGCCACAGCTGATACCACCGATATATCCCAAAAATATATCCTTTGCTGGACACTATTAAACTTGGCCAATCCCAGTTGAAACCACTGATTTTTGGTATTGCTATTTTGGCAATTTAATTTCACCCCAGAGCAAAATATATCCTTTGCAGGACTCTAGTGTTGAGCGAACAGTTCGAGCATCGTTCGTACCGAATTTTGGGGTGTCCGGGACACGGACCCGAACCCGGACATTTTCAAAAAAATTCGGGTTCGTTGTTCGTCGATTACTTCCCGCTTTCTGAAGGGCTGCACAGCAGCCAATCAGCTAGCGTTTTACTTCTTGCCCTAAGAGCCCATCACAGCCATGCCTACTAATGGCATGGCTGTGATTGGCCAAGTGCAGCATTTGACCCAGCCTCTATTTATGCTGGAGTCACGTAGCGCCGCAGGTCACAATGCTCTGATTAGTGTTGGGAGAGGACGCAGCTTCTGTCAGGGCGAGATTAGGCAGGGTAAAGTCAGCAACAGCACCAAATGAATGGATCGATCTACAGCTGTGAATGATTGAACTTCTGCTAGTTACTTGCTCACTGGTTTTTAGGCTGCACAGAGCGTTTTCACTGTTTTTCTGGGTTGATCGGCAGCCATTTTTTGACTTGTGGTGCACCAGAAAAAGCTGCCACCAAGTCCATCAATCCATCAATACTAGTTTTTTTTTGCTATATCCTACATCAGGGGCTTGGCTGTGCTAATTGTCAACCCTAGAAACTCAGGATAGCAATTTCTATATTTTATTAAGGGGTTAAATACAATTGCACAAATACCAATCCCCAAAATCTGGTGTTTCAGCTTTGTCTAGACAAGTATAATACTGTCTGCTGTCTGGCAAAGGATAGATTATTTTCTGTGGTGAAATTCAATAGCCAAAACAGCAATACCATAAATCAGTGGTTTCAGCTGTGGCTGGCAAAATATAATAGTGTCTGCCAAAACAAATATTTTGTTCTGGGGTGTAATTCACTTGCCAAAATAGCAATACCCTGAATCTGGTGTCCCAGCTGTTGCAAGCCACATTTCATAGTGTCCGCCAAAACATATATTTTGTTCTGGGGTGAAATTAATCTGCCAAAATAGCAATACCCTGAATCTGGTGTCCCAGCTGTTGCAGGCCAGGATTCATAGTGTCCGCCAAAACATATATTTTGTTCTGGGGTGAAATTCAATTGCCAAAATAGCAATACCATAAATCAGTGGTTTCAGCTGTGGCTGGCAAAATATAATAGTGTCCGCCAAAACATATATTTTGTTCTGGGGTGTAATTCACTTGCCAAAATAGCAATACCCTAAATCTGGTGTCCCAGCTGTTGCAGGCCACGTTTCATAGTGTCCGCCAAAACATATATTTTGTTCTGGGGTGAAATTAATCTGCCAAAATAGCAATACCCTGAATCTGGTGCCCCAGCTGTTGCAGGCAAGGTCTCATAGTGTCCACCAAAACATATATTTTGTTCTGGGGTGAAATTAATTTGCCAAAATAGCAATACCCTGAATCTGGTGTCCCAGCTGTTGCAGGCCAGCTTTCATAGTGTCCGCCAAAACATATATTTTGTTCTGGGGTGAAATTCAATTGCTAAAATAGCAATACCATAAATCAGTGGTTTCAGCTGTGGGCTGGCAAAATATAATAGTGTCCGCCAAAACATATATTTTGTTCTGGGGTGTAATTCACTTGCCAAAATAGCAATACCCTAAATCTGGTGTCCCAGCTGTTGCAGGCCACGTTTCATAGTGTCCGCCAAAACATATATTTTGTTCTGGGGTGAAATTCAATTGCCAAAATAGCAATACCATAAATCAGTGGTTTCAGCTGTGGCTGGCAAAATATAATAGTGTTCGACAAAACATATATTTTGTTCTGGGGTGAAATTCAATTGCCAAAATGCCAATACCATAAATCAGTGGTTTCAGCTGTGGCTGGCAAAATTTAATAGTGTCCGCCAAAACATATATTTTGTTCTGGGGTGTAATTTACTTGCCAAAATAGCAATTCCCTGAATCTGGTGTCCCAGCTGTTGCAGGCCAGGTTTCATAGTGTCCGCCAAAACATATATTTTGTTCTGGGGTGAAATTCAATTGCCAAAATAGCAATACCATAAATCAGTGGTTTCAGCTGTGGCTGGCAAAATATAATAGTGTTCGACAAAACATATATTTTGTTCTGGGGTGAAATTCAATTGCCAAAATGCCAATACCATAAATCAGTGGTTTCAGCTGTGGCTGGCAAAATTTAATAGTGTCCGCCAAAACATATATTTTGTTCTGGGGTGTAATTTACTTGCCAAAATAGCAATTCCTGAATCTGGTGTCCCAGCTGTTGCAGGCCAGGTTTCATAGTGTCCGCCAAAACATATATTTTGTTCTGGGGTGAAATTCAATTGCCAAAATAGCAATACCATAAATCAGTGGTTTCAGCTGTGGCTGGCAAGATATAATAGTGTCCGCCAAAACATATATTTTGTTCTGGGGTGTAATTCACTTGCCAAAATAGCAATACCCTGAATCTGGTGTTCCAGCTGTTGCAGGCCAGGTTTCATAGTGTCCATCAAAACATATATTTTGTTCTGGGGTGAAATTAATTTGCCAAAATAGCAATACACTGAATCTGGTGTCCCAGCTGTTGCAGGCCAATTGTAAATCTGTCCATAAAAGGATACCTTTCATCCATGGCCTAAATACTAGCTCTAAACGAGATATTCCTCTAAATCAGTGGTTACTGCTGTGATTAGTGTAATACGCTACATAAACAAATAGGCAGATAGTGTTAGGTGCCTGTAAAAATATTTTTTTCCTTATTGTGGTGCTTGGTGAACGGTAACAATGAGGAAAACATCTAGTAAGGGACGCGGACGCTCTGGTGCTGGGAGAGGACGTGGCCTTCTGCCACAGCCACACGTTCTAGTGAACCAACTACCTCAGGTCCCAGTACCCGCCAGAATTTACAGCGATATTTGGTGGGGCCCAATGCCGTTCTAAGGATGGTAAGGCCTGAGCAGGTACAGGCGCTAGTCAATTGGGTGGCCGACAGTGGATCCAGCATGTTCACAACATTATCTCCCTCCCAGTCTTCTGCAGAAAGCGCACAGGTGGCACCTGAAAACCAAGCCCATCAGTCTGTCACATCCCCCCCATGCATATCAGGGAAACTGTCAGAGCCTCAAGTTATGCAGCAGTCTCTTATGCTGTTTGAATACTCTGCCGGCAGGGTTTCCCAAGGAAATCCACCTAGCCCTTCCCCAGTGGTGGAAGACATAGTATGCACTGATGCACAACCACTGATGTTTCCTGATGATGAGGACATGGGAATACCACCTCATCGGAGTCCGCACGTCTCTGATGATGACGAAACATAGGTGCCAACTGCAGCGTCTTTCTGCAGTGTGCAGACCGAACAGGAGGTCAGGGAGGAAGACTGTGTGGAAGACGATACAGGGGACGATGAGGTCCTAGACTCCACATGGAATGAAGGTCATGCCACTGACTTTCATAGTTCAGAGGAAGAGGCAGTGGTGAGACCGAGCAAACAGCGTAGCAAAAGAGGGAGCATGGGGCAAAAGCAGACCAGCCGCCGCCAAGAGAATTCGCCTGCTACTGGCCACCGCCACCAGGGACCGAGCACCCCAAAGGCAGCTTTAAGGAGTTCCCTGGCATGGCACTTCTTTAAACAATGTGCTGACGACAAGACCCGAGTGGTTTGCATGCTGTGCCATCAGATCCTGAAGTGAGGCATTAACGTTCTGAACCTTAGCACAACCTTCATGACCAGGCATCTACATGCAAAGCATGAACTGCAGTGGAGTAAACACCTTAAAAGCAAGGAACTCACTCAGGCTCCCCTTGCTCCCTCTTCTGCTGCTGCCTCGGCCTCTTCCTCCGCCTCGGGAGGAACGTTGGCACCTGCCGCCCACCAAACAGAGGATGTGCCACCGACACCACAACCTGCGTAACCAAACATCTCCGCCATGTCACATGGCAGCGTTCTGCTCTCCATCTCACAAACCTTGGAGAGAAAGCGTAAATTCCCACCTAGCCACCCTCGAGCCCTGGGCCTGAATGCCAGCATTCCTAAACTACTGGCCTTTGAAATTCTGTCATTCAGGCTGGTGGACACAGACAGCTTCAAACAGCTGATGTCCATGGCTGTCCCACAGTATGTTGTTCCCAGCCGCCACTACTTCTCCAAGACAGCCGTGCCTTCCCTGCACAACCAAGTATCCGATAAAATCAAGTGTGCACTGCGCAACACCATCTGTGGCAAGGTCCACCTTACCACAGATACGTGGACCAGTAAGCACGGCCAGGGACGCTATATCTCCCTAACTGCACACTGGGTAAATGTAGAGGCGGCTGGTCCGCAAGCGGAGAGTTCCTTGGTGCACGTCTTTCCGCCGCCAAGGATCGCAGGGCATCATTCTTTGCCTCCTGTAGCCTCCTCTTCCTACTTGGCTTCCTCCTCCTCTGCTTCCACCAGCTCATCCAGTCAGCCACACACCTTCACCACCAACTTCAGCACAGCCCGGGGTAAACGTCAGCAGGCCATTCTGAAACTTATATGTTTAGGGGACAGGCCCCACACCACGCAGGAGTTGTGGCGGGGTATTGAACAACAGACCGACGAGAGGTTTCTGCCGGTGGGCCTCAAGCCCGGCCTGGTGGTGTGCGATAATGGGCGAAATCTCGTCGCAGCTCTGGGACTAGCCGGTTTGATGCACATCCCTTGCCTGGCGCATGTGCTGAATAAGGTGGTGCAGAAGTTCATTCACAACTAGCCCGATATGTCAGAGCTGCTGCATAAAGTGAGGGCCTGCCTGTATGCGCTACAGCGGAACTTCGGCCTTCCCGATCACCGCCTCATATGCGACGTACCCACCAGGTGGAACTCCACCTTGCACATGCTGGAGAGACTGTGCGAGCAGCAGCGGGCCATAGTGGAGTTTCAGCTGCAGCACGCATGCGTCAGTCGCACTGCGGAACAGCACCACTTCACCACCAATGATTGAGCCTCCATGCAAGACTTGTGTGCCCTGTTGCGCTGTTTCGAGTACTCCACCAACATGACACCGTTATCAGCGTTACAATACCACTTCTATGTCTCCTTGAGAAAACGCTTAGGGCGATGATGGAAGAGGAGGTGGCCCAGGAGGAGGAGGAGGAGGAGGAGGATGAGGGGTCATTTTTAGCACTTTCAGGCCAGTCTGTTAGAAGTGGCTCAGAGGGAGGTTTTTTGCAACAGCAGAGGCCAGGTACAAATGTGGCCAGCCAGGGCCCACTACTGGAGGACGAGGAGGATGAGGAGAAGGTGGAGGAGGATGTGGATGAAGCAGGTTCACAGCGGGGTGGCACCCGACACAGCTCAGGCCCATCACTGGTGCATGACTGGGGGGATACGGAGGACGATGACAATACTCCTCCCACAGAGGACAGCTTGTCCTTACCTCTGGGGAGCCTGGCACACATGAGCGACTACATGCTGCAGTGCCTGCGCAACGACAGCAGAGTTGCCCACATTTTAACGTGTGTGGACTACTGGGTTGCCACCCTGCTGGATCCCCAGAACAAAGACAATGTGCCCACCTTACTTCCAGCACTGGAGCGTGATAGGAAGATGCGCGAGTACAAGCGCACGCTGGTAGACGCGCTCCTTAGAGCATTCCCAAATGTCACAGGGGAACAGGTGGAAGCCCAAGGCGAAGTCAGAGGAGGAGCAAGAAGTCGCCAATGCAGCTGTTTCACGGCCAGCTCCTCTGAGGGCAGGGTTAGCATGGCAGAAATGTGGAAAAGTTTTGTCTCCACGCCACAGCTAACTGCACCACCACCTGATACGGAACGTGTTAGCAGGAGGCAGCATTTCACTAACATGGTTGAACAGTACGTCTCCACACCCCTCCATGTACTGCCTGATGGTTCGGCCCCATTCAACTTCTGGGTCTCCAAATTGTCCACGTGGCCAGAGTTAGCATTTTATGCCTTGGAGGTGCTAGCCTGCCCGGCGGCCAGCGTTTTGTCTGAACGTGTATTCAGCACGGCAGGGGGCGTCATTACTGACAAACGCAGCCGCCTGTCCACAGCCGACGTGGACAAGCTGACGTTCATAAAAATGAACCAGGCATGGATCCCACAGGACCTGTCCCTCCCTTGTGCAGAATAGACATTTATAACTGCCTCCCCCTCAACCATGTATTCTTGTACTCCTGGGCACTTCTTTATTGAATCTTCATTTTTTTAACTTTACCATGATCTTGCGGTGCAACCCAAAGTTGAATGAACCTCTCCTCTGTCTTTGTGGTGGGGCCGAAATAACTGAAAGTGGCCTTCTCCAGTGGTGGGTGATATGACGCATGATTCCTTGCTGTGGGACCTCTCTCCTCGGTCTGGGTGCTGGCCGAAATAAGTGAAAGTGGCCTTCTCCAGTGGAGGGTGATATGACACCTTATTCCTTGCTGTGGGACCTCTCTCCTCTGTCTGGGTGCTGGGCTGAAATAACTGAGAGTGGCCTTCTCCGGTGGTGGTTGATATGATGCATGATTCCTTGCTGTGGGACCTCTCTCCTCTGACTGGGTGCTGGGGCCTAAATAACTGAAAATGGCCTTCCCCAGTGGTGCGTGATATGACGCATGAATCCTTGCTGTGGGACCTCTCTCCTCTATCTGGGTGCTGGGGCCGAAATAACTGAAAGTGGCCTTCTCCAGTGGTGGGTGATATGACGCCTTATTCCTTGCTGTGGGACCTGTATTCTCGGTCTGGGTGTTGGGCCGAAATAACTGAAAGTGGCCTTCTCCAAATATGGGTGATATGACTCATGATTCCTTGCTGTGGAACCTGTATCCTCGGTCTGGGTGCTGGGCCTAAATAACTGAAAGTGGCCTTCTCCAGTGGTGGGTGATATGACGCCTTATTCCTTGCTGTGGGACCTGTATCCTTGGTCTGGGTGCTGGGCCGAAATAACTGAAAGTGGCCTTCTCCAGTGGTGGGTGATATGACGCATGATTCCTTGCTGTGGGACCTCTCTCCTCGGTCTGGGTGCTGGCCGAAATAACTGAAAGTGGCCTTCTCCAGTGGAGGGTGATATGACGCCTTATTCCTTGCTGTGGGACCTCTCTTCTCTGTCTGGGTGCTGGGCCTATATAACTGAAAGTGGCCTTCTCCAGTGGTGGTTGATATGATGCATGATTCCTTGCTGTGGGACCTCTCTCCTCTGTCTGGGTGCTGGGCCGAAATAACTGAGAGTGGCCTTCTCCGGTGGTGGTTGATATGACGCATGATTACTTGCTGTGGGACCTCTCTCCTCTGACTGGGTGCTGGGGCCTAAATAACTGAAAATGTCCTTCTCCAGTGGTGGGTGATATGACGCATGATTCCTTGCTGTGGGACCTCTCTCCTCTATCTGGGTGCTGGGGCCTAAATAACTGAAAGTGGCCTTCTCCAGTGGTGGGTGATATGACGCATGATTCTTTGCTGTGGGACCTGTATCCTCGGTCTGGGTGCTGGGCCGAAATAACTGAAAGTGGCCTTCTCCAGTGGAGGGTGATATGACGCCTTATTCCTTGCTGTGGGACCTGTATCCTCGGTCTGGGTGCTGGGCCGAAATAACTGAAAGTGGCCTTCTCCAGTGGTGGGTGATATGACGCATGATTCCTTTCTGTGGGACCTCTCTCTTCTGTCTGGGTGCTGGGCCGAAATAACTGAGAGTGGCCTTCTCCGGTGGTGGTTGATATGACGCATGATTACTTGCTATGGGACCTCTCTCATCTGACTGGGTGCTGGGGCCTAAATAACTGAAAATGTCCTTCTCCAGTGGTGGGTGATATGACGCATGATTCCTTGCTGTGGGACCTCTCTCCTCTATCTGGGTGCTGGGGCCTAAATAACTGAAAGTGGCCTTCTCCAGTGGTGGGTGATATGACGCATGATTCTTTGCTGTGGGACCTGTATCCTCGGTCTGGGTGCTGGGCCGAAATAACTGAAAGTGGCCTTCTCCAGTGGAGGGTGATATGACGCCTTATTCCTTGCTGTGGGACCTGTATCCTCGGTCTGGGTGCTGGGCCGAAATAACTGAAAGTGGCCTTCTCCAGTGGTGGGTGATATGACGCATGATTCCTTGCTGTGGGACCTCTCTCCTCGGTCTGGGTGCGGGCCAAAATAACTGAAAGTGGCCTTCTCCTGTGGTGGGTGATATGACGCCTTATTCCTTGCTGTGGGACCTCTCTCCTCTGTCTGGGTGCTGGGCCGAAATAACTGAAAGTGGCCTTCTCCAGTGGTGGGTGATATGACACCTTATTCCTTGCTGTGGGACCTCTCTCCTCTGTCTGGGTGCTGGGCCTAAATAACTGAAAATGGCCTTCTCCAGTGGTGGGTGATATGACGCATGATTCCTTGCTGTGGGACTTCTCTCCTCTATCTGGGTGCTGGGGCCGAAATAACTGAAAGTGGCCTTCTCCAGTGGTGGAAATATGACACATGATTCCTTGCTGTGGGACCAGTATCCTCGGTCTTGGTGCTGGGCCGAAATAACTGAGAGTGGCCTTCTCCGGTGGTGGTTGATATGACGCATAATTCCTTGCTGTGGGACCTCTCTCCTCTGTCTGGGTGCTGGGGCCGAATTAACTGAAAGTGGCCTTCTCCAGTGGTGGGTGATATGACGCCTTATTCCTTGCTGTGGGACCTCTCTCCTCTGTCTGGGTGCTGAGGCCGAAATAACTGAAAGTGGCCTTCTCCAGTGTTGAGTGATATGACGCATGATTCCTTGCAGTGTGACCTCTCCCCAATTGATATTGGTTAAATTTTATTTATTTTATTTTATTTTATTTTAATTCATTTCCCTATTCACATTTGTTTGCAGGGGATTTACCTACATTTTGCTGCCTTTGGCAGCCCTCTAGCCCGTTCCAGGACTATTTTACAGTCTTTTTAGTGCCTAAAAGTTCGGGTCCCCATTGACTTCAATGGGGTTCGGGTTCGGGATAAAGTTCGGGTCGAGTTCGTATCCCGAACACGAACATTTTCGGGAAGTTCGGACGAAGTTCTCGAACACGAACATCCAGGTGTTTGCTCATGTCTACTGGACACTATTAAACTTGGCCAGCCACTGCTGAAACCAATGATTTATGGTATTGCTATTTTGCTAATTGAATTACATCCCAGAACAAAATATATCCTTTGCAGGACACTTTTAAACTTGGCAAACCACAGCTGAAACCACTGATTTATGGTATTGCTATTTTGGCAATAAAATTTCACCCCAGAACAAAATCTATCCTTTGACGCATACTATTAAACTTGTCCAGTCAGAGCTGGAACACCAGATTCAGGGTATTGCTATTTTGGCAATTAAATTTCACCCCAGAAAAAAATATACACTGTTACAGACAGATTTAAACTAGGCCTGCAACAGCTGGAACACCAGATTAAGGGTATTGCTATTTTGGTAATTAAATTTCACCCCAGAAAAAATATACCCTGTTACGGACAGAATAAAACTAGGCCTGCAACAGCTGGAACACCAGATTCAGGGAATTGCTATTTTGGCAATTGAATTTCACCCCAGAAAAAAATATACCCTGTTACGGACAGATTAAAACTAGTCCAGCCACAGCTGGAACACCAGATTCAGGGTATTGCTATTTTGGCAATTGAATTTTACCCCAGAACAAAATATATCCTTTGCAGGACACTTTTAAACTTGGCAAGCCAAAGCTGAAACCACTGATTTATGGTATTGTTATTTTGGCAATCGAGTTTCACCCCAGAACAAAATATATCCTCTTCCGCACAATATTAAACATGGCCAGCCACAGCTAAAACCACTGATTTACGGTATTGCTATTTAGGCTATTGAATTTCACCCCAGAACAAAATATATCCTTTGACGGACACTGTTATACTTTGCCAGTCACTGCTGGGACACCAGATTAAGGGGATTGCTATTTTGGAAATTTAATTTCACCTCAGAAAATTTTCTATCCTTTGCCAGAGAGCAGACAGTATTACACTTGGCTAGCCACACCTGGGACACCAGATTCAGGTTATTGCTATTTTGTCAATTGAATTTCACCCCAGAACAAAATATACCCTGTTATGGACAGATTTAAACTAGGCCTGCAACAGCTGGGACACCAGATTCAGGGTGTTGTTATTTTGGCAATTGTGTTTCTCCCCAGAACAAAATATATACTTTGCAGGACAATATTAAACTTGGCCAGCCATAGCTGAAACCACTGATTTATGGTATTGCTATTTTGGCAATTGAATTTCACCCCAGAACAAAATATATCCTTTGCCAGACACTATTAAACTTGGCAAGCCACTGCTGAAACCAATGATTTATGGTATTGATATTTTGCTAATTGAATTACATCCCAGAACAACATATATCCTTTGCAGGACACTTTTAAACTTGGCAAACCACAGCTGAAACCACTGATTTATGGTATTGCTATTTTGGCAATTAAATTTCACCCCAGAACAAAATCTATCCTATGACGGATACTGTCAAACTTGTCCAGTCACAGCTGGAACACCAGATTCAGGGAATTGCTATTTTGGCAATTAAATTTCACCCCAGAAAAAAATATACCCAGTTACGGACAGATTTAAACTATCCCTGCTACAGCTGGAACACCAGATTTAGGGTATTGCTATTTTGGCAATTAAATTTCACCCCAGAAAAAAATATACCCTTTGCAGGACACTATTAAAATTGGCCAGCCACAGCTGAAACCACTGATTTATGGTATTGCTATTTTGGCAATTGAATTTCACCCCATAACAAAATATATCCTTTGCATGACACTATTAAACTTGGCCAGCCACAGCTGAAACCACTGATTTATGGTATTGCTATTTTGGCAATCGAATTTCACCCCAGAACAAAATATACCCTGTTACGGACAGATTTAAACTAGGCCTGCAACAGCTGGAACACCAGATTAAGAGTATTGCTATTTTGGCAATTAAATTTCACCCCAGAAAAAAATATACCCTGTTACTGACAGATTTAAACTAGGCCTGCAACAGCTGGAACTCCAGATTAAGGGTTTTGCTATTTTGTCAATTAAATTTCACCCCAGAAAAAATATACCCTTTTACGGATAGATTTTAACTAGGCCTTCAATAGCTGGAACACCAGATTCAGGGTATTGCTATTTTGTCAATTGAATTTTACCCCAGAAAAAAATATATCCTTTGCTGTACACTATTAAACTTTGCCAGCCACTGCTGGGTAACTAGATTTAGGGGATTGCTATTTTGGCAATTTAATTTCACCTCAGAATATTATCTATCCTTTGCCAGAGAGCAGACAGTATTACACTTGGCTAGCCACACCTGGGACACCAGATTCAGGGTATTGCTATTTTGGCAATTGAATTTCACCCCAGAATAAAATATACCCTGTTACGGACAGATTTAAGCTAGGCCTGCAACAACTGGAACACCAGATTAAGGGTATTGCTATATTGGCAAGTGAATTTCACCCCAGAACAATATCTATCCTTGCCCGACACTATTAAACTTGGCCAGCCACAGCCTATACCACCGATATATCCCAAAAATATATCCTTTGCCGAACACTATTAAACTTGGCCAATCACAGTTGAAACCACTGATTTATGGTATTGCTATTTTGGCAATTAAATTCCTCAGAAAATTATCTACCCTTTGACAGAGAGCAGACAGTATTTTACTTGGCTAGCCACACCTGTGACACCAGATTCAGGGTATTGCTATTTTGGCAATTAAATTTCATCCCTGAAAAAAATATACCCTGTTACGTACACATTTAAACTATCCCTGCAACTGCTGGAACACCAGATCAATGTAATTGCTATTTTGGCAATTAAATTTCACCCCAGAAAAAAATATACCCTGTTACGGACAGATTTAAACTAGGCCTGCAACAGCTGGAACACCAGATTAAGGGTATTGCTATTTTGGCAATTAAATATTACCCCACATAAAATATACCCTGCTACGGATAGATTTAAACTAGGCCTACAATAGCTGGAACACCAGATTCAGGGTATTGCTATGTTGTCAATTGAATTTCACCCCAGAAATAAATATATCCTTTGCCGGACACTATTAAACTTGGCCAGCCACAGCTGAAACCACTGATTTATGGTATTGCTATTTTGGCAATTTAATTTCACCCCAGAACAAAATATATCCTTTGCAGGACACTTTTTAACTTGGCAAACCACAGCTGAAACCACTGATTTATGGTATTGCTATTTTGCTAATTGAATTTCATCCCATAACAAAATATATCCTTTGCAGGACACTTTCAAACTTGGCAAGCCACAGCTGAAACCACTGATTTATGGTATTGCTATTTTGGCAATTAAATTTCACCCCAGAAAAAATATACCCTGTTACGGATAGATTTAAACTAGGCCTGCTACAGCTGGAACACCAGATTCAGGGTATTGCTATTTTGTCAATTGAATTTCACCCCAGAACAAAATATATCCTTTGCCGGACACTATTAAACTTGGCCAGCCTAAGTTTTGCTATTGTATTGCTATTTTGGCAATTAAATTTCACCCCAGAACAATATCTATCCTTTGACGGATACTATTACACTTGTCCAGTCACAGCTGGAACACCAGATTCAGGGTATTGCTATTTTGGCAATTGAATTTCACCCCAGAAAAAAATATACCCTGTTACGGACAGATTTAAACTGGGCCTGCAACAGCTGGAACACCAGATTAAGGGTATTGCTATTTTGGTAATTAAATTTTACCCCAGAAAAAATATACCCTGTTACAGACAGATTTAAACTAGGCCTGCAACAGCTGGAACACCAGATTCACGGAATTGCCATTTTGGCAATTTAATTTCACCCCAGAAAAAAATATACCCTGTTACGGACAGATTAAAACTAGGCCAGCCACAGCTGGGACACCAGATTCAGGGTATTGCTATTTTGGCAATTGAATTTTACCCCAGAACAAAATATATCCTTTGCAGGACACTTTTAAACTTGGCCAGCCACAGCTGAAAACACTGATTTACGTTATTGCTATTTTGGCTATTGAATTTCACCCCAGAACAAAATATATCCTATGCCGGACACTATTATACTTTGCCAGCCACTGATGTGACATCAGATTTAGGGGATTGCTATTTTGGCAGTTGAATTTCACCACAGAAAATTATCTATCCTTTGCCAGACAGCAGACAGTTTTACACTTGGCTAGCCGCAGCTGGGACACCAGATTTAGGGGATTGCTATTTTGGCAATTAAATTTAACCCCTTAATAAAATCTAGAAATTTCTATCCTGAGTTTCTAGTGGTGACAATAAGCACAACGCTCTGTGCAGCCTAAAAACCAGTGAGCAATTAACTAACAGAAGTTGAATGATTCACAGCTGTAGATCGATTACTTCATTAGGTATTTTTGCTGACTTTTCCCTGCCTTATCTCGCCCTCTGAGAAGCTGCGTCCTCTCCCTACACTAATCAGAGCAGTGTGATATGTGCGGCGCTACGTCACTCCAGCTTAAATAGAGGCTGGGTCACATGCTGCACTTGGCCAATCACAGCCATGCCATTAGTAGGCATGGCTGTGACGGTTTCTTAGGGCAAGAAGTAAAACTCTAGCTGATTGGCTGCTGTGCAGCCCTTCAGAATGGGTGAAGAAATCGCCGAACAACGGACCCGAACCCGAACTTTTTTGAAAATGTTCGGGTTCGGGTCCATGTCCCGAACACCCCATGCTCGGGTCCATGCTCGAACTGTTCGCTCAACACTAGTGGTAACGAATCACATTTTTTCCTAAAATGGCTGCTGCACGTGAGAGGACATGGAGCAAGGAACTCTGGGAAGGCGGGATCACCCATAATGCCCTGTATGCAGCCAATCAGCAGCCAGCCCTGCGATGTCACAGTCCTATAAATAGCATCAGCCATCTTAGATTCTGCCATTTACCAGTGTATTTAGTGCAGGGAGAGATGTCAGCTGGCACTAGTAACAGTGTTAGAAAAAACATCATTGTGCTAAAAAAAAAAAAAAATTTACAAGTGCAGGGAAAGATTACTCAAGGTGAAGGGAAAGTAAAGGGAGGAATCATTCTGCAATTTTTATGTTGAACAGGGTTCAGTAGGGGAGGTTACAGCCTGGGGTAATAGGAACAATCCTATGACACCTTGGCCCGAAACACGTCACATTCTACTATAGTTTCTCCGTTTGTACACATGGATTTTAAATGAATATGTGAAAGAATAAAGAATTGGTTCTTAAGGAAAAAGAGCTGGACTTTTTTTGCTATCTCTGGATTGTTCATCTGGCCATGTCTGGACCAGTATAGTCCGTGTCTTCTTTAAAAAACTTGAGGTGAGTGGTGCAGTAAATGAACTGTTTCTTTACGACACCTTGCTGCACTGAAAGGCCTCTTTCACACGGGCATCATGTTTGACGCCCGGATAAGAGGCGGGTGCATTGCGGGAAAATGCGCGATTTTTCCTCGCGAGTGCAAAGCGTTTTAATGCATTTTGCACCCACGTGGGAAAAATCGGCATGTTTGGTACCTAGACCTGAACCCGGACTTCATCACTGAAGTCCGGTTTCGGGTTAAGTGCTCTGTAGATTTTATTATTTTCCCTTATAACATGGTTATAATGGAAAATAATAGCATTCTCAATACAGAATGCTTAGAAAAATGTGGATTAAGGGGTTAAAAATAAAAAAATGAACTAACCTTATCCACTTGATCGCGTAGTTGCGATCTCTTCTTCATTCATTAGCTGTCGGCTAAAGGACCTGTGATGACGTCACTGAGCTCATCACATGGTCCAATCACATGGTCCATCACCATGGTGATGGACCATGTGATTTGACCATGTGATATGACATCGCCATAGGTCTTTTAGATGGCAGCTAATGCTTGAAGAAGAGAGAAGAGATTGGCAACTACGCGATCAAGTGGCTAAGGTGAGTTCATTTTTTTATTTTTATCCCCTCCATCCACATTTTACAAAGCATTCTGTATTGAGAATGCTATTATTTTTCCTTATAACCATGTTATAAGGGATAATAATAAAGATTGGGTCCCGTCTCTTAGCAACCTTGCGGGAAAATCGCACTGCATCCGCACTTGCTCACTTCTATGGGGCCTGCGTTGCGTGAAAAATGCACAATATAGAGCATGCTGCGATTTTCACGCAACGCAGAAGTGATGCGTGAAAATCACAGCTCATGTGCACAGCCCCATAGAAGTGAATGGGTCAGGATTCAGTGCCAGTGCAATGCATTCACATCACGCATTGCAAACGTGCGGAAAACTCGCCCGTGTGAAAGGGGCCAAAGGGGATCCAAATTGCCATTATACAGCTCTGTAATTCCAGCAAGCCATTCTTATTAGGCATCAAGTGCTGTTTGAAACAGACATTAAAAGGGTTTTTTAACAAGGAAATATTTCTATGTCTTATTTGCCCTTGTGCGGTGCGGTGTTCTATAGCATTTTTTGGCTTGCATTTGTGGGGAAAAAAAGGCTTATTAGCCATTGTGTGGTTAAGTGCTAAAATTACAGCCCTTTTTGTTGTGTATTAGTGGAAAAAGCAAAAATATATTTGCCGTATAGCGGTGCAGTTATCTGTTCAAAAGCCTTTTGTGGCATGCAATAGTGGCAAAATAAAAATGTATTTGCCGTTCAGCAGTGCAGTTACCATATGACAATAAGGACAATAAGAAAAAAATATTTTTCATTAGGCCTCAGGTCAGACCAGCAATCAGACCCCCAATGCTAATCATACCTCATCTGACAGCCCCAATCAGACCCCCAATGCTAATAAGCCCCTTAATCAGACCTCAGATCAGACCCCCTTGCCTCAGATCAGCCCCCCATGCCATTTTTGAGCCCCCATTATGAGGCCCCATGCCATTTATGAGCCCCCATTAGCCCTTATGCCAGTTATGAGCACCCATTATTAGCTACCATGCCAGTTATGAGCCCCAGTGCCATTTATGACCCCCCATGCCATTTATGAGCCCCCAGTGGCATTTCTTATGCCCCCAGTATGAGCCCCAGTGCCACAGAGCAAATAAAATAAAAAAAACATTTACATCTCCTGCTCCTGAATGCCGCTGCTCCTCACCTCGAGCGTGCTCTGTCTTCTTCCTGCTGTCGGCTGTGTTGTGTCCCGTCACAGCACTCCCTCTGTGTTATGCTTGCCTTTTTGGCGTGTATTAGTGGGGAAAAAGAAAAAGGGCTTATTAGCCGTTGTGTGATGAAGTGAGAAGATGACAGCCCTTTTTGGTGTGTATTAGTAGTGACAAAAAAAATATTTGCCGTTCAGTGGTGAGGTTCCATTGAACTACAGCAATTTAAAGGGTGTATTAATAGGATAGATACACACGTCCTATTAGCCGTTCTGCAGTGAATTTACATTTTGATTCAGTGGTGAAATTTGTTTGTGATACAGCCTTTTTGGGGAAAATTGATGTGTGATTGTAGACCTCCATTTGCTGGATGGACCAAATTGTGTCGATTAGCCATTCAGTGGTTGAATTTTCTTTGTGAAACAGCCTTTTTTGGGAAAATTGATGGCTGATTGTAGACTGCCTTTTGCTGTATGGACCGAATTACATCGATTAGCCATTGGATGGGGAATTTTTCTTTTGTGAAACAGTCTTTTTTGGGAAAATTAATGGGTGACTGTAGACCGCCTTTTGCTGTATGGACCGAATTACATCGATTAGCCATTCGTTGGGGAATTTTTTTGTCTGAAACAGCCTTTTTTGGTCAGTACCTGTAACTACGGTCAAGGACAATATATGTCCTTTAGTGATGAGCGCAAAGACCCATATTTGATTTAGCGATATTTGACCAATAATTCACATCAAATTAGTCATATATTTGTGATTTCCCAATATTCGTTATTTTGCATTCAATATCATGACTTGCGATTGATTTTTCAAGTTATATTCGTCTGTGCATAGAATCTATTCGTTATTAATAACGCTTAAACAGCTTTACATGTATTGAAAGCTTGGATAACCAACAGAACACAATAAAAAATATATACGTAACTAGTCATGTAGAGCACCAACAAACCATAAAGGGACACGTATGTTAAGGTACAAAAAAGCTTTATTAAGATAATCAATTAATTGTACTATAGAACAATATAAAATGAAAAAAGGCGGCAACATCAGATGGTGACTATGGCTAGTGGCTCACTAGCTCACCAGGAGGAACATTTGAAAAAGAGCATGACCAGACATAAATGTTAATACAGCAATTACAGCCTATAAAGCCTATTACATGCGTGACCAAACAGTGGTCTACTATAAGAAAGGCGAATATTATAGCTGATAACAATACCTGAGAACCACAGCGCTACTGCAGTAAACCCTTCCGGTTGCGAGGAGCTCATCCCAACGTACGTTTCGCACCTGCTTTGTCAAGGGGCTTATCTATTCAGATCTCACCACTTCCATATATACCCAGATAATAAGTCTACATAATGTGTAACAGGTGTGAAGGGGGAGGGGAAAGCAAGGTAAGATGAACAAATAAGAAAGCAGAAAGAGGGAGGAAGCAAAGAGGGACTACGTAATAATATTCAAAAATACCGCTGTGTGGGCGCGTAGTCTCGCGTGACAGATGACACATCACTCACCATCATAGGAGCGCGACACAGAGAGTCACGAAACGTGTAAATAATGCGTCACTGCAAGTCGACAGGACGCGCAATACCAAAAAGACCAAGACGCGCGATCTCGCGATATTTGCCAGATTCACGGTACGTCATTGTGACGCGAGACTACGCGGCCGCACAGGGCAGGACAGAATGAGATGAAGAGGCGCGATCACGTGACAATGCGCGGCGTCACTACAACGCGAGACTACGATCACACATCAAACACTTTGGAATGAGAAGGCGCAGTCAAGTGACACACCTGCAATATCCCCATATATATCACCGCTTGTAATTGTGCCATAAATAAACAGAAATCAATACCTCCAACCATAAATATAGGGACACGGACCCTCACAAATTATCTCAATACCTGATTTACCAAAGGAATTATATATCAAGGGTACTATAATCCAATCTAATATCCATCTCATTTGTTTTACAAACATACATGATAAATACAAATTATAATATATAAAAAATATAAAAATAGTATCATTCATAGTGTAACCAATGCAATAAGTGTTGATAAATAAGTCATAGAACATAATATATAATATAAAATATAATATAATGTAAAAACACTCATGTGCAATAAATAGACAGACACAGTGCAAAAAAAGTGCTCAAGTGCAAGTGTGCAAAAGTGCAAAGCATGCTGTGAAGTGCTAAAATAAGTATAGATGTGGATAATAAAGAGAATCACATATATAATATAAAGATGAACAAACTATTTTTACATAAAAATATCTCTGGGGTATTCATATTATTGCCCTCATAAGCCCTAAAATATGAACGAATGCCAAGGGAGGTCCTCCGTCTCAGAACAATAAGGGCCATGTGGATCTTCCCACAGCCTTGTGATATGACATTGTCTTGGGCATATCCACCTCCATCCACACAGGGAGAGGTTTTATGCTTTCAGTCCATCCTTATAGTGGTACTCGTCCAACCCACACCGTTTTAAATGTGCATCAATGGCAAAAGCCTGAAATAAGTAACATAGAAGTGGTGAAAATTATGTATAACTTATGTTGAAAAACCTGTTAACAATGAAAATTACATAAATTATGATAAAAACAACAGTTAAAACCAACATAATAGTACGGTATGGAACTCCGGGCTGCAGGGGCACAAGATGGATATACAACTCAAAGGTGCAGGACAGGTACATAAGTATTAAGATCATGGTCAAGACTCATCATCATGTGTTATATATTATATGAAGGGAGCGTAACTAATCCCCTCATATAGGCCAAATGGGGAGACCGTGTTCAAGATAAAAATCCACTTCACCTCCCGCTGGGCCAGAAGCTTCTTCCAATTTCCTCCCCTGGGTGATATGATGACCCTATCTATGTATTGAAAGCTTGAAATAGCGGGAGTCATTTGTGCAAATGGAAAGGTGCGAAAAAGACATATACAAATTTTCGCAATACATGCAGCGTACTGGAGTCTGACACAACCAGTTAACGCCTGGTAGGAGAGGGAATACAAACCACGAATAGATTAACCACTTGAAGACCACAGGTTTATACCCCCCTAGTGACCAGGCCCTTTTTTACAAATCCGCACTACACTACTTTCACCGTTTATTGCTTGGTCATACAACTTACCACCCAAATGAATTTTACCTCATTTTCTTCTCACTAATAGAGCTTTCGTTTGGTGCTATTTCATTCTTGCTGACATTTTAACTTTTTTTGATATTTTACTTTTTTTGACGAAATTTTTGCAAAAAAATGACATTTTTCACTTTCTGTTGGAAAATTTGCCAAATAAAACTACATTTCTCTATACATTTTTCACTAAATTTATTGTTCTACATGTCTTTAATAAAAAATAATTCTATAGGTGTATATTTATTGGTTTGGGTAAAAGTTATAGCGTTTACAAACTGTGGTGCAAAAAAGTGAATTTCCGCACTTTGACTTTCTGAGCACCTGTCCTGTTTCCTGACAGGCTACAATGCCCAGACAGTAGAAACACCCCATAAATGACCCCATTTCGGAAAGTAGACACCCTAAGGTATTTACTGAGGGGCATAGTAAGTTAATGGAAGTTTTTATTTTTTGTCACAAGTTAGCGGAAATAGATTTTTTATTTTTTTTTTCAAAAATTTCATTTTTCGCTAACTTGTGACAAAAAATAAAAACTTCCATTAACTCACTATGCCAATCAGTGAATACCTTAGGGTGTCTACTTTCCGAAATGGGGTCACTCGTGAGGTATTTATACTGCCCTGGCATTTTAGGGGCCCCTAAAGCGAGAGAAGTAGTTTGGAATCCAAATGCGTAAAAATGTCCTGTGAAATCCTAAAGGTACTCATTGGATTTAGGGCCCCTTTGCGCATCTTGGATGCAAAAAAGTGGCACAAATGTGATATCGCCGTACTCAGGAAAAGTAGGGCAATGTGTTTTGGGGTGTATTTTTACATATACCCATGCTGGGTGTGAAAAATATCTCTGTAAATGACAACTTTTTCCATTTTTTTATACAAAGTTGTCCATTTGCAGAGATATTTCTCTCACCCAGCATGGGTATATGTAAAAATACACCCTAAACACATTGCCCTACTTCTCTGAGTACGGCGATACCACATTTGTGCCCCTTTTTTGCAGCCAAGGTGCGCAAAGGGGCCCTAAATCCAATGAGTACCATTAGGATTTCACAGGGCATTTTTACGCATTTGGATTCCAAACTACTTCTCTCCCTTTAGGGGCCCCTAAAATGCCAGGGCAGTATAAATACCACACGAGTGACCCCATTTCGGAAAGTAGACACCCTAAGGTATTCGCTGAGTGGCATAGTGAGTTCATGGATTTTTTTATTTTTTGGCACAAGTTAGCGGAAATTGAATTTTTTATTTTTTTTCAAAGTCTCATATTCCACTAACTTGTGACAAAATTTTTTTTTTTACATGAACTCACCATACCCTTCACAGAATACCTTGGGGTGTCTTCTTTCTAAAATGGGGTCACTTGTGGGGTATTTATACTGTCCTGGCATATTAGGGGCCCCTAAACGTAAGAAGCAGTTTGGAATCCAAATGCGTAAAAATGTCCTGTGAAATCCTAAAGGTACTCATTGGATTTAGGGCCCCTTTGCGCATCTTGGATGCAAAAAAGTGACACACATGTGGTATTGCCGTACTCAGGAGAAGTAGGGCAATGTGTTTTGGGGTGTATTTTTACATATACCCATGCTGGGTGTGAAAAATATCTCTGTAAATGTCAACTTTTTCCATTTTTTTATACAAAGTTGTCCATTTACAGAGATATTTCTCTCACCCAGCATGGGTATATGTAAAAATACACCCCAAAACACATTGCCCTACTTCTCCTGAGTACGGCGATACCACATGTGTGCCACTTTTTTGCAGCCAAGGTGCGCAAAGGGCCCTAAATCCAATGAGTACCATTAGGATTTCAATAGGGCATTTTTACGCATTTGGATTCCAAACTACTTCTCTCGCTTTAGGGGCCCCTAAAATGCCAGGGCAGTATAAATACCACACGAGTGACCCCATTTCGGAAAGTAGACACCCTAAGGTATTCGCTGAGTGGCATAGTGAGTTCATGGAAGTTTTTATTTTTTGGCACAAGTTAGCGTAAATTGAATTTTTTATTTTTTTTTCAAAGTCTCATATTCCACTAACTTGTGACAAAAATTAAACTTTTACATGAACTCACCATACCCTTCACAGAATACCTTGGGGTGTCTTCTTTCTAAAATGGGGTCACTTGTGGGGTTTTTATACTGTCCTGGCATATTAGGGGCCCCTAAACGTCAGAAGCAGTTTGGAATCCAAATGCGTAAAAAATGTCCTGTGAAATCCTAAAGGTACTCATTGGATTTAGGGCCCCTTTGCGCATCTTGACTGCAAAAAAGTGGCACACATGTGGTATCGCCGTACTCAGAAGAAGTAGGGCAATGTGTTTTGGGGTATATTTTTACATATACCCATACTGGGTGTGAAAAATATCTCTGTAAATGACAACTTTTTGCATTTTTTTATACAAAGTTGTCCATTTACAGAGATATTTCTCTCACCCAGCATGGGTATATGTAAAAATACACCCCAAAACACATTGCCCTTCTTCTCCTGAGTACGGCTATACCACATGTGTGCCACTTTTTTGCAGCCAAGGTGCGCAAAAGGGCCCTAAATCCAATGAGTACCTTTTAGGAGGGCATTTTTACGCATTTTTCTTCTCTTGCTTCAGGGCCCCTAAAATGCCAGGGCAGTATAAATACTGCACATGTGACCCCATTTTAGAAAGAAGACACCCCAAGGTATTCTGTGAGGGGCATGGCGAGTTCATAGAAGTCAGCGGATATTGATTTTTTTGTTTTTTCTCACAAAGTCTCCCTTTCCGCTAACTTGTGACAAAAAGTTCAATCTTTCATAGACTCAATATGCGCCTCAGCAAATACCTTGGGGTGTCTTCTTTCCAAAATGGGGTCATATGTGATGTGTTTGTACTGCCATGGCATTTGAGGGTCTCCGCAATCATTACATATATGGCCAGCATTAGGAGTTTCTGCTATTCTCCTTATATTGAGCATACAGGTAATGAGATTTTTTTTCCGTTCAGCCTCTGGGCTGAAAGAAAAAATGAACGGCACAGATTTCTCCATTCGCATTGATTGATGTGGATGAAAAAATCTCTGCCCAAAAATATGCAAGAAGAAAAAAAAAAGAGGGGCCTGGCGATTGCCAGGACATAGGGGCTCCACCCAAACATCCATACCCACTTCAGCTCCTATGTCCTGGCAAACGTGATTTCTCCATTCACATCGATCAATCGATCGGTGTGGAGGAAGACATCTTTGCCAGATTTTTGATACAAAGTGTTTGCCAAAGCATATGAACTCCAACACCTCTCCTCAGCTCATATGCCTGGGCAAACGTACCTGTACTGCAGAGGAGAAATCTCGTCCTGCAGCGCCGCATACACTGACTTCACATGTCTTCTGACAGCAGCGCAATGCTTCTCTCAGAATGCACATCAGTGCTCCAGCTGGCTCTTTGCTTGATCCACCTAGAAGGTAAAAAAAAAAAAAAAAAGAAAAAAAAAAAAACAGGCAGCAACGCAATAATTTTATTAACATTAACTTTATAGAACATTAGAAACCGAACGTTAACTTGAACATCTGAAACATAACTTGAACTTTTTTGCTTACCTGTGGATTTTTTTGTTGTTGTTTTTTTTTTACCTTAAGGCCTCATGCACACGGCCGTGGAACACGGCCGTGCATGGGCCGTTGTATCTCGGCCTGGCATCCATCTGACAGCAGGAGTGCACGGCGTCACTGGTTGCTATGACGCCGTGCGCTCCTGCTGTCAGATGGATGCCAGGCCAGGATACCACGGTCCATGCACTGTGTGTTCCACGGCCATGTGCATGAGGCCTTAGAGGATAAACCTCTCCTTCCCCATGGGACAATGTGCAAAGCGCAAATCACCCAGAGATGTGGCGAAGTACATTATGCACTTTGTCCCAGGTGAAAGGAGAGGTTTACAGCAGCTCTGTGTGAAAGGGCCCTAAGGGCCCTTGCACACAAGCATTGCTCACGTATGGTGATCGCAAAGAAGCGCCCGGCCTGACTTCTCCCGCACAGACGGGGTCGCATAGCATCATATTGATTTTTGATGCTATGTAACCCTTACAGTTCTGGAATGCATTGGATAGCACTGGCAGCAGCAGTATGCCAGTGCTATCCAATGCATTCCAGAACTGTAAGGGTTACATAGCATCATAAATCAATATGATGCTATGCGACCCCGTCTGTGCGGGAGAAGTCAGGACGGGCCCTCCTTTGCGATCACCATACGTGAGCAACGCTCGTGTGCAAGGGCCCTAAGACCCTTGTGTGCCTGGCCTGTGTCTTGCAATCCCTATGCTAATAATGTACCTGGGTGTGATACTTGCGGAAACACTCCCCTATGCATAGGGCAGGCTGGTCAGGACAGTCAGGACAAAAAACGGTGGTGTCATGCCTTAGTCCACTCCTGCTACAGACACGACATCTTTTTCTTGGGGAACGGTGGCTTGGGGTACCAGGGAAGACACTGGGGAAGTGTCTCTCATGTAGCCGGCTCACTACATCAGGGACTTGGGGCACAGAACCTCCTGGATACAGGAGTTCCGAAATTATCTCTTCCTGGAATTTAAGGAAGGATCCTGTTCTCCCAGCCTTACTGTAGAGAACGTAACTGTTATATATGGCCAGTTGAATCAAATATACAGACACCTTTTTATACCAGCATCTGGTGCGTCGGGAAACTAAATATGGAGCCAACATTTGGTCATTGAAGTCCACCCCTCCCATGTGGAGATTATAATCGTGGACTGAGAGGGGCTTTTCAATGACTCCTGTCGCCCGTTCTATTTGGACAGTCGTGTCTGCGTGAATGGTGGACAGAAGGTAAACGTCCCTCTTGTCCCGCCACTTCACCGTGAGCAGTTCCTGGTCATACAAGGCAGCCCTCTCCCCCCGTGCAAGTCGGGTATTATTGAGCCGTTGGGGAAAGCCCCGGCGACTAGGCCGCGCGGTGCCACAGCATTGGATTCCGACTAGATGTAAGTGCCGAAAGAGGGCCACACTTGTGTAAAAATTGTCCACGTATAAGTGGTACCCCTTGCAGACTAAGGGTGACACCAAGTCCCAGACAATCTTGCCACTGCACCCCAGGTAGTCAGGGCATCCGACCGGCTCCAGTTTAGAGTCTTTTCCCTCATAGACCCTAAAACAATATGTATAGCCTGTGGCCCTTTCACAGAGCTTATACAATTTGACCCCGTACCGGGCGCGCTTGCTGGGGGTGTACTGTTTGATGCCAAGGCGCCCGGTGAATTGTACTAGGGACTCGTCTATGCAGATGTTCTGAATGGGGGTATACGCATCTGCAAATTTGGATGACAAATGGTCTATGAGGGGCCGAATTTTATGGAGCCGGTCATAAGCAGGGTGGCCTCTTGGATGACAGGTTTCATTGTCAGTGAAATGCATAAAGTGCATGATGACCTCAAACCGTGCCCTGGACATTGCAGCAGAGTACATGGGCATGTAATGTATTGGGTCTTTAGACCAATATGACCGCAATACATTTTTTTTAGTTATGCCCATGCTGAGGGTAAGGCCCAAAAATGTTTTAAATTCGGAAACGGTGACTGGTTTCCACCGGAAAGGCTGGGCATAGAAGCTTTCCGGATTGGCGGTTATATATTGTGTGGCGTATCGGTTGGTTTCTGCCACAACTAAGTCGTAGAGATCCGCGGTGAAGAACAGCTCAAAAAATTCAAGGGCCGATCCGAAATTGTCTGTCTCCATGCGAACTCCTGACTGGGCGGTGAAAGGGGGCAATACGGGTGCGGCGGAAGGAGGGGATTGCCAATTAGGTTTTGCCAGCACCTCTGGGAGACTAAGGGGTCTACGGGCCTGAAAACGCGGTGGCTGCGACGAGGGAGTTAGTGCACGTGCCACCGTACCAGCAACTGCCCTTCTGGTGCTCGCCACTTCACCAGGGAATATGGCAGTGCTGGTAGAAGGTCCAGGATGTGCTGCGCTGCCGGTGTATGCCGCACCATAAAAATGGTCAGCGCTAGCACCACTCTGCTGCATATGAGGCTTATCACGCGGGATATGCGAAACACTGACATGGGGTCGGGTACGCCTGACCGTAGCAGGGACCTCAACCTCGTCATCTTCGCTAGCGGTTAGAGTGCCACTGCTGTCTACAGGTTCATATTCTGAACCACTGGATTCAGCGGGTGAAGCGTCCCCATCGCTTTCATCCATCACGGCAAGAATCCTGTAGGCCTCTTCAGCGGAATACCCCTTTTTTGCCATTTTGGAGTAACTAAATTTAGGGGGTATTCCTCTGAGACTACCCAGGAAAAAGAGCACACCTACCTAGTAAAAGGGAGTGCTTGCGAAGTAATGCTGCGATCGCTAATAAAGATCCAATAACTCAAAAGTGATCTTTTATAGTGGTGCAGCGATTTTACTGTGTTTTTGCAGTGATCAGAAAAAAATGCGTTTTTTATAGAGCCTAAAGTGACCCTAATGTACTGATATAGATCTGATTGCGATCAGTCTTGATCACTTACAGATACTATATTAGTATTAGTGCTGATAAGCGACAGTGATGACGCTAATCAGCGACTAATAAGTGACTGTGCGGTGCGGTGGGCTGGGCGCTAACTACCTAACAAGTAGCTAACTACCTGACGGTGATTAGGGACCCTTATAGGGGGGGTGATCTATGACAGGGGGTGACAGAGGGTGATCAGGGGGTTTATATGGGTAATCAGTGGCTACTAAGGGGCTACTAAGGGGTTAATAACTGACAGGGGGGGGGTGTAATGTATGTGTGGTGATTTGGTGTACTTACTGAGCTGCCTGTGTCCTCTGGTGGTGGATCCACCAAAAGGGATCACCAGAGGACCAAGCAGGACTTATATCAGACGCTATTTTGTAAATAGCGTCTGATATCCGATTTTCATAGGGCGATTTAAAAAAATTACAGCCTGCCAGCCAATGATCGCGGCTGGCAGGCTGTAGTTTCACTTCTCTTCTGTGCGTCACAGTGATTTTATGTGAAATCTCGGGTCTCACGAGATGACGCCGATAGGCGGCAGTGAGACCTGAGAGAGCCGCCGCGCTGACGCCCATCGGCGTTAGCGTGGCGGCAAGTGGTTAATGTGAATATTCAAGTGACGAACATTTCCAGGACAATTTTTACCTATTAAGTCTTTACTCTGACAGGAATAGTGGAAATTGTTATAGAAAGCAATTAAGGTTGGGGGAATTATGTCAGAATCTTTTATTTTTAATACGGTTTCCCTATCACTATCCATCTTAAGAGCGACTATTCGTTATTGCAAATATGGGATCATGTATTCGACATATTCGCGAAATCTCGAAATCACGATATTCGAGATTAAAATTCGCTTTGTGAATATTCGCACTCAACACTAATGTCCTTTATGGCCCACTGGGTGTATGGTTCCTACCCAGCCACACCAGCAACTTGGCCAGGTGACGCCGCTTCCGCCTCCATGTTCTCACGGCGTTGGTCCTGCGACAATGTCCGCCTTGGCTGCCTCATCCTCCACTGTGTCCTCAGCCTCCACTCCAGGGAAATCCACAGTGCTCCTCTAGCATACCACATGTGAAGGGCATGGCAGTGTCAGGCTGTTCTACACCTCATTTGCCTGGGTGAACGGAGTCACACAGGGGAGGAACTGCTCAGTGTCTTTCATCAAGAAATCAAATCCCGGCTTTCTCCGCAAAAACTCAAAATCGGAACTATGGTGACAGACAACGGGAAGAACATGGTGTCGGTGGTGCGTCAAGGAGGGCTGAGCCATGCGCTCTGCATGGCCCACGTGTTTATTCTGGTTGTCAAGAGGTTTCTGAAGTCTTCCACCCATCTGCAAGACATCTTAAAAATGACCAGGAAACTTTGCATGCACTTCAGCCACTTGTACAATGCAAAGCATACCCTCCTTAAACTGAAGCGGCAGAACGGCATCCTCCAACATAGCCTGATATGCGATGTTTCCAACCGTTGGAATTCCACCCTCCATATGTAGGACCAACTATACGAACAGAGAAAGCCCATAAACGATTTCTTGGTGATCCAAGCGGACAGGAGTCATGCCATTGAAGTGGGCTCAGAACCTAAAAACCACATTTTCCTGTTAACCTGGACTCAAAGGAAAGGACAGAGATCCACTGGCTGTGCTCATACAGATTTCATCCAAGCCTCCACTCACCAAGGCCAGCACAGAGAACCAGATTGTGTGAACAAGTTGGTTCTGAGGGACGTACACAGAGGACGATCTATTGGAGGTGTTACCAGAGACATTTACTTGCCTCCCACTCTTCCTGTTTGTATAACGGCTCTGAGGCACTCGTGGCTATCGTAAGGATGTGGTTCCAAAAAAACTTTGACTGTTGTTTCGGTAAGCTGGTGATCAGTTCTCAGGACCTTACATGGCTAGCAGCGATGTGGATCGGGTATGACATGTCTAGATCAGTGTTGGCCACAGAGCTTGTTTTCTCTGTGCCCGTCGAACCTCGCATAGACATTACTTATGCCATCAACGCAGAGGACTTTAAGGCTTTATGGAATGATATTCATAAATCAAATGACGAGGTCACATTGGATGAAGTGGACAATTTATTCCAATGTTTTTAGTCACATTTCTTCAGATACTTCAGAATCCACTTATTAGCAACCCAGCTCGTCAAGGTGATGGCATCTGTGGCATCAGCGCATTGTGAAGGAAAAGTAAAATTCCTCAGTAAGGACTATCTAATCCAAGTGCTGAGATTCATCCTGTATTCATAAATACACAGACAAACAAATAAATTAGAGCTATCTGCCATGGGGGGACCATTGACATTATTGTTGATGAAGCACTTTTTTTTCAGTTTGTATTTTAAATCTTGTGATTTTGCCCCTTCTGTGTTGTATTTTATGTGTGTTAATAAACACTTTTTTTTTTTGCCATTTAAAAAATAAAAATTGGCTTGTGATTTGGTAGCCAAAAGCAGGAGTGGGTATAAAACACAGAAGACATGCAAATATTCTATTCACGTGTCATCTCTGTTTTGGATCCACTCCTGTGTTTTTTTGGCATTAGCAATACTGATGGATTACTGACCAAATGCTGACCGAGTGAAGGAGGATGCTCAACAGACAGGATCCGTTTTTTGGGGGTTATTGTTCTGACGTATCAGAGGAAGGGCAAAATAATCAGTGATGTCAACACAAACTTACTGCTTACACCCTTTCCACTCTGTCGGGTGGCTCTACTTGCATAAGCGTTTAATAGAACAGGTTCTGTAGAAATCTATGTGGAATCAGCTGACGACGGTTTAAAAGGAGTTCGCTTCTTCTTGGCGCTAACATCGACCTGTAAGGCTGAGTTCATACTTGAGATATGTGGTCAGTTTTGGCCCGTGACTGTCCAAATAAGTTAAGTGTGCAGTGATTCTGCCATCTGCTTGTTATAAAGAATCACAGTCTTATTTCACTACCAAAGCAGACTCCCTATGAGTGTTACTGCAAGGCACAGTGTTCTACACCACTATAAAGGTTCTCTGAAGCCAGGAAATACAACAAAATTTGCCGCAAATATATTTGGATAGAACAAAAAAATTTCCAATTTTTTTTTAAAATATCTCTAGTAATAACAAAAGCATTAGGAGTAGTTATGATCGAGCACCCCGATGCTCGGGTGCTATGCCCGAACACATCGGGATGCTCGGGTGCTCTACCAAACACCTGAGCACTATAGAAGTCAATGGAAGAACCCGAGAATTAAACCAGGCACCACCCCCTGCTCTGAAGATGGGAGGGTGCCTGGTTCATAGCAGAAGGTCAGAAATTGATGGAAACACCACCGATATGGGTCAGGGACAGTATGGGAAGCATGTCTGGATGCATCTTGGACTACAAGGTCGCTGCTGGGAACGATGTTGCCCGAGTTGTACGTCACTTTTACAGACTGACCATAAAACTCACAAAACCGAAGATAAAAGCGATTTTAGATGAAAATTTTTTAGGAAACATTCTTTCCTGTATATTTACTTTTATATAAATAGCAAGTTCAGACAAAAATGTTCATGATTTTCGGAACTGGGGCCATGACTATGAGGGACGGCCGGTGGCTTTGATTGTGTTGACCGGAATTTCATCTGATGATAATGAACTTGTAAGAGGAACGGAGTGGACGTTGAGCTGATCCGGGGACCGTGGATATAAAATTATAGGTGAGGGTCTGCTGCCGCTTTGTTAACTCTAGATAACTTCTAAGCTGATCGCACGCCCCTGTGATGTTGATGATTTATCGATGTCTGCTCTTTCAACTTTCGATGTTCTTTTATGCTCCTACCATGGTGACCACAAGTAATGTGGAATAAGGGTTCGCCTCCGGAGAGGGAGCCTGAGGGATGGCCATGGCTACCACTTCCAAGAAAGGCAGACGGGGGCGCTCCAATTTCCCAGTACCGCCTTAATGAGGTAGTGACGATAAATAACAATACAGGACTCTTAAGAGAGCCTGTCATTGGAACGAGTACAAAAAAATTACAGGGAATGTCATGGGTATTTAGGATGAGTAAACGTTATACAGGAAGAGAGGTAAAGTATGATTGATGGCCTGCTGGTAACCCACTAAAACATTAGGGGTGAAGGTCTTCAGCTGAGCTGACCATCTAAAACATTATGGGTGAGGGCCTGCGGGTGAGCTGACCATCCGAAAAATTGTATGCGAGGGCCTGTGGATGAACTGACTATCGAAAACATTATTTATGCGAGGGCCTGCGGGTGAGCTGACCATTGAATACATTATTTATGCGAGGGCCTGCGGGTGAGCTGACCATTGAAAACAATATTTATGCGAAGGCCTGTGGTGAGCTGACCATTGAAAACAGTATTTATGCAAGGACCTGGGGGTGAGCTGACCATCCGAAATATTATATGAGAAGGCATATAAGCGATGACATTATATGTGAAAATTAAGCATGTAGATATGATAGATGAGGAGGAGAAGGATGAGAAAAGGAAGATTCAACCATATACCCTTTTTTGTGGCGGAAGGGGTGCATGAGAATACAAAGTATTCAGTACATTCTAAACAACACATTTAATGTGCCTTGATGTTCAGTCGTGGCTTTCCACTGGTGGAGTGGAGAAGTCAGGGGCAATCCAGGCCTTGTTGATTTTTATCTGAGTCAACCTGTCAGCATTTTCAGTTGACAGCCAGAGATACGCTTATCTGTAATAATGCCACCAGCAGCACGAAATACCCGCTCAGACAAAACGCTGGCGGCAGGGCAGGCCAGCACCTCCAAGGCGTAGAGTGCCAGTTCGTGCCACGAGTTCAGCTTGGACACCCAGTAGTTGTAAGGCACTGAGGGATCACTGAGGACGCTGACACGGTCTAGAAATAAGTGTAGATTTGCGTCTCACTGCTCACAGCAAGCAGAGTTTGTGGAATACAGAAAATGACTGTCTGTCACTGTTATCTGAATTAAATATAGGTCGCACACAGCCTAGATATACGTGTAGATTTGCATCTCACTGCTCACAGCAAACAGAGTTTGTGGAATACAGAAAATGACTGTCTGTCACTGGTATTTTTGAATTAAATATAGGCCGTACACAGTCTAGATATACGTGTAGATTTGCGTCTCACTGCTCACAGCAAGCAGAGTTTGTGGAATACAGAAAATGACTGTCTGTCACTGTTATCTGAATTAAATATAGGTCGCACACAGCCTAGATATACGTGTAGATTTGCGTCTCACTGCTCACAGCAAGCAGAGTTTGTGGAATACAGAAAATGACTGTCTGTCACTGGTATTTTTGAATTAAATATAGGCCGCACACAGTCTAGATATAAGTGTAGATTTGCATCTCACTGCTCACAGCAAGCAAAGTTTGTGGAATACAGAAAATGACTGTCTGTCACTGGTATTTTTGAATTAAATATAGGCCGCACACAGTCTAGATATAAGTGTAGATTTGCGTCTCACTGCTCACAGCAAGCAGAGTTTGTGGAATACAGAAAATGTCACTAACGGTCGCCCTGACAAAAAGGAAAAAAAAATAAAAATTTTGGCTGCCTGCCACCTCTAACAATAGTCCTTAAAAGGACTGTTAGTTCTTTAAAACGTCTTTTCAATTATAATTTTTAGATGAAATTCCCCTTCACTGACTGTCCCTTCCTAACAGCAGGTCTCCCTGACTCGCAATGAGCCAAACCCACGTGACCGGGTGCTATATAGCACCTGATGCCGTGTTTCGGCCAGCCAATCACTGTAATGCCAGTAGAAAACATGTCTAATGGCATTATAGTGACGCCAATACTTACCTGCACGTTTATTGGCTGCTTAGCAAGCGCCAAATGTGCGGGGAGGAGACTCAAGCATGTGGTACTCGGCCGAGTACCTTTTCGGCTCGAGCATCGCTATGCTCGGCAGCTCCGAACACTCGGCCGAGCATGCTCGCTCAACACTACCTAGGAGAACAAAGCAGGTCACTTGTGAGCATTGGTACAGATTGGCAATATGAAGGTGACCCAACATCATGGATGGAGGTGAAGGTATATTTCTAGCTAATTTAATAATCATCAATACAATGATGCATTTTGGCATTGGACAGTTGTCAAATTAATGTGAATCAGATGAGGGTGTCGGATGATATATATTCGTTAAAATGAATATTTGTCAATTCTTTTTCATCTGAACCCATTACCTGCCTGCTTCTTGCTTGCGGTCCAATGTGGGAAGGCTGCAATATATAGTGAATTAGAATATTCTTCATTACTTAATATAGTTTATGTTATGCAAAAAATCGGTAATTAAATATGCGCATTAATCGAATCGCGTAAGTGCGTTAAGCAACTTTCCTATTGGGTTGGCTTGGTAGAATTGTCGTATATAGCTATATTCTACATATTCGACAATTCTACCAAGCCAACCCTATTGGGTTGGCTTGGTAGAAATGTCGAATATGTAGAATATAGCGCTATATTCGACAATTCTACCAAGCCAACCCAATAGGAAAGTTGCTTAACGCCCTTACGCGATTCGACTAATGCGCATATTTAATTACCGATTTTTCGAATAACAAAATATATTAAATAATGAAGAATATTCTAAATCAATAATGAGTCATTACTTACTTGTGGGTCAATTCAATTCAAGAATATTCGTCATTTATTTTCATCTAAAGTTATGATTCCTCCCTTCTTAAGTTGCTTTTGGGCCAGTGACTGTTCACATTAAATTGTAAAAAATGACGAATATTCTAAAAAACTAATATATAGCACTATATTCTATGGTGCTATATATTCGCATTTTAGAATATTAGCATTTCGCGAATATCACATTGCCGATTTTTCGCAATCAATAGAATAATCTCTAATACGAGTATTTGCAAATATATAACGAATATTCTAACAAGTGTTCGCGAAATATCGCAAATTCAAATATTGCCCCTGCCGCTCATCACTAATGTTCAGTTTCATCCTTTAACTGCCACCATTTGTAGCAGAAAGAACTCACCTCTGAAAAAAGGATATGTGCCCTAAGCTGACTTTTTTTAAATAAATCTAGTGAAAGAATAGGAGCAATGAATGGAAGGAATGCTGGATCCATGTGAGGTAAAGGCTGGTTCTGCATTTGTTAAAAAGAGGTTGTCATGTATTAGACTATGTATGGTTTTCATTTTTTACATTATTCTTGGGGAAGGGGCGCCCAGGGCCCAGAGCCCAGAAACTAGTTGTTGCTGCAGATACAACTGTATAACTGTCCTCAGGATGGCAATAATCCTAAATTGAATAGTGTGGCGGGACACGGGAACCAATGGCCCACAGTTCGCTCTCATAAGCCATAGGCTGCTAGGCCTGAAGCTTATGCGGTAGCGCAGGCAGTCACAAAGAGATGGTCTTGAGTGATCCCGATGATGCCATTGCTATAAAGACACTTCTTCGCCTGCACTAGGATGCCAGGAAGTTGGAACACAGGGGGGTGGTTGCAGGGGGGTGGTTGCGGGCGGTGGGAGGCGGTGCGGGAGGCGGGCAGTGCGGCAGGGGGATCGCGGTTGCAATCCCCCGCCCGCCTCCTCTGTAATATTCCCTGGTGTCTAGTGGATCTATCAGAGTGTCAGCACATTGCTGACACTCTGATAGAAATGGCTGGCATCTGTGCTTGATCATATGCCAGCCGTTTAACCCCTTCCATACGGCGGTCCGTACGGACCGCAGTATGGAAGGGTTAACAGGGAGGGAGTTCCCTCTCTCTCCCATGGGGGGCTGCTGTGCCTTTGCAGCCCCCCGACAGGATGGAATCGCAGAGGGAGGGAGCCTCCCTCCCTCCCCATCACCCGCTGCTGACAGCAGCGGGTGATGGTTACCATGGCAGCAGAACGCTTTCAGAGGCATCCTGATGCCATGGTACTGTAAGTCTAAAGTCTGCTTAGACTATGTAAAGTAAAAATAATACAGCACAGTACACTGTATAGTGTACTGTACTGTTTTAGATAGACAACAGATCCTCTGGATCTACAAGGACCAAGATGGTCTGGGTCAAAAAACACATATCACTAAATACAAATTAAAAAATAAAATACACTACACATATTAGGTATTGCCGCGTCCTAAAAAACCTGCTCTATAAAAATATCACGACCTAACCCCTCACGCAAATACCGTAAAAAAATTAATTTAAAAATGGAGTAAAATAAGCCATTTTTTGTTACCTTACATAATAAAAAGTGTAATAAAAAGCGATGAAAAAGGCGTATGCCTCTCAAAATAGTAGCAATCAAACCGCCATCTCATCCCACAAAAAATGAGCCCCTACATAGGACAATCGCCCAAAAAAATAAAAAAAATATGGCTCTCAGACTATAGAGACACTAAAACATTTTTTTTTCTAAAATGCTGTTATTGTGTTAAAGTAAAATAAATTTAAAAAAGTATACATATTAGGCATTGCGCGTCCGTAATAATCTGCTCTATAATAATATCACATGATCTAACCCCTCAGGTAAATACCGTAGAAAATAAAAACAATGTAAAAAAAAACATTTTTGTCACCTCACATCTCAAAAACTGTAATAGCAAGCAATCAAAAAGTTATATGCACCCACAAATAGTGCAAATCAATCCGTCATCTCATCCCGCAAAAAATGATACCCTATATAAGACAATCGCCCAAAAAAAAAAAAAAATATGGCTCTCAGACAATGGAGACATTAAAGCATGATTTTTTTTTGTTTCAAAAATAATATTATTGTGTACAACTTAAATAAATATAAAAAGTATACATATTTTGTATTTTCGCATCCGTACCAACCTGCTCTATAGAAATAGAACACAATCTAACCTCTCAGTGCAACACTGTAAATAAAAAAAAAAAGGCCCCAAAACAGCTATTTTTTTTTGCAAATTTTCCATTTTTATCCACTTTTCCAGTAACAAAGCAAGGGTTAACAGCCAATCAAAACTCAATATTTATTGCCCTGATTCTCTAGTTTGCACAAACACCCCAAATGTGGTCATAAACTGCTGTATAGCCAAACGGCAGGGCGTAGAAGGAAGGGAAGGCCATATGGTTTTTGGAAGGCAGGTTTTGCTGGACTAGTTTTTTGACACTATGTCCGATTTGAAGCCCCCCTGATGCACCCCTACAGAAGAAACTTCAAAAAAGTGACCCCATTTTAGAAACTACGGGATAAGGTGTCAGTTTTGTTGGTACTATTTTAGGGTAAATGTGATTTTTGGTTGCTCTATATTACCCTTTTTTTTAGGCAAGGTAACAAAAAATAGAAATTCAGAAATTTTATCTCCATTTGCTTTTGTGGAACACCTAAAGGGTTAACAAAGTTTGTAAAACCGGTTTTGAATACCTTGAGGGGTGTAGTTTCTTAGATTGAGTCACTTTTATGGAGTTTCTACTCTAGGGGAACATCAGGTGGGCTTCAAATAGGACATGGTGTCAAAAATCCAGTCCAGCAAAATCCGCCTTCCAAAAACCATATGGCGTTCCTTTCCTTCTGCACCCTGCCATTTGGCCATACAGCATTTTACGGCCACATATGGGGTGTTTCTGCAAACTACAGAATCAGGGCAATAAATATTGAGTTTTGTTTGGCTGTTAACCCTTGCTTTGTTACTGGAAAAAATGGATAAAATGGAAAATGTTCCAAAAAATCGAAATTCTAAAATCTTTTCTCCATTTGCCATTAACTCTTGTGAAAACCTAAAGGGTTAACAGCGTTTGTAAAATCAGTTTTGAATACCTTGAGGGGTGTAGTTTCTAGAATGGGGTCATTTTTGGGTGGTTTCAATTATGTAAGCCTCACAAAGTGACTTCGGACCTGAACTGGTCCCTAAAAAGTGGGTTTTGGAAAATTTCTAAAAATTTCAAGATTTGCTTCTAAACTTCTAAGCCTTGTAACGTCCCCAAAAAATAAAATAGCATTCCCAAAATGATCGATACATTAAGTAGACTTATGGGGAATGTAAATCAGAAACTTTTTTGGGCGGTAATAATATGTATTATAGAAGTAGAGAAATTAAAACTTGCAAATTTTTGGTAAATTTTGTATTTTTTTATAAATAAAAATGACTTTTTTGACTCCATTTTACCACTGTCATGAAGTATAATATGTGACGAAAAAACTATCTCAGAATGGCCTGGATAAGTAAAAGCGTTTAAAAGTTATCACCACATAAAAGCACACTGGTCAGATTTGCAAAAAATCCTTAAGGTCCTTAAGGGGTTAAGGTCCACCAAACAGTCTGAAATACACATTACAACCACCTATTTTACATTGCTGCTTTGAAACACAGCATAAGTGTATTTTTTTGACAAGAGTGGTAATCCTGATCCACAGAGCATCTTGAAATACACCACTTAAATACCGATTTCACATTACAGCTGAGAAATGGTGCATTATTGTTTTTTGTGTGAAAAAAGCAATATTCTTGCTTTACAAAGAAGTTGTACATACATGGTATAAATATCTAATTTAAATTTACATCAGTAAAAAACTGCATTTTGGGTTTTTATTGAAAAAAGCTGTGTTTTAGGCCGAAAAAACAGTTGTACATCTGTCGTTTAAATAATTATTTCCAATTTATAACAGTCTAATAGGCCCCTTTCACACGGGCGAGTTTTCCGCGCGGGTGCAATGTGTGAGGAGGACGCATTGCACCCGCACTGATTCCGGACCCATTCATTTCTATGGGGCTGTGCACATGAGAGGTGATTTTCACGCATCACTTCTGCGTTGTGTGAAAATCGCAGCATGCTCTATATTGTGCATTTTTCACGCAACCCAGGCCACATAGAAGTGACAGGGGCTGCGGGAAAATCGCAAGCATCCACAAGCAAGTGCGGATGCGTTGCGATTTTTCCGCATGGTTGCTTAGCAACGGGACCCGATCTTTATCATTTTCCCTTATAACATGGTTATAAGGGAAAATAATAGCATTCTTAATAAAGAATGCATAGTAAAATGAAGAGGAAAGGGTTAAAAATAATAAAAGTTAACTTACCGTAGCCACTTGATCGCGTAGTTGTGATCTGTCCTCTCTTTCCCATCATCAGCTAAGAACTAAAGGACCTGTGATGACGTCACATCACATGGTCCAATCACATGGTCCATCACCATGGTAAGATGTTAGTTGTTAGCTGATGCTGGAAAAGAGAGGACAGATCGCAACTACGCGATCAAGTGGCTAAGGTAAGTTAACTTTTATTATTTTTAACCCCTTCCACTTCATTTTACAATGCATTCTTTATTAAGAATGCTATTATTTCCCCTTATAACCATGTTATAAGGGAAAATAATAAATTCTCCAGAAGACCCGAAACCGGACTTCAGTCATGAAGTCCGGCTTCTGGTCTGGGTACCAAACATGGCGATTTTTCTCACGCGCGTGCAAAATGCATTACAAACGTTTGCACCCGCACGGAAAAATCGTGCATATTCCCGCAACGCACCCGCCACAAACATGACGTCCGTGTGAAAGAGGCCATACTGCATTTGTGAATTTTGGTGACCAAATCCGTGTTCTGGGTCCCCAAATCTGGTGTCCATAGATAGTATAAATATCTACGTTTAATGTCCAGCAGTTAAAAACTGCATTTTAGTGTTTTATTGAAAAAAGCCGTGTTTTAGGCCAAAAAAAAACAGTCATGCATCCGGCGTATAAATAATTTAAATTTACAGCAGTGAAATACTTATTTTCTGTATTTTATTACAAAAATACTTGTTCTTGTTCCACAAACCACTTGTGCATACAGCGTACCTAAAGAAAAGGTAACATTTCCGCAGAGCATTTTTATGACACGGGCACTGCCTTAGCGAACGCAATTGTCGACTAGTGGAAGGTAAATTGACACCGGAGAGAGACCAATCTTTCAGCTTGGTGGGTGAACACAAATAATGAGGAGAACATTAAATAAGGGACGTGGGCATGGTCGTGGTGGTGTTGGTGGAGCTCCTGTTGCTGGGAGAGGATGTGGCCATTGAGTGCCAACTAGCGCTCCAAGTCAAACACCTTCCTTTGGTGTGAGTAGGCGACAGAATCTGCAGCGTTATTTGATAGGCCCAAATGCTGCTCTACGGATGGTGAAGCCAGAACATGTACAGGCGATAGTAGATTGGGTGGCTGACAGTGCCGCTAGTTTCTTCACAGTATCTAACACCCAGTCATCTGCAGAAAGCTCAGAGTTGGCACCTGCAGCCCATGCCCATCAGTCTTCCCCCTCACCCCCTTACAAATCAGCCAAGCAGTCAGAGACCCAAATCATGCAGGAAAGTCTCATGCTTTTTGATGACTCTGTTGGCAGGGTTTCCCCAGCCCTTCCACCTAGCCCTGCCCCAGTAGAGGAAGACCTTGAATGCACTGATGCTCAACCACTTTTGTTGCAGGACGAGGACATGGAAATACCGCCACAAAACGTCTCTGATGATGACAAAACACAGGTGCCAACTGCTGTGGCTTTCTGCAATGTGCAGACTGACGAAGAGGGCAGGGGTCATGAATGGGTGGAAGATTATGTGGAGGATGATGAAGTCCTAGACCCAGACTGGACTGAAGGTCGTGCTAGTGAGGCAACAGCGCAGCAAAAGAGGGAGCAGGATGCAAAAGTGCAGCAGCCGTTCCAGAGACAGTACGCCTGCTACTGTCCACCGCACCCAGGCACCTAGCACACCAGTGCCTGCTCCAAGGAGATCATTGGTGTGGCAGTTCTTCACACAATGTCCTGACGACAAGACACGAGTGGTTTGCACTTTGTGTCATCAGAGCCTGAAGCGAGGCATAAACGTTTTAAACCTGAGCACAACCTGCATGACCAGGCATCTACATGCAAAGCATGAACTGCAGTGGAGTAAACACTTAAAAAACAAGGAACTCTCTCATGCTCCTCCTGCTCCTTTTTCTGCTGCTGACTTGGCCTCTCCCTCCACCTCTGGCATCACCGTGGCACCTGGCGACCAGCAAACAGAGGATATTCCACCAACAACATAACCATAGCAAAAGCAGGTGCACTCTGCGGCAATACTAAACCCTCATGCTGATAAAATTGAGGGGTTAGTTCGACATATCCTACTAGGAGGACATGTCTTAAGCTCGGACACCACGGCAAGGTCCCTCAAGTAGCCCGAGGCCCTACCACTCAACCTACCTGAGCCGTATGGGCGATACCAGGAGCCGTTGGGCATTACGGGAGCATAAGGCCTGACTCACAGACAGCTCACCAGTGACCTCCAGCATGTAACCATGCTTGCAATGGGAGGTGGGAGGTGCCTGTGAGCCCCACCCGAGACCAGCTGATATGGCCCAGAGCCTCACAGCTGCACCTGAATGTAGCCTGTAGATGAAAAACAGGCACATTTAAATCAGAGTTTATACACCTCCAAACATATTATACAAACTATTAGAAAACCAACACCACCACATACGACACCATCACTAAGCATCTCCACAGCAGCATTCAGCTGTCCATCTCCCAAACATTGGAGAGAAGGAGGAAATAACCCTGTCTGCGCTGCAGCGTAACTTCGGCCTTCCTGATCACCGCCTCATATGCGACATCCCCACCAGGTGGAACTCCACCTTACATCTGCTGGAGAGACTATGGGAGCATCAGCGGGCGATAGTGGAGTTTCAGATGCAGTATGCACAGGTCAGTCGCTCTGCGGATCAGCACCACTTCATCACCAGTGACTGGGCCTGCATGCGAGACCTGTGTACCTTATTGCGGTCTTTGGAGTACTCAACCAACATGGCAAGTGCTGATGACGTCATTGTTAGCATTACAATACCCCTTCTATGTCTCCTTGAAAAAAAAATTACGGCAATGATTGAAGAGGATGCGGCACAGGAGGAGGAGGAAGAGGGAGCATTTCACAGGGTTTCAGGCAGGTCATACAAAAGGGGCTCAGAGGGTGGGTTCCTGCACCAGCAGAGGCCAGGTACACATGTGGACAGCCAGGACACACTTCTGGAGGAGGAGGAGGAGGAGGATGATGATGAGGAGGAGGAACCGGTTTCACTGCAGGGTTGCACCCTACGCAGCTCAGGGCCATCACTGGAGCATGGCTGGGGGGATACTGATGACACAGACGATACACTACCTACAGAGGACAGCTTATCGTTACCTCTGGGCAGCCTGGCACACATGATTGACTTCATGCTGCAGTGCCTTCGCAACGACAGCAGAGTTTCCCACATTTTAACTTGTGCTGACTACTGCGTTGTCACCCTGCTGGATCCCCGGTACAAGGACAACGTGCCCACCTTAATTCCCACACTTAAGTGTGATAGGAAGATGAGCGACTACAAACGCATGCTGGTAGACGCGCTTCTGAGGGCATTCCCAACTGACACGGGGGGACAAGTGGAAGCACAAGGCAATGGCAGAGGTGGAGGAGGAGGAGGAAGAGGTCGCCAACACAGCTGTGTCACGGACAGCTCCTCAGACAGCTGGGTTAGCATGGTCGAGCTGTGGAAAATTTTTGTCACCGCGTCACAGCAAACTGCGCCACCAGCTGATAGGGAACGTGTTAGCAGGAGGCAGCATTTCAACAATATGGTGGAACAGTATATGGGCACACGCCTCCACGTACTGACTGATGGTTCTGCCCCATTCAACTTCTGGATCTCCAAATTGTCCACATGGCCAGAGCTTGCCCTTTATGCCTTGGAGGTGCTGGCCTGCCCTGCGGCCAGTGTATTGTCTAAACATGTATTTAGCATGGCAGGGGGCGTCATTACAGACAAACGCAGCCGCCTGTCCACAGCCAACGTGGACAAGCTCACGTTCATTAAATTGAACCAGATATGGATCTCACTTGTCCGTACCTCATGCCGAATAGACATTTATAACTGCATTGCCCTCAACCATACATTCTTGTACTCCAGGGCACTTCTTTATTGAATCCTCTTTTTTTAATTTTACCATTATTTTGGGGGCAACCCGCAAGTTGAATGAACCTTTCCTCTGTCTGGGTGTCAGGGGCCTAAAATTCTGTTAATCATCTGCTGCTTTGGCGGGTGACATCAAGCTTGATTTTCTGCTATGGGACCTCTCTCCTCTGTCTGGCTGCTGGGGCCTTAATAATTGAAAGTGGCCTTTTCCATTGCTGGGTGATATGAAGCCTGATTTTCTGCTATGGGACCGCTCTCCTCTTTCTGGGTACCAGGGGCCTACATTTTAGATAATAACCTGTTGCTTTGGTGGGTAACATTATCCTCTTTATACTCTCAAATTACCTCTACATTATCTGGTTGTCAGGGTCTATATTTTGCTTCAACGCCTGCTGTATTGGTGGGAGACATTAACCTCTTTTTACTGTCAAATGACCTCTGCATTGTCTAGTTCTCAGGGGCCTATATTTTGTTTCATCGCTTGCTGCATTGGTGGGAGACATTAAACTCTTTAGACTGTCAAATAACCGCCCCATTGTCTGTTTTTCAGGGGCATATATTTTGTTTCATAGCTTGCTGCATTGGTGGGAGACATTAAACTCTTTAGACTGTCAAATGACCTCTACATTATCTGGTTGTCAGGGGCCTATATTTTGTTTTATCGCTTGCTGCATTGGTGGGAGACATTAAACTCTTTATACTGTCAAATGACCGCCCCATTGTCTGGTTGTCAGGGGCCTATATTTTGTTTCATCGCCTGCTGTATTGGTGGGAGACATTAACCTCTTTTTATTGTCAATTGACGTCTCCTCTGTCTGGGTGTCATGCGCCTACATAAATGATAATGGCCTATTCCATCGCATGTTGACCTGAGGCCTGTGTTGCTGTGAGGACCGCTCTCCTCTTTGCGGGTGCCATGGGCCTGAATTAGTGAATGAGGCCTGTAGCATTGCTGGGTGAAATCAATACTGATTTGGCATGATTTTAACTCTCCCGTTTGTGGGTGCCATGGGTCTGAATCTGTGAATGAGGCCTGTAGCATTGCTGGGTGAAATCAATACTGTCTTGGCGTGATTTTAACTCTCCTCTTTGTGGGTCCCGTGGGCCTGAATGTTTGAATAAGGCCTGTGGCCCTGCAGACAGACGTGATTCCTTCTTGGCTGTGATGACAACTTCAACTCCCATGTATGGTTGCCATTGGCCTGAGTCTGTTAGTGAGGCCTGTGACACTGCTGGCAGACATGAATCCTTCTTGGCTGTGATGTGAACTTCAACTCCCATGTATGGTTGCCATGGCACTGAGTCTGTGAATGAGGCCTGTGGCATTGCAGACAGACATAAATCCTTTTTGGCTGTGATGAGAACTTCAACTCCCATAATATTCCCACCTAACGCCACCCCAACCTCCTATTCCTCCTACTCCTCCAACTTGCCAATTGATATTGGTTAATTTTTATTTATTTTATTTTATTTTAAGTCATTTTCCTATCCAAATTTGTTTGCAGGGGATTTACCTACATTTTGATGCCTTTTTCAGCCTTCTAGCCCTTTCTGGGGCTATTTTACAACCTTTTTAGTGCCCAAAAGGTCCCTATTGACTTCAATGAGGTTCGGGTTCGGGGTCAAGTTCTGGTCGAGTTCGGATCCCGAACCCAAACATTTTCGTGAAGTTCAGCCGAACTTCTCGAACCCGAACATCCAGGTGTTCGCTCAACTCTAATGGGAAGGTTTGATTCAGATACATTTACTTTCGAATAGAAACCATAGTGCTCAGATTGCCCTGAAAAGTTGTGTATGATATTATGGGGTTTTCTAGAGCTGCGTGCAACTACTTTTAGCTCTTTAACAACAAAACAGCATTATTAATCTTAAAGTGACAGCAACATATATGGCTATATGTAAATGCATGCTTGGTAGCATACAACCTGTTTAATAACACACTGTAATGTCAGATTTGTTATGCTTTTAAAGTAAAAAAATTGTAAAAACTGATCTTTTAGTCGGTGCAAAGTAATGCCTGCGGGAGTTTAAACACACATTAGAATTGGAAAAAGCAATGGCTTGTTCTGAACAAGTGGTCTAATAGGGTATGGCAGTAGATCTATGGTTGTGTAGGGGGAGTAGTATTGGCAGTAACAACCGTGGCAGCATCAGTATAAAATGGAATCTGACAGACAAGTCAGTAGATGTGTGGCTGTGCATTGGTAGTAATAGTGACAGCCGAGGGAAGAACAGCTGCAGCAGCAGCTACACAATATGAAACATGATGGATAAGCAGACAGCAGCAGTGGCATCATTGAGTCAGCGATAAATAGCCACTGTCAGCAGTGGCAGATCCATTAATTGGCATTCATTTTCACTAATAAAGAAAAAGAAAAGTGGGGGTGCTCCCCTACTGTAACCTAAACAGTAAGATCTAGGTCCGCACCCCAAGCCAAACACTGAATAATGGCAGAAGCACTTCTTCACGGAGAGAGACCAGGCCGCTACACTTTTCGGTCAGAACCATCCATCAGGAACCAGAACAGAATGACAAGAGGTAAGTATAAAAAAGTGAGACTCTGGACGTTGCATTGGTCTCTTGTAAAACAGTATTTATTGGTAAAAAAAAACATGAAAAATATAAAAGTAAAATAGAGCTGATTTTTTTAAATCAAATTAATTTGTCAAGAGGCGCGTTATAAGTCAGATGTTTCCCGGCACGCAGGGAGAGTGTATCTCGGTGTACATCACTGTGCATCTCAGAAACATGCACAGCTAGTCCATTGTGATAGTCGAACAGTTACTGTGCATCAGTATGAAAGGCAGGTGACAGACTGACCAAAAAACTGAAGTGTGAACTCAGCCTTACAGGTCAATGTTAGAGTCAGGTATAATGTTCATAACATTCTAATGGCACAGGATTGTGCTATAGAGTGAAAGAGTGCTCTCCTGCTGATTCCACATAGATTGCTAGAGAACCTGTTCTGTTACACGCTGATACAAGTAATGGCCCCATGAGTAGAGAGGGTCTCAGCAGTAAGTTGACATCACTGTTCATTGTTCCCATCTTCTGATCCGTAAGAAGAACAACACAAAAATTGAATCTTGTCTTTTAAACATCCACCTTCACACAGTCAGTATTTGGTCAGTAATTGATCAGTATTGATAAGGCCAAAAAATAACAAGAGTTAGAAATAACACATGATGGTAATAGTTGCAAGCTTTCTGTGTTTTGGACTTAATCCTGCTTTTGGCATCCAAATCATGATCAAATCATGATGCAAAATACTGACTGTGTAATAGAGGCCTCATGCTCAATTTGCATTAGTTTTGGCCATTTTCCTCTGAAATCAGTTTAATTCAGATGGAAAAGAAGTTCTGCATGCAGGACTTTAATGGTCTATATTACATGGTCAGTATTTGATAATTACTGGTAAGGCAAAAACAGGAGTGGGTCCAAAACAGAGATAACAGAGATAACCTGTGATGGCTTTTGGCTTCCAAATTATTATCAAATCCTGATACAAAATACTGACCGTGTAATTATGGCCTTATGGATGCTCAAAAGACAGGATCTGTTGTGTTTTTGTGTGTTACTGATGGATTAGAAGAAAAGTAAAGAAAACAGTGATGTCCAAAAGGACAAACAAGGACATCAGGGGCCCCAGAAAAGAGTGGTGAAGGTGTCAACAGCATGAGGAGCCAACATGGCGGCCCAGTCACAGAGTTGGGAAGGTGGCAACAGTATAAGGAGTCAACACAGTGGCCCAGTCACATAGTGGGGAGGTGGGGTGCAACAGCACAAGATGGTGGGTGGCAGTAGGAGAAGATGGCAGTAAATGTGTGGCATTAGGTGGGTGGCAGCAGCAGAATAGTGGCTAAAGCAAATAGGTAGCGGTAACGGGCCATTTTTCACAGTGTTCTGGTGTAACAGCACACTGCAGTCAGAACATTACTGACAGAATGATCTACTCTCATGCATCAGGCACAGGTGTGTGGAAATCCTGACTGATCCATTCCCTATTTAGAAAGGTTAATCTCTCAACATTTCCTGTTGAAAGGTGGGTTCTCCAGCACTGCTGGCTGGGCAGGAAAGCTTGTCCAGTGCAAACTCAGCCAGTTATGGCCAAAAATCGAGTTTAGCTGCCCAGTAGTCCAGGGGATCTTGGATCTGGGGTGGCAGGGAGCAGTCCAACTATGCCACCACTTGCTGGTTCTGCTCCATGTCTTGCTGCTGGGTGGTTTCTTCAGTAGGGTGAAGAAAAGTGCTGATGGAGCTGGTGTTGCTCCTGCCCCCCACCCTCTCTAGCAGTAATGGCATTAAAGCAGATGTGCAGGGGATCCCCCCGGAGGATGGGTGATGGCACACATAGGCAGCGACCAACCAACTACATTGGATGTCTCGATAGTAGTTGAGTTTTTTATCCCTTTTAGCAGGTGGAAAAAATGACCCAATTTTGAACATCCCTCTGCCGAATGTTGATAATTTGACTGTCACTACGCAAGCAACTCAGCATGATCCTGGCCATTTGCACAAAGGAATCGGTGGGACTCCCTGCGTCCATCTCCACTGCATATTGCCACTGTCTGTCGGTCTCCATCTTTATGTGTATACATGCTGTGAAGTTTTCGCAATAAAGAGAAAAACCGGAGATCCTGCTGCGACTCTTCTGTTTCTACTGTCTGGTGTGAGAGCTGAGGATCCGCGGGTCGTTTGGCGGCTGTTGCAGTCCGGTGACCCGGTGAGACCATGTGTGCTGCTTTCATCCATTCCTACATTGCTTGTCACTTATGTCACCCTCATCAGTCAGATGGCCGCCTCCCTGACCACTCGTAACACCTGCTTCCAGGCGACTCTCATTGTCGCTACTTGCAAGCCTACAGGAGGAAGCAGTGGACTTCTCCTCCAAATCTTGGCTGGGCAGTAGCTGCTGACTGTCCTCAGTAATATCTTCCTCGCTAAAAAGCAGAGCTGAGCTGGCAGCATACGTCACTTGCCTGGCAGAAGGATCAGCAAAGGAAAGAGGCAGGTTCAGGACAGGTGAGGGCACAGAGCTTGTTCCTGGGGCATGCCAACTAAATGTGGTGTCAGAGGAACCCACAGACTCCTGGCTGTGGTGTCTGATGTCAGTTGAGTTGATGTTGAAGATCAAATGCACCATTCCAGAACAGCGGGATTGGCCGTCAAAATACAACCGTTGGATGACAGTGGTAGCTCTTGCCTGTTGCTGCAGCTGCTGCTGCCACAACCCCTTCTTCTGCTGGTACTTCTGCTGGCTCCAGCAACATTTTTACCACTGCCCATTCCTTTAGACACTGGCACCTTTTTGTTGGACACCCTGTACGGTAAAAGTAACTGTATTTGAAAAAATTCAATGTCAATGTAGACACCCCTATAACAGTTATATTAGACTTCTTTTCACACCAATATGAGAATCAAGGCTTAATGGAATTGAGTATTTATTAAATCAGGTGGGCACCCCAATAACAGTTATATTACAGAGGTTATTCACCCCAATATGAGAATCAAGGCCTAATTGAATTGTTAATCTATTACAAAAGCTGGCACCCCAATAACAGTTATATTACACAGGTTTTTCACCCCGATATGAGAATCAAGGCCTAATGGAATTGTTAATCTATTACACAAGCTGGCACCCATATAACAGTTATATTACACAGGTTATTCACCCCAATTTGAGAATGAAGGCATTATAAAATTGCATATCTATTAAACAAGGTGAACACCATTCAATTAGCTCTGTGCACAACACAGGGGATTAATGTAAACTACACTGTCTCCTATGGATCCCTTCAGCTTACAGAGCCTGCATTGTGATACAGTCTTCCTATGCTCTCCTATGTGAGTGAAGCTGTACATAAGGTCATCCGACCCACATGTACCTAATCATACAATAAACAGGTCCCAGTTCATACTCAAAAAATGACAGTGCATACAGTCCCAAATCAATCAGTCCCGACACGTTTCTTAGGCTGTCTGCCTATTCATCAGGAGACTAACAAAGTGCAACAGGTAACAATATATAGGTTCCAAAAAAGGACCAATAAAGTGCGGTGCAAAGCAATAATCAAAAGTGCAGTGTAAAGAGATACCAAACCGGAAACTAAACCATCTCAAGTACTTATCTGTTCGCCCTCGGTCTAGTACTCAAGTTGGGTGCTAATGGAGAACGGTGTCCGGATGTATAGAGCACACTGCGCCTCTACAGAGATATTCTGGAAGCGCCGCCACAGTAACCAACTGCCTGTGTCCTGCTGCGTATGGCAACATGCACACACTGTGTCTACCTGCTTTAAAAAGGCGCGCACCGTGCTTAACATGTGAAGCGCGCCATTTTAGAAAAAATCTGATTTGTTACCACGAAGTGCAAGGAAATTCGTGGCGAATTGAATTTTTTCCTGAAATTCCAATCGAATTCCACTTTGTTAACATCGATTCGCTCAACACTATATTTCATGGACCAATAGGTGTGTTTAGTCCGCATCACAGACCAAAGCAGTGCATGTATCCGTTGTATTTCCACGAAAAACAAGAATGTGTGAAGAACATGGACAGCACATATCCGTGATTTATTGATTTGTGAAAGAGGCTTAACTGGTTCAATATTCAGTTACAGTGTAAAAAAAAATAAAAATAACTTAAAAAAGAAAGATCATGCTCAAGAGACCAGAGAGTCTGGATCTGATACTGATCTGAATATTTTAGTTTTTTATATTAAGCTTTTAAAATGTACATATGAATAATGAATGAATATTAAATGAATATTAATGACCAATCACTCAGCACCACGGTGCATACTGTATCTTACAGCATCATAACTTTAGTAATATGCCATTATAATTAATTAGCAATTAATTAAAGTGTAAACTATATATTCAGTATTATTTAGCAATGTAGCAACTTTAGCACCAGCAATCACCTTCCATTCTTAAGATGGCATCTAGCCCAGATGCCCTGTTGCTCTACTAAACATCTTTCTATCTCATAAGACACACTGAAGAAGGAGACACTTTCTCTAGACAGCACTTTATGGTCAGAATATTTGGTCCATCAAATACCTGTTTTATTGCTGCTATTGAATGGTTCCCTTTGAACCATTTTGCTAACATTACTGAGGATGACACTGTTATGGGGGATCTGTGGAGGACATACTGTTATGGGGGTCTATGGCTGGCACTGTTATGGGGGATCTGTGGGTGACACTGTTATGGGGGATCTCTAGGTGACAATGTTATGGGGGATCTGTGGGTGAGACTGTTATGGGGGATCTGTGGATGGCACTGCAATACGGGATCTGTGGATGACACTGTTATGGAGGGGATCTGTGGCTGACGCTGTTATGCGGGATCTGTGGATTGCACTGTTATGGGGGGGGATCTGTGGATGGCACTGTTATGGGGGATCTGTGGAGGACACACTGTTATAGGGGATCTGTGGAGGACACTGTTATGGGGTATCTTTGGAGGACACACTGTCATAGGGGATCTGTAGATGACACTGTTATAGGGAGATCTGTGGAGGGCACACTGTTATGGGGGTCTATGTCTGACATTACCATGACACTGTTATGGGGGATCTGTGGGTGACACTGTTATGGGGGATCTGTGGATGGCACTGTTATGGGGGATCTGTGGATGACACTGTTATGGGGGATCTGTGGATGGCACTGTTATGGAGGGATCTGTGGATGGCACTGTTATGGGGGATCTGTGGAGGAAACACTGTTATAGGGGATCTGTGGAGGACACTGTTATGGGGGATCTTTGGATGACACACTGTTATAGGGGATCTGTGGATGACACTGTTATTGGGAGATCTGTGGAGGACACACTGTTATGGGGGTCTATGTCTGACATTACCATGACACTGTTATGGGGGATCTGTGGGTGACACTGTTATGGTAGATCTGTGGATGGCACTGTTATGGGGGATCTGTGGATGGCACTGTTATGGGGGATCTGTGGATGGCACTGTTATAGGGGATCTGTGGATGACACTGTTATGGAGGGGATCTGTGGCTGACACTGTTATGGGGGATCTGTGGATGACACTGTTATGGGGGATCTGTGGGTGACACTGTTATGGGGGATCTGTGGATGGCACTGTTATGGGGATCTGTGGATGGCACACTGTTATGGGGGATCTGTAGATGGCACACTGTTATGGGGGATCTTTGGAGGACACACTGTTATGGGGTGTATGGCTGACACTATTATGGGGCATGTGTGGATGGGACACTGTTATGGGGGATCTGTGGATGGCACACTGTTATGGGGGTATCTGTGGCTGACACTGTTATGGGGGGATATGTGGCGGACACTCCTGGGGGTCTGTGGCTAACACTGTTATGGAGGCACTGTGGCTGACACTGTTATGAAGGGGATCTGTGGATGACACTGTTATGAGGGGGATCTGCGGAGGACACTGTTATGAGGGGGATCTGTGGAGGACACTGTTATGGAGGGTATCTGTGGCTGACACTGTTATGGGGGATCTGTGGATGACACTGTTATGGAGGGGATCTGTGGCTGACTCTGTTATGGGGGATCTGTGGATGACACTGTTATGAGGGGGATCTGTGGAGGACACTGTTATGGGGATCTGTGGATGGCACACTGTTATGGGGGATCTGTAGATAGCACACTGATATGGGGGATCTTTGGAGGACACACTGTTATGGGGTCTATGGCTGAAACTGTTATGGGGCATGTGTGTGTGGGACACTGTTATGGGGGATCTGTGGATGGTACACTGTTATGGGGGTATCTGTGGCTGACACTGTTATGGGGGGGGGGCTGTGGCTGACATTTATTATGGGGGGATCTGTGGCGGACACTTATGGGGGTCTGTGGCTGACACTGTTATGGGGGCACTGTGGCTGACACTGTTATGGAGGCATTGTGGATGTCACTGTTATGGGGGATCTGTGGCTGACACGGTTATGAGGGCACTGTGTCTGACACTGTTATGGGGGCACTGTGGATGTCACTGTTATGGGGGCACTGTGGATGTCACTGTTATGGGGGGGTGGTCTGTGGCTGACACTTATGGGGGTCTGTCGCTGACACTGTTATAGGGGATCTGTGGAGGACACTGTTATGGGGTATCTTTGGAGGACACACTGTTATAGGGGATCTGTAGATGACACTGTTATGGGGAGATCTGTGGAGGACACACTGTTCTGGGGGTCTATGTCTGACATTACCATGACACGGTTATGGGGGATCTGTGGGTGACACTGTTATGGGGGATCTGTGGATGGCACTGTTATGGGGGATCTGTGGATGACACTGTTATGGGGGATCTGTGGATGGCACTGTTATGAGGGATCTGTGGATGGCACTGTTATAGGGGATCTGTGGATAGCACTGTTATGGGTGATCTGTGGATAGCACTGTTATGGGGGATCTGTTGAGGACACTGTTATGGGGGATCTTTGGAGGACACACTGTTATAGGGGATCTGTGGATGACACTGTTATTGGGAGATCTGTGGAGGACACACTGTTATGGGGGTCTATGTCTGACATTACCATGACACTGTTATGAGGGATCTGTGGGTGACACTGTTATGGGGGATCTGTGGGTGACACTGTTATGGGGGATCTCTATGTGACAATGTTATGGGGGATCTGTGGGTGGCACTGTTATGGGGGATCTGTGGATGACACTGTTATGGAGGGGATCTGTGGCTGACACTGTTATGCGGGATCTGTGGATTGCACTGTTATGGGGGGAATCAGTGGATGGCACTGTTATGGGGATCTGTGGAGGACACACTGTTATAGGGGATCTGTGGAGGACACTGTTATGGGGTATCTTTGGAGGACACACTGTTATAGGGGATCTGTAGATGACACTGTTATAGGGAGATCTGTGGATGACACTGAAATGGGGAGATCTGTGGAGGACACACTGTTATGGGGGTCTATGTCTGACATTACCATGACACTGTTATGGGGGATCTGTGGGTGACACTGTTATGGGGGATCTGTGGATGGCACTGTTATGGGGGATCTGTGGATGACACTGTTATGGGGGATCTGTGGAGGAAACACTGTTATAGTTAATCTGTGGAGGACACTGTTATGCGGGATCTTTGGATGACACACTGTTATAGGGGATCTGTGGGTGACACTGTTATTGGGAGATCTGTGGAGGGCACACTGTTATGGGGGTCTATGTCTGACATTACCATGACACTGTTATGGGGGATCTGTGGGTGACACTGTTATGAGGGGGATCTGTGGATGGCACTGTTATGGGGCATCTATGGGTGACACTGTTAAGGGGGATCTGTGGATGACACTGTTATGGAGGGCATCTGTGGCTGACACTGTTATGGGGGATCTGTGGCTGACACTGTTATGGGGGGATATGTGGCGGACACTCCTGGGGGTCTGTGGCTAACACTGTTATGGGGGCACTGTGGCTGACACTGTTATGGAGGGGATCTTTGGATGACACTGTTATGAGGGGGATCTGTGGAGGACACTGTTATGGGGATCTGTGGATGGCACACTGTTATGGGGGATCTGTAGATAGCACACTGATATGGGGGATCTTTGGAGGACACACTGTTATGGGGTCTATGGCTGAAACTGTTATGGGGCATGTGTGGATGGGACACTTTTATGGGGGATCTGTGGATGGCACACTGTTATGGGGGTATCTGTGGCTGACACTGTTATGGGGGGGGCTGTGGCTGACACTTATTATGGGGGATCTGTGGCGGACACTTATGGGGGTCTGTGGCTGACACTGTTATGGGGGCACTGTGGCTGACACTGTTATGGAGGCATTGTGGATGTCACTGTTATGGGGGATCTGTGGCTGACACGGTTATGAGGGCACTGTGGCTGACACTGTTATGGGGGCACTGTGGATGTCACTGTTATGGGGGCACTGTGGATGTCACTGTTATGGGGGGTGGTCTGTGGCTGACACTTATGGGGGTCTGTCGCTGACACTGTTATGGGGGGATCTGTATCTAAATCTAGATACTGGAATAGCCCGTTACTTTTCAGAATAGTTAAAGGGGTTGGCCAATTTATCAGGATATGCCATACATGGTTATAAAATACATACTGGGGTACAAAAAGCTCCCAGCAAGCTTCTGCAAGCTCACCTAAACTGATGTTAAGAAGGTTTGCCTCATTCCATCCATTGGCTATGTTTAGAGATGAGCGAATTTTTTAAAATCCACGGCGAATCACGTTAAAAAACTGCTATTTCCTTGCTGCAGAGAGCTTTTTTCGTTCTGTGGAACAATGTGCCTTGCAGTAACACACATAAGGAGTCTGCTGTGGTAGTTAAATAATACTGTGAGTCAGTATGACATGCAGATGATAGGCGTTGCTCTTAGAATCACTGCAAACTTCACTTATATGGGCAGTGACGGGGCCAAAACTGACCAAACAACTCAAGTATGATCTCAACCTTACAGGTCGATTTTAACGCCAAGAAGAAGTTCACTCCTTTTACAACATCGTCAGCTGATTCCACATAGATGTCTGCAGAACCTGTTCTGTTAAACACTTATACAAGTATAGCCCCCTGACAGAGTGGAGAGAGTGTCAGCAGTAAGGTTGGGTTGACGTCACTGATTATTTTATCCTTAAATCACTGAAAAAAAGTGCACCACAATGATAAGAAACTGACAACACTGGCTAATCCCTCAAGCCACTGTTGTGTGTTTCTAACTGGGGGAGCAGTTCCTCTGCATGTGGTCCGCAGCTAGCGGCCACCCCCAGCAAAAATTGCATACAATGGAGGATGCTGGCACGAACCACATGCACCACAAAAACATCCTACACAAAATGAAACAATGTGCCGATGAAAATATATAAACACATAAATCACTGAAAAATAGTGCACCACAATGATAAGCAACTGACAACACTGGCTAATCCCTCAAGCTGATGTTAAAAGCTGAGACCTTTGCTAATATCTTCCAGTTAGGAACATATCAGAGCCCCTTCATGCACCACGTCAAGGTCTCTCAGCATGGGGTCCTACCACTAGACTACTTGGTGTGTGAACAGGGTCTAAAAGGTGCTGAGATCCAGGTCACAGCCCCACTCCCAATTACCTGCACTGTAGGACCACTAATGCAATGGGAAGTATAGGAGACTGCAAGCCACACCTATAACAGACCATGTGACACGGGCTACCAGGTGCAGCAGAATGTTACCAGCCGTATGCAATGGCACATTCAATACATATAAAACAAAAATCACTGAAATAAACAAGGCCTAAATAGGAGGAACTGCTCAAACCCCTAACACTGTTGCATGTTTGTAACTGGGGGAGCAGTTCCTCCGCATATTGTTCGAAACAAGCGGCTATCCCAGGGATGGGCAAACTAGGCCCTCCAGCTGTTGTGAAACTACAATTCCTAACATGCCCTGCTGTAGGCGGATAGCTGTAAGCAGTCTTTGCATGCTGCGAGTTGTAGTTTTACAACAGCTGGAGGGCAGAGTTTACCCATCCCTGGGCTATCCCCAGCAAAAATTGCATACAATGGAGGATGTTGATGCATGAAGGGGCTCTGATATGTTCCTGACTGGAAGATATTGGCGAAGGTCTCAGCTTTTAACATCAGCTTGAGGGATTAGCCAGTGTTATCAGTTGCTTATCATTGTGGTGCACTTTTTTTTGTGGTTTATGCGTTTATATATTTTCATTGGCAGGTGTTCATCTGAGGGATTAGTTAATGTGATATTTTTATGGAGCAGGTTCTTACGGACGTGGTGATACCTAATATGTATACTTTATTTTTTAATTTGACTTTAGCACAATAATAGCAGTTTTGAAGAAAAAAAAATCATATTCAGTGTCTCCATTGTCTGAGAGTGATAGTTTTTTTTTATTTTTTGAGCTATTGACTTAGGTAGGGTATCATGTTTTGTGGGATGAGATGGCGGTTTGATTGGCACTATTTTTGGGGGCATACGCCTTTTTGATCGCTTGGTATTACACTTTTTGTGATGCAAGGTGACAAAAAATGACTTTTTTACACTTTTTTTTTTTTTTTTACGGTGTTCACCTGAGGGGTAAGATCATTTGATATTTTTATAGAATAGGTCCTTACGGACGCGGTAATACCTAATATGTATACTTTTTTTAAATTATTGTTTTACTCTAACACAATAAAAGCATTTTAGTTAAAAAAAACATGTTTTATTGTCTCCATAGTCTGAGAGCCATATTTTTTTTATTTTTTGGGCGATTGTCTCATGTAGGGGCTCATTTTTTGTGGGATCTTGTGACGGTTTGATTGGTAACATTTTGGCGTACATACGAGTTTTTTGATCATTTCTTTTTTTACGGGGGGGTGCAAGGGGGAGATAGCACGCAGGGGATCGCTCTCCCGCCTGCCCGCCGACTGATCTATATGAAGGGGGCACATGGAGGGCTGAAGAGGGCACATTGAAGTCTGGAGGGGGAGGGGGGGATATGACAAATACATTTTAGAAGGTTTTGATCTCCGCAGTCACAGACTGCGGTGCTCAGAATTTTTCAGCTGGCATTAGACTCCTCTGATTGGCTAGTCTGTACAGACTAGCCAATCAGAGTAATCGCTGGCCCGGGACGGCCCCCATTGGTCCCGGGCTGGTTAGCTGAGATCCCTGGCTGTGTGTAACGGCCGGGGTCTCAGCACTGTCACCATGTCGGTAGACATGGTGACAGTTTAATGCCATGACGTGTATACTCGTCATGGAGCGCTAAATAACACTGCTCCATGATGGGTATACACGTCATGGGTCGGGAAGGGGTTAATACCTGAAATGATAGATAAGCTAATGGAAACCATCATAGGGTTGTTTCACAGACAGTTTTTAACCCATTCAGTTTAATGACAGCTCTGCAACACAGCTATCCTTGGTTACATAAAGCTTGTCACAGCCAAAGTTGCCTTACTTTCGCTTTCACTGTTCAATGATTGGGGGATGAACAATCAGTTGTTAATGTAATCATTTATACCCCCCTCGCTTTTATACACTCTGTATTATGTTAGCAACCTTTCTTTACTGGTTGAAGATGTCCTGCCGACAAGCGATCATTTAATGGCCCATTTGTTAGATCGGCAGACTTTGTTGAGGTTGCAATGATCGCCCAACCATTGGCCTGTGTAAAATGGCCTTTAGACTTAAACATAATATTTCCTAAATTAAGCCCTGTCAATGCTAGCATCATTGTTTATATTGCTAAAAAGCGGTGGCAGCAAACCATAGGTCCATATTGAATAGTTACCGAACACATCCTTTCAGACTCGATTAACTTATAATGAGGTCTATCGATGAATCAATACTTTTGATGGCAAGAATAGCAGCTCAGACCACTTTTCCTGCTGTCAATAATACTGGAAAAAACCCATGGACTGGATGCTTGCAGGTCAAATTAGAGTAGAATAAGATATGATTAGAGGAAGAGCTAAATTACAGAATTTTTACTTTTTCATGCTGTAATCATTCTACCATTGTACAATTAAAGCAGACAATATCATAAACTGTTAACCTCTACTGTTTAACTTCTATAGACTACCATAGAGGAATCAAATACATTTATTATAATAGAAATCAAACTGTCAGATAAAAAGATTGGCATTACATCAAGCAAATGAAGCCACATGCAATGGCATGTAATGTATTTGTATTACAGTCTTGCATAATGAAATGCTAGCAAGATGAATGTATCCGAAATTCAGAAATTTCATCAGTTACCAGCAGATGGTGCTAATGAGAAAACATGAGAAATGATTTTTCGCAATAGAGATATTATTCTTATTAGAATTTTCTTTAGGTGGAGAGATAAGGTACATGGTTTTATATTGCTTTAAACAGTATGTTATTTACTTCTCATTAAACAAACACAAGAAGGCTACAATAAAAATCCTATGAGGGATCAAAATATATCCCTACATAGCAATGTGCATCCTATTTCCAAATAAAGAAACTTACATGTGCCCAGACACAGTGAAATTACAACACAGCAGCAGCAATGAAACACTATAAAGCATACAATGTAAAACATATAAAGGCAAAACACATAGTGCAGCACAGGATCCAGGTATAGGATGCGCACAGAACTTGCCCTAGCAACCGCATGACACTGCCAAGCCAGGCAAACCATGACAGTGATGTTCCTGATAACAATACAATGAAATTATTGCAGTCTATGGAAGTGATCTACCAATCATATGCTCATGTCCACTAGGAGGACTTACAAAAAAGCATAAAAATAAGTTAAAAAAAAGTTTTTAAACATATGAAAAAAATGTAATTACCCCCTCCACACTTTAAAAATAAAATTAAACAATAATTTAAAAGATTATAGACATTGCCTTTTCTCAAAATTCCTGTGTTATTAAAATATAAATGATGTATCCCATACGGAGAATGCAATAAGGGAATGGCTGATTCGCCATTTTTTCACTGCTTTACCAAACAAACAAAAAATATTGACCAACAAGTAGGGATGAGCGGACCCATGGATGTTTGGGTTTGCTGGATTCGGCCGAACTTCAGGTTAAAGTTCAGGTTCGGGATCTGAACTCGAACCCCACTGAAGTCAATGGGAACCCGAACATTGGTGCCTAAAATGGCTGTAAAATAGTCACAGTAAGGTCTAGAGGGTTGCAAAAGAAGCAAACTGGGGGTAAGAGCAGGACAATTGACCTGCATACAAATGTGGATAGGGAAATTACTTAAAATAATAATCTTGAACTAGGAGGCAGAGGTCAAAATGGAGTAGGAGGTTAAGGAGGTGGTACACGTGACCGTGTAGATGAAAGCGGAGGTGGAGGAGATAGCCAAGACTGCTTTTGTTTTTTTTTCCCCTTTATTTATTTATTTTTTATACATTTGGGAAGTCCCCAAAACATTGGGAAATGGAAAAGGGAACGCAAAGAGAGTATAACAATGGCTGAGAGCGGCCAGTATACTTGTCTATTCAGCACAAAGTACGGACAAGTCCTGTGGATCCATGCCTGGTTCATTTTAATGAATGTGAGCTTGTCCATGTTGGCTATGGACAGGCGGCAGGTATAATAGCATGCAAAAAAAATAACACTTACTGTAAATGATACAGTTTTGTAAGATGGGCAAGGCTGATTTCCAACCTTCCAACACATATACAAAAAACATGATACTTAAAAAAAATGGTAGAAAAAATGCTTAAAAGTTAAAAAAACTGGCAACATAGCGATATGTCATTGCCTTGTAATAGGAATAACTCTATATTGGTATGTCTGGACAGAACTGAACACACTATTTGCTACCAAGGATTTTTGTGCAGTAAACCTCTTCTTTTTACATTATCAGTAAAATTGAAAAGACTGTAAGAGATCTCATCAATCTACATAATACAAAGAAATTCTGTACTGTAAATTGGACTGTGGTATAGATTTTAAATCCAAATTTATAACACTTTATGCGTCAGAATACCACTACCCATTGAAATCTGGAGCAAAATCCACAATCTAGTTCCCTGAAACCTAGAAAGACTGTGGTTTTTATGCAGTGCGTTTCTAGTAACCAGTCAGTCACAGTATTCAACAAAAACTAGTATAAACAGTGTGGAAATCTAGCCTGACATCAAAGAACTGTGAAGTGGCCGAAGATTCTACTATAGCTTGAAAGAGCACATTCCTTTTACACTATCCTCAGCTGATTCTACATAGCTTTCTACAGAACCTGTTCTATTTAACGCTGATACAAGTAGTGCCCCCATAACAGAGTGGAGAGGGTGTTATCAGTAAGTTTGTGTTGCAACTGCATGAGGAGTCAACATAATGGCCCAGTTAAAGAGTGGCGAGGGTGGCAACCGCAAGAGGAGTCAACATAGTGGCCCAGTTAAAGAGTGGTGAGGTAGGAACTGCATGAAGAGTCAACACAGTGGCCCAGTTACATAGTGGTGAGGTGGCAACCGCATAAGGAGTCAACACAGTGACCCAGTTACATTATGGGATGGGTTGCAACCGCATGAGGAGTCAATATAGTGGTCAGTCACAGAGTGGTGAGGTGGCAACCACAAGAGGAGTCAACACAGTGGTCCAGTTACATAGTGGTGAGGGTGGTAACCGCATATGGAGTCAACATAGTGGCCCAGTTACAGAGTGGGGAGGTGGCAACCACATGAGGAGTCAACATAGTGGTTATTCACAGAGTGGTGAGGTGGCAACTGCATGAGCAGTCCAAACAGTGGTCCAGTTACATAGTGGTGAGGGTGGTAACTGCATGAGGAGTTAACATAGTGGCCCAGTTACAGAGTGGTGAGGTTGGCAACCACATGAGGAGTCAACATAGTGGCCCAATTCCAGAGTGGTGAAGGTGGCAACCAAATGAGGAGTCAACATAGTGGCCCAGTTACAGAATGGGGAGGTGGCAACCGCATGAGGAGTCAACATAGTGGTTATTCACAGAGTGGTGAGGTGGCAACTGCATAAGGAGTCTATATAGTGGCCCAGTCACAGAGTTTGAAGGTGGGGGGCAACAGCAGTGGCAGTAGCAGCACAAGATGGTGTGTGGCAGTAGGATAACATGGCAGAAGAGGCAATAGGTGTGTGGCATCAGGTGGGTGGCAGCATCAGAATAGTGGCTGAAATAGGTGCCCAGAAGAAACGGGTCTCTTTTGATAAAGTTTGGGTGTGGCACCCAGAATGATCTAGTCTGATGCATCAGACACTGGCATGGGGAAATGCTGGCTGATCCACGCCTGATTCATCTTCCCAAAGGTCAGTCTCTCCACATTTTGAGTGGAAAGGCGAGTTGTCCTTGGGGTAACTATGCCCCCTGCCACACTGAACACCTGATCTGATGCCACACTACTGGCCGGGCAGGAAAGCTTGTCCAGGGCAAGCTTGGCCAGCTGCGGCCACAAAACCAAGTTTGGCTGCTCAGTAGTCCAGGGGATCTTGGATGTGGGGTGAAAGGGTAAAGTCCAAGTATGCCACTACCTGCTGGCTCAAGTTCTGCTCCATATTTTGCTGCTGCTGGTGAGTGGTTTCTTCAGTAGGTGGGTGAAAAAAAGTTCTCATTAGAGACTCCAGACTTCAGTTGCTGATGATGGAGCTGGTGCTGCCCCTGACCCTCCCCCCTCCAGCAGCCATGGCAGAGGAACGTGAGTGCAGAGGCCCCCCCTGCTCAGACCTTCATGAGGATAAGTGATGGCGCACATAGGCAGATGGCAACAGACTACATAGGATGTCTCGATAGTAGTTGAGTTTATACTCCCTCTCAGCCGGTTGAAAAAAGGCCCCCATTTTGAAGCAGTAGCAAGAGTCTAACATGGTGGAGAGCCAGTATTCATCCCTTTGCCAAATGGTGATAATATGGCTGTGTCACTATGTAAGCAACTCAGCATGCATCTGGACATTTGTGCAAGGGACTTGGAGGGACTCCCTGCCTTCATCTCCATTGTATACTGCCATGGTGTGTCGGAGTCATCTGCCTGGTCTTCCTCATCACCGCTCCTCCTGCTCCTTTCCAGTCACTTTTGCAGAAATACTACCCATTTATGTATACATTGTTTATGTGTGAATTTCCTCCTCCTTTTCCTCCAGTTCAACCACCACAGTGCCCAGTTGGCTGTGAGATGTAGACGCCACATCTCCAGTCCCCTGACCCGATAGACTTATCAGCATCTGCTCAAGGACGTAAAGGAGTGGAATGGTGGCATTCATTCCGTAGTCCTGGCGACTGACAAATAAAGTGGCCTCTTCAAAGGACCTGAGCAGGGATCAGATTTCATGCATGAGCTGACACTGGCTAATATTGAAGTTACACGGGGGAGTGTTCCTGTCCTCCTGCATCATCAAAGAATTGTTTATGGCCTTCCTCTGCTCATATAGTCAGTCCAACATGTGGAGGGTGGAAACTTCACAGATCAGGCGATGTTGGGGAATGCTATTCTGCCATTGCAGCTCAATGAGGGTGTGTTTTGCAGTGTGAGAGTGGCTGAAGTGCTTGCACAGTTTCTAGCTACTTTCAGGATGTCTTGTAGATGGGTGGAACCGCCTTACAACCAGATTAAAGACGTGTGCCATGCAAGGAGCATGGCTCAGCCCACCTTGACGCAGCAACAACAAGATGTACTTCCCATTGTTGGTGACTATGGTTCCGATTTTCAGTTGGCGAGGAGACAGCCAGGATTCGATTTCTTAATGAAGGAAATGGAGCAGTTTCTCCCCTGTGTGACTCCGTTTGCCCAGGCAAACCAGATGCAGAACAGAGTGACAACGCCATGCCTTGCACAGGTGGTATGCTGAAGGAGCACTCCAAACTGTGCCTGCAGTAGAGGCTGAGGACAAGGTGTAGGATGAGGAGGCAGAGGAAGATATTATATGCAAAATAAATGTGGAGCCCCAGTTATGGGTCTACAACACAATGAAAGCCAGATATCCCTCAAAGGAAGGAAAACCAAGCAAAGGGGTGTCTCCGTTACAGAGATCACCAAATCCACCATATTAAGTGGCCCCTATGTCAAGATCCCGCTTTTTTACAAGCTTTAAGGATATGACGGGGAAACCTAAGCCAGGTATCCATCCACAGACGGTGGATTTGGTGATCTCTGTAATGGAGACACCCCTTTGCTTGGTTTTCCTTCCTTTGAGGGATATCTGGCTTTCATTGTGTTGTAGACCCATAACTGGGGCTCCACATTTATTTTGCATATTCCTGTTTCCCAGGGAGCTTTGCACTTCGGATTGCTGTGTTGAGACTCTTAAGTGAGGCTCCGCAGTGTTTTTTGTAGTTGGTCTCCCTGAGATCAACTATTGTTGTGTTTGTAGAGGAAGATATTGGCACAGGACTCACAGCTTGAGTATGCTAGAGGAGCACTGTGAATTGTCCCTGGAGTGGAGGCTGAGGACACGGTGGACGATGAGGCGTGAAAGGCGGACACTGTCGCAGGACCAATGGTGTGAGAACATGGAGGCGGGTGAGGCGTCACCTGGCCAAGTTGCTGGTGTGGCTGAGCAGAAACCACATTTACCCAGTGGGCTGTAAAGGTCATATATTGTCCTTGACTGCATCATTCTCAAAGTGCAGCATTTCTAAGTGCACTAGAGATATTCAAGAGATACTCAGGAGGTAATCTGGAGGTGAGTACAATCTATTAAGTTTTGTTTAACATATTTTCTTGCATTAAAATGGCAGACCTGATTCAGTGCAGGAATTGCTGTGCTTTAATTTCATGTTTCACTCTTCGCAGGTTTGGATGCTGTCTGATCTGCAGACAGTTCTCCATAATGCAGCAGGAAATTGCATTTTTGAAATCTGAGATTTATAAAGTAACTGTTAGACAAACTCAGGCTTGGAATGTTGCAATGCCACTGCCACAAAGGCCCCCCAGAAATGGAAGATGGGTTACTGTAGGTTCTGGTAGACTTAGAGCTGTTGATAGAAGACATGTCCCACAGTCGGTGGCTCTGTGTAATTCATTTGCAGCACTTTCAGAATGCAAGAGCAATATGGAGGATGGCTTAGGCACAGTGGGTGAGGAACAATCATCTCCTATGCCTAAGGTATGCAAGACTACTGACAAAGACAAAAAGGATATAGTGAGTACTAATAGTAAGCAGCTATTGGTGGGCGATTCTATCATAAGAGGTGTGAAGTTTGATGAAAATGGTTTTGTGAGATGTCTCCCTGGTGCTACTGCCAGCAGGGACAGACAACGTATCCTTAACATTATTAAGCAAGCAAAAATGGAAAAGGAGGTGGATGTTATTGTCCATATTGGGACAAATGATCTGGCTTGCCATGAAGTTTCAAAGGTGAAGGAAGATTTTCACACACTTGGTAATGATATACGGGAGATTGCATCGACTGTCTCATTCTCTGCAGTTCTGCCTGTGCATAACCGTCAGCATGACAAGCAGTTGCGTATTAAGGAATTCAATGCATGGCTTGGTGAATGGTGTTTGAACCAGGGATTTGGCTTTGTGTCTCATGTTGGCTCTAGCTGGAATGGAAAAGAACTGTACAATAAAGATGGTTTGCATCTTTATCTCAAGGGAACAAATGTCCTCAGTGAACAGTTCAAAGTTTTTGCTAAGGAACATTTAAACTAGGAAAGGGGGGCACAAAAGAGACAATCCATCAGTTCGGCTGCCCCCCGAAAAAACAATGCCAGAAGATGCCAGGAGCTGATAGGATAAGAAATGACAAGCTGAGAGTCTTGTCTACAAATGCTCGCAGTTTAGGGAATAAGATCAACGAACTTGAGTCTGTAATGGCATCTGAGAATATAGATTTAGTGGCTGTTACTGAGACATGGTTCAATGAGAGTAATGACTGGGACATAACAATACCTGGGTTCTCTCTATATAGGAAAGACAGAGAAGGCAAGAAAGGGGGTGGAGTGGCTCTATATGTGAAAAATAGCATAAAATCTATTCTAATTGAAGCCAGCGAAACCAATTTAGAGTCAGTTTGGGTTACGTTGCAGCTTGGTAATCATAAGGTAACTCGTGTAGGTGTCATATACAGACCACCAAGCCAAGTCAAAGAATTGGATGATCTACTAGTTGAGGAAATGGCTAAAATGACATTGAAAGGGGAAGTTGTCATTATGGGAGACTTTAATCTTCCTGATATAAACTGGAAAACCAAAATAGCTAGTTCTGCCAGGAGTACAGACATTCTAAATTCCCTACTGGGATTATCTCTACAGCAAGTAGTTGAGGAGCCAACCCGGAAGGAGGCCATTTTAGATTTGGTGTTCACAAATGGCAATTTGGTATCTGATATCACTGTAGGGGAAAGCTTAGGATCCAGTGATCACCAGTCAGTGAGGTTTACTATAAGTACAGTGACTGAGTCACTCCACACAAAAACAAAAGTTTTAGATTTTCGGAAAACAGACTTTTCTAAAATGAGATCAGTGGTATACGAGTCCCTATCAGACTGGAACAATTTCAATGGAGTCCAAGAGAAATGGGACTACTTAAAATTGGCACTACTGAAGGCAACAGAAAAGTGCATTAGGCTTGTCAGTAAAGGCAAAAAGGAAGAGACCACTGTGGTACTCAGCAGAAGTGGCCAAAATCATTAAAAACAAAAAGATGGCATTTAGCAAGTATAAAAACACCCAAAACGAGGATGACCGGGAAATCTATAAGATGAGGCAGAGAGAGGCCAAGCAAGTTATAAGAGCTTCTAAAGCTCAGGCAGAAGAGAAATTAGCTCAGTCAGTGAAAAAGGTGATAAGACATTCTTCAGATACATAAATGAAAAAAGGAAATTAAAAAAGGAATTACCAAATTAAAAACAAAAGAAGGAAGGTATATGAAAGAGGATAAAGAACTAGCTGACTGCCTCAATGAATACTTCTGTTCAGTTTTTACAAAGGAAAATGAAGGAGAAGGACCTCAGTTAGGAGGAAGACTAATGAATCCTTTGATGCATGTGTCTTTACAGAGGAAGAGGTTCTAAGTCAGCTGTCCAAAATTAATACAAATAAATCACAGGGGCCTGATGGGATACACCCAAAGCTATTAAAAGAGCTTAGAGGTGTACTAGCAAATCCATTAACAGATTTATTTAACCAATCACTGGTAACAGGTGTCGTCCCAGAAGATTGGAAATTAGCAAACGTTGTGCCAATTCACAAGAAAGGTAGTAGAGAGGAATCAGGCAACTATAGGCCAGTAAGCCTGACATCAATAGTGGGGAAATTAATGGAAACCATACTCAAGGAGAGGATTGTGGAACATCTAAAAACCCATGGGTTGATTGATAAAAACAGCATGGGTTTACTTCAGGGAGATCATGTCAAACTAATCTTATTGACTTTTTTGATTGGGTGACTAAAATAATAGATGGCGGAGGTGCAGTAGACATCGCTTATCTGGACTTTAGTAAGGCATTTGATACTGTCCCACATAGAAGGCTTATCAATAAACTGCAGTCTTTGAGCTTGAGCTCACATATTGTTGAATGGATTAGGCAGTGGCTGAAGGACAGAAAACAGAGGGTTGTAGTCAATGGAGTATATTCAGACCATGGTATTGTTACCAGTGGGGTACCTCAGGGATCTGTTCTGGGACCCATATTGTTTAATATCTTTATCAGCGAAATTGCAGAAGGCCTCAATGGTAAGGTGTGTCTTTTGCTGATGACACAAAGATTTGTAACAGGGTTGATGTTCCTGGAGGGATACACCAAATGGAAAAGGATTTAGGAAAACTAGAGGAATGGTCAAAAATCTGGCAACTAAAATTTAATGTCGATAAGTGCAAGATAATGCACCTGGGGCGTAAAACCCAAGAGCACAATATAAAATCAGTGATACAGTACTAACCTCAGTATCTGAGGAAAGGGATTTAGGGGTCATTATATCAGACGACCTAAAGGTGGGCAGACAATGTCATAGAGCAGCAGGTAATGCCAGCAGAATGCTTGGGTGTATAGGGAGAGGCATTAACAGTAGAAAGAGGGAGGTGCTCATGCCGCTCTACAGAGCACTAGTGAGACCTCATTTGGAGTATTGTGTGCAGTACTGAGACCATATCTGCAGAAGGATATTGAAACTTTGGAGAGAGTTCAGAGAAGAGCTACTAAACTAGTACATGGATTGCAGGACAAAACTTACCAGGAAAGGTTAAAGGAACTCAACATGTATAGCTTGGAAGCAAGAAGAGACAGAGGGGATATGATAGAAACTTTTAAATACATAAAGGGAATCATCACGGTAAAAGAGGAGAGAATATTTAAAAGAAGAAAAACTGCTACAAGAGGACATAGTTTTAAATTAGAGGGGCAAAGGTTTAAAAGTAATATCAGGAAGAATTGCTTTACTGAGCGAGTAGTGGACGCATGGAATAGCCTTCCTGCAGAAGTGGTAGCTGCAAATACAGTGAAGGAGTTTAAGCATGCATGGGATAGGCATAAGGCCATCCTTCATATAAGATAGGGCCTGGGGCTATTCATAGTATTCAGTATATTGGGCAGACTAGATGGGCCAAATGGTTCTTATCTGCCGACACATTCTATGTTTCTATGTTTCTATGTTTCTATGTTACAGCCCCACACGTCGGTGCTGAACTTTAGCAGACACCAACAGGCTCAAGCACTGGCCCACCTTCTGTTCAACATACGTGTGCAGGGCTAGTACAGCCTTTTTGGAGAAGTAATGATGGCTTGGGCCTCTCCACCTTGGCTTTGCACAAGCCATCAGTTCTCTGAAAGGTGCAGAGTCCACCACATTTAAAGCGAGGGGCTGTATTACCAGCAATGTGGCCAGGAGCATATTCAGCTTCTGAGCTGTTGGATGAGTGCACAAATACTGTTGTCTTTTTGCAATCACCTCGGTGATCAATTGCTGATGAAACGAGTAACGAGGAGTAGGAGGAGGAGCATCAGGACCAGTAAACACAGCTCCCTTCTGCTGAGGTGGTGGAACCTAGACTGCTGGAGAATGGGTGTGGGCCACTGGTTGATGCAGATGTTGCTCTGTCAGGCTATACCACTACATTAGCGCCATGGTTTTTCCCAGGCCGCATTATGGTGATGCTGCATGTGTTGATGCAGGGCCATGGTGCCAACATTTGTACCCTGGCCACGCTTGACCTTCTGCCCACAGATTCTACAAATGATTATGGTTGACTGCTTGATGAAAAATTTTCACACCACCAAATATGACATTTTCCCCCCACTACTTCGTGCTGACTACCTGCTACCACTTGCTACCAGGTTGGCTCCTGCGTAGCAGTCTATTCCAGACATGTTTGGCTTGAGACCTCCCACTGCTGCGACCCTGCTGACTCATAACCACCCTACCACCCTGCTTGCTCATCCACTGAGGCACGAGCAAGCTGCCACCCTCTTCTCCTGATGATGTTGAAGCCTTCTCTTCACCCGGCTCCCATGTGAGATTGGCTATATCATCATCCACTACTGTCTGCACGTCACTGATGTCACCCTCACCAGTCTCAGGGCCACGTGCCTGACCGCTCGCAATACCAGCTTCCACGCAACTCTCATTGTGGCTACTTGCCTGCCTATCAGAGGAAGCAACATATCTCTCCTCCATATCTTGGCTGGGCAGTAGCTGCTGACTGTCCTCTAGAAGCTCGTTCTTGCTAAAAATCGGAGACAAGCTGATGGCATACTTCTGGAGCAGAATGAACAGAAAATGAAAGAGGCACATTCTGGACAGGTTGGGGCAGAGAGTTTGTTCCCGGGCCATGCCAACTAAGTGTGGTTTCAGATTAACCTATCGACTCCTGGATGGGTGTGTCTGATGTCACTTGAGATGAGGTTGAAGACTGAGTCAACAATTCAAGGAGGACAGCTGGGTTGCTGTTAAAAATATAACCGATGGATGACAATGGCAGCTCTGGCCTGTCACTGCGACTGCTGCTACCACCCCCCCACTTCTTCTGCTGCTAATTCTGCCAGTCATCTGTATGTCAGACATACTGTACTGTAACAGTAACTAAAGAGCAGTAGTGTCAGGCCACAATTTCACCCCAGAAACAAGAATAAACACCCCTACAACTTGTAGTATCAGGCCACAATTTCACCTCAAATAGACACTCAAGGATTAACGGATTGAATTATATATAAAAGAACACAAAGTCCCTAAAATCTGTATTATCTGACCATAGTTTCACCCCAATTACACAATCAAGAATAAAAAGATTGAATTATATATTGTCACAGCCTTGGTTGTGTGCGCCGTGACATGGTTGCCATGCATGCGGTTACTGGTGGCAACGAGTTGTTGCTGCATGTTGGTGGCTCCTCCTTTCCCCTGGGTTCTTCCCTTTCTGGTGCCAAAGGGGTTAATTCTCTGGCTGGTGTGGACTTAGGTGGAGCTGGGTGTGGTCTCAGGTCTCTTCTTATACTGTTGCTGTGAGACTGAGATCTTTGTTATGTCTGCCTTTTGGTGAGAAGGAGCTTGCTCCTTTCTAGGATGAAAACTGAGGGCCATCCTAATTTGACATACTGTCACGATGAGGAGTGTGGGAAACCGTACAATGTCTAGCAAGACTGGGGAGCAACTAATCCCAGACACTGGGAAAAGGGAACTGGTCACCTCCTAAAGCATCCCTAATCCTAGCCCTTACCTTGCCTGCACAAGTGGGCTCTATGGTTTCCCCGAGGGGTGAACCTCATATCTATATGCAGCTCTGCCTGGGTCCACCGTGCATCTATCTGATTCCTGGTGTACTTGATTCCTGTGTGTGTGTTGTTGGTAGGGTGTCCAGTTTGGTGTGTGGGCTCCAGTACCTATGCACGAGTTCCAGGCATGGGGTGAGTGGGAGGAAAATGTGTTGTATTGTGTGTTTACCTGCTGTCGCAGTTTATGTATACAACTTTCTGTTTCCCTGCAGCTAGGCTGGTGGAGACTCCTGTGCATTCGTGTATTGGAAGCATGGGTCATCTCACCCCTGCTGCTTTGTGAGGGATTTTCAGGGCCACTTCAGGTTCCTAGGTTTCCTAGGTATGAGCTGTCCTACCATCCAGGTCCGCTCATACGGTGAGGAGGTAAGGGCTAGGATTAGGGATGCTTTTGTAGGTGACCAGCTCCCTTTTCTCAGTGTCCAGGCTTAGTTGCTCCCCAGTCTTCCTAGACATTGTATGGTGGGGGGTTTCCCCCACTCCCCATCGTGACATAAATAATGAGCGTGAACCCCCAAAAATTCTGTAGTATCAAACCACGGTTTCACCCCAATAACACAATGAAGGATTACTGGAATTACTGATGTATCAAAGAATGCAAACAACTTAAAATCTGTAGTATTAGAGAACTTTTTAAACCCAATTAATGCAGCAAGGTTTAATAGAATAGCTCCTATTAGCCAGGCTTTACACTCTTCTAATGGTACCTGCTCTCTCCCTATAGTGTGGATAATGTCTCCCTATTATATCCCTACACCAGTGGCATAACTAGACTGTTAGTAGTTATAGCCAGATATGTGCCCCCTCACAGTGGTTATGGCCAGATAGTGCCCCCTCACAGTGGTTATGGCCAGATATGTATACCCTCACAGTGGTAATGCCCAGTTAGGTGCCCCCTTACAGTAGTTATACCAGAGTTTGTCCCCCTTCACAGTAGTTATGCCAGATAATGTGCCCCCTCATAGTAGTTATGCCCAGATATGTGCCCCCTCACAGTAGCTATGCCCTGTTATGTGCCCCCTCATAGTCATGACCTCATAAATGCCCCGTCAAAGTAATTATGGCTGATTAGATGCCCCCTCACTCTTGTTATGGCCCCCCTTTTGCCTCCAGTCTGAATAAAATAAAATAAAAACTACAACACATACTTACCTTCTTTCCTTATGACTACATGTGCGGCCAGCAGGGGGAGCGCTGGAGCTCAGAAGAAAAGTGAAGCAGAGAGAGGATCCGGTCTCCATGCTTCACTCTGGAGACAAACAGCCCGGCAGTGACAAGAACTGCCTGGCGGGTGAGTGCGCTCCCCCCCCTCTGTGCGCACACGGGGCGCATGATGTACATGTTGAAAAGTGCTCTGACGGGGCCCAGAATTGTTACTGTACTTCATGCCGGGCCCCATCAGAGCGCTCCTGTTACATGGGAGCGCAGCGGGCCCCCTCCCCCAGCCGGGCCCCTGCCCTACACTATAAATAATTATATGTCCCTGAACTGCTCAATAGTAATTTTTGATGAATAAAGGCTTCCTTTATCACTGTCCCTAGTGCCTCTAATGTCTCTCCCTGTACTAAGTTCATTGGAAAATGGCAGAGACAGGGCAGGAAGACACTTATTATAGGGCTGTGACATCACAGGGGCTGGCTAGCTGCTGATTATCTGCATGGCATTATGGGTGATCCCTTATTCCCGGGCTTCTTACTTCCTCTTTCTAACATGTGCAGAAGCCATTTTAGAAAAAATCTGATTTGTTACCACAAAGCGCGAGGAAATTTAACTTCAGGACAAATCAAATTTTCGAGCGAACAAATGAACATTTTTTTAACTTAGATTCGTTTATCTCTAATCATAATATGATTCTGAAAATAAAATTAACACTGGGTTCAGACCTGAGCGTTTAGAAGCCTAGCGTTTTATGCGCGTTCAAGACAGGCGTTTAGGCGCCTTTTTTTTAAGCGTTTTGGTAAATAGTGTAGGCGCGTTTAACGCGCGTTTATGTGATTGACTGCATAGTGGGCCAATGACCAAACAGCCCTCGCTATATATAGTTTGGCCAATCAGAGTGCTTTTGAGGTGTGAAATTCCATGGTGGCTGATCTAGTGTGTGTTTTGGCCAAAATGGACTGCTACAGGAGGCGACATGTTGCAGTGGTTGTGACTGCAATCCAACTTGAGCGTTTGAGGAGAAGGAGGGACAGCAGGCGACGGTTCTGGGTCCATCCGGTCATTGCCCAGCGGCAGGAGAGGGGCCAGTTCTGGGCTCTCTACCAGAACCTACGTGACCATGAGGACCAATTTTTTGGCTACATGAAAATGTCCATCCCCAGGTTAGTATGTATACGTGATGTTTTTTTTTTGTTTTTCAGAGACTGTAGTAATGTAGTAATGTTTATTTTTCTGAATTTGTATTGTCTCCAGCTTTGACGAGCTCCTGGGGCTGTTGGAGAGTCGTTTGATGCACCAGGACACCTTCATGCGGGACAGCATTCCACCTGTGGAAAGACTGGTCATAACTTTGCGGTAAGTTTTATATACATCGTGCCCTTCACAAACATGTCTATTGTGTAGCGACTGTATATGAGTGTTTTTGCATTTTAGTAGTCGTGTTGTTTCTGTGGTATGCTTGTTACTATAAATATTCAGCACATGCATCATGTAGCCACCTTTGCAAGGTGTAACCCTTCCCATGGAAAAAAGACTCCAAACATATAGTTAGTAATTTTTTTATGTTTGGTGCAATAAAGAAACTCAGTACATTCCCCAGCATGTTTATACGGAGTACACAAAACTGCACATAACATTTGTGCAATATGCAAACAAAATATGTTAATCCTTTTAATAGAATATAACTAATGTAGTTGCCACTTCAACTACCGGCACTTTCAATCTCAGTACCATCTCTCACAGGTCCTCATAATCTTGCCCGGTTGTTTCTGGGTCCGGATCCCGCCTTGTTTGATTGTTTTGCCGCGTTTGAAGCTCGGCATTGGCCTGTGTGCTGGTGGTGGTGCTTGTGGATGTGGTCAGGCCATACTGGTGGCCATAATGTGGACCTTCTTGGGGGCCATGTTGGTCGTAATGTAGGCCATAGTATTGGCTATATTGTTGCACAGGTTCCGCAGGTTGAGAATATTGTTCAGCATATTGTGATCCCTGTGGAGCATACTGCTGTGGATATATTTGCCCATATGTTGTTGGATTTGTTGGCCCATGTTGGCTAAATTGTGGACCATGTTTGTGGCCATATTGTTGCCCATAATGGGGGTCCTGCCTAGGGTCCTGCATAGTAGGCTGCATTGTATCCGGAATTGGATGCTGCCTATGATCCGGAATTGGATGCTGCCTAGGAGGCTGCCTAGGAGCGGGGATAGGAGGCTGCCTAGGAGCCGGGAGAGGAGGCTGCATAGGAGCCTGCATCGGGCCATGCATTGAAGCAATTTTTGTAACCACTTTGGTGGTCATTTCAGTGGCCACTTCTGTTGCCATTTCAGTTGCCACTTGTTGTGCGATCTTTGTGGCCTGGTGTGGGGACAGCTGCGGGGCCTGATGTTGGGCCATTACAGGTTCAAGCTGTATGGCCAGTTGTGTGGCCAGTTGTGTGGCCAGTTGTGTGGCCAGTTGTGAGGCCAGTTGTGTGGCCTGCTGGGGTCCCGGCTGGGTTTCCTGGAACGGTAACGCAAAAGTGTCCAGCGTTCGGGTCAGCATCTCTTGGACTGTGGTGAGTTGCGGTCTGGGCACATTTTGCATTCTGTCCTCCAGACTGAGAAGGAAATACCCGTTACTGGACATTTTTGGTACCGGATGTGCCAGGGCATCCAGGCTGGCTATCAGTCGGTCCTCCTGCCATTCACCTCTCCTCCTTTTGGCCCTTAGCTGGCAAGTGGCTTCTGGCACAGATGGGCCTGGCTGTGTGGGGCTTGTAAGCGTCGGAGCGCCCTCTGTCCCTGGTGGACTGGTTGCCGCAGAAGATGGTCCTGGCTCGCTGTCCCGAGTGTGGGTAGAGTCATCTTCTGCCTCATCTGCAGCCTGACTCTGTTCCCAGCTACTCTCTGTGCTGTTAACGAGAAATATATAGTTAAGTATCTTCGCCATATCAATGTGAATATATGTGACATTATGTAATGCCACATCCTCTCCCCAATGAGGACTACAATGTCTCACCTCCTCATTTCAGTGCAGGGAATCAAGAAGGCCATTTGCTCCGCATGCACATAACAAGAGCGTGTGGGTGATGATCCCTCTCTAGGCGGCGATTTCGTATGAAAGCGTCCTTGATACGAAAAAAATCGTTCATTCTAATTATTTTTTTTTTCTCTTTTCAGGTACCTAGGTACAGGCCAGTCTTTGGCCAGTCTACATTATGCTTTTTTGGTTGGGAAATCCACTGCAAGTGTGATCATCCGTGAGACCTGCGTGGCAATATGGGATGCGCTCCATGCAGCAGTGATGGCCCAACCGCATAAGGAGCAGTGGAAGGAAATAGCGGATGTCTTCCAGCAAACCTGCCAATTCCCCAACTGTGCCGGAGCTATAGATGGCAAACATATCCGCATAAAGAAGCCGGTTCGAAGTGGGAGCCAATATTATAATTATAAAAAATATTTTTCTTTCGTCTTATTTGCGATGTGTGATGCCAACTATAGCTTCCGGTACATTGACGTCGGCTCATATGGCAGTAGGTCCGACTCTGCGGTCTTTGCCCATTCCGATTTTGGCAAAATGCTACAGAACAAGGCTCTGGATCTCCCTGAGCACACCGCACTGCCTGGCACCACTTCACCAGCGATGCCCTTTGTCTTTGTGGGCGACGAGGCCTTTGCACTGGGCGAAAACCTGATGAGGCCGTATTCCAGCAGGGGACTCTCTCTAGCCAGGCGAGTCTTCAATTATCGGCTGACTAGAGCGCGCAGGGTTGTGGAGTGCGCTTTTGGCATACTCGCCAACAAATGGCGATTTCTCCACACACCCATTCACCTCAAATTGGAGACTGCCGTTAAAGCAGCCTGCGTACTGCATAATTTCGTCCGGGCAAGAGACGGGTATAATTTTGAAGATTCCCTCACCCATTCCCTGCACAGTCATCGTCCTAGCGTTGTGCGTGGCCACAGACAAGGTGCAGCAGTGCGGGAGCAGTTTACTGCTTATTTTCTGTCGCCACATGGGGCGTTACCATGGCAGTTAGACGCTATTTAAATATATTTGCGTTACTTATTTTCTGTTAAGTAGCGTCATAAGTTACATTTTCTTTATCGTTTGCTGATAATTTTCGCAATTAAAAATTCTGTTTGAGCCATTTTGTCTCATCAAGTTTTTTCATATATGATGGGCCATGGAGAGTGGCCTTTAGGAGGCAATATTCCAATTACGTGTGGTAATAAGCAAATGGTGGCCGAAATTAGGTCACACCATTTGGGGGTAAAGACTCCACCATTAGATATATTCCTAATGAGGGAGCAATTAATGTGGCCATTCATGTGCCTATAAATGCGAATGTACGAAAATATTTTCTCAACAAAATCGCGGCCCTCCAGCTGAATATAACTCACAACAAATACCATGCTAACTGTGTGTGAAGCTATGGTAGAGCATGATAACAGTAGCATGTATGAAACGGCTGGAGGGCCGAGATTCGACTGCCCTGACGTATACACCACAGAAATGTGTCCGTAAATACATAGGCCACTATCAGTCATATTGTTTTACATACGTCACCTCAGTAGCAAGTTACTATTCCGCATAACAAGGCCACAAATAGAGCAACTTCTCTGCATTGGCCAACATTAGCTTTCATACACAGCGCATACAAACACTATTCAGCTGAACCATTTCCACTTGATTGATAGTACTGGGCCATTGCACTGACCCATAATGTGCGCAGGGGCAACTACCAACTGGCCACATAACAACTGACACATCCCACATACAACTCCTACACAGACCTCACTAGAAGGGAGACATAACATGTAGGAGGAGCAACTAACCATTCTGAAAGCCGCCACAGTTTGTGCCGTTTGCTAGCATATTTACACCTATAAAACAGGTGACACACAGCAGCAGGCAATTACTACAGGCCAGAGGGTACTGGATCCAAATTGTTATGTGCCCATGAGACAAGGCTAACAATGCAAAAAGAGTGCCCATATACTATAATAAGTTTGGTGATGGTGCGGCACTGTAGGTGATGGCCAAATACAGCTACATGCATGCCTGCAAGGCTCCAGCAAGTACAAGACAGCCCACCATTTGTGTAGGTGCATTTGGACATCACCTCAAGCCGTGCTGCCAGAGATGGCCAGAGCTATTGCATATAATATTTTGGACACCAGTGCACACTAGATTTTGAGGTCAGAAAGTAAATCACACATACCTTTGCCTTGTCGGAGACTCTTGGTAAACTGCGGCCACTCTGGCCAGATGGACTTGCAAATGTCCTCCCAGGCTTGTAGTCGGACCCTGCGGATTTTATAATAGGGGTCTTGGGTGTCATATAGGCACCGTTTGGCCTGCACCAGCCTGATAATGTTTTCTGAATCACAGGCCTCCTCCATGGCTGCTCTCCAGCTAAACTCTGGGTGCTTTGCACATGTTGCTTTGGCCTTTTTCAGCATGTTGCAAACTAGCGTCCATAGGCGCGTTTTACGCTGCACAAACGCCCGAACAACACGCCTATGGCGTTTCCCATTGAAGTCTATTGGAACCAAACGCTGGATAAACGCCCAAATTAACGCGAACATACTTGCCTATGCGTCGGACGTTTTTAGGCGCCTACGAACGCGCATTAAAACGCGCAAGTGTGAACCACCTCCATTGGAATGCATGGTTCCTGTACTGTTGTGCGTTTTTTTGCGCGTTCGAGCGGCGTTTTACGCGAAAGTGTGAACTGAGTGTTAGAGTATGACCACTGTTAGGATATTTCCATTTGGGTATATTTGATGCAGATTTTCCTTTGTGGAATTGGTGGTGGAAAAATACAAAGTGTTATACAGTAGCAGAAAAGTGGATGAGCTTCAAACACAAACAACATCCAAAATCTGCCCGGAATTTGCACAGATATTGAAATGCGTTTCAGATTTTAAATTCATGCTGTGAGTTTTCACTGTGCCTTTAACTCTTAACAGTGCATAGGATGAAATCTTCAGAAACGGCACATCAAAATCTGTGCAAAAAATCCATATGCTTTACACATTCATTGAGGAATTTGACATAGAGCTGGGGATTTTCAGATGCCTTTTAAGTTTCATGAGGACATAACCTAAAAGATCGTTGCTGCCTTTCTTCTTAATCATTAGTCTATTTACATCTGTTTCCACAGCCCACTCTTCTGCTATCTGTACACTATTCATATCCCTTGTAATAACTAGCTGTATTATTGACGAGTTTATAATTACCACATACATGATATGGAGCACTGGGACTTTCAAGACAGATTGACAAAATAAAAATTGAGTTTACAACTGTGATGTGACCTTTCCTTCCACATTAAATGATTCCTTGTTTTTTTTACATTTTTTTTCCTAATTTTAATTAGACCCCCACCCATTTAATGCTCTTGCTTTGATTTCTAGGACACTTATGCTTATTTTGTCCTAAAAGGATGTACATTGTTTTAGCTTAATAAACGCCAGACGAATCTTGGCTAGAGATCAGCAGTACCACCATCCTGATTGATGGACCTTTTCTCAAGGAGACGTTAATATGCACATGAAATGTCAATTCCCTGAAATAATTTGCTGAAGATTAGCTCCATGGTGATTTTATTTGATAAGAATAGGTATTAACATTACCTCAGTGGGCCTATTTGTAGCCTTACCCGCTGTATTGGTCATTTCCATAAAGATCAGTGAAGTGTGAATGATAAAATAGCGGAAGAAAGGACTCTATTGCTAATACCAGCTGTGACTGAATTCTGGATTTCAATGTGTTCTGGTGCCTTAATTTATTTCTCCATTACATTTACGACCTAGGACCTGGCTTTGCAGCTATCATTGTCAGCCTTTTGGCCTTCTAATTATGGTAAGCACAGCTTCTGAATATTAATTATAGTCACCATATTTCACCTCTGTATGTTACAAAGAGGCCATCTGATAGCTCATGTCTGCTAAGGGAGGAGTAGATTAACATAGCATATCCCTTTTGAGATGATATGGAGGATTTAGAACTGTAGGCACCAAATAGTACACCAGTGAAAAACATTGGAAAGCACCCAAAAGGCATTGTGGTTTGTAGAAGTTTATTTGATGGAATCTAGTTAATAGCGTTTACTCCCTGAGTAATCTAGCAGAAGATTCCACACAGACTACTATATATATATATATATATATATATATATTGTGGTAAGGTGCAAGGTACCGTTGTCGACGGGAGGTATGTGTCACTGAGGTTCCTGGCCTCGGTGAGGTAAGAGCCGGGTTTTTTGTGTCAGCAGCAGCTAGTGCTGCTTGACAATTTGATACTTAGTTTGGCTGCAAAGCCAATCTGGGCCGGCTCTTACTGGGAGTAGGCAAAGAGTTGGGTGGGTGCCTACTCCCCAACTTTATCCGGGCCTTTAAAAGGCAGCCTCCTCAGCAGCTGAGGGTGTGATTGTCCTGGAGCTGCTGTAAGGCTGCGGAATCATTTGAGTTTGGGAGTTCTCTGGGCTGGAAGCAAGAGCCCAGCAAGGAGGAGTGCAGACGGCCTGGAAGCCTGAAGGGGGAGATCCTGGCCAGACTGGGGGTAAACGTGTTGGTCCGGGCTCAGCGGGTCCACCAGTGGGACTTTAAAACGGCTGAACCCGCCAGGCCGCAGTACTATGAGTTGCTGCACAGGTTGCAAAAGTGGCTGCAGCCTGAGGTTCTAAGTCCGGCTGCTATGCTGGACCGTCTGCTGGCCGACATCTTTTGGAGGGCCCTGCCTTATCCCCTCCAGCACTGGGTCGGCCAGGCGTCTCCGGTATGTGCCCTGGAGATGGTCGACCTGGTGGAGCGTTACGAGGCCACCAGAAACCTGCAGGGGAGTCTTGCTGGGAAGGGGTCAGTCAAACCCGGAGGCCTCCACCCCAGTTCCGACGTCCGGCGACAGAGAGGACTGCACGGAATGTACCCCCTGCGGATCCACCTCCCGTGGTATGCTGGAGGTGTCAGGAGCCAGGCCACATCAGGGCCGACTGTCCGCATCGGGGTGAGCCGATGGAAGGGAACTACGGCTATCGCCACTCCCTGTATGCACGGAAGCTGTGTGAAACTGGCACCCGTGAGGTGCAGGACAATAACCATCTGTGTCAGGTAGAGGTGGGAGATTCTCTGGCGGTGGCCCTGCTGGACTCCGGGAGTCTAGTCTCCCTGGTAAGGGCTGCCCTGGTACGGCCTGTGGAGTATACCGGCCGTAAAATCGGGGTCCTGTGCATCCACGGAGACCTAAAAGACTACCCCACTGCACTAGTGACTTTGTCCACAGCGGCTGGTAAATGGACCCACGAGGTGGCTGTCACTACTAAACTCCTACACGAACTGATACTTGGGAGGGACTTCCCAGGTTTTCCGGCGCTGTGGCCGGCAATAAAGGTATCTGATGGACCCGAGACAGGGGTAACCCTAGTAGAGTGGCCTGATACCACTGGAAGGCCCGAACCCTGGGAGCCCGAATCTGAAGGGCCAGCGGTAGGGGTGACCACTGCTCCAGCGGTAGAGGGGGAGACAACCCCACTGAGTGTAATGGTGGGAGACACGGAGGACTTTCCACCGGGACCTGAGTTGGCAGACCTCAATGTCTCCGGGGAAAATTTTGGGACCGCACAACACCGGGACCAAACCCTAACCAGGGCCTGGGAAAGTGTTGTAATGATTGATGGTAAACCCCAGAAACCTGGGGCTGAGTTAATGTTCCCACGATTTATTGTTCTTCAGGATATGTTGTATCGGGTGAACCAAATCCGAGGTGAGCCCGTTGAACAGTTGATGGTGCCCACCGCATATCGCAAGCTTGTTATGGAGCTTGCCCACCAACATGTTCTTGGGGGACACATGGGGTGGCAGAAAACGCAGGACCGCGTACTACAGCGATTTTACTGGCCCGGTTTGTTTAAGGAAGTAGAGGAGTTCTGTAAGTCCTGTCCGACCTGTCAGGTAAATAGCCCCCAGCCGCATTACAGAAGTCCTCTGGTCCCTCTGCCAATAATTGAGGTCCCATTCGAGCGTATTGCCATGGATCTGGTCGGACCCGTACCGAAGTCTGCTAGGGGTCACCAACATATCCTGGTGATTCTGGACTATGCTACTCGATATCCAGAGGCGGTGCCTCTGCGACATACCTCGGCTAAGCTCATTGCAAAAGAGTTAATGAAAATGTTTTCCCGTGTGGGCCTGCCAAAAGAGATTCTGACCGACCAAGGGACCCCTTTTATGTCCAAAGTTATGAGGGAACTGTGTAAATTGTTGCGTATAAAGCAGTTACGGACGTCCGTTTACCATCCGCAAACAGACGGTCTTGTCGAAAGGTTTAACCAAACTCTAAAAATATGTTAAAAGGGTGGTGTCCAGAGATGGGAAGGACTGGGACCTGCTTCTGCCCTATCTCATGTTCGCCGTGCGAGAGGTGCCCCAGGCCTCTACTGGGTTCTCGCCCTTCGAACTGCTTTATGGCAGACACCCTCGGGGCCTGTTGGATATCGCCAAGGAAGCGTGGGAACAACAGCCTGTCCCCCACAAAAGTGTCATTGAGTATGTCACCCAGATGCAGGAACGGATGGAAAGGGTGTTGCCGCTGGTCCGGGAGCATATGGAGGCAGCGCAGCAAGCCCAGAGTAGGGTGTATAATCGTCAGGCTCGAGTGCGGGACTTCAATCCGGGAGATCGGGTTTTGGTTCTGGTACCCACCCTTGACAGCAAGTTCCTAGCTAGGTGGCAGGGCCCCTATGAGGTTATCGAGAAAGTAGGGGAAGTAAATTACAAAGTACACCAGCCAGGGCGGCGCATGCCGGAGCAGGTGTACCACGTGAATTTACTGAAGCCGTGGAAAGACAGGGACACGGCCGACGACAACAGCCCCCGGCCAGGGCTTCTAGGTGACAAGGGTCCAGCCCCACAGTTCGAGGCCTGCGAAGCGGTAGCCACGGTAAAAATTGCAGACAGCCTGTCTTCCAAACAAGTTCAGGAAGTCAGGGAGTTGGTCAGTCGGAACACGGATGTGTTCTCGGACCTCCCTGGCCGCACGTCTCTCATCCAACATGACATCGTCACTGAGCCTCAGGCCAAAATCCGGTTAAAACCATACCGGGTACCCGAGGCTCGGCGACGGGCCATCGCGGAGGAAGTGCAATTAATGTTGAAGCTTGATGTCATTGAGGAATCGAAAAGTGAGTGGGCCAGTCCCATAGTTGTAATACCCAAGCCGGATGGGACGTTGCGGTTCTGCAACGATTTTCGCAAATTAAATGAAGTGTCCAAGTTCGATGCGTATCCCATGCCCCGGGTAGACGAGCTTGTTGAGAATTTAGGGCAGGCCCGTTATTTTTCTGTGCTAGACCTCACTAAAGGATACTGGCAAGTACCCTTAACGGAGGCGGCCAAGGAAAAACGCTTTGTTACCCGCAGGGCCTGTATCATTACAAGGTGTTACCCTTTGGCCTGCATGGCGCCCCGCCACCTTCCAAAGGTTAATGGATATTGTGCTGCGACCTCATCGTCGGTACGCCTCGGCCTACTTAGATGATGTAATCATCCACAGCACCGACTGGGAAAGCCATTTGCCCAAAGTGCAGGACTGTAGTAGATGCCCTGAGGAAAGCTGGTCTAACCGCCAATCCAAAGAAGTGTGCGATTGGGTTGGAAGAGACCAAATATCTGGGATATGTCATTGGGCGGGGAGTCATCAAACCTCAGGTAACTAAGGTAGAGGCCATTCGTAATTGGCCCCGACCGGTCACCACCAGGCAGGTAAAGTCCTTCCTGGGAATTGTAGGGTACTACATGCGGTTTGTGCCCCACTTTGCCACAATAGCAGCGCCGTTGACAGACCTGTTGAATGGGTGAAAGACGGGGAAGGTTAGCTGGAATGAGAAGGCGGAGGAGGCTTTCTCCGCGTTGAAGTCGGTCCTGTGTGGGTCCCAGGTTTTGGTGACACCCGACTTCAACAGGGAGTTCGTCGTTCAGACGGATGCCTCGGAGGTAGGTCTCGGTGCAGTACTGTCTCAGGAAGTCAATGGGGAAGAACATCATGTTGTCTTCCTGAGCCGTAAACTCACCCCAGCCGAGACCAGGTATAGTATAGTGGAGAGGGAGTGCCTGGCCATCAAGTGGGCACTCGAATCTCTCCGCTATTACCTGTTAGGGAGGAGGTTCCGTCTGGTGACCGACCATTCCCTTCTCAAGTGGATGAGCCAGGCCAAGGAGAGGAATGCTCTGGTCACCAGGTGGTTCCTGTCCTTGCAAAATTTCAAATTTTCGGTGGAACACAGGGCAGGCCGCTTGCAGGGTAACGCAGATGCCCTGTCCCGCGTCCACTGCCTCACATGTGTTCACCCCCTCAGGGTTGAACAAAGGGGGGTATGTGGTAAGGTGCAAGGTACCGTTGTCGACGGGAGGTATGTGTCACCGAGGTTCCTGGCCTCGGTGAGGTAAGAGCCGGGTTTTTTGTGTCAGCAGCAGCTAGTGCTGCTTGACAATTTGATACTTAGTTTGGCTGCAAAGCCAATCCGGGCCGGCTCTTACTGGGAGTAGGCAAAGAGTTGGGTGGGTGCCTACTCCCCACGGTCCAGGCCGGACTTTATCCGGGCCTTTAAAAGGCAGCCTCCTCAGCAGCTGAGGGTGTGATTGTCCTGGAGCTGCTGTAAGGCTGCGGAATCATTTGAGTTTGGGAGTTCTCTGGGCTGGAAGCAAGAGCCCAGCAAGGAGGAGTGCAGACGGCCTGGAAGCCTGACGTCGCTTGTCTTGCGGCTGGACTGATAGCCAGGTGCGAACCTGCACCTAAAACCTCCCAGGTGACTGGAGCCTGTTTTGGACTGTCTTGTTTTTCCTCATGATTTCTTATGTGTGTGAACTAACACCAAGAGACTGTTTATTGTTTATTTTGTGCAAAGAGTGAATAAAACACTGGTTATTGCACTTTCTGGACTCCTTGTTTGCCTCTGTACTGCACCCGCACCGCTATCTACCAGAGCGACTCCCCACAATATATATATATATATATATATATATATATATATATATATATATTGTGGTAAGGTGCAAGGTGTCATATGCGATGGCAGGTACGTGTCACCGAGGTTGCTGGCCTCGGTGAGGTGAGAGCCGGGTTTTTGTCTGCAGCAGCTAGTGCTGTTTGACTCTTTTAAATAGCATGGCTGCAAAGCCGATCCGGGCCGGCTCTTACTGGGAGCAGCTAAAGAGTAGGGTGGGTGGCTGCTCCCACGGTCCAGTCCGAGTTTTGGGCTGAGTATAAAACACAGCCATCAGCTGTGTCTGAGGTGATTATCCTGGAGCTGCTAACAGGGCTGAGGAGTTCTCTGTGCTGGAGGACGGAGCTCAGCAAGGTGGTGTTTCCCTGCAACCTGAAGGAGGAATCGCCTGCGGCTGAACCGACTGCTAGGTGTGAACCCGCACTTAAACCACCCAAGGTGACTGGACCCTGTGTTGGCCTGTTTTTGGTTTTGCCACATGATTTCTGTTGTGTGTGAACTGTCACCAAGAGACTGTTTTCATTTCTGGTGGGCAAGTGTGAATAAAACACTGTTTGATGCACAATCTGGACTCCTTGTTTTGCCTCTAAACTGCACCCGCACCGCTGTCTACCAGAGCGACTCCCCACATTTGGTGGAGGATGCGGGCATGCGCAGTGAGGCTGGCGTGAACGCCGAACTTTGTTTTTGCTGAGCAAAAGTGAATGTCCTATATTAAGCCGGCAAAGTTGCAGCCTGTGATCCCCGACAAAATGGAGGCGGCTGTGAAAGCCCTCATAGAGGCTAACGTGCAGCAGCGGGAGACCAACCAGCTACTGCTACAGCACGTGATGGCGTTGCAAGCGGCAGGAGCGTCCCACCGCGTCCACGATGCCCGGAAAGCTGTCCGTGCCGCGATCCCTAAGATGACCCCCTCGGATGATGTGGAGACCTATCTGGCGGTGTTCGAGAAGGTGGCCGTGAGGGAGAAATTACCCCGAGAACAGTGGGCAGAGGTCGTCGCTCCGTTCCTGGCGTCTGGACCCCAGCAAGTATTTTTGACCTCCCAGATGACCAAGCAGCTGACTACCCGACTGTGAAAGGTGAGATCCTGGCAAGACTGGGGGTGAATGTTTTGGTCCGGGCTCAGCGTGTCCATCAGTGGGACTTTAACGTGGCTGAACCCGCCAGGCCACAATACTATGACTTGCTACAACGGTTGCAAAAATGGCTGCAGCCAGACATACTGACTCCCACTGCTATGCTCGACCGTCTGTTAGCCGATGTCTTCTGGAGGGCTTTGCCTTACCCTCTCCAGCACTGGATCGGCCAGGTATCGCCCACCAATGCCCTGGAGATGGTCGACCTGGTGGAGCGGTACGAGGCCACCAGAAACCTGCAGGGGAGTCTTGCTGGGAAGGGGTCAGTCAAACCCCGGAGGCCTCTGCCCCAGTTCCGACGTCCGGCGACAGAGCGGCCTGTACGGAATATACCCCCTGCGAGTCCGCCTCCCGTGGTATGCTGGAGGTGTCAGGAGCCAGGCCACATCAGGGCCGACTGTCCGCATCGGGATGAGCCGATGGAGGTGAACTACGGGGTCGCCACTCCTTGTATGCACGGAAGCTGTGCGCAACTGGCACCTGTGAGGTGCAAGACCATAACCACCTGTGTCAGGTAGAGGTGGGAGATTCGCTGGCGGTGGCTCTGCTGGACTCCGGGAGTTTAGTCTCCTGGTAAGGGCTGCCCTTGTACGGCCTGTGGAGTATACTGGCCGTAAGTTGGGGTCCTGTGCATCCACGGAGACCTGAAAGACTACCCCACTGCACTAGTGACTTTGTCCACAGCGGCTGGTAGGTGGACCCACGAGGTGGCTGTCGCTACTAAACTCCCACATGAACTAATACTTGGGAGGGACTTCCCGGTTTTCCGGCGCTGTGGCCGGCAATAAAGGTATCTGAGGGACCCGAGACAGGGGTGACCCTAATAGAGTGGCCTGATACCGCTGGAAGGCCAGAACCCTGGGAGCCCGAGTCTGAAGGGCCGGCGGTAGGGGTGACCACTGCTCCAGCGGTAGAGGGGGAGACAACCCCACTGAGTGTAATGGTGGGAGACACGGAGGACTTGCCACCGGGACCTGAGTTGGCAGACCTCAATGTCTCCGGGGAAAATTTTGGGACCGCACAACACCGGGACCAAACCCTAACCAGGGCCTGGGAGAATGTGCTGGAAATTGATGGTAAACCCCAGAAACCAGGGGCTGAATTAATGTTCCCACGATTTATTGTTCTACAGGATATGTTGTATCGGGTGAACCAAGTCCGAGGTGAACCTGTTGAACAGTTGGTGGTGCCCACAGCGTATCGCAAGCTTGTCATGGAGCTTGCCCACCAACATGTTCTTGGGGACACCTGGGGTGGCAGAAAACCCAGGACCGCATACTGCAGCGGTTTTATTGGCCCAGTGTGTTCAAGGAGGTAGAAAATTATTGTAAGTCCTGTCCAACCTGTCAGATAACTAGCCCCAGCCTCATTTCCGTAGTCCTCTGGTACCTCTGCCAATTATTGAAGTACCGTTTGAGCGAATCGCTATGGATTTAGTTGGGCCTGTACCAAAGTCTGCCAGGGGCCACCAGCACATTCTGGTAGTTCTCGACTATGCCACTCGGTATCCGGAGGCGGTGCCTCTGCGACATACCTCAGCTAGGCTCATTGCCAAAGAGTTAATGGAGATGTTTTCCCGTGTGGGCCTGCCAAAGAGGTTCTGACAGACCAAGGGACCCCTTTTATGTCCAAAGTAATGAAGGAACTGTGTAAATTGTTGCGTATAAAGCAGTTACGGACGTCCGTTTACCATCCGCAAACAGACGGTCTTGTTGAGAGGTTTAACCAAACTCTAAAAAATATGTTAAAAAGGGTGGTGTCTAGAGATGGGAAGGACTGGGACCTGCTTCTGCCCTATCTCATGTTCGCAGTGCGAGAGGTACCCCAGGCCTCTACTGGGTTCTCGCCCTTCGAACTGCTTTATAGCGAGACACCCTCGGGGCCTGTTGGATATCGCCAAGGAAGCATGGGAACAACAGCCTGTCCCCCACAAAAGTGTCATTGAGTATGTCACCCAGATGCAGGAACGGATAGAAAGGGTGTTGCCGCTGGTCCGAGGAGCATATGGAGGCAGCGCAACAAGCCCAGAGTAGGGTGTACAATCGTCAGGCTCGGGTGCGGGACTTCAATCCGGGAGATCGGGTTTTGGTTCTGGTACCCACCCTTGACAGCAAATTCCTAGCTAGGTGGCAGGGCCCCTATGAGGTGATCGAGAAAGTAGGGAAGTAAATTACAAAGTACACCAGCCAGGGCGGCGCAAGCCGGAGCAGGTGTACCACGTGAATTTACTTAAGCCGTGGAAAGATAGGGACACAGCCGGCGACCACAGCCCCCGGCCAGGGCTTCTAGGTGAAAAGGGTCCAGCCCCACAGTTCGAGGCCTGTGAAGCAGTAACCACGGTAAAATTGCAGACAGCCTGTCTTCCAAACAAGTTCAGGAAGTCAGGGAGTTCATCAGTCGGAACACGGATGTGTTCTCGGACCTCCCTGGCCGCACGTCTCTCATCCAACATGACATCGTCACTGAGCCTCAGGCCAAGATCCGGTTAAAACCATACCGGGTACCCGAGGCTCGGCGGCGGGCCATCGCGGAGGAAGTACAGTTAATGTTGAAGCTCGAGGTCATTGAGGAGTCGAAAAGTGAGTGGGCCAGTCCCATAGTCCTAATACCCAAGCCGGATGGGACGTTGCGGTTCTGCAACGACTTTCGCAAGTTAAATGAAGTATCCAAGTTTGTCGCGTATCCCATGCCCCGAGTAGGCGAGCTGGTTGAAAGTTTAGGACAAGCCCGTTATTTTTCTGTGCTGGACCTCACTAAAGGGTACTGGCAGGTACCCTTAACGGAGTCGGCTAAGGAAAAACCGCATTTGTTACCCCGCAGGGCCTGTATCACTACAAGGTGTTACCCTTTGGCCTGCATGGCGCCCCGCCACTTTCCAAAGGTTAATGGACATAGTGCTGCGACCACATCGTCGGTACGCCTCGGCCTACTTAGATGATGTAGTCATCCACAGCACCGACTGGGAAAGCCATTTGCCCAAGGTGCAGGCGGTAGTGGATGCCCTGAGGAAAGCCGGACTGACCGCTAACCCAAAGAAGTGCTCCATAGGGTTAGAGGAGACAAAATATCTGGGATATATAATTGGGCGGGAGTCATCAAACCTCAGGTAACTAAGGTAGAGGCCATTCGTAACTGGCCCCGACCGGTCACCACCAGGCAGGTAAAGTCGTTCCTGGGGATTGTAGGTTACTACATGAGGTTTGTGCCCCACTTTGCCACAATAGCAGCGCCATTGACAGACCTGTTGAAGGGGCGAAAGTCTGGGAGGGTTAGCTGGAGTGAGAAGGCGGAGGAGGCTTTCTCCGCGTTGAAGTCGGCCCTGTGTGGGTCCCCGGTTTTGGTGACACCCGACTTCAACAAGGAGTTTGTCGTACAGACCGACGCCTCGGAGGTAGGCCTCGGTGCGGTACTGTCGCAGGAGGTCAACGGGGAAGAACATCCCGTTGTCTTCCTGAGCCGTAAGCTCAGTCCCGCCGAGTCCAGATATAGTATAGTGGAGAGGGAGTGCCTGGCTATCAAGTGGGCACTCGAATCTCTCCGCTACTACCTGTTAGGGAGGAGGTTCTGTCTGGTGACCGACCATTCCCCTCAAATGGATGAGTCAGGCCAAGGAGAGGAATGCTCGGGTCACCAGGTGGTTCCTATCTCTTCAAAATTTCAAGTTTTCCGTGGAACACAGGGCAGGCCGCTTGCAGGGCAACGCAGATGCCCTGTCCCGCGTCCACTGCCTCACGTGTGTTCACCCCTCAGGGTTGAACAAAGGGGGTATGTGGTAAGGTGCAAGGTGTCATATGCGATGGCAGGTACGTGTCACCGAGGTTGCTGGCCTCGGTGAGGTGAGAGCCGGGTTTTTGTCTGCAGCAGCTAGTGCTGTTTGACTCTTTTAAATAGCATGGCTGCAAAGCCGATCCGGGCCGGCTCTTACTGGGAGCAGCTAAAGAGTAGGGTGGGTGGCTGCTCCCCACGGTCCAGTCCGAGTTTTGGGCTGGGTATAAAACACAGCCATCAGCTGTGTCTGAGGTGATTATCCTGGAGCTGCTAACAGGGCTGAGGAGTTCTCTGTGCTGGAGGACGGAGCTCAGCAAGGTGGTGTTTCCCTGCAACCTGAAGGAGGAATCGCCTGCGGCTGAACCGACTGCTAGGTGTGAACCCGCACTTAAACCACCCAAGGTGACTGGACCCTGTGTTGGCCTGTTTTTGGTTTTGCCACATGATTTCTGTTGTGTGTGAACTGTCACCAAGAGACTGTTTTCATTTCTGGTGGGCAAGTGTGAATAAAACACTGTTTGATGCACAATCTGGACTCCTTGTTTTGCCTCTAAACTGCACCCGCACCGCTGTCTACCAGAGCGACTCCCCACATTATATACATATATATATACATATATACACGCACACACACACACTGAGGAAATCCATGGCACTCCTCTGTAAAACATGAAATAATGTGTCCTTTAGGCCTCCTGCACATGACCGTATGGCTTTTTCGGTGTTTTACGGTCCGTTTATAACGGATCCATGGTTCCGTCTTTAGTTTCCGTTGTGTTTCCGTTTCTGTTCCGTTGTTCTGTTCCGTTTTTCCATATGGCATATACAGTATACAGTAATTCCATAATAAAAATTGGTCTGGTCTTAAAATTTTCAATAGATTGTTCAGCAAAAACGGAACGGATACGGAAGACATACGGATGCCTTTCCGTATGCTTTCTGTTTTCTTTGCGGACCCATTGACTTGAATGGAGCCACTGAACGTGATTTGCGGACAACAATAGGACATGTTCTATATTTAAACAGAACGGAAAAACGGAAACGGAAGGCATACGGAGACACTTCAGTATTTTTTGCAGACCCAAGTGAATGGTTCAGTATACTGTCAGTATACTGAACTGAAAAAACTGCCAGTATAAGGTCCACAAAATACTGTCCTGTGCATGAGGCTTTATTCACACACCGGAGGACATACCGGGAGAACGGAGCGGCGCCCAGGGATAATAGTAAATGCAGTGAGATCCCTGAGCGCCGCTCAACATGTTGGTATACTTAGTTTATATTTTTTATTCTAATGAAAGGTCCTCTTTAAATTCACTTATTATAATAGCTGGAATGATAGGATAACATTAGTATCCATATACAATGAATTAAGTCCCTCCATTGAACGCATAGTAAAGAAACATTGGGGTATCTTGAAGAACAGCTATCCATCAATAGCTGCTTTCAGAGATCCCCCAATGATGGCGTACAAGGGATCACGCAGCATTACACTGGGTTCAGACCTGAGCGTTTTGAAGCCTAGCGTTTATGGTGCGTTCAAGACTGGCGTGTAGGCGCGTTTTTTTCAAGCGTTTTGGTAAATAGTGTAGGCGCGTTTGACGCGCGTTTATGTGATTGACTGCATAGTTGGCCAATGACCAAACAGCCCTCCCTATATAGTTTGGCCAATCTGAGGTGTGAATTTTGAAAAACGCGCGTCCATAGGCGCGTTTTACGCAGCACAACGCTAACAACACGCCTATCGCGTTCCCATTGAATTCTATTAGCACCAAACGCTCGAAAAAAGCCCGAATTAACGCGAACATAGTTGCCTATGCGTCGGACGTTTATAGGCGCCTATGAACGCGCATAAAAACGCGCAAGTGTGAACCACCCTCATTGGAATGCATGGTTCCTTTACTGTTGTGCGTTTTTATGTGCGTTCAAAAACGGCGTTTTACGCGAAAGTGTGAACTGAGGGTAAGGGACAGAGTAGTAAGTTCTGCAGTATATGAAAGTGGAGGCATGAGACAGTAATTTCTTAGACCATTGTGTACAGGCTGTTTTCCTTGTTTAGGATGTGTAAGGGCCCTATTTTTATACATCCTATAACAAATGAGAGGTTTTATATTGAACATTATTTTATGTGTGATTCATCTTGGGAGATTTATGTACTATGGTGCCTTTGTAAAATGTTATATGTAGGAGAGACCACTTGTAATATAAAAACAAGATTGAACAACCATAGATATACCATTAGAAACAAGAGAAGGGATTTACCAGTGTCAAAACATTTTGCCCAAAAAAAATGTAAGGAAAGTGAATTGAGGTTCATGATTATGGACCACATCAAAATTAGTGATGAGAGGCAGGGGCAATATTCGAATTTGCGATATTTTGCAAATATTTGGGCGAATATTCGGCATATATTGGAAAATTCGCGAATTGGTAATCTCCAGTCATTATTTTCTTGATTGCGAAAATTCGCATATAAAAATTTGCATAAAATTTGCATAAAAATTTGCATAAACTGTTTTTTAAAAGATACGTCATGACGTATCTTTTAAATACCAGTTTAAGCAAATTTTTATGCAAATTTTATGTGAATTTTTATATGCGACTTTTCGCACTCAAGAAAATAATGACATTTTCTTGGTTGCAAAAATTTGCATATAAAAATTTGCATAAAAATTCGCATAAATTGGTATTAAAAAAAACAATATTCACGATTGCAAATGTATTTCGCGATATTCTAAATATTCGCGAATTCTCCAAGTGCCGATATTCGCGATTTGAATTCGCAATTCGAAAAATACCAAAAGGAGGTGGAGATAGATTACCTCTGTTAAAGAAAAGGGAGTTGAGGTGGATTTTCTGCCTGGACTCACTAAAACCAAAAGGTCTAAATGTAGATTTTAGAGTGACGGGGGGGATGATGAGCTAGGGTGTCCGACTCCACGACCCTGTCTTTTACACATTCCAGCTATTATAATAAGTGAATGTAATACACTGTACTTGCTGGCATAAATATTACTGTATAAATAATTGTATTTATTAATGATTAATTTGTTATGATCCTTATTTTGTAGATAATTCTCACAGAAGATGGAAAGCATAGGACTTTTACAACGGCTGAACATAATAAATTATGGTTGGGGTGAACCCAACGGAGTAATCCACATTAGAACTAATGCCCGTGAGGGGTTTAATATATAATTGTACTCATCCATTATAGTGTGCACGCTGTATCCCACCTGTTTAGGGGGCGCTGCGGGTACACTCATAGGAATGGAGATCGTGACCCCGGTAATATTTGTGTAGTCTGCTAATTTAACTGGAGACTGATGTTCTACCTGAATTACGCATATCTGTCTATTTGCCTATTAGTTTCAAAAACAGGTTAGATTGTGTGCTATTTCTATAGAGCATGTTGTTACGGACGTGACAATACAAATATGACTATTTTTGGGGGGTTTGTTTCAGTTTTACATAATAAAGCATTTTTGAAAAAAAAGATTTTTTAGTGGCTTCGCATTCTTAAAGCCATAGTTTATTTTTTAATTTTTGGGCGATTGTCCTATGTAGGGTCTCATTTTTTGCGGGATGAGATGATGGTTTGAAAATATACTATTTTGGGGTGCATATGACTTTTTGATCGCTTGCTATTAAACTTTTTGTGATGTAAGGTGACAAAAAATGGCTTTTTTGACAACATTTTTATTTTTTATGTTTACGGCATTCACCTGATGGGTTAGGTTATGATATATTGTTATAGAGCAGGTCCTTACAGACGCGACAATACATAATATGTATACTTTTTTTATTTATTTAGGTTTTACACAATAATATCCTTTTTTAAACAAAAAAAAACATGTTTTAGTATCTCCATAGTCTGAGAGCCATATTTTTTTCAGTTTTTAGGCAATTGTCTCAGGTTGTTTATCATTTTTGTGGGATGAGGTGATGGTTAGATTGGCACTATTTGCGGGGTCATATGACTTTTTGATCGCTTGCTATTACACTTTTTGTGATGCAAAGTGACAAAAAAATGGCTTTTTTTACAACGTTTCTTTTTTTATGTTTATGGCGTTCACCTGAGGGGTTAGGTCATGTTATATTTTTATAGAGCAAGTCCTAATGGATGCGACGATACTTAATATGTCTACTTTCTATTTTTTCTTTTTTACATTTAACACTGAAAAGCATTTTTGAAACAAAAAAATCATGTTTTAGTCTGAGAGCCATAGTTTTTTTTATTTTTTGGGCAATTGTTTTAGGTAGGGGCTCATTTTTTTCAGAATTTGTTGCTTCTGAAAGAGTCCTGTTTCCATGGCAACCATCACCCGCTGCCAGAACTGTTTAAGTTCTCCAAGGCATTGCTCCCGGTTAGCCAGAATCCTACTCTGCACTGATGAGGGGCAACACCCTGAAACAGCTGTCTGTGGATGGCTAACTGACTTAGGTTTTCCCCGTCACATCCCTAAAGCTTGTAAAAAAAGCGGGATCTTGACATAGGGTCCACTTAATATGGTGGATTTGGTGATCTCTGTAATGGAGACACCCCTTTGCACTGGTTTTCCTTCCTTTGAGGGATATCTGGCTTTCATTGTGTTGTAGACCCAATACTGGGGCTCCACATTTATTTTACCCATGGGAGAGGGAGGGAGCTCCCTCCCTGTTAACCCCTTCCATACAGCGGTCTGTAAGGACGGCGGTATGGAAGGGGTTAAATGGCTGGCATCTTCAGCACAGATGCCAGCCGTTTCTATTAGAGTGTGAGCAGTGTGCTGACACTCTGATAGATCCACTATACCACCAACGATGTTACAGAGGAGGCAGGCGGGGGATTGCTATTGCGATCCCACCTGCCACACCACCCGCCTCCCGTAACCACCGCCCCTGCACCCCGCAGCCACAATATAATTGGGGGCTGCAGAGGGGTTAAAATTTACCACTTCAAGGATAAGTTCCAGGTTGCCTCCTCTCATTTACTTCCCTTTCAGCAAATGAGAGCTTACTGCAGGGCACAGTCAGAGAGACTAGGAGAAGTGGAAAGACTGCAATGGTTCAAGAGACTTAAGGGAGAGGACACCAGCGTGCGCACTCTGTCAGACCTCTATAAAAGGATCCATAACACAAAGAACATTAGTGTCTTCAGCTTTCTCACACTGGAGGAGAGAGATGGACTCTCCTGACTTAACCAAGAAAATGAGAGATGGATACGAATATGTAAGGTCGGCTGTGTATAATGAACAATGGAGGGAAACACACTTACGCTTATTGCATAAAGCGACCTATGCTTTCGACTTGTCCTATAGAGATGCTCCTGCTCACTATCTCCACCACTGCCCCAAATGTCTCCTACCAAAAGCATCTCTGCTGCATAGTATATGGGAATGTCCGCAGCTAAATCAGGTCTGGAGTGGGGGAATAGATTATATAAAGACGGTATGGGATATTGAGGTTTCCTTGGAACCATTACAATGTATCTTCCATTACATCCCATGCGACCAATCCAATCTTTCGAGTAAGGGAGTAGCGGTGAAAGGGGTACACATCGTGCTTATGGCCATCAAGAAAGCGATCCTGAGACACTGGATTGTCTCAATAGACCCTTCGGGGTGGGAGGAGGTAGTTGGTATTATGAAAGGGGTGCTTTACCTGGAAAGGTTAGACATGGAAAGTAACAAAGAGAAGCGAATCAAAGCTTTTATGGCAAAATGGAGAAAATTCATTGAACATGTTCTGTCTCCAGAAGAAATTAAGGAGTTTATGGCACCCTTTCAATCCACAAAATGGTTTTTGGAAGCATAGCAAGGGGGCACTTTAGGTAGATTGGATCCTTAGCTGGTAATACGATCTAGATCTCAATTTGGTAATCGGAATATATTGGAAACTATGAAACATAGAAGAATTTGGATAATTCACAGGTCTGGGATGGGGGATGCTAAATGTGGGGCTATGAGAGGGAAGAGGGGGGTTGTTATACTTGAGTTATCAATATAATGGGCTAGGGGGATGAAAATTGAAAAATGTTTTTTGGGCCAAGCAAATTATTGTATTACTGTAAGTGAACCCCCGCTCCACTGAATGTTGACGTGAACAGGGAGACTTTAATGTATGACTCTGTATCTTTTGTGACATGCATGAGGGTCCAATAAAAAAGAAGTTAAATTTTATTTTTTTTTACCACTTTAGGGGCATTTAGACCTCTGATCCCCGGGGTGACAGAACGCGGGGATCAGAGATCGCGAAAAGAGCTGCAAACCGTAGGTCTGAAATGCCAACATAAAACAGACATATGGGGAATGATGACTGATAAGTTTTTATGAGGAATTACTATCTGTCTTAAAAGTAGAGAAATTCAATTTTAGAAGTTTGTGAATTTTTCCAAATTTTTTGTAAATTTGGGATTTTTTTAAATAATTAAATGAAAAATATATTGACTCAAATTTAGCACTGTTGTGAAGTACAATATTTCACAAGAAAACTGTTTCAGAATGTCTTGTATAAGTAAAAGTATTCCAAGGTTATTACCACATAAAGTGACATGTCGGATTTGCAAAAAATGGCCTGGACAGGAAGGTGAAAACTCGCCATTGGTAGAAAGGGTTAAACCAGGCATACTGCCTGGTAGGGTTGAGGCAATACCTTTCTTTTGTCATATTGAAAATTAGCATGTTGGAGCACCAGGGCACGGGGTCTAAATTCTTGAAGCACTGCTTTTGTTCTCTGGACACTTCACCTTTCCCTTGATTAACAGGGCTAGACATCAGCATGCTGAGGGCAGAACTGTATCCTAGAGCTGTGTTCTAGCATGTACATCATATAAACATTGCTTGCTATAGCCGTACCATGTTGAGAATAGAGATTTTCTAGATGTAGAAAGCTAATACATATTAATGGTTTAATCAAAGGCTCAATATAGGATTATAAAGACAACTGTAATATGCATTGGCTTTCAAAGTGTAGAAAAGAAAACCATTTCTCTCAATATGATAAGGCTGGAGCCTGGAGTTTAGTGGTCAGCCTTGCATATACTGTAGATGTCCCAGGTGAGACTTCTAGATTGTTCTCTTAAGATATTTCTTTTTCTCCCTCATTTAACCCATAATAAAAAGGCTATAGCCTTATTTTAATGACAATAATAATATACTAGAAAGCTAATACATATTTGTACATTATATAATTCTGGGCTCCTGTGAACAAGACAGACATACCAGAGCTGGAGAGGTTTCAGAGGAGGGCAACTAAAGTAATAACTTTACAATAACCAGAAATATTATAAGAACGAGGGTTATTAAAAAAAAGACGACTAAGGGGAGATCTAAAAACCATGTATAAGTATATCAGGGAGCAGTACAGAGATCTCTCCCATCATCTATTCATACACAGGACTGTCACTGTAATGAGGGGACATCCTATACATCTGGAGGAAAAAAAGGTTTGTACACAAACATAGAAGAGGATTCTTTACAGTAAAAGAAGTGAGACTATGGACCTCTGAGGAAGTGGTAAATTCATTAAAGGAGTTCAAAAGGGGCCTGGATGTACAGGGTGGGCCATTTATATGGATACACCTTAATAAAATGGGAATGGTTGGTGATATTAACTTCCTGTTTGTGGCACATTAGTATATGTGAGGGGGGAAACTTTTCAAGATGGGTGGTGACCATGTCGGTCATTTTGAAGCCAACTTTTGTTTTTTCAATAGGAAGAGGGTCATGTGACACATCAAAGTTATTGGGAATTTCACAAGAAAAACAATGGTGTGCTTGGTTTTAACATAACTTTATTCTTTCATGAGTTATTTACAAGTTTCTGACCACTTATAAAATGTGTTCAATGTGCTGCCCATTGTGTTGGATTGTCAATGCAACCCTCTTCTCCCACTCTTCACACACTGATAGCAACACCGCAGGAGAAATGCTAGCACAGTCTTCCAGTATCCGTAGTTTCAGGTGCTGCACATCTCGTATCTTCACAGCATAGACAATTGCCTTCAGATGACCCCAAAGATAAAAGTCTAAGGGGGTCAGATCGGGAGACCTTGGGGGCCATTCAACTGGCCCACGACGACCAATCCACTTTCCAGGAAACTGTTCATCTAGGAATGCTCGGACCTGACACCCATAATGTGGTGGTGCACCATCTTGCTGGAAAAACTCAGGGAACGTGCCAGCTTCAGTGCATAAAGAGGGAAACACATCATCATGTAGCAATTTCGCATATCCAGTGGCCTTGAGGTTTCCATTAATGAAGAATGGCCCCACTATCTTTGTACCCCATATACCACATCATACCATCAAGTTCCAACAGTCTTGGAGGGATCTATCCAATGTGGGTTAGTGTCAGATCAAGAGCGGTGGTTTTGTTTGTCAACTTCACCATTCACATACTAGTTTGCCTCATCACTGAACAAAATCTTCTGCATAAACTGAGGGTCCTGTTCCAATTTTTGTTTTGCCCATTTTGCAAATTCAGTGCGCCAATCTTAGTCATCCTCGTTGAGATGCTGCAGTAGCTGGAGTTTGTAAGGGTGCCATTTGTGAGTAGCTAATATACGCCGAAGGGATGTTCGACTAATGCCACTCTCCAGGGACATGCGGCGAGTGGTACGCTGTGGGCTCCTGCTGAATGAAGCTAGGACAGCCACTTATGTTTCTTCATTAGTGACAGATTTCATGCATCCACATTTTGGCGAACCCAACACTGAACCAGTTTCACGAAACTTAGCAAGCAGTTTGCTAACTGTAGCATGGGAGATGGGTGGTCTCGTAGGGTGTCTTGCATTGAAATCTGCTGCAATGACCCGGTTACTGCGTTCACCAGACATCAACACAATTCATATCCGCTCCTCACGTGTTAACCTCATGTCACTGGCGAACCGACATGTCAATGGCTGTAAACAAAGAGAAACTTGTAAATAACTCATGAAAGTATAAAGTTACGTTAAAACCAAGAACACCATTGCTTTTCTTGTGAAATTCCAAATAAGTTTGATGTGACCCTCTTCCTATTGAAAAAACTAAAGTTGGATTCAAAATGGCTGACTTTAAAATGGCCGCCATGGTCACCACCCATCTTGAAAAGTTTCCCCCCTCACATATACTAATGTGCCACAAACAGGAAGTTAATATCACCAACCATTCCCATTTTATTAAGGTGTATCCATATAAATGGCCCACCCTGTATTTCTTCTGGAGTGTAATAATATTGCAAGTTATAGTTACTAAATTTCTGGAGAAGGGTTGTTGATCCAATAAGTATTCTGATTGCCTGATTGGAGAAAAATTGGCTTCTACCTCATTTTTTTTTTTTTTTTGCCTTCCTCTTGATCAACTTGCAGGATAACAGGCTGAACTGGATGGACGGATGCCTTTTTTTCATCCTTATAAACTACGTTATATTATTGGTTTCTTTACAATCATACACTGTGGCTGTGAATAAACCAGTAATATGTATTAGCTTGCTAAACATAGAAAACCTCTATTCTCTACACGGTAAAAATATAGCAGGAAGTGTATGTAATATGTAATATGTTCATTCTAGGAGACAACTCTGTCCCCAACATGCTAATGTCTAGCACTGTCAATTAAGGGGATAATTGGGGTGTACAGTGCACAGCGGTGTTACAAAAGCAGTGCACTATTTGCATATTAATAACAATGCAGATATAATACCCATAAAAAGGATTCATACTCCTTGAACTTTTTCACATTTTTTACTCTTATACTTAAATGTATTCTATTGGAATTTTATGTGATAGACCAACACAAAGTAGCAAGTATGTGGGAAGTAAAAAGAAAATTATACATGGTTTTCAATTTTTAAAAAAATAAAAATCTAGAAAGTGTTGTTGGCATTTGTATTCAGCCCCCCTAAGTCAATACATTGTAGGACCACCTTTCCCTGCAATTGCAGCTTCAAGTGTTTTGGGGTATGTCTCTACCAGCTTTGCACATCTACAGCCCCTGATAAAAGTCTTGTCGCTTTTCTATTTTGCAGAAACTGAACAACTTTATTACAAATCCAAAAATATGTTAGCAAATTAAGTAGCGGTGCCGTGAGATCCAAATTTAATATCTTGTATGACTTCCATGAGCTTGAAGGACAGCATCCATGTGGTTTGGCAAGGATTCATACAATTTATTGATGAAGTTATCAGGAATAGCAAAGAAAACAGTCTTGCATGCCTCCAAGTGTTCATCGATATTCTTTGGTTTTGTCTTCCATGCTTCCTCTTTCATCCTACCCCACATATGCTCAATGATGTTCATGTCTGGTGACTGGGCTGGCCATTCCTGGAGCATCTTGATCTTCTTCGCCTTAAGGAACTTTGATGTGGAGATGGAAGTATGCGATGAAGCACCATCCTGCTGCAGAATTTGGCCTTTTTATGGTTGAGAATATAAGAGGTAGCTAAGATTTCTTGGTATTTTAGACTATTTATATTGCCTTCCACCCTGCAGATCCCTCTCACATCCCCATACTGGATGTAACCCTAGACCATGATTTTGCCTTCACCAAACTTCACTGTTTTTTGGGTAAATCTCGGCTCCATGCGGATTCCAGTATGTCTCCTGCAATATTTGCGGCAACTGTGGTGTAATTCAATAGAAGATTCATTTGAAAAATCCACCTTCTGCCACTTTTCTAGCATCCATCCTTTTAACAGGCTGTGGGCCTTGACAAATGCCATACATTTTTTCAATTGTCTTTTGTTTAGTGCTGGCTTATGGGCACTGATTCGACCATGGAGGCCATTTCGAGACAGAATCCAACAAACTGTTCTGGTTGACACAGGGACTTCAGGTGACCAGGTCTCGTGGAGCTCTGCTGCAGTGGAAAATGGGCTGGCCTTGGATTTTCGAGCCAACAAACAGGCCTCTCGAGCAGTTGTCTTGCGGGGTCTGCCTGACCTGGGCTTGTCCAAAACTTCTCCAGTCTCTTCAAATCTTTTTCTTATCCTCTGAACTTGACGCTGAGACACATTGAAGGTATCTGCCACATCAGCAGTGGATCTGGTCTTCAGCCTCTTGATAATCAACACTTTAGTCTCAGGGTGAAACTTTGTGAATCTTAGGCATGTTTGCAGAGGTCTAGTTGCAGTTGATGTGAAGGTCAAGTGTACTGGGGTTCTTTTTATACACACCTTAAACCTAATTGATCCATTATTATTCACAGGTGAAGCTCATATGACAAGGCGACAACACTTATGTGTTGGCAAAAATTGACTCAATGGGCTTTACCAAGCTGTGAATATTAGAATACTTTGTCAGTTTCGTTTTGCACTGAAACATTATTACAAAAGCTGTTGGGATTAAAATGACCCATTTCTTGTAACAAAACCTTGATTAGAAATATATTTTAGCGGCATTCAGGTCAATTTGTACACAAGCGACAAGACTTTTGTCAGGGACTGTAGAGGATGACATTTTTGCCCATTCTCAAAATACAGTTGCTCAATCTCATCGTTTTCTTTTCACTTCACACATACTTGCTACTTTGTATTGGGCTTTCACATAAAATCCCTATAAAATACACTTAAGTTTGTGGGTGTAATGTGAAAAAATTAGAAAAAGTTCAAAGGGTGTGAATACATTTGAAATGCACTGTACCTTTGCAACTATTTAACATGCATATAAAAGAATGTTATTGTTTTAATCAGCATGATCAACCCTACCAGGCAGTATGCATGGTTTAATAGGGTTGATCATGCTTACAAAGGCTCTTTAATTCTGTAAACATATTGGCATATATGCCATCCAGAATGGTTGATTTATCTATTTTAATCTTTTCAGGGAAACACTGTACTCGTCAGACAAGACAAGATACATTTATTTCGACATCCTAGATTTCATCTGACATTTCATTTTCCTCAGTGAATAAAGAAGAAAAACAAATTGTCCCCCCTCAACCTGTTTGTTATTTTGTTAGGCAATATTCTCAACGGTCAATAGACCAAAACAAAATCCCCTTAATAACTTTAGGGGTCTCTAACTATTAATGTGTTATAGTAAAATATATCTTTATTATAGCTTGATTAAAACTGAAAAAGTGAAAAAGAAAAAAATATTTAAAAATATCAGTGACAGTGAGGTGAAAATTTCCAGTAGCTACTAGTGGTTGCTAGCGGCAACTAAGGGACTTTTAGCATATAAATTATAGTGCAGTCACCAGTAGGTGCTCAATTTATATAACTTATTCAGGTTAGATAATGTGTATGATTAGTCCACCACTGGAACTAACATGGGTATATTAAATACCGCTGTATGCTGAGCCTGAATCAGGTGTCTGCGAGAATGGGGGTTTTCTCTTTATTCGCAGTGAGTGTTGCCACAATAATTGCCAGTCTATTTGTGTGTAGCCCGCAACTTATTTACAAGTCACACACATGTATCGACTGTTCAAAGAGCCTAACGTGTATTATCAATTAGTGGAGGTTAATATTAACCTCTGTTACTTGCAGATCTGATTAGCAGTCTATTAGCCCGTAGCCTGTTTGTGTTAGGTCTATTAGTTGATTAGTTTTTTTAGACGCCGGTCTTAATAAGACCCTGCGCTGGCAGTGGAGTGCCAAAGTTATGTAGAGGCACAGGCCTCTACATAACTTCAGCGTATCCACCACTGATTCTAAATGTTGGACAGCTTCCTTGCTGTCTTACATTTAGATCAATTTCTATGCCTAAACCCATGTCACGCCCCCTGGCATGCAACAGAATCTGTGCCAGGTATAAAATGAACCCCTAAGTCCAATATGGCCATCCATGCCTATAGTTGGGTCCTGTACCAGTTATGAAAGATATTTCTCTTTAGTTATTAACAAGAACCTACTTCCTTTATGAGGTCCACCAGTATCAGTTTCCCTGTCTACATCTGGGTAGTTAAAGTTCTCCATAATAACTGCCTCATTATGATTTGCCGCCTCATCTATTTCCCTTAGTAATAGATTTTCTGTGGATTCTGTTATATTAGGTAGCTTATAATAAACTCCCATCATTATGTTATTATTGTTTTTGCCTCCATGTATTTCTACTCACAGTGACTCCACATGTTCATGCCCCTCACTTATATCTTCCAGGAGTATGGGCTTTAGACAGGACTTTACATAAAGACAACCCCCCCATCCCCTCTCATTTTTTTACGATCCTTTCTAAAAAGACTGTAACTCTGTAAAATCACCGCCCAGTCATAGCTATCATCCATCCATGGATCAGTTATTTCCACTATGGCATAGTTCTCCTCAGACAATACTAATTCCAGTTCATCAATTTTATTGGTCAGGTTTCTGGCATTATTTTACATACAATTCAGAGGTTTTTGTCCATTTATTAACCTTACACATGTAATCTTCTTGTCTCTCTCTCCATTCCACCCCCAGTTCCATTACCTTGGCAGCGCCCTAGGTCACTATCTGCATTATTTCCAGTGTCTAGAAGCTGGAGCACTCCATCAACTTTCTAACCATCTTCTCCCCAAAAACATTGAGGTGCAGCCCATTCCTACAGTAGAGCCTGTAGCCAACAGAGAAGTTGACCCAGTTCTTCAGGAACCCAAACCGCTCCTTTCTACAACAGTTCTTTAGCCACTTGTTTACCATCCTCATCTCCTACTGCTTTTCTCTAGTGTCTCGTGGTACAGGTAGTATTTCAGAGAATACTACCTTTGAGGTCCTTGCCCTAAGCGTGTGACCTAAGTCCCTGGAAACAATTTTAAGGACCCATATTACTATGTTGCCGAGCTCTTTATTGTTGGTCAGGCATGCTCAGTCACTTTTCCTACAGGTAAGTCTCTCTGTAGTTCATAAAAATACTGGTGAAATTCGAAAAATTTGAATATCGTGCAAAAGTTCATTTATTTCAGTAATGCAACTTAAAAAGAGTTGTATTGATGCAACTTAAAATTAGAATATTGTGAAAAGGTTCAATATTTTAGGCTCAAAGTGTCACACTCTAGTCAGCTAATTAATCTATACCCTTGAGCAAAGGGTGCCTGAGATTGTGACTTTGGGGTTTTCATAAGCTGTAAGCCATAATCATCCAAATTATAACAAATAAAGGCTTGAAATATCTGGCTTTGCATGTAATGAGTCCATCTCAAATATTAGTTTCACCTTTTAAGTTGCATTACTGCAATAAATGAGCTTTGCACAATATTCTAATTTTTCGAGTTTCACCTGTAGTTTTCTTAATTCTTACAGAAAACAACCATACATTTTTTTATGGAGCAGTATGGGTTAATTTACTTCTAGCAAGAGAAGTCAAAGTTCATATTACAAACAGTACAGAAGTTATAATTTTTTAATAATCAATTTCTTATAGTAAGATACACATTCTAAAAATCTGACTAAATATATGAAATCCTAAGATTATGCTCTTACTTTTCTCCTGTAAACCTTGCCATATCTCCTTCTAATAACTGTTACTGCTACATTTCACATTTCTTCCTCCAAATCATTAGCACTAGAAGTCTCACAGGGTATGAGAAGCAATATTTTTCTAGTGGGAAATCTAAGTTTTGTACAGAAGTGATATAAATATTGAACGGTATAGAGAAATAAATCTTTTATCATTTAAATTAAGATGGCTTCCAATCTGATCTGTAAACTGATAGCAAATAACATTTACAAATAACCACTTTTTCACCCCCTGCCTGCTGGGATATCCATTATTTTGTTCATCTGCTCGGTTGTCTGAAATACATCTATTCCTTGGAATGGTGCAGGTGGTCGTTGTAAGAAGAAAATGAAATCCCATCAATCCCAAGAAAAAGGCTTTTTCATATAATAGAAGATTGACTTTTCATATCCTTCTATAGTGAAATCTCTACGATTTCTCCTCTATAATTTATATGCAAATAGTGCTCTTGATAGTGAACACAGAGAATCCCCTTAGATAGAACTTCCAAAAGAGTTTCAGTAGAATATCTGGCAACTTGACAGCAACCAGAAAATCTATTGTCATGACTAAAAATGTTGGATTTCACAAAAATAGTCATTGTTGAGAGTATTACAAATGATATGAAAAGATTTGGTACATAATGTTACTGTAAATAATAATAATAATTATTATTATTTTTATTATTATTATATTGTTTTATCTTTTTACTGGGAGCAGAATAAATATTTTAAAAGTATTTTTTCACAATATTTAGCCCTTAAAACAAAAAACATTTGCAAACACTTCTATCAGTTTCAGCCAATCAGGACGGACTATATTAAAGAATTGCAGAAATGTAACCACTTTTCCAAGTGGCCGGTTTGACTTTTGCCTAAACCATAAGGGCGTTATTCTGATGCTCTCCTGGTTTTCACCCTTTAGCCCCTATACAGGGATCTGGTCTTCGCCGCAGGGGGTCGTCCGCACAGCTACCTTCTGGGATGGTCCCGAGACACTTGGCAGCTGACCTACAAGGATACAGAGATGCTGGTGCAAGGCACCAGCAATCCGGGCATACAATATAGAACACTGTTCAGACACAAGACCAGGAAACAGGAACAAATGTGATTGCTTTTGCTGGTGTTATTGTAAGTACATTAATTTTTTAATCAATGTTACTTTACAATTTTTATTGTAAAGTAAAAATATGACTGTAGGCACAATGAACCCAGAAGGACAGTAAATAAAATATTATAGCAAATGGTATAAAAAGTGTTATTTACAATCAGAAGTGTAAAATACTACTTTAGGACTGTGCAGCTAATGAGTGATTTAACCCTTTACCAACCTATATATGGGGAGGAGCAATGGCATTAGCGATCACTCCTCCTCATGGTATGAAGGAGACCGCTGCATGTAATAGAAGCGGTCTCCTTTATTTATGAGCAATGCAATGATTCCCAAGTAATAATAAAACCATAGTGCCCTCAGTATTTATAATGCCGCCCCTGCACATCCGCAAATAGTTCTAATGCCCTCCGCAGTTATAACACCCCTGTACTGTGCCCTGTATTATAATGCCCCTGAAGTGTCTCTATATATTAGAGATGAGCGAATTTTTCAAAAATTCTATTCGCCGGTTCGCCACATTTTTCGGGAAAAATTTGTTTAGATACGAATATATTAGTGGGCCAGCAGCAAATTACATTAAAAAATGGCTTTTTCCTGGCTGCTGAGAGCCTTTATAGTGGAGTAGAACACTGTGCCTTGCAGTAACACGAATATGGAGTCTGCTTTGGTAGTGAAATAAAACAGTGAGTCTGTATGATATGCAGATGACAGGCGTCGCTCTTAGGCCCCTTTCACACGGGCGAGTTTTCCGCGCGGGTGCAATGCGTGAAGTGAACGCATTTCACCCGCACTGAATCTGGACCCATTCACTTCTATGGTGCTGTGCACATGAGCGGTGATATTCACGCATCACTTTTGCGTTGCGTGAAAATCGCAGCATGTTCTATATTCTGTGATTTTCACGCAACGCAGTCCACATAGAAGTGAATGGGGATGCGGGAAAATCGCAATCATGTGCGGATGCGTTGCGATTTTCCCGCATGGTTGCTAGGATACGATCGGGATGGGGACCCGATCGTTATTATTTTCCTTTATAACATAGTTATAAGGGAAAATAATCGCATTCTAATTACAGAATGCAATGTTCCCCGGGCTATAGAGGGTTAAAAATAATAAAGAGTTAACTTACCTTCTCCCATTGTACGCGCAGAGCCCCAGAATGTCTTCTCTCTTGATGATTGTTTGCTTCAGGACCTTTGGTGACGTCACAGGATCACATGGGTCACATGGTCCACTCAAATGCTTCTATGATTGGACCATGTGAAAATAATTACATATACAGAATACTCATCCCGAAACCGGACTTCAGTGATGAAGTCTGACTTCGGGACTGGGTACCAAGCATGCAGATTTTTTCACGCGCGTGCTAAACGCACTACAAACGTTAGCACACGCGCGGAAAAATCGTGGCGATTCCCGCAACGCACCCGCCTCTTATCCGGGCATCAAACATGATGCCCGTGTGCAAGAGGCCTTAGAATCACTACATTTTTCAAAACTGACCAAATAACTCAAGTATCAACTGACCCTTACGGTAGATGTTAGCATCAAAAAGAAGCGCACTCCTTTTACACCCTCATTACCTGATTTCACATAGATGTGTACAGCACCTGTTCTATAAAACGTTTGAAAAAGTAGAGCCCCCCTGACAAAGTGGAGAGGGTGTCAGCAGTAAGTTTGTGTTGGCATCACCGATTATTTTGCCCTTCCTCTAAACCGTCAGAACAATAACCCACAAAAATAGATCCTGTATGTGGAGCATACGCCTTCACTCGATCAGCATTTGCTCAATAATTCATCGGTATTGCTAAAGGAAAAAAAAAACTGAAGTGGATCTAAAACAGAGATGACACATTAATGGAATATTTGCATGTCTTCTGTGCTTTCTACCCACTCCTGCTTCTGGCTACTGAATCAAAAGCCAATTTTGATAGGACCATACAGGCCTTAAAGCTGCTACACAGGCAGAACCCATTGTGCGTCTCCTTTTTCCTTCCTGACAGATCAGAAGTAGAGTCAAATAAATGATGATGTCAGCCAGGCCGAAAGGCAAAATAGTGGCCCTATCATGAAGTAGGGAGGGTGGGAACAGCATGAGAAGTCCAAAGAGTGGACCTATGACATAGTGGTGAGGTGAAAGCATCATGAGGAGACAACAGAGTGGCCCAATGACAGGGTCTTGAGGTGGCAGCAGTATTACAGGCCCGACATAACCTGTCCCAATTAAAATTTCAAGTACTTGAGCACGTCCCGGTGCTCAGAAGAGGTGGAGACCGTTCAAAAAGATTAAAATACAGAGAAGCATACTGGATTAATACACTACAAACTCTGTCACCAAAAGGGTTAAATAGAGAATATGAGGTACAAAACCTTATGTAAGTTGTCTCTGTTTAAGATTGTATCATATGTCCATACTTTTGATGTCCCTTTGGCAAAAACATGAATGTAATTGTAATTTGTTCTATTGTAACTTGGATTATGTATTATACTAATTCCATCTTTCTATATATTTGCAGGCCATGTAACAACCCATGTAGAATACCGATGCCGCTTAATGGGAGTATCCTTTACTTATTCTCCTTTTTCCCCCCTTGTCCTTTACTTCTCTCTTATTCTTTACTTCCTACATGTGGAATGCATTGGAAGCGCTGAGATGCGGTTCACATGACCTCACTTCCTGTCCGTGGAACGCACGTGCGTTCCACTTCTCCTCTCGGCCGCACTGACGTCCTGTCAGAGCGCCCCTTCACTTCCGGCCGGCCAGCGCGCGCCACACGGGTATGCCAGCAGAAGAGGCATTATAAAATGGCCTCAATGAACCTCCACTACAGAGTACTACTCTCCTGGGCGGCTGGCAGGCTCCCCTTCTCCTACGATACATCTCTCCCATCTATCTTTATCCACCATGGCGGCAGAGGTAAGATATATAACGATATCACTTGTTAACAATATAGGTTAACCAGGCCATGATAGACAGATATATGACAATAGGCAGTATAGCATGAGATACACGCATCTTCTCAATTTAAGGGAATAACCAGACTATTATTGTTTTATTTTATTTTGTTCTACTGTCACCACTATTTTTGACCTTAACTGCGAACCATATATAGCCCAGCTATTGTTGACCCACAGTAAGAGATCAGCTATTGAATTGTCATGGCAGTATATTCATAACATTATGTTCTTGTATGTATTTTTTATAGTGTCATACTATGCCTAAAATGTATGTAAGTCACTTTACTTATATATCTTCACGTTGTACCACTTTTAGTGCCTGATGAAGGCCAACTAGGCCGAAAACGTTTGCACGCATGTATTAGCCGCACGTTTACCAATAAAATCCCACGTGATTTGCAACTGGGCTGTGATCTGCATTTTTCCTATGAATGGGAGTGGGAATCCGATCCACAGCCCAAGAAAGACAGAATAGCAGGATTATACAAAGCTTTGAATAGAGCAGTATTAGGAGGCCACTGTCTCGTTTTTCCTTCCTTTTGACAGATCAGAAGTAGAGTCAAATAAATGATGATGTCAGCCAGGCGGAAAGGCAAAATAGTTGCCCATTCATGAAGTGGGGAGGGTGGGAGCAGCATGAGTAGGCCACAGAGTGGCACAATGACCGAGTCTGGAGGTCGTAGCAGCATGAGGAGACCCCAGAGCGGCACAATGACAGAGTCTAGAGGTGGCAGAAGCAAGAGGAGACCACAGAGTGGCAAGGTGACATATTGTGGAGATGGCAGTAGCAGCATCAGGAGGATACCAAAGAGTGGCAAGGTGACATAGTGTGGAGATGGCAGCAGCAGGAGGAGACCACAGAGTGGCAAGGGCAAATAGTTTGGAGGTGGTGGCATAATCAGGAGGCCACAGAGTGGCAAGTTGACATTGTGGTATTCTCATGCTGCTGCCATATCCACACTGGTGGCAAGGTGACATAATGTGGTGATGCCAGTAGCAGCAGCAGGATACCACAGACTGGCAAGATGAAATAGAGTGGAGATGGCAATAGCAGCAGCAGCATCAGGAGGATACCACATAGTAGTAAGGTGACACAGTGTGGAGATGGCAGCAGCGGGATACCACAGAGTGGCAAGGTAACATAGTGTGGAGATGGCAGCAGTAGCAGGAGGAGACCACACAGTGGCAAGGTGACATAGTTTGGAGGTGGCAGTAGCATCAGGAGGCCACAGAGTGGCAGGGTGACATAGCGTGGATTTGGCAGCAGCATGAGGAGACCACCGAGTGGCAAGGTGACATAATGTGGAGATAACAGGAGAATCAGCAGCAGGGTACCACAGAGTGGCAAGGTGACATAGTTTGGAGGTGGCTGTAGCATCAGGAGGCCACAGAGTGCCAAGGTGACATAGTATAGATATGGCAGCAGCATGAGGAGACCACAGAGTGGTTAGGTGACATAATGTGGTGATGGCAGCAGCAGCATCAGGAAGATATCACAGAGTGGCAAGGTGACATAGTTTGGAGATGGCAGCAGCAGCTGCATCAGGAGACCACAAAGTGACCCAGTAACGGGGCAGTGGGTGGCAATACCAGTACTCGCTGACGAAGGTGGATGAAATAAGGAGCACTTGGAATCAGATGTGTGGCATCAGGTGGGTTGCAGCATCAAAGTAGTAGCTCAGGCAGGTATTCTGAAGAAACCAGTCTCTTGTATCAAAGTGTTGGTGTGGTGCCATGGATGATCTAGTCTGACGCATCAAAAATTGGTGGTTGGAAATCCTGGCTGATCCTCACCTGATTCATCTTGACAAAGGTCAGTCTCTCCACATTTTGGGTGGACAGGCGAGTTATTCTTGGGGTAACTATGGCCCTCGCCACACTAAACACCTGCTCTGATGCCACACTACTGGCCAGGCGGGACAGCTTTTCCAGGGCAAACTCTGCTAGTTGCGGCCACAAATCTAGTTTGGCTACCCAGTAGACCAGCAGATCTTTAATGTGGGGTGCAGGGTGCAGTCCAAGTATGCCACCACCTGCTGGTTCAGATCCTGCTCTAGGTAAACCTGCTGGTGGTTAGTCGTTTCTTCACTATGCGGGTGAAGAAAGCTGCTCATCAGTGACTGTAGACCCAGGCTGCTGCTGATGTAGCCAATACTGCTCCTGCCACGCCACCCCTCCCCAGCAGCCATGGCAGTGGCCAACTGACTGCATAGGATGTCTCTGTAGTAGTTCAGTATGTCCTCTCGGTGGGTAGCGAGGGTCCAACAAGGTGGAGAGCCAGAAGTCACCCCTCTGCCGAATGGTGACAATTCGGCTTTCACTAGGCAAACAAGTGAGCATGCATTGTGCCATTTGTGCAAGTGACTCAGAGAGACTCCCTGCCTCTATCTCTACTGCATAGTGCCACGGTATGTCGGGGTCCTCTGTTTCGTCTTCCTCATCTCCCTGTAGCTCCTCTGGCTGCTCCTGCTCCTCCTGTCCTGTCAGCTGAGTAGAAAAACCACCCATTTGGCTACACATTGCCTGTGCTCCAATGTCCTCCTCCTCCTCTTCCAGTTCAGCCCCCACAGAGCTCATGTGGTTGTGAGATTGAGGTGCCAGGTCTCCTGTCCTTGACCAGCCATTGTTACCACCATCTGTTCCAGGACATGAAGCAATGGAATGAAGTAGTTTATACCATAGTCCTGGCGACTGACAAATAACGTGGTGTCCTCGAAGGGCCTGAGCAAACGGCAGGTGTCCCGCATGAGCTGCCACTGGCTGACATCGAAGTTACATAGAGGAGTACTCCTATCCTCTTGCATCATCAAGAAATCGTTGATAGCCTTTCTCTGTTCGTATAGTTGGTCCGACATATGGAGGGTGGAATTCCAATGGGTGGAAACGTCGCATATCAGCCTATGTTAGTGGATGCTGATGCTGACATTTTTAGGATGTCTTTCAGATGGGTGGAAGACTTCAAGAACCGCTTGACAACTAGATTGAACACATGTGCCATGCAGGTCACATGGCTCAGCCTTCCTTAACGTAGCGCTCAAGGACTGGCCCACCTTCTGTTCTACTTGTGTGTTCAGGGCTGGTACTGCGTTTTTGGCAAAAAAATGATGGCTTGGGACTCTCCATCTCAGCTCGGCACAAGCCATCAGTTCTCTGAAAGGTGCAGAGTCCACCACTTGGAAAGGGATGGACTGAAACACAAGCAAATTGGACAGGAGCACGTTCATCTTCTGCGCCGTTGGATGCATTCACGCAAATTGTTGTCTCTTGGCAATTGCTTTGGTGATCGATTGCTGATGGAATGAATGACAAGGAGTAGGAGAAGGAGAATCTGGACCAGGAGAAGATGGGATTGACAGACTGCTCTCTTCGGCTGAGGTCGTGGAGCATTGACTGGCTGAAACTGGGTGAGTGCCACTGGGTGATGTAGTGGTAGCTGTGGCAGGCTGGACCACCACAATGGAGCTACGGTTCTTACAGGCCACTTGATTGTGACACTACATATGTTGACGCCGTTGTGCCAACATTGGAACCCTGGCCACGCTTCACCTTCTGCCCACATAATCTACATATGGCCATGTTGACCTCCACTGACGGCTTCTCAAAAAACTGCTACACCACGGATTACCCTATTTTCCCTCCAACACTTCTCACTGGCTGACTGCTAATGCCTCTGCTTCTATGAACCCGTGAACCACTCCTTTTTGGGCAGGTAGGCTGCTGCAAAGATCGTGGTCTACTCCATGCCCACTTGGCTCCCAACCTCCCACTGCTACCATCCTGCTGACTCCCGGCCACGACCTCTCAGCCGCTCAGCCGCTGCCTGACGGGCCAGCTGCCACCCTCTTCTCCTGATGATGATGAAGCCCCTTCTTCACCCTGCTCCCAAGTGCGATTGGCTTCATCATCATCGAGTAGTGTCTGCACTTCACTGATGTCCTCCTCAACGACCTCTGGATCAGGAGCCTGACCACTCTCAACACAAGCTCTGTCCCACTGTCCTCATCACTACTTTCCCACCTAGCGGAGGAAGCAGCGAATGTCTCCTCCACATCTTGGCTGGGCAGTAGCTGCTCACTGTCCTCTAGTAGCTCTTCACCGCTGAAAAGTGAAACTGAGCCCACTGCATGTAGTACTTCTCGTGGTGAGGGAAGAGAAAAGGCCAGAGGCAGGTTGAGGACAGGTGAGAGTACAAGGCCTGCTCCCGGGCCATGCCAACTATGGGTTGTGTCTGCCGAACCAACCGACTATTGGCTGGGGGTTAGAGTTGAGTGAACCCGAACTGTATATATATATATACTGTAAAGTTCAGGTTCGTACCGAATTTTATGTTTTTCTGCACCCGGACATTTCCGTAAAAGTTCGGGTTCCGATTCGTTGTTTTGCGATTTCTTCTCGCTTTTTGAAAGGCTGCAGGGCAGCCAATCAACAAGCGTTTCACTACATTGCCCTAAGAAGCCATCACAGCCATGCCTGCTATTGGCAAGGCTGTGATTGGCTAAGTGCAGCATGTGACCCAGCCTCTAAAGAAGCTGGAGTCACGTAGCGCTGCACGTCACTCTTCTGTTCTTAGTGTAGGGAAAGGTTGCTGCTGGTGCTGTCAGGGAGAGATTAGGGAAGAAATCTGTTGAACTTGGTGGTGTTAAATCTTCAAACTACAGCAATTATTGAGGGTGCTATGCTACATATTTGTACCCAGCCCTGAGCCCAGTGATACTGCAAAACAATTTTTAATCCATCTGTTAGTGAGGTGGGGGTCGGCGGCCATTTTAGCAACTGCAATGTCCTTGGAACTGCATGTGACCTGCATGAGTGCCAGCCTGCCAGGGACATCAGTCTAAATATTTTTTGGTAGCTCAGTGGAGGAAAAATTATTTTTTCCTGGCAGGTCAAGTACCCTACATTACCTATTTTATGATTTTGGGGTGACATAGTACATTTCTGTAGTTGGGGGGAATAAACCCGTACTGTCGTACCACAGAGCACGTTTGCATGCACCGCTGAAAAACCTATTTTAAAATTTTGTGATGACATAGTGCATTTCTGTAGTTGCTGTAGTAAACCCCTACTGTCGTACCATAGAGTACGTTTGCATACACCACTGAAAAACCTATACATTTTGCAGTGACATAGTGCATTTCTGTATTTGGGGGAATAAACCCGTACTGTTGTGCCACAGAGCACGTTTGCATACAACGCTGAAAAACCTGTTTTATAATTTTGGGGTGACATACTGCATTTCTGTAGTTTGTTGCAAATTTACATAGTTTGTTGTAAAAAAACTTTTGTTCCGAATTTACATAGTTGGTTGTAAAAACACTTTTGTTAAAATTATTATTATTATTATTATTATTATTATTTATTTTTAGAGCGCCATTCATTCCATAGCGCTGTACATATCATAAGCGGTGCACATACATAATACAGGCAATTGCCTTAAGCATGAACGAGACAAGTTACAGACTGGTACAGAAGGATAGAGGGCCCTGCCCGTGAGGGCTTACAATCCACATGGTATGGGGGATGGAGACAGTAGGCGAGGGTGAAGCTGGTCATGGAGGTATAGAGGATAGTGAAGTAATTGTATGGAATTGCTCCGTAACACTGTTGTGTGACCTAAAGAAATTCATTCTGTTTATGACACGGGCACTGCCTTACTGTTAGTAAACTTAATTGTAGACTTTTGGCATTTAAATTGACACCTGAGATAAACCATTTGTTAGTTTGGTGGGTGAACGCAAATATTGAGGAGAGCAACAAATAAGGGATTTGGACATGGTCGTGGTGGTGTTGGGGGAGCTGCTGTTGCTGGAAGAGGACGTGGCCATTCTGCGCCAGCTACAGGTCCAAGTGAAACACCTTCCTCAGCAGCGAGTAATCGACAGAACCTGCAACGTTATTTGGTAGGCCAGAATACTGCTCTAGGGATTGTGAGGGCAGAACAAGTAAAGGCGATAGTAGATTGTGTGGCTGACAATGGCGCCAGTTCCTTCACAGTATCTCCCACCCAGTCCTCTGCAGAAAGCTCAGAGTTGGCACCTGCAGCCCATGCCCATCAGTCTTTCACCTCACCACCTTGCAAAGCAGCCAAGCAGACTGAGCTCCAAGTCATGCAGCAACAAATAAGGGATGTGGACATGGTCGTGGTGGTGTTGGTGGAGCTGCTGTTGCTGGAAGAGGACGTGGCCATTCTGCGCCAGCTACAGGTCCAAGTGAAACACCTTCCTCAGCAGCGAGTAATCGACAGAACCTGCAACGTTATTTGGTAGGCCAGAATACTGCTCTAGGGATTGTGAGGGCAGAACAAGTAAAGGCGATAGTAGATTGCGTAGCTGACAATGGCGCCAGTTCCTTCACAGTATCTCCCACCCAGTCCTCTGCAGAAAGCTCAGAGTTGGCACCTGCAGCCCATGCCCATCAGTCTTTCACCTCACCATCTTGCAAAGCAGCCAAGCAGACTGAGCTCCAAGTCATGCAGCAGACTCTTATGCTTTTTGATGACTCTACTGGCAGGGTTTCCCCGGGCCATCCATATAGTCCTGCCCCAGAAGTGGAAGACATTGAATGCAATGATGCCCAACCACTTATGTTGGAGGATGAAGACATGGGAATGCCACCGCAGCACATCTCTGATGATGACGAAACACAGGTGCCAACTGCTGTGGCTTTCTACAGTGTGCAGAACGACGAGGAGGGCAGGGGTCAAGAATGGGTGGAAGATGATGTGGTAGACGATGAGGTCCGAGACCCTGACTGGACTGAAGTTCATGCTAGTGACATGTGCAGTTCTGAGGAAGAGGCGGTGGTCGCATAGAGGCAACAGCAGAGCAAAAAAGGGAGCAGGCTGCAAAAGCGGAGCAGCCGTCCCCGAAACAGTACGCCTGCTACTGCCCACCGCACCCAGGGACCTAGCACACCAATGCCAGCTCCAAGGAGTTTATTGGCGTGGCAGTTCTTCCGACAGTGTCCTGACGACAAGACACGAGTGGTTTGCACGTTGTGCCATCAGAGCCTGAAGCGAAGCATAAACGTTCTAAACCTGAGCACAACCTGCATGACCAGGCATCTACATGCAAAGCACGAACTGCAGTGAAGTAAAAACCTTAAAAATAAAGAAAGGTCTCAGGCTCCTCCTGCCTCCTCTTCTGCTGCTGTCTCTGCCTCTTCCTCCACCTCTGGAGTCACAGTGGCACCTGCCACGCAGCAAACAGAGCATGTGCCACTACTTTTCAAGGCGAGCCGTCCCTTCCCTGCACAACCAAGTGGATGATAAAATCAAGTGTGCACTGCGCACTCCACATAACCACAGATACATGGACCAATAAGCACGGGCAGGGACACTATATCTCCCCAACTGCACACTGGGTAAATGTAGTGGCGGCTGGGCTTGAGGCAGATAGCGTTTTGGCGCATGTCCTTCACTAGAGATGGCCCGAACTATCCGCCGGCGAACAGTTCCCGGCGAACATAGCTTGTTCGCGTTCGCTGTAGCGGGCGAACACATGCGATGTTCGTTCCGCCTCCTATACATCATCATTGAGCAAACTTTGACCCTGTACCTCACAGTCAGCAGACACATTCCAGCCAATCAGAAGCATACCCTCCCTCCCAGACCCTCCCATCTCCTGAACAGCATCCATTTTAGATTCATTCGGAAGCTGCAATCTTAGTGAGAGGAGCGAGAGTGTAGTTGCTGCTGATTTAATAGGGAAATCGATAGCTAGGCTAGTGAATTCAGTGTCCACTCCAGTCCTGAAAGACTCATCTGATCTCTGCTGTAAGGACAGCGTCCTGACAGCACCCCAAATAGCCCTTTTTAGGGCTGCAACATTAGTCTGCTTTTTTTTTTCTCCATATATATATTGCAGTTGCCTGGCTTGCCTGTGTATAAGGAGCTGCAGGCCCACAGACTGTAGCGTGGCACAGGACTTTGCATCAAAAAAGGCATTTAATTTTTACACTTTAGTGTAATTTCAGTTGCTTGCCTGCTAGTGTGTGTCAGGCCGACTTCCACTGACTGTAGTGTGCCCACTGCCAGTGCCCACCCCTGTCATACCGTGTGGCACAGGACTTTGCATCAAAAAAAGGCATTTAATTTTTACACTTTAATGTAATTTCAGTTGCTTGCCTGCTAGTGTGTGTCAGGCCGACTTCCACTGACTGTAGTGTGCCCACTGCCAATGCGCACCACTTTTACAGGGTGGCACAGTAGCTTGCCGATAAATAAGGCATTTCATTTTTAGACAGTATTCTAATTTCAGTTGCTTGCCTGCTGCCAGTGTGTGTCAGGCCCACTTCCACTGACTGTAGTGTGCCCACTGCCAGTGCCAACCACTGATACCGGGTGGCACAGTAGCTTGCCGATAAATAAAGCATTACATTTTTAGACAGTAGTCTAATTTCAGTTGCTTGCCTGCTGCCAGTGTGTGTCAGGCCCACTTCCACTGACTGTAGTGTGCCCACTGCCAGTGCCAACCATTGATACCGGGTGGCACAGTAGCTTGCCGATAAATAAGGCATTTAATTTTTAGACAGTAGTCTAAATTCAGTTGCATGCCTGCTGCCAGTGTGTGTCAGGCCCACTTCCACAGACTGTAGTGTGCCCACTGCCAGTGCCAACCACTCATACCGGGTGGCACAGTACCTAGCACGCGTAGTACCTAATCTAAAAAAATGACAGGCAGAGGCAGGCCACCCGCTGGGGCCGTCGTGGTCGTGGTGCTTTAATTTCCACTGTCCCTAGAATAATGCCCAGTGTTCAGAGGCCACGTACCCTGAACCCGAAAAATTCTGAGAACATAGTTGACTGGCTTAGACAGGACACCCAATCTTCAACAGCTTCCGCTAAGAACCTTGACGCACCATCCTTCTCCAGCTCAGCTTCGGTCACCTGCTCTCAAGTTACCACGCTCCCGCCCGCCTCCACCATCACCACTACCACCACAGCCACCACAGCCGCTTCACTTGATCCGTCAGAGGAGTTATTTACACATCAGTTGGATGCAATTAGTGATGCACAACCATTATTGCCAGATGATGTAGACTACAGGGATATGTCTCAGTCAGGCAGGATTACACACATGAACGTACAGTGTGATGATGATTATGATGATGTTGTACCTGCTGCTGCTTCCTTTGCTGAGGTGTCAGATACAAGTGAAGCGGTTAATGATGACGATGTGTCCACGGATGCCACGTGGGTGCCTGCTCGAAGAGAAGAAGAGGGGGAAAGTTCAGAAGGGGAGACAGAGAGAATGAGGAGACGAGTTGGAAGCAGGGGGAGGTCGTCGCAAGGAGTTAGTGGCACAGTCAGACAGCATGTATCGGCACCCGGGGTCAGCCAGACAGCACGCCAGTCAACGCATGCTGTTGCGACCACCAGAATGCCGTCATGGCAAAGCTCAGCCGTGTGGCATTTTTTTTGTGTGTCTGCCTCTGATAACAGCAATGCCATTTGCAAACTGTGCCAAAAGAAACTGAGTTGTGGGAAGTCCAACACCCACCTCAGTACAGCTGCTTTGCGAAGGCACATGATCTCACATCACAAACGCCTATGGGATCAACACATGAGTACAAGCAGCACACAAACTCAAAGCCACCATGCTCCTCCTGGTCCAGCATCTTCAGCCACGTCAAACACTGCTGTCCTCCCTGCTCCCTCTCAACCAACTGCCACTCCGCCTCTCACCTTCAGCAGTTCCTGCTCATCTTCCCACAGTCTGTCAAGGACATGTTTGAGCGTAAGAAGCCAATGTCACAGAGTCACCCGCTTGCCCGGCGACTGACAGCTGACTTGACGGAACTCTTAGCCCACCAGCTTTTACCATACCAGCTGGTGGAGTCTGAGGCCTTCAAAAAATTTGTCGCTATTGGGACACCACAATGGAAGGTACCCGGACAAATTTTTTTTTCAAAAAGGCAATCCCAAACCTCTACAATATCATTGAAAAGGAAGTCATGACATCTCTGGCATACAGTGTTGGGGCAAGGGTCCATCTGACCACTGATACCTGGTCTGCAAAGCACGGTCAGGGCAGGTATATCACTTACACTGCGCATTGTGTCAACCTGCTGACGGCTGACAAGCATGGAATGTGTGGCTCCGCAGCGGAGTTGGTGACACCGCCATGACTTGCAGGCAGACCTACTGCCACCTCCTCTACTCCTACTCCATCCTCTTCGATATCCTCCTCGGCTGAGTCCTCTTCTGCTGCGGTGTCTGGCTGCACATCAACTGAATCCCCCCAGCTCCCCAGGGGCTATTCCACACCCCGGATACGACAGTGTCACGCTGTCTTGGGGTTGACTTGCCTGAAAGCAGAGAGCCACACAGGACCAGTACTCCTGTCCGCCCTGAACGCACAGGTGGATCAGTGGCTGACCCCGCACCAACTGGAGATCGGCAAAGTGGTGTGTGACAATGGAAAAAATTTGTTGTCGGCATTGAATTTGGGCAAGTTGTCACATGTGCTGTGCATGGCACATGTGTTGAATCTCATCGTACAACGCTTTGTTTCTAAGTACCCAGGCTTACAGGATGTCCTCAAGCAGGCCAGGAAGGTGTGTGGCCATTTCAGGCGTTCCTACACGGCCATGGCGCACTTTTCCGATATTCAGCGGTGAAACAACATGCCAGTGAGGCGCTTGATTTGCGACAGCCCGACACGTTGGAATTCAACACTCCTAATGTTCGACCGCCTGCTCCAACAAGAAAAAGCCGTCAACGAGTATTTGTAGGACAGCCTCTGCGGAGCTGGGAATTTATTTTGCCACATTACTGAACACTCATGCGCAATGCCTGTAGGCTCATGCGTCCTTTTGAGGAGGTGACAAACCTAGTCAGTCGCACCGAAGGCACCATCAGCGACCTCATCCCATTTGTTTTCTTCCTGGAGCGTGCCCTGCGAAGAGTGCTGGATCAGGCTGTAGATGAGCGTGAAGAGGAAGAGGATGAGTTGTGGTCACCATCACCACCAGAAACAGCCTTGTCATCATCACTTGCCTGCAGTGGCGTACCGCCAATAGAGGCAGACCACGCCATTGCTATGGGGCCCGTGAGGTCAGGGGGCCCGAGCCAGCTGAATGGCCCCGCCCACTTTCCGATGCAATAGCACAGTAGCACCGACTCTCTAATCTGCTAGTCTACTTCAGCAAAAGCAGGAACAATGTAAACTGAAACCTGTTTTAGTACATTAGTACGGATATGCGCGGCACAGCACACACTGTGTCACACAGAGGATGGAGCGGTCAGCGCCAACGGAGGCCTCCCTCGCAGGGCCTGGGCCCCCGGGGGTTAAGTGAGTTATTGTGTAGCGGGCGTAGCGCAGCTGACTGCAGCTGCAGCGATCACATGATGTCACTAAGATCGTCACACGCTGCCTCCTCCTACTCTTTTGCCGCCAGCCAGCATGCAGCTCAGTGAGTCAGTGACTTACACTTCAAGTTCTCCCCCCCTGACCCCTCCTCCTACTGCCGGGTGCTTGTCCAGTGTGCACCCGGGACCGGAGCCTGCAGCTACAGTGAGTGAACCCTTCTCCCCCACTGACCGCTCCTCCTGCTGCTGCCCCAGAACTGACCTGAACTCCAGGGTCCTTGTGTCCACTTCTCTTTCTATGTGCACACTGTGCGCTCCAGCTCCTCTGTCATTATGCCTGCCAGCCCTGCTACCCTCTGCTCATACACCACCCATATATTGCAGTATATGAGTGGATTCCTATGGATGAGGGGGGTTATAGTCATATTTAATATAAGCACATGCCAATTACAGAACAGTCCCTGGATAGTGTTTATATTTAATCTGACTATGACACCCATCATCCTTGAGAATACTCCACAGTGTATTCTTTAGAATGATGGGGGTAATAATCAAACAAGTTTCACCCACAGATCCCCCATACCATTGTGTCATCCACAGATCCCCCATAACAGTGTCATCCACGATCCCCCATAACAGTGCGTCATCCACGATCCCCCATAACAGTGCGTCATCCACAGATCCCCCATAACAGTGTCATCCACGATCCCCCATAACAGTGTCATCCACGATCCCCCATAACAGTGTCATCCACGATCCCCCATAACAGTGTCATCCACGATCCCCCATAACAGTGCGTCATCCACAGATGCCCCATAACAGTGTCATCCACAATTCCCCATAACAGTGCGTCATCCACGATCCCCCATAACAGTGCGTCATCCACAGATCCCCCATAACAGTGTCATCCACGATCCCCCATAACAGTGCGTCATCCACAGATCCCCCATAACAGTGTGTTATCCACAGATCCCCCATAACAGTGTGTCCTCCACCGATCCCCCATAACAGTGTGTCCTCCACCGATCTCCCATAACAGTGTGTCCTCCACCGATCCCCCATAACAGTGTGTCCTCCACCAATCCCCCATAACAGTGTGTCATCCACAGATCCCCCATAACAGTGTGTCATCCACAGATCCCCCATAACAGTGCGTCATCCACAGATCCCCCATAACAGTGCGTCATCCACAGATCCGCCATAACAGTGTGTCATCCACAGATCCCCCATAACAGTGTGTCATCTACAGATCCCCCATAACAGTGTGTCCTCCACAGATCCCCCATAACAGTGTGTCCTCCACAGATCCCCCATAACAGTGTCATCCACAGATCCCCCATAACAGTGTGTCATCTACAGATCCCCTCCATAACAATGCGTCATCCAGAGATCCCCCATAACAGTGTGTCATCCACAGATCCCCCATAACAGTGTGTCATCCACAGATCCCCCATAACAGTGTGTCATCCACAGATCCCCCATAACAGTGTGTCATCCACAGATCCCCCATAACAGTGTGTCATCCACAGATCCCCCATAACAGTGTCATCCACAGATCCCCCATAACAGTGTGTCATCCACAGATCCCCCATAACAGTGTGTCATCCACAGATCCCCCATAACAGCGTCATCCACAGATCCCACATAACAGTGTGTCCTCCACCGATCTCCCATAACAGTGTGTCATCCACAGATCCCCATAACAGTGTGTCATCCACAGATCCCCCATAACAGTGTGTCATCCACAGATCCCCCATAACAGTGTGTCATCCACAGATCCCCATAACAGTGTGTCCTCCACCGATCTCCCATAACAGTGTGTCCTCCACCGATCCCCCATAACAGTGTGTCCTCCACCAATCCCCATAACAGTGTGTCATCCACAGATCCCCATAACAGTGTGTCATCCACAGATCCCCCATAACAGTGCGTCATCCACAGATCCCCCATAACAGTGCGTCATCCACAGATCCGCCATAACAGTGTGTCATCCACAGATCCCCATAACAGTGTGTCATCTACAGATCCCCATAACAGTGTGTCCTCCACAGATCCCCATAACAGTGTGTCCTCCACAGATCCCCATAACAGTGTCATCCACAGATCCCCCATAACAGTGTGTCATCTACAGATCCCCCATAACAATGCGTCATCCAGAGATCCCCCATAACAGTGTGTCATCCACAGATCCCCCATAACAGTGTGTCATCCACAGATCCCCCATAACAGTGTGTCATCCACAGATCCCCATAACAGTGTGTCATCCACAGATCCCCATAACAGTGTGTCATCCACAGATCCCCCATAACAGTGTCATCCACAGATCCCCCATAACAGTGTGTCATCCACAGATCCCCCATAACAGTGTGTCATCCACAGATCCCCCATAACAGCGTCATCCACAGATCCCACATAACAGTGTGTCCTCCACCGATCTCCCATAACAGTGTGTCATCCACAGATCCCCCATAACAGTGTGTCATCCACAGATCCCCCATAACAGTGTGTCATCCACAGATCCCCCATAACAGTGTGTCATCCACAGATCCCCCATAACAGTGTGTCATCCACAGATCCCCCATAACAGTGTGTCATCCACAGATCCCCCATAACAGTGTGTCATCCACAGATCCCCCATAACAGTGTCATCCACAGATCCCCCATAACAGTGTGTCATCCACAGATCCCCCATAACAGTGTGTCATCCACAGATCCCCCATAACAGTGTGTCATCCACAGATCCCCCATAACAGTGCGTCATCCACAGATCCCCCATTTCAGTGCCATCCCCATCTGGGGGGTTTCTTTGCTGGGCTGGACTTTTATAGCCCCCCCCAAATTTTACTTGCATCCCTGTTCTCTAAAGGGGCGGTTTTGGGGGGCGGTCCTAGGGGTGGGTAGGGGCGTGGCCAGGGGAGGGGGGGTAAGTTCCACCACCTTTTCTCTGAGAAAAAAAGCCCTGGGTGAGAGTGACAGTGACTGACTGTAATACTCACCACTCACACACACTGTGCTACAGTGTCACAAGGAGGGGGGTTAACTGTTTGCCATGTCCTGTCTGTGTGGACCTATAATATATATATTACTATATATATTAGGGGAAGATTACTGTATGGCTGTAGTAGCCTACCATTTGTGCAAGCCCCCCCCCCCTTCACCCCAGACATACTGCAGGACATTTATAAAGCTAATTTTGCCACTATTGTGCCTTAAAAAATCACAAATTACGGCACATGCCATATGTGCACCATAATTTGCTACTTTTTAGGCTTTTCACCATTTTTCCGAAGTGGCTAGAAAAAGGGGTGGGGCATAGTGCCGTTCTGCTGCATTTACTATAACTTTCACCAGAAAGTGGCAGAAGCTATAGCTGAAGTCTATGCCAGCCCCTGGCTGGCATAGATTTCAATTTTTGGCGCACCTGATTTGTTAAGAGGCATCTACCCCTGAATAAATTAGGCGTGTCTCATGCCAGAACAGAAAGATCAAGACTGGCGTATGTATGTGCCAGTCTTAATATATCTCCCCATTGTATGCTTCATCTTCTAAGGGGGGTCTAACATTATCCTGAAACATACATATAGGTTGTTCTGTGGCTTAGTGGATTGCACAAATAGTAATAGGGCAATGAAAACCAATATATATCTCTAGTATATTCACAAGTTTCAGATCGGTGGGGGTGTCACCTCTGGGACCTGCTCTAATTTTCAAACCAGGATTCCCGAAGTGAAGGACAGCAGCCACGTCTCCATTCGCTGCTTTTGGACTGATGGCAATGGGCAGGTGTGCTTGATTTATTGGCTAATAAAACCAATTTTGTTTACCCATAACAGTCCGATTAGGCCCCATGCACACGACCATATTTACGGTCCACATCCACTATGTATTTTTGCGGATCAGATGCAGACCCATTCATTTCAATGGGGTTGCAAAAGATGTGGACAGCAAATAGGGGTCACACTGTTCCATGCCCCCCCTGTCCATTTTGCAGACAAGAATAGGCAGTTCTAACAGAGGGCAAAATGCAGAACAACACACATTCGGAATCCACGTTTTCCAGATCCACAATTTGTGGACCACAAAAACCAAATTGCGGATCCATAAACACACCCGGCCGGCAGCCCCATAGAAATGTCTATTCTTGTCCGCAATTGCGGGCAAGAATAGGACATGCTCTACTTTTTTGCGGAGCAGCGGCCGTGAGATCGGCGGCGCGCTCCGCAAAAACTGATGCGGAGAGCACAGTGTGTGCTCTCCGCATCGTTCCGTGCCCCATTCACAGTCAATGGGTCCGCATGTATTCCGGACATTGTACATTTGGGGCGGGGGGGGGGCCCAATTCTGAGTTTTGCTATGGGGCCCTATGATTTCTATGTACGCCCCTGCTTGCCGGACCTGCGGCGACGCTGGAAGAGGAGTATGAGGAAGAGGAGTCAGAGGAGGAATGTGGCGGCTTTAAGGAGGAGGAAGACCAACCACAGCAGGCACCCCAGGGTGCTCATTGTTGTCACCTATCTGGGACCCATGGTGTTGTACGTGGCTGGGGGGAAGAACAGACCGTCAATGACATCAGTGAGGATGAGGAACGGGAAATGAGTAGCTCTGCATCCAACCTTGTTCAAATGGGGTCTTTCATGCTGTCATGTCTGTTGAGGGACCCACGATTAAAAAGGATGAACCGAAAGTCGGAAAGGATGCAGCAGTTCAAAACCAAACTAAAAAATATGCTTTACACAGCTTATAAGGGGGGTGTCACAGCACAACGGGAATCTAACAGGGGAAGAGGTGAGTGTAATCCTCCTCCTACCATGGCGGCAAGGACTGGACGATTTACAGATGTGTTGTTGATGGAGGACATGCGGAGCTATTTCAGCCCTACTCATCGCCACAGCCCTTCGGGATCCAGCCTTAGAGAACGTCTCGACCGACAGGTAGCAGACTACCTCGCCTTAACAGCAGATATCGACACTCTGAGGAGCAATGAACCCCTTCACTACTGGGTGTGCAGGCTTGACCTGTGGCCTGAGCTATCCCAGTTTGCGATAGAACTTCTGGGCTGCCCTGCTTCAAGTGTCCTGTCAGAAAGGACCTTCAGTGCAGCAGGAGGCATTGTCACTGACAATAGAATTCGCCTCGGTCAAAAAAGTGTTGATTACCTCACCTTCATAAGGATGAATGAGGCATGGATCCCGAAGGGACTGACAGTGGGGATACGTTTGACTAACAAAAGGCCTGATTACATGCCTTGGCCTCAAAATGGTCCCCACGCTGCTGTATTTAATGTCTGCATACCGGATGACTTTCGTGAATTCTCCACCACCAACTAGGGTTCAAGCCACAATGTTTTAGTCACTTTACTGCCTGAAAAACATCAATTTTTCCGGCCGCTGCTACAATAGCGGCTGCAACAATGCCATTATTTTTCAGGCATGTGTACATGCCTAATTTTTCTGTCCTATGGTGCAGCACTGTGGCTGCAAAAACAAACCAAAAAAAAAAGGCACATACAAGTTTCAATTCCCCTTCGTGATCGTTACCTTGTTGTGGTGAAGAGGCTTGCGTATCACAATGAAGCAATCATCATCTCTATGAGTGTGTTGGCAATGTTGCCACACCCCAGATGATAAGGCCGTTGCTTCATTATGGTCAGACCAAAAGCGATCGGATGGCTGGATAATATTTCATAGAAAAAACATTAATTTACCTTTTTTTTTTTTTAATGTTGGATGGGTTTTTAATACATAAAATAAAAAATCATAATAAAGTATCTTAATAGTTTATTAGAAATAATGCAGACAATTAAAAAAATCCCCATCAATTCCAATACAAAGCAAGTACAGAGCTCAGAACTAAATTATTTCATGATGTCGTAATGGTTCGCTAATTCGACAATGGTTAATCAATTCGACAGACGTCCCCAGATAGGGTACGTAACAGGGATTAAACTGATAGGAATAGTACTAGTTAAGACACCACTCATATAGGGTGTCACAGCACAGTGCTCTGTGCACGCGCAGTGCCCCAATTTGGGAGTAAGAGGACCGACCAAGCTGCTTTTTCCATCTCCCGGTTCCTGAAATCAATTCAGTTTGGTGTATAAGAGTTTGGTCTGTCACTGTGAAGGCAGTCGAAGGTACCCGGCCTAAATTTTTTTTCACAAAAGGCAATCCCTGATATGGGATATAACAGGGATTAAACTGATGAGAATAGTACTACAGAAAATCACCACTCATATCGGGTGTGACAGTAAATTGCACGGCGCAGACGCAGTGACCGTGGATAAAAACAAAGGGAAGTGAGCCAGCGTTTTTCGAAAAATCAATTCAATTCACCTTTTGGGGACCCTTGTTGTTGTACTTGGCTGGGTGGAGGAGGAAACCTTCAATGACATCACTGGGACATGGCTAGCTTGGTATCCAACCTTGTGCAAATGGGGAGTTTGCGGTTGTGCAAATGAACTGTTTGCGGTTGTTTGCGGTGCATTAAAAGGGAAGTTTGGTCTGTCAATGTCTGTGAAGCGGCCGTAACTCTTATCGATACAACCCCGTAACACTGATCGATACAACATCATACCTGATCGTATACACACACTAGATGTTTTAAACCACGTTGTTCAAAAAAATTTAGGATTGTTAGGTGATTTATGCCTTTTATGGATTAAAGCCCAACTCTGCGTCAACTATGTAATTTTCCATGGAAGTTTTGCCATGGACCCCCCTCTGGCATGCCACAGTCCAGGTGTTAGTCCCCTTGAAACAACTTTTCCATCACTATTGTGGCCAGAAAGAGTCCCTGCCTACTGAAGTCTATGGCGGTTGCCCGGTTCGCCCGTTCGCGAACATTTTATGTTCGCGACATCACTATCCTTCCCCACCGAGGATCGCAGTGCATTATTCTTTGCCTCCTGTTGCCTCCTTCTCCTACTACGCTTCCTCCTCCTCCTCTTCTACCACCTCCTCATCTGGTCAGCGAAAGACCTTTACCACCAACTTCAGCACTGACAGTGGTAAACGTCAGCAGGCGGTTTTAAAACTCATGTGTTTGGGGGACTAACCCCACACCGCACAGTACCTTTGAACAGACCTTTGAGTGGTTGCTGCCAGTGAGCCTCAAGCCTGGCCTGGTGTTGTGCGATAATGGGCAAAATCTCTTAGCAGCTCTGGGACTAGCCGGTTTGAGGCATATCCCCTGCCTGGCACATATGCTTAATTTGGTGGTGCAGAAATTCCTTAAAAACTACCCAGACATGTCAGAGCTGCTGCAGAAAGTGCGGTCCATCTGTGCGCACTTTTGGTGTTCTCACCCTGCTGCTGCTCGTTGGTCAGTGCTGAAGCGTAACTTCGGCCTTCCCGCTCACCACCTCATATGCGTTATGCCCACCAGGTGGAACTCCACCTTGCATATGCTGGAGAGACTGTGTGAGCAGCTGCAGGCGATCGTGGAGTTTCAGCTGCAGCACACACGGGTGAGTCACTCTGCAGAACAGCACCACTTCAACATCAATGAGTGGGCCTCCATGCGAGACCTGTGTGCCTTGCTGCGGTGTTTCGAGTACTCCACCAACATGGACAGTATTGAGGAAGCTGTTCTTAGCGTTACAATACCACTACTATGTCTCCTTGAAAAAACACTTAGGGCGATGATGGAAGAGGATGTGGCACAGGAGAAAGAGGGGGCATTTTACTTGATTTCAGACCAGTCATTCAGAAGTGGCTCAGAGGGTGGGTTCCTGCACCAGCAGATGCCAGGTACACATGTGGCCAACCAGGGCACAGTTCTGGAGGACGAGAAGGATGAGCGTGAGGTAGAGGAGGAGGAACCGGGTTCACAGCAGGGTGGCACCCAACGCAGCTCATGGCCATCACGTGGCTGGGGGGGATACGGAAGACACAGACAATATACCACCTACAGAGGACAGCTTATCCTTACCTCTGGGCAACCTGGCACACATGAGCGACTAGAGGCTGCAGTGCCTTCGCAGAGTTGCCCACATTTTAACTTGTGCTGACTACTGGGTTGCCACCCTGCTGGATCCCCGTTACAAAGACAACGTGCCATCCTTAAATCCCTCACTGTAGTGTGATAGGAAGATGCGCGACTTCAAGCGCACGCTGGTAGATGCACTCCTGAGGGCATTTCCAACTGACACCGAGGGACAAGTGGAAGCACAAGGTAAAGGCAGAGGCGGAGAATGAGGAAATGGTCACCAATGCAGCTGGGTCACGGCCAGAACCTCAGAAGGCAGGGTTAGCATGGCCGACATGTGTCGCCACGCCACAGCAACCGGCACCACCAGCTGATATGGAATGTCTTAGCAGGAGGCAGCATTTGAACAACATGGTGGAACTGTACGTGTGCACACGCCTACACGTACTGACTGATGGTTCGGCCCCATTCAACTTCTGGGTCTCCAAATTGTCCACATGGCCTGATTTTGTCATTTATGCCTTGGATGTGCTGGCATGACCTGCAGCCAGTGTATTGTCTGAACATGTATTTAGCACAGCAGTGGGAGTCATTACAGACAAATGCAGCCGCCTGTCCACAGCCAATAAAATTAACCAGGCTTGATACAGGATTATGGTATATTTCACAATATTTTCAAAATGAAACACTTAAGTATAGGGAGACATTATTATTAAATGTAATGGAAGATAGACAGAGTTATTTTAGATATATTCAGTTGGTGGATATTGTTAAAACAGTTATAAATAAGGAAGATATAGTGATAAAATCACACGAGGTGATGAATTACATATTAGGTTGGAAAGGTAAGCTCAAATTGGTGTCAAGTTTTTAATAAAAGATGTGAGAAATTAGAAATGAGGGATTTATTTGTAACAGTAAATTAAAATATGAAAATGATATAGGCATAATAACAGATGATTAGTGGGGAAAACTTTGGTGTTTTAAATCATATCTGAGGAACCCCTCTCACAGGGTAACTCAATTTATGATACTACATCGTCTATATGTAACACCAACATGGCTTAAATAAGTTTCAGCTAAAACGTCAGGACTATGTCCTAAATGTATGAATGATAAAGCGGACATTATTCATATGTGGTGGAGATGTCTAAAATACAACCATTCTGGTGTAGTCTGATCAAATTAATCGGGGATATTTTTAGTCTTAAAATTCATTGGACAGCTTCTATATGTATTTGGGGTGAAATTCCTCATGACTTATCAAAAGAGAATGAAATTATGCTATATAAATCATGTTTTATAGCTCGTCTACTGATAGCAAGAAGATGGATGCGCCCCGAGTTACAAACAATAAAAGAATGGGAAAATTTGATGAATTCCAATTGTATAATAGAAAGAGCAGGATATATTAAGAGTAATAGAGGCTATAGACATGAAAAAAATTGGATTCAGTGGATAAAATATATATTTTTTTTCTCTCTCTCTCACTCTTTGTCCTGACCCCCCCCCCTCCAGCTACCTAAGGTGGATGGGGTAGTTGTGAGTATAGGGTAGGGGGATAAGGGGTGGGGAAGGGGAGGGAGATAAGAAGGAATAAAGGGTTAAAGGTAAGATAAGCAATGTGATATTTATTGTTATGTACTGGATAAGTCAAGTATTTCCATGTAGAGGTTATTTAAGTGGGAGGGGGAATGGATGCTTTACAACCCCTATTCATGTATTTGTCTTTATTACTCTCATCCTTCTCTGGTTTTTGCTTGTTTTTACTATGTAAGTGTAAAATGTATTGCTATTTTTATGTTGTTTTTTTTTTAAATTTTCTAATAAAATAAAACCATACATTCTTGTACTCAAGTGCACTTATTCTTTGATTTCTTATTTATTTTATTTGTCCCATTATTTCGGGGGCTACCGCAATTAAAAAACAAAAAACATTGTTAGCTGGCTACCTAGTCCTTCTCCTCCTCCATTGCCGCTTCCACCTACAACACCACAATTACCGCCTCCTCAACCTCCGATTCCACATCCACCTCCTCCTCCAAGTTAATAATTTTTAATTATTCCTCCTCTTGCAAGTTAATAATTTTTAATTTTTATTTATTTTATTTTATTTTAAGTTATTTCCCTATCCACATGTGTTTGCAGATCACTTGCCATGCTCTTAAGCACATTTTGCTGCCTTTTACAGCCCTCTAGCCCTTTCCATTACATTTTTAGGGCCATTTTAGTGCCCAAAAGTTCGGGTCCCCAAATTTCGAGTCACGTTTGGATCCCGAACCTAAACTTTTTTGTTAAGTTCGGCAGAACCCATCGAACCCGAACTTTCAGATGTCAGCTCAACTCTACTGGGAGTGTCTGATGTCACTTGTGATGACATGGATGACTGAGTTAACCAATTAAGAACCGCTGGGTTGCTGGTCTAGATACGACCGGTAGATGACACCAGGAGCTCAGGCCTCTTGCTGCGACTACTGCTGCCACGACCCCTTACTCTGCTGCGACCTCTGCTTGCGCCAGAAACATTCAGTCCTCTGCCACTCCTCTGTGCTTGACCTGGCACTTTTCTGCCTGACATACTTGTAGCTGAACTAAACAAATTAAACGGAAATTAAAAACACCACTAAAAGCGACAAATATATTTTTCTTTTAGTACTGAAATAGGCCACTAAATGCTTTCACCACAATTAACTGTGGAAATGCACTGAGAATATACTGTAGTTTTCTTGTTGTACTAAAATACGACCCTACATGCTTTGACCAGAAAAAAATTTGAGTGAAGTGCGTATATATATATTTCTTGAAATGACTGCATTACTGAATTTACTGAAATGCATTTACTGAAATGCAAACGTGCAGTGCGTTTTATTTTTGTGTATTACTGAAATGCTGCCCTATAATCTTTCACCAGAAATGAATGCAAACGTGCAGTGCATTTATATTTTTTGTGTATTACTGAAAGACCGCACTATACTCTTTCACCAGAAATGACTGCAAATGATTTTAGCGTAAACAACAAAAGTGACCTGCGTATATATTTATCTTTTTCCACAGATAAAAGCCACTAAAGGCTTTTCAACATAGCACTTGCACCCCAATAATGAATTGCTGGAATGACAGAGCTGTATTATAAGACTATCTGGATCCCAAAGTAATGTTTCCCTGCACTCGTAAATCGTTCTTTTTCACAATGAGGATTTTCCTATGACCCTCTCTAGCATCTGCACACGTCTCCCTGCCTGTGAAATGATTCCTCTCACTATCCTTTCCCTGCACTAGTAAATCCCTTTTTTTTAAAACAATTCGTTTTTCTTTTACTCTCCCTAGCGCCTGCATACACGTCTGTCCCTGAACAAAGTACGATGGTGAATGGCAGAATCTAAGATAGCCACCGTATTTATAGGGCTGTGACATCACCGGGCTGGCTGGCTGCTGATTAACTGCATGCATGGCATTGTGGGTCATTGCGCCTTCCCAGAGTTCCTTGCTCCATGTCCTCACACATGTAGCCGCCATTTTAGCTGCCATTGTAGCCGCCATGTTAGGACAAATTACGATTCGTTACCACGAAGTGCAAGGAAATTAGCATTCATTCAGAATCTAATTTTTCCTTAAATTCGGAACTAATTCGACATCGTCAGCTTCGATTTGCTCATCTCTACACATGATATGATTAGATACACAGCTCAGCAGACAGTATCAAACAGGATAGGATTATATGAACGGATCACACATGATAAGATTAGATACCCAGCTCACCAAATTTAGCTGGATCAGAGAAACTGAACGGCTTCTCTGTTCTTTAAACAGAAGAAAAAGCAGCTTGAGTAAAATAAAGAAAAAAAAGTTAAATGTGGAGCAGTCACCACCCAGTGGTTATGATGATGTGTATTACAGTCATTTAGAGTTTAGTTACAGTCTCGCGATATGTTGTTTTGCTGTCAGGACAAAATTGACACCCCTTCCAGTTTAGAGATTAGTAGTGATAAGCGAGTATGCTCGGCCGAATACCAATTTGGCTCGAGCATCGCTATGCTCGGTACATGGCGGTACTCGGCCAAATACCTCGAGTCTCCTCCCCGCGCGTTTGGCGCCTGCTAAACAGCTAATAAACGTGCAGATAAGTAATGCCCTTCACTATAATGAAGTATCCATGTTAGCTACTGGCATTGCAATGATTGGGTGACCGGAACGAGTCATCGGACGTAATATAGCACCCGATGACACGTGCTCGGATCAGTCAGAGTCAGGGAGAGCAGAGCATAGGAAGGGAAAGACAGTATAGGGAGGGAAATTCACAGTTCCTTTTCTAAAAAAGCTTTTCAAAGACACAAAAGTTATTTTACGGACTGCTGTGTGCACGAGTGTGTTTGAGAGCAGCAATATATTTTTACCAGCACTAAATTGATCAGTCTCAGGGACATCCGTGCTGAGGAAGGGACAGATAGTGCAGGGAGAGAAATTTGCTGTTTTTTACTTAAGGACTACTGTGTGTGTGTTTGACAGCAACTAGATATTTTTCTTTACTACCTATTAGTGACATATACTTTACATCATCCACAAACTGTGTTTTTTTGTATAAATTCAAATAATCAGCACCACATTTATTGTCTATTGTGTGCGTGTGTACTCCATCTGAAAACTGTTTCTTAAGCGCAAATTGAAATAATCTGGGCCTAATCTAGTGTCCATAGTGTGAGGCCTTCTGTGAAAAATACTGTACTACATCCGAAAACAGTGTCTGTAGTGCAAATTTAAATAATTTGTGCCACATTTGGTGTCCACAGTGTGTGGCTTTCTGTGACAAATCCTGTACTACATCCGAAAACTGTTCCTGTAGCGCTAATTTTATTAATCTGGGCCTTATCTAGTGTCCATAGTGTGTGGCTTTCTGTGACAAATACTGTACTACCTATAAAAAAAAAAGAAAATCTGATACGTGAATGTTACGTCCATTAAGCAAATGGAAATCTCAGCCTGTAAGGGCGTATTTATAACTCAACATTATTAGATATCTGATTAAAATCTGGAAAGGTAACTAATGTATAGGTTATTCAGGCTGTGAACCTGACTAATGAAGAGAGGGATTTTATAATAACCATCTGCACTCAGACAGCGTCTATAAAGTAACTGGCCATCCTGCAGCTGAATAAAGGAGAATTCCAACTGCACGGAGGGCAAGGACACAGTCAAGGCAGGATAATGTGAAAAAGTCTAGTAGGCGCATGTTGTCACGCATGCAGACACTTAACTCATGTACAGGGGCCCCCGACTCACAGCGCATATTGGCGCACAGATGTACCACTGAGCTATATGCAGAGGGGTATCAAACAGTTAGGAGGAAAGCCGTCCGTGTGTGGCCACTGGTATATTAATAGTAGAATCACTGTGCTCCAGCTAAATATGCAGCTGAACACCTCCCGAGATGGGATACTACACCTCTAAACACTAGATATTCAGGACACCAATGTTAATGCTGGGTAACCCTAACACTGCCTATTGAGCCGTGTGCTAAATGGGTTGATCACTGCTCAACGCATTTCCACGTGGTGCTGTTTGCTGCCACGTATCATCAGGAGCTACATGAATCGAACAGAGCCTGGTTAGAAAAGGCGCCCTGCACGGTTGTGTGCATCGGCTCCGGCGCTGTGATGGCCGTACCAGGCCACACATCCATCGAGAATTTATTACCTAAACCCCTCACACAGGAGGAGTGTCGCCCCGTGCTGAGCCAATCAGAATAGAGGGCGGCCGCGGCTCACACCCTCCACAGGGCCAACATGCTGTTAGGCTGTAGGACTCCGGACAGACAGCGCAGATGCGCTACATGTATGGGAGTTACCGAAGTCGCGGCTACACCTATCTAAATGTACAGTACAGGTAACACTTGGCACACTAAGTTACCCAAAAGAGGGAGGAGAGGATAATTTCCCCCTCACACAGCAGAGCCGGAACCTGCTTATCAATTGACACTCAATTGACATATACAATGCCCATTACGGTAGATACTCAGTACGATACATAGCAGGGGCACGGGAAACACCCCCCACCCCAGGCCATAGTATTCCACCGGTGTATATAAGAAAATAAATAAATGAAATATATTATAATAACTTTCGGTCATTTAGCTCTTCGAGATCGCCGTCTTATCACCTTAGACAGTTGACACACATCAAGAAGCCACTCCACCACTGTGGATTCGGGTGCAAACTGGCCACAACCAGCTTTATTGTCATAACAGCAGTACAAAGAAATCATAAAAATAAACCTCAGCTGTCTGGCCACTACACAGTATATACTCCCTCTCTAGCGGGATCCGGGTCTACCACCCAGCTCCCCAAAACCACCACAGTGCTTACCCCCACACAGGGTTAGAGGGTCCCGGCTCCCACAGGCCTTGACACAGCCTGCTCCTTTCCCAGACTGGGAGCCCTGATTGAGGAGCTCAACCCACATTTACCCAAGCTACTCAGCTGGCTGCTAATTATCCCCATTACCAGCCTAGCTGCTGCCAACAGTGGGAAAAAATATTTTCCCAGTCTTTCTTGTATCTCACCCAGCTTGCTCTGGGTGAGATACACCACTTGAATGGCCTTCCTATGGCCCTCTAGCAGCCCCACTGCCACATATCCTATCCCCCCTGATAAAGCCCGTAGGACTTTTCACTTTACTTAATCCCCCTCCAGGGTCAAAGCTTCTACGTTGGGAAACAACTGAGGTTTTTTTTCACTCCAACTCAACGGCCTTAGCTTCTTCAGCCCTTGAGTCTCCTTTGGAGTCTTCATTCACTTTGTTAGCCTTCTCATCCTTCTAAGACACGGCATCACATACTTCCATTCTGAACCCCTCCTCCTCTTTCTCATCAAGGTTGGAGGTACTGGGGACACTGAGGTCTTCACTAGACTTGTGATCTCCTGGTATTTTCTCCATAGGCTCACCCGGGATATTGTTCTTCTTTTGGGCAAGATAGGAGAGCCAGCCCATGGCAGTAGACAGGATACTGGTCGTCTGTCTCCCCGTATTTCTTCCCCAGCAGACCGCTGGCTTTTTGGAAGGCATTGACAGCAGAGGAAATGTCTTTCATGACCGGGCCACACACCACCACAAGACTCTTGGCTTCTGCATCCACATCAGCCCCATCAACTGGTTCAGTAGAGAGATCTTCCATCTGCTGTACCTCTGCCGGCACCACCATCTCCAGACCCATTCTTAACATGCTCTGGCTTAGACTTCTTGATGTCTTCAGGTTTCTCATTTTCCACCTGTTGCTCGAGAGCACGCTTAGACTTCTTCAAGTCATAGACGTTCTTACCGACATTATCTTTTGAGCCCATGAGATTTTCCATATCTGCTCTGAGTTGCCTGTTCAGCCTCTCAAATTCATCTCGCTCCTCAAGCGCTTCTTCAAGGGCTCGAGCCAAGGAGAGGACCTTGGTCTCTATCTCCCGAGCATCAGTCTCCGCTCGGTCATGTTATTCTGCATATCGGGCTGAGTTGTTTTTCTCTTCAGCCAGGAGCTGGTCAAACATCTTCTGTTTCTTCTCCAATTTAGACACAGTTTGTCTCTGGTGGTCCAGCCATCCAATCACGCAACTCTTGATCAAGCTGAGCCATCCTGGCTTCCAAATGTCATTTTCTGAGGTGCTGTTTAAGACCTCATCAACCAGTTCATCTCTTTCCTGCTCTGCAGACACTAGGCTGACGTCACCCGACTGAACTCTCGTCTCGTCAAATGTACCTGTCATCTGGTTGACACTAGTCATCACCTTAATTTCGCAGGGTCTTGACATGGTAGCCTCACTCTCTGAGTTGCTATCGGTCACAGCACATATGTCACATATACTGCTCATGTCATTATTAATGCTGACTGGAGTTGAGCGAACACCTGGATGTTCCGGTTCGAGAAGTTCGGCCGAACTTCACGAAAATGTTCGGGTTTCGAACTCGACCCGAACTTGACCCCGAACCCGAACCCCATTGAAGTCAATGGGGACCCAAACTTTTGGGCACTAAAAAGGCTGTAAAATAGCCCAGTAAAGGGCAAGAAAGCAGCAAAATGTAGGTAAATCCCCTGCAAACAAATGTGGATAGGGAAAGGACTAAAAATTAAATTAAATAAATAAAAATTAATCAATATCAATTGGCAACTTGGAGGGGGAGGTGGAATAGGAGGTTGGGGTGGTGTCAGGTGGGAATGCTATGGGAGTTGAAGTTCTCATCACAGCCAAAAAGGATTCATGTCTGCCTGCAATGCCACAGGCCTTATTCACAGACTCAGGGCCATGGCAACCATACATGGGAGTTGAAGTTCACATCACAGCCAAAAAGAATTTATGTCTGCCAGCAGTGTCACAGGCCTCACTCACAGACGCAGGCCAATGGCAACAATACATGGAAGTTGAAGTTGTCATCACAGCCAAGAAGGAATCATGTCTGCCTGCAGGGCCACAGGCCTTATTCAAACATTTAGGCCCACGGGACCCACAAAGAGGAGAGTTAAAATCACGCCAAGACAGTATTGATTTCACCCAACAATGCCACAGGCCTCATTCACAGATTCAGTCCCATGGCACCCACAAAGAGGAGAGTTACAATCATGCCAAATGAGTATTGATTTCACCCAGCAGTGCCACAGGCCTCATTTACTAATTCAGGAGGACCATGGCACCCGCAAAGAAGAGAGCGGTCCCGTAAAAGCAACACAGGCCTTAGGTCAACCTGCAATGGAACAGGCCATTATCATTTATGTAGGCCCCTGACACCCAGACAGAGGAGAGGTCATTTGACAGCAAAAAGAGGTTAATGTCACGCACCAAAGCAGCAGGCGATTAGCTGAAATGTAGGCCCCTGGCACCCAGACAGAGGAGAGGTTCATTCAACTTGATGTTGCCACCAAAATAATGGTACAATTAAAAAAAAGAGGATTCAATAAAGAAGTGCCATGGAGTACAAGAATGTATGGTTGAGGGCGAGGCAGTTATAAATGTCTATTCTGCACAAGGGATGGACAGGTCCTGTGGGATCCATGCCTAGTTCATTTTTATGAACATCAGCTTGTCCACGTTGGCTGTGGACAGGCAGCTGCATTTGTCTGTAATGACGCCCCCCAGCACTTCCAAGGCATAAAAGACTTGCTCTGGCCATGTGGACAATTTGGAGACCCAGAAGTTGAATGGGGCCGAACCATCAGTCAGTACGTGAAGGTGTGTGCACACGTACTGTTCCACTATGTTGTTGAAATGCTGCCTCCTACTAACACGTTCCCTATCAGCTAGTGGTGCAGTTAGCTGTGGTGCTGTGACAAAACTTTTCCACATCACGGCCATGCTAACCCTGCCTTTAGATGAGCTGGCCGTGACACAGCTACGTTGGCGACCTCTTGCTCCATCTCTGCCTTTGCCTTGTGCTTCCACTTGTCCCCCCGTGTCAGTTGGGAATGCTCTCAGGAGCGCGTCTACCAGCAAGCGCTTGTACTCGCACATTTTCCTATCACGCTCCAGTGATTAAGGTGGGCACGTTGTCTTTGTACCGGGGATCCAGCAGGGTGGCAACCCAGTAGTCAGAACAGGTTAAGATGTGGGCAACTCTGCTGTCGTTGCGCAGGCAGTGCAGTATGTAGTCGCTCATGTGTGCCAGGCTGCCCAGAGGTATGGACAAGCTGTTCTCTGTGGGAGGTGTATCGTCATCGTCCTCCGTTTCCCCCCAGCCACGCACCAGTTATGGGCCCGAGCTGTGTTGGGTGCCACCCCCTGTGAACATGCTTCATCCTCATCCTCCTCTACCTCATCCTCGTCCTCCTCGTCCTCCAGTAGTGGGCCCTGGCTGGCCAAATTTGTACCTGGCCTCTGCTGTTGCAAAAGATCTCCCTTTGAGGCACTTCTAAAAGACTGGCCTGAAAGTGTTAGAAATTATTCTTCTTCCTCCTCCTCCTGGAACACATCCTCTTCCATCATTGCCCTAAGTGTTTTCTCAAGGAGACATAGAAGTGGTATTGTAACGCTGATAACAGTGTCATCGCCACTGGCCATGTTGGTGGAGTACTCAAAACAGCGCAACAGACCACACAGGTCTCGCATGGAGGCCCAGTCATTGGTGGTGAAGTGATGCTGTTCCGCAGTGTGACTCACCTGTGCGTGCTGCAACTGAAACTCCACTACGACCTGCTGCTGCTCTCTCAATATCTGCAGCATGTGCAAGGTAGAGTTCCACCTGGTGGGCACGTCGCATATGAGGTGGTGAGCGGGAAGGCCGAAGTTCCGCTGTAGCGCAGACAGGCGGCAGGATGTAAACGCCTGAAGCACGCACAGACGGCCCGCACTTTATGCAGCAGCTCTGACATGTCGGGGTAGTTGTGAATGAACTTCTGAACCACCAAATTCAGCATATGCGCCAGGCAAGGGATGTGCGTCAACCCGGATAGTCCCAGAGCTGCAACGAGATTTCGCCCATTATCGCACACCACCAGGCTGGGCTTGAGGCAAACCATCAGTCCTGCTTTTGCACCCTGTTCCCTCTTTTGCTATGCCGTTGACTCGGTCCCACCACTGCCTCTTCCTCTGAACTATGAAAGTCAGTGGCACGACCTTCATTCCATGTGGAGTATAGGACCTCATCGTCCCCTGCATCATCTTCCACACAGTCTTCCTCCCTGACCTCCTGTTCGGTCTGCACATTGCAAAAAGACGCAGCAGTTGGCACCTGTGTTTGGTCATCATCAGAGACGTGCTGACTCTGCTAAGGTGGTATTCCCATGTCCTCATTAGGAAACATAAGTGGTTGTGCGTCTATGTGCATTCTATGTCTTCCACCCCTGGGGAAGGGCTAGGTGGATGCCCTTGGGAAACCCTGCCAGCAGATTCTTCAAACAGCATTAGAGACTGCTGCATAACTTGAGGCTCAGACAGGTTCCCTGATATGCATGAGGGTGATGTGACAGACTGATGGGCTTGGTTTTCAGGCGCCACCTGTGCATTTTCTGCAGAAGACTGGGTGGGAGATAATGTGAACCTGCTGGATCCACTGTCGGCCACCCAATCAACTAGCGCCTGTACTTGCTCAAGCCTTACCTTCTTTAGAACGGCATTAGGCCCGACCAAATATCGCTGTTGATTTTGGCGGCTACTAGGACCTGAGGTAGTTTATTCACTAGGACGTGTAGCTGTGGCAGAACAGCCACGTCCTCTCCCAGCACCAGAGGGTCCACTAACACCACCACGACAATGTCCATGTCACTTATTAGATGTTTTCCTCATTGTTACCGTTCACTACAATAAGGAAAAACTTATTTGGCCCAATGTATAGAGTTCAAATTAAGGCCTTTATTTACAGGCACCTAACACTATCTATCTATCTATTTATGTACTCTATTAAACTAATACAGGCACAGCAGAAACCACATATTTAGGGCAATATCAATTTTAGGCCTGGTATTTAGGCCCTGGCTGAAAGGTATCCTTTTACGGACAGAATTACACTTGGACATGCACAATAGCATGTGCAAATATAGAAGATTACGCTTTCAGGCCTTGTATTTAGACACTTAGTGTAATGTACCCTTTTAGGGACAGAAATACACTTGGAGATGCACAGTAGCATGTGCAAATATAGAGGATTTTTTTTTCAGGCCTTGTATTTTGACGCTGACACACTGAATGTAATATACCCTATTGCGGACAGAATTTCACTTAGAGAGGAACAGCGGAAAGCACAGATGTTTAGGATTTCTATTTCAGGGATTTTATTTAATCACAGAAAAAAAAATAATCTATCCTTTGACGGACAGTATTACACTTGGCCAGCCACAGCTGGAACCCCAGATTTAGGGGGTTGGTATTTTGCCAATAGAATTTCACCCCAGAAAAAAATCTATCCCTTGACGGACAGTATTACACTTGACCAGCCACAGCTGGAACACCAGTTTTAGGGGATTGGTATTTTGGCAATTAAATTTAACCCCAGAAAAAATTCTATCCTTTGACGGACAGTATTACACTTGGCCAGCCACAGCTGGAACCACTGATTTAGGGGATTGTTATTTTGGCAATTGAATTTGACCCCAGAAAAAAAATCTATCCTTTGATATACAGTATTAAACTTAGCCAGCCACAGCTTAAACACCAGATTTAGGGGATTGGTATTTTGGCAATTGAATTTGACCCCAGAAAAAAAAATATTCTTTGATATACAGTATTAAACTTAGCCAGCCACAGCTTAAACACCAGATTTAGGGGATTGGAATTTTGGCAATTGAATTTGACCCCAGAAAAAAAATCTATCCTTTGACGTACAGTATTAAACTTGGCCAGCCACAGCTGGAACACCAGTTTTAGGGGATTGGTATTTTGGCAATTGAATTCATCCCCTAATAAAATATAGCAATTTCTATCCTGTGTTTCAAGGTGTGACAATAAGCACAACCCCTGATGTAGGAAATTGCAAAAAAAAAATGTATGTTGAACTTGGTGGCAGCTCAAATCATGTGCTGGTGCACCAAAAGATCACAAAATGGCCACTGATCACCCCAGAAAAAAAGTGACAGAAAAAAAAACGCTCTGGGCAGCCTAAAAACCAGTGAGCAATGAACTAACAGAAGTTGAATGATTCACAGCTGTAGATCGATCACTTCATTAAGTGGTTTTGCTGAGTCTTCCCTGCCTAATCTCGCCCTCACAGCAGCTGCATCCTATCCCTACACTAATCAGAGCAGATTGACGGGTGGCGCTATGTGACTCCAGCTTAAATAGAGGCTTAGTCACATGCTGCACTTGGCCAATCACAGCCATGCCATTAGTAGGCATGGCTGTGATGCCTTCTTAGGGCAAGAAATAAAACGCTAGCTTATTGGCTGCTGTGCAGCCCTTCAGAAAGCGGGAAGAAATCGCCGAACAACGGACCCAAACTTTTTTTTTAAATGTTCGGGTCCATGTCCCGAACACCCCAAAATTCTGTACGAACCCGAACTATACAGTTCGGGTTCTCTCAACTCTAATGCTGACATCTGGGGGCACCGATGAGTTAATCCCCACCTCGGACATCTCCCCAGCAACCATAGAACCTTGTGGAGACTGCATATTCACTTCTGGTATGTGTGGTACATACTCTAGCCCCACCACATTGTCTACAGTGAGTTCTCCCAGTGGTGTTCTTTCAACATTTATCAGCATTTTTACATTTGACACATGTTCCCCACTAGCACTTCTCCCCTGATCACAACCTGGAAAGGAAAAGGTATGTCATCATCCTTATCCCCATCATGATATATTTCACAAATATCCCCATTGTCATTATGCACTTCATCTGTATCACTGTCTTCAATGGACATTTCCCTTAAACCCTTGCTTTCTATCTGCATCTACCTTACACCTTCATTTAAAGGGACAGGTACAGGTTCTGCAGGAGCTTCGACACTTTCTACAGAAGTGTTTCCATTGCCCCACATTACGTCATGCATGAGCCTATTTGCAACACTAAGTCCATCAGTCTCCGTTCTCACCCTCTGTGAGGACCACTGTATAGCCCACAGTATGCACGTAATTGTCCAGAACATTCATCATTCTACTAGCTACCTCTTACCCATGCTGGCATTGGATCTCATTGGATCGGATTTACCCAATCCCAAATCTAGCCTTGGTCACAGGCACTTTAGGCAACACAGTGACCTTCTCCCCTGCAGATTCCTGCGAGGGAGCAACTGCAACATGCTTACCCGCCTGTTGAGACACAGCATTGTTCCCATAGTCAATCACTTTTGACATTTTCTTGTCATAATGCTTTATCACTCATCAGCCCAGCAGGTAGCAACTGCCGCCGGCTCACTGTCACTGGGTCTGCCACATAATTAATACCAGGAACAGTCTTACCCTTTGTTGTTACAGGTTCGGCAGTCTCAGGAGATGAGAGCATCCCACGGACATCTCTACCGAGATCATCCTTCAAAATCCAGCTTTTGGAGACCTGCCCTTGATTCCTGGTACCATGATCACCTGCAAACTCCTTACTCCAACAGTTGCTACCGGAAACAGCTTGGCCTGTAGTTAAGACTTTTCCTGGACGGTCATTCCAGCCGCACCCTTTAGAATCTTGCAGACAGGCGCAGGGAATATAGGAACTCCTGAGAATCGCACCGCTCACCATCTTCCCGACTGTTGCCCTTGGCAACGTCACACCTTCGCCTTTCCTCCAGAACTCCCGGCGACCTCTGGTACTTTTGCACAGTGATCTTACAGCATTGAGAACCCTTTCCTCAGGGCCAGCTGCATCAAATTTCTCCAATTCATTTTTAGTATAGCCAATCGCTATGGCCATTTCTTCTCCCTGCTGTATGCGCCAGTGCCGCCAGACATACTCTTCCATAAGACCCACGGTAGCAGGAAAAATTGTCAGCAACTAGTCCCCTTTTGCTGGGCTACTGGCACTTTAATTCACTGCAGTTTTACTTGCACCACAGAAAAATAGTCCACACAGCCCGAGCAGCACCTGCTCCACCAAACAAACAGGCTTCCGGCCCTTTAACTCCACTGTCTCATCGTTGCCCCTAGCAACAGACCGTTTTTTACTTTTCAGCACGGACACTTTTCATCCATCAATCCCACAGCATTTACCTACAATATTTCATAGGGTCAGGCCCTCAACTACAATATTTTACAGGGTCAGCTCACCTGCAGGCCCTCACCTACAATATTGTAGAGGGTCAGCTCACCTACAGGCCCTCATGTACAATATTTTACAGGGTCAGCTCAGCAGCAGGCACTCGCCCATGTTTTTTGCAATGCTCAGCAGCAGGCCCTCGCACCCAGGGCCGTCTTTAACAAGAGGCAAAAGGGGCAGCTGCCCCGGGCCCAGTTGCTCCTGAAGGGCCCAAGGCAGCTGCCTCTTGTGCCCTGCTAGCCACTGCCCCGGGTGTCAGGCTGTCAGCTACACAGGGGGAGCTGCCATGCCATGCCTGCCGGCACTCCAGGCAGCGTACTGTGAGAGCTGTGATCCTCTAGGACCTTTGATGACATCATCACCATGTGATCAGTAACCTAGAAATATTACTGGTCACATGGCTATAAGGTCATCAAGGTCCTTTCTACCAGGAGTGTTGCTGTAGAAGTTTGCCTTAACTGTGGAGCTTTTTTTGTGAAGATTACATCAGAAAAAGGTGACAGGGGCTGTTATGCTAATATACTGTAAACTACTGTATAGTGGGGAGCTGTATACTGTGGGGGGCTGTATACTATAGGGGTCTGTATACTGTGGGGGCCTGTATACTGTGGGGGCCTGTATACTGTGGGGGCTGTATACTGTGGGTGCTGTATATTGTGGAGTGCTATACTGCTGTACTTTATAGTGTGGGGGGCTGTATACTGTGGGTGCTGTATATTGTGGAGTGATATACTTCTGTACTGTATACAGGGCCCACGCCTCCTGTAAGGCGACCCAGGCAACCGCCTAGGGCGCAATTTAGCAGGGGGCGCCACCCAAGGGCGGCCTGAAAAAATTTAATTATTTAAATTAAATTTAAACAGAAAGTTCCTTCCTAATTCAGCGCCGGACGCCCAGGCGGCACAGGCTGTGTAACCTCCGTCCTCCTTGTGTGTCTGTCTGTGTAGGTCTAGCCTAGGCCCATGTCCATTGCTGGGCCCCCTAAGCCTCAGTCACGTGTGGGACAGGCAGGCTGGGCAGCGGTGAGTGACTGACGCGAATCATTGCGGGAGGAGGAGTGAGTCAGTGTGAGAGAGGCGGCCGCGGAGGGATTCAGCTGGACTCCTCCTAGTCCTTACCACTGGCTGGCTTAGTGGCTTACTCCAGTGACTGATGACGATCGACGAGTCCAGACCAGACCAGTCCAGTGTCAGTGACAGTGTGAGTTTACTGTCTGGTGCTGGTCTACTACTCTTCTCTTGTGTGACTCTGTGCTGTGAGCCTGTGGCTGACTGTGCCTGTGCCATGATGATAGCAAGGGTGAGGGTTGTGGAGCCCATCCCATAAGGGAAAAAATGTGCCTTGGGGGTGAAAGAAATGGAGTCAGTCTGACCATGAGGGAAAAATATGCCAAGTGGCACATCGCCCAGACTCCCACCCCATGGCACATTTCCCTCATGGCATAGCACATCCCCCCCATTGGCACATTTCTCTGCTGGCAGCATGGAGGGAGAGAAATGTGACATAGGGGTTGAGATGTGCCATACCAGCATGGAGGGGGAGAAATGTGCCAATGGGGGTGATGTGCCATACCATGAATGAAAAATTTGCCATGGGGAGGGGTGGGAGATATGCCATGAGGGAAATATGTGCCCTGGGGGGTGAGATGTGCCATGACAGCATGGAGGGGAATAAATGTGCTATGGCGGGGGGGATGTGCCATGCCATGGAGGGGGAGAAATGTGACACGAAGGGGGCATCTACTGCCACAAAGAAGGGGTATGTTATATGGGGGGCTCTGCACAGTGGTATTTTATACTGGGACACATTATGGTAGGTACTATGGGGAAGGGGGGGTACTATGGGTTCATCTACAGGGGGGCACTAAGAAGGGGTATTTTATGCTTGCAAATTATGGTGGATATTGAGGGCATCTACTGGGGCACTATATAGGGTCATTTTATACTGGTAGATTATGGGGGCACTAGGAGTAAGGGGGGACAGGAGCACCATGGGGCATTTACTGGGGGCACTATATAGGGGTATTTATACTGGCACATTATGGGGGCACAATGGGAACATAAGCTCAACTGGGGGCATTACAAGAGGGGGGGGCATCATGGTGGGCTTTATTACTTACTGTGGAAGACATATGTGGAACATATGTGATGTCATGATATGGGCAGATCATCTGATAAGGGGGGGGTGGTGGTGGCAATTTTTGGGGGCATGTATACTGTGGGGGCATGTATACTGTGAGGGGCTGTATACTGTGGGTGCTGTATATTGTGGAGTGCTATACCACTATACTGTATAGTGTGGGGGGCTGTATACTGTATACTGTGGGTGCTGTATATTGTCGAGTGCTATACTGCTGTACTGTATACTGTGGGGTTCTGTATACTGTGGGGGGCTGTATACTGTGGGGGGATGTATACTCTGGGTGCTGTATATTGTGGAGTGCTATACTGCTGTACTGTATACTGTGGGGGGCTGTATACTCTATACTGTGGGTGCTGTATATTGTGAAGTGCTATACCGCTGTACTGTATAGTGTGGGGGGCCGTGTAGTGTTGGGTGCTGTATCGTGTATAGTTTGGGGTGCTGTATATGGTGAGGTGCTATGCTGCTCTACTGTATACTGTGAGGTGTTGTATACTGTGGGCTGCTATACTGCTCTACTATATACTGTAGGGTACTGTATAGTGTGGGGTGCTATACTGCATACTGTGTGGTGCTGTATACTATAGGGTGCTATACTGCATACGGTGGGTGTGTATGATGCCCTCCTTTATGTGTAACAAAGGGTGTATTGCAGTACAGTTCCTTGTAATTTTTGGCAGCCCTTTCATTTAGTTTATAGGCTTTATGATTGTAGAAGTCCCACTACCTGAACAATTTTACCACAATGTGAATGAGGCCCTCCTTTATGTGATATACAAGTTGTTTTGGAGTGCTTCTTGCTTGTACTTTTTTGCAGTACTTGCACTTTATATGCGAGTGAATATACAGGAAAGAATGTTTCCTAACAATTTTTCCTGTGAAATAGTTTTTTGTTTTTTTTTTGGGGGGGAGGAGGGGGGGAGGAGGGGGGGTTTGTGCATATTTTTGTCAGTCTGTAAAAGTGGCGTGCAACTTGGACAACTTTGTTCCCAGCAGCAACCTGGGAGCCCAAGATGCATCCAGACATCGTCCCCAAGCTGTTCCCAATCCCTTTCGGTGGTGTTTCTGTCACTTTCTGACCTTTTCCAATGGACCAGGCACCCTCCCCTCTTCAGAGCAGGGGGTTCCTGGTCGTCTCCCATTGACTTCCATTATACTTGGGTGCTCGGCTCAGCACGCAAATTTAGCAATGTGTTCGGGCCGAACACCTGAATACTTTGGTGCTCGATCATCACTAGAGATTAGATAAGAGTGGACGCATCTGTAGTAACTGAAATCATACTGAGACATTGTAACATAGAACATACTGAGAAATAGCAACATAGAAACATGGTATATAGCTTGGAATCCTTGCGGAATGGGGAGCATGGTGTTCCCAGACAGACTAGGACATAAACACATCGTTAGGGTACTTTCATAATTGCGGCAGGACGGATCCGGCTGGCTATTCAGCCTGCCGAATCCGTCCTGCCGCAAGTGGCCGTGCACTGCCGTGCTGCCGCTCCGTCCCCATTGACTATAATGGGACGGGAGGCGGGTGTCACTACCAGAGTTTTGAGGAGTTCTCACAGCTCTGTTTCTCCGCCCCTGTGATGAGGTCTTTACTTTCATTTTCACTCCTTTCCCTCTTCCCAGGTGTTCCTTCTCTGATTGATTCCTCTTCCTTTAAATCACCCCTCTTCCTGTTTCACCTTGCGAGTTATATTTCTCATCTTGAGTTGTGTCAGCCGCTGGAGTATCTACACTGCTGTGGTCTCTTTTAACTGGACGTCTGTTTTGCTCAAGCAAGCAACATCTGATATTGTCTGCTGAGGTTGGATCTGTCTTCACTGCTGCTGAAGCCCCTACAGATAAGTTTGCAGACATTGTTGGTTTTTGCTTATTTGCTGACTGGATCCGAGGCGACCCTGGTTCCGTCCGTATACTGAGCAGGGAGCCGGTGGCCGTGCCCCCCCCCCCCCTTTTATCATAGGGGTTTCAGATGTCACTTAGCCTTAGGTACGCGGGCATGCCTCGACCCCCCATCAGGGTCTGGGCATGTGCATAAGCAGCGCAGGGAGAGCTCTTAGGGTCTGACAGGGGTTACCTTTTATGCTCCCTTAGTTTGGGTCCACTCAGTAGCTTGTGCACTGATTGTACTCCTGCCGCAAGTGTGAAAGTACCCTTAAATAACTAGGCTAACCACACCATAAGTCAAGGAAGAGCCTCAAACACACTGGTAGGCTCATGCACCCTGCACACATAATTAATCGAGACAGACTGAACTCCCAGGCATACAGCACGCAGGTCTAAATAGCAGGGTGATGAGAGCACCTGACCACATGGTAATCAAAGTATGCAAGAGTGCAGCCCGCCAGACTGCATGGCAACACAGTGTCACAGTGAACCGCACTATGATACAGATACAGACACTACACAAATTTACAGAACACAGTTCACACACTATAAAAGGCAGGCAGCACGCACCACCCAAGCAACCAGCATAAACTGGTAGGGGCCCTCAGCCAGTGCTCAAGAATGAAGGCAGCCAGCCTACATGGCCATATTGGATCAAGGTCAAATTTTTTTCAATGGTAACCAGGTCACGTAGCATATCAAAGAAGACCAGAGTTTTCTCAGAAATCGATTGCCACAATGAGATTTGCAATATCTCTTGTGGTTCAACACAGAAAGTTGCAACAGCAACTAGGAACATCCTCTGTGATGCACAGCTATTTTACGTGATCAATGTGTTGTCCCTGGTGCTGAACAAAGAACTTTGAACGTTAACTTTTTAAATGTCTTTCTTGATAACTTTTGAACCACAAAAGATATTGCAAATCTTATTGCGGCAATCGATTTCTGAGAAACCTCTGGCCTTCTTTGATTTGCTACATGACCCACTTTACATTGGAAAATGTTATCCAATATGGTGCCTTTCAAGATGGTGGTCATGTTCTGGACATAGCCTAAAAGATAGGTTCCCTCACCCATTAATTGCTGGAGTATTCAGATATTTAATTTTCCCTTTCATTTTATGAAACAAATGTTCTGAAACTTTTGACTCACCCTGTACAAGTTTGGCTTTGATAGGCATGATGCACTCTAATTGCAGATGCGCAAATCGATTCTAAATTAATCAAACTCAATACAAATTTCCAAAAAAGTCTACTTCTAAATGAAGCTGATGTTTCGGCGTTTTGAGTTGCATAAATTGTGCAAAATGGCACCATCTGCTTTACCTATACAATTCTGTATGCTGTTCAGTGAAACAAGGCAGGAAATATGAAGCCGGAGGTCCATATAACCCTGGGCAGGGCCATAGTCAGCGGACTTGCCCATAATAGTAGTAACAAGAGAGTAAAGATGAGCCTCACTCACCATCCGTAGAGGAACTGTCTCTTTATTCTTCTTCAGGGCTCAAGACAAAATTGCTTGGGTGGGGGGTAAGCACTCACATGGATGCAAAAAAACAGCGATGGCCGTTTCGCGGCGTCCCGCTTCCTCCGGCTGCTACAAACAATTAAAAGATCGCGCGCAGCTTAAAAGCGTCATAGGGGGTGGATCCACACCATCACCTAGCAACCCCCGACACAGCGCGTGTGTTACAATAAAGCAGAGGTCTGCAGCTAAATGGCAACAGCGATTGCTGAGTGAATAATCATGATGATTTAGTCCCGATACACAAACATGAAAGAATATGGATACAAACATTAGAAGGAAAAGTAACAATAAGGCCACTCATGTGAAAACAAATAAATCATTGCGTTGATTCAAGCCTAAAGGACCAGTAGCTTCTGTTTTTAAATTAGGGGAGCCTCGCTTTGAAACAGGAGGCGATGGCAATCCCCTCCCTGTGACACAGGGGGTATGGCCTCGACTCCTGCAAACCTTAATACATTGGCATTACCTCCATGTTGGACACGTACATGTTCAATAAGATGAGTACGCCCTTTTATTGTTTTTATGGAGTTGCAGTGCTCCTGGATGTGTTCTATTAAAGGCCTCTTAGTTTTCCCTACGTAGAAGGCCCCACACAAGCAGACCAATACATAGACTACAAATGCTGTTCTACAGGTAATCAAGTGGCCCACATGGTGCTCAAGACCTCCAAAGAAAAGGTGGCGGCCTGTATTATGAACCTGCACAGTGAGCAATCCCCACACCTGTGGTTACCTGTCGGTCGCCCAGACGAAAGCCAATCACGTGGTTCATCCAGAATAGTGTCCAGTCATGCAGTCAGCATGACAGCCAGGAGAGGGATACATTGATTTGTATATTAGGCACTATGTAAAGTCCCGGAAAATAGATATAGAACATCCTGCACAATATGATATTAATTGTTGCGAATGTATATGGCTACCTTTATAAAGTCACAGAAAATAATGCACTATAATAATAGATGCAAACATAACATACGGACTAAGCCCTCACTCTAATAATAAAGTCTGAGACACTTAGCCAACATATTTTGATCAAAACACATCTGTGCTCACCTACCCAGCGCCAAGGTGGTCTCAGTTCATGCAGGTCCTATGCTAATCTATCCATGCTCTTGTGCATTTATATTCAGGAGCTATGTAAAATCCCAAGCAGAGACGTAATTCTGAGCTCAGCAATTAATGTGATTGGATGTGTCTGTCACAGACAAAGTATTTAGACACACAAAACAGCCAGTTTAAGGTTTTACAGGTAGTGTTAGGAATTGGGAAAATATAGAGTATTTAGTCACAGATGTAGCCGAGGTAAAATTGACTCTGATAACTTTGATAACACGTCACAGTGTTATCTCATGCCATCTTGTGACAAAGGCCATTGAAATACATTGAAAGTTAGTTAACCCTTTTGTGCCATTTTTTACTTAACATTTTAACCATCAAGATTATCTTGGCTGAATCTTTAGGTAGATTGAACTACATATATATATATATATATATATATATATAAAAGGAAGATTGTGGCAGCACCGTATCAAGTTCAAAAGGCGGGTGCACGCCTCACAGAGACCAGCCAGTCTCAAAATAAGTATAACAGGGAAAAAAGGCAGCACTCCAAAATGTAAAAGAAAACAAACCGAGTTTTATTCACCCATGTGGGCAGTGCGACGTTTCGGCTCAGACTGAGCCTTTCTCAAGTCTGAGCCGAAACAACTGTTGGCGCAATTATTAGAAAATGTTAAAAAAACAAGATGACAGTCAATCTTCGTCGGTCTGGGTCTCCATGCAGATCTCACCTCGTGTGGTAAGGATGATTCTAAGAAAGGTCAGGAATCAGCCCATAACTACACGGGAGGACCTGGTCAATGAACTGAAGAGAGCTGGGACCACAGATAAAGATTACCGTTAGTAACACACTACGCCATCATGAATTAAAATCCTGCAGGGCACGCAAGGTCCCCCTGCTCCTGCCAGCACATGTCCAGGCCAGTTTGAAGTTCATCAATGACCATCTGGATGATCCAGAAGAGGCATGGGAGAAGGTCATATGGTCAGATTAGACAAAAATAGAACTTTTTGGTAACAACTACACTCACCGTCTTTGGAGGAAGAAGAAGGAAAAGTACAACCCAAAGAACACTGTTGCAATCGTGAAGCATGGGGGTGGAAACATCATACTTTGGGGGTGCTTTTCTGCAATGGGTACAAAAAGACTCCATCGTATTTAAGGGAAGATGGATGGTCCTGGCCTAGCCAGTCTCCAGAGCTGAACCCAATTGAAAATCTTTGGAGGGAGCTGAAACTCAGTATAGCCCAGCGACTGCCCCGAAACCTGAAAGATCTGGAGAAGATCTGTATGGAGGAGTGGGCCAAAATCGCTGCTGCAGTGTGTGCAAACTTGATCAAGAACTACAAGAAATGTCTCTGTAATTGCGAACAAAGGTTTCTGTACCCAATATAAAATTCTATTTTTTTATTGAATCAAATACTTATTTTATGCAATAACCTTCACATTATTATTATAAAAAAAACATACAATGTAATTTTCTGTATTTTTTTAGATTCTGTCTTACAGTTGAAGTGTATCTACGATAAAAATTATAGACCTCTCCATTCTTTGTAGGTGGGAAAACTTGCAAAATCGCCAGTGTATCAAATACTTATTTTGCCCATTGTATGTAGATTCTGCTGCACTGCCTCTCATTTTTTAGCCATCGCTTTACATGTATGATGCTGAGTGGGTCTATAAAAATGGCGTCCACTCGCAAGTGCAGCTGGTGCCATAGCCAACAGGTGCTGCTGTTTTACTGTTAAAAAAATTATAGAATATCAGTTGCTAGTATCTGCTCTGCAGTTGCTGGTAGATTCTCTGTTTACATGCTAAAGTTAAAATTCAAGGCTGCTACAAACAGACATTTTTTTATTAAGCAAGTTCCACAGTTAATATCAAGATGTGTTACATACACTGGAGCACATCAAAGTGCAAAACAGTCAGTGCTACAAACTACTTTCATTTATGAAAGGAAAGGGTGCTGAATAAGTTTGACTCTTTTAATGTCAAGTTAATGTCATAGCATCTATAATTTATCTCATATGGTTTTGTTGTTTTGTGGTTATTGAGATGAAACCTGTCTGGTTCTGCAACAGCCTTTTATAGTTTTAATGGAAATGTGATCTATAAGGTGAATCAGAATTTGAACAGTCCGATACAGTTAAATGTTTAGTGGCACTTCGCAGTTGTAAAGAAATGCCCCTCTAAATGATGCTCACATGGTATTGCGGGTTTACCCCTATACTACTACATGGAAATGCACCCTTATACCTCATTCACACATCATTGTTTTGGTCAGTCATTTCCATCAGTGGTTGTGAGCCAACACCAGGTGCGCCTCTAAATCCAGAACAGGTGCAGATCTTTCCCTTATACCTTATGTCTGTGGAGGCTCCAATCCTGGTTTTGGCTCAAAATCACTGATGGAAATCACTGACCAAAACACTGACGTGTGAATGAGACTTTATTAACAGATTTCCCACCTTTCACATGTTGCAGTTCAACAGTTTTATTGTAAATAAGTTGCTAGATAAAATAGAGCAGTCCTCCACCAGGGTAGTACATTTCAACATCCACAAGAGTCCTCACCAGTTTGGGTTGTGCCAAAGTGACTGCAGGCCTCGGCAGACCATCCTTTTGGCCTGTACAGTGCTGCAGTACAACTAGCACATAGTTGCTCCAGCCACCTTGTGGTAAAATACGTGCCATCTCTGAGGGTCATGGTGGTCACTACGCCACTACCTTATAGGAATCCCAACTTCTCATTGTCGCAATCTGTGCAATGTGCACACTGTGCATTGTTCTACAAAGCATTAATAGAAGTAGTCCAAGTGTTGTCGATTAAAGTTACAGGGCTCTTAGTACCATTCCACAGTACCTGCAGCTGCAATATAATAGTACAATCTCAATAATATTTTACAGGTGGAAAATACTTTCACATACTAGGTACAGTAAAACGATTTACAGTTTATATACACAATGGGGTTCATTTATACCTGTTTTAAGGTCTAAAAAAGTTACATATAGCACTTTTGCAACTTTTTGTGACATTTTTGTCAATTCTGCAAGAGTTCAATTTTCTAGAAGAAAACTGCAGATTGGACAAGGATTATGAAACATTTACTATGTGAGACTTTTCCAAATGTCACAAAAATGTTGGACTAACCACATTACACTCACGCCACATATATTATATTATTAAGGTGACCCAGTTCATAAATTTAGTCCTATTCTGAGGATAGATCATCAGTAGTAAAAGCACGGACAACCCCTTTAATTCAGTAATCACATCTGTGTATTAACAGCCTGTAAGGACGTATTAAAATCCAAAAATAATAGATATTTATTTCTGTACTCGTTAAAAAAACTTTTTGAGGTCAAGTATTAAGCCACAATACACAGGCTATTAGACCAGGTTACCACAGAGAGGGCTCGTATAAAAACACCATCCAATGGTAACAAGGTCTACTAATGAAACCCTAGGTAGCGGATAATGTAAGCAGCACTAGTGGTACACACATCACCAGTGATTTAGCATCATGCTGATACGCTGAATAGAGGCTGAACTATGCACTGATCTGGCGTGTCTGCCTGTACAATTCGCTGTTATTATACCTCTATTCAGCTAATACGATTCTGCCTACTTCACGCTACCACAGAGTACAACATAGTACAATTAGCTCAACGCGTTTCCACGTGGCATTATGTTCACCACGCTTCATCAGGAGCTCGATATACTCGATAGTTTGTGCCTACAATCAGGGCGCTCTGCACTGTAGCGTGCTAAGAGCTCCGGCGCTATGATGGCCGTGTCTGGCCCTACATACGTCGGATATTTAAAACTTCAACCCCGCCCTCCGGGAGGAGTGTGCTCTGACGTTGCTCCAATCGAGTTGGAGGTGCGGCTGCTGCCGCCACCCCCTGTTCGGAGCTCAATCTATTCCATGCAGTCTTACCCGGAGGGTGCCGTACTAGTATTAGGAAACATACATCGCGGTATATATGACTCTATCTCTTATAAAGCATCATAGTCTGGTACACCGGTAGACCATGCGGAGGAATCCCCATGATGAGAGAGAGAGGGAGACAAACGACAATGACACCCTATCTCTCTGTTAATCGTCATTCTCATATCTCCAAGGAACTCAAGTACTGGAAACGAGCCATGTGAATATGTCCCATATTGGATGAATAAAACAAGGATGGTAAAATACATCATATATGTGCCATAAAAATAGCATATATATATGGCAATGGGAGTCACACTTTACCAACTGAAATGCCACTCGCCACATCATGACTATTATGGTCAATTGATGTTATATATCCTCATATATCTATTCACCCATATACTTGACTAAATTTGCCATATCACACAACCATCCACACTGATGATATAAATGAGAGACTTTTATTGTAAAATAGCCCTACATCTAACCTCCCAAAGGTCTCAATTGAACAAACTGCATCTGTATAACACTCTACAGGAACAGACCAGGGCTATATACTAGCTCATATAAAACACGTAAATGATAAGGTCTCATTGAGCCCCTGTGGATGTACTGTCTGAAGCCGGAAAATCCAGTATGCCTCTTTACGAAGTAGGGGCGTATCCACGTCTCCTCCTCGTATGGACTTCTTCAACAGTTGTATTCCCTGGACTTTCAGGACTCCGGGGTCTCCCCCATGACATTGATTCACATGGCGTGCGACTGACGTGTCGCGTTTGTTTTTTATATCCGATAAATGTTCTCCTACTCTCCTTCTGAGTTCCCGTTTTGTTTTGCCCACGTACTGCTTACCACAGCAGCACGTGAGCAAATACACCAGGCCCATGGTAGTACATCTGATAAAATAATCAATACGGAAACATTCGCCTGTCACTGTACCCACAAAGGTGTTCCCTCTTTGGATATTCCCGCATATTATGCATGGGCCACATGGAAACGTGCCCCTAGCTGTAGTTCTGAGCCACGTCTGTAGAGAGGGTCGTACATAATGGCTGTGTACCAGGCGATCGCGCAAGTTGGAACTCCGGCGATATGTGACTGACGGACGACTTGGCAATGACGAGCCAATGTCCGGGTCCGATTGAAGTATTGGCCAATGTTGCGTTAGAACATCGCATACCTGCTGGTGGGCCTTATCGTATGTGGCAATGATTCGTGGAAATATATGCTCATGTGATTTCTGTTTAGGGACCAAAAGCTGAGCTCGATTTATGTTTATGGCATGATGATATGCCTGTCTTAATTGGGAATCCGGGAACTCCCGATTCCGGAACCATGTCCGCAAATCCGATGCCGCAGCTTTGAATGTGCCCAATTCCGAGCAGTTCCTCCTGACCCTCAGGTACTGCCCTTTCGGGATACCTTTTTTGAGGGTCAGGGGATGCCCGCTTCTCCAGTGCAGGAGACTGTTGGTAGCTGTTTTTTTCCTATACAATTTTGTATTCACCCTCCTGTCATGCCCAATACTAATTGTCAAATCCAGAAATGTTATTTGATTGGCATCAATCTCTGCTGTAAAGAAAAGACCCAACTGGTTGGAATTCAGCTCAGCTACAAACTCAGAGAACGATTCTTTAGTTCCCTTCCACAACACCAGGATGTCATCAATAAATCTAATCCATAATTGTATGGATGATTGACGATGCTCCATGGTGTCACCAAATACCACCTCCCTCTCCCACCAGCCCAGGTAGAGGTTTACAAAAGTCGGGGCACAGGGACTGCCCATAGCAACCCCCCTGAGCTGGTGGAAGAGGCGTCCGTCAAATAAAAAGATGTTATGACTCAGGATGAATCCCAATAATTGCATCAAAAATTCATTGTGGCTCCGGAGATATTCTCCCCTCTGTTGCAGGAACCCCTCCACAGCCCGACACCCACTCTCATGGGGAATCGAGCTGTAGAGGGCCTCAACGTCAATCACATCTGTGTCTTTAAAAACATTTTAAAATAGCAATCTGAAGTCTGCTTTGGTACCAAGGTACCAGCCAGTACCAAACCCGACTTTGGATTAGTATTAATTCACTTAAGTCTCAAGCAAGTTAAGGTGAAACAAATTTTGCCTACATGGAGGCAATATGTTTTAATGCTGCACTGGGGCAGCATTAAAATGAAAGTGTCTAAACACAAAGAGTCTCTGTCAGCATGATCATCCCTATACTGCCTGGTTGATCATGCTGATTAAATTATGCCCTATTGTTTATAGCTTGCAGTGGACCAAGGAGGAGCTGAAGAAGAGCATGGAAGTGATAGTGACTCACAGTGGCTTTCCTTCCTAGTGCCATGCAGTGAACCATTTCTTCCCTTGGGGCACACCTTAATGTTGGGGATCCTGCTTCATGGTAGTTGGGGTACCCAAGATCTTAAATGTTTGTATTGGTGCAAGTCAGGGCATATAGATTAAAATGGCCAGCGTATGGTGCAGGAGTCAGTAACAAAGTCCGATGTAACAGAATAAACATCTCTCTTTACTTAAAGTGCAATTGTCATTTCAGTTTCAAGAGAGCTACACGTATCAAAGCTGTGACTGAGCATTACTAAGGAGAATCTGTCTTCAGTCTTCAGCATTTTATTGAATATTCATGGCTGTAAATCTTACTTTTGGCATTGTGCCTATAATTCGCAACTAAGGTGTACAGTTTTTTTTTTACGATACAACTGGCCAGGCCGTGTCCAAGTGTGAATAGTAGAAGTATTCCCCTCACTGCAGTAAAGTCAAAATAGCTTATGTAGCAGGTTACCTTACGGACTCCAATGGTCAGCCATACAGATTTCTGAACCTTCTTGTGTCTTTCTCTCTTTCTTCCTTTGTGTAGATAATGCAGAGATCAATGAGTCTCTGTAGCTTTAGTCCAGTTTTGTGAGAAATGGAGACATGGAGTTGCTTCCTCCCTTTTCCTCTACTAGTTGGAATTCTATAGATTCAGCAAGGAGTGGATCCAGGATCTATATCCATGCTTGCTGCAAAGGCTGTGCCAGAGTTGATTCATTCTGTCATTTTCATACATAACAATACTGGGTATACAGAGCATAAAATGACAATAAATAACATGGCAAGCATTAAACAAAAAAACAATGTGCAAATAACCCCTGCTCTGGGGTACTGCACAGAGATATTATGTGGACTTTTATATTTATGTAACAATGGGTCTGCCGTAGAACTTAGAGAACAGCTACATCCCTAGTGATCAGTATACTCCTCCCTCCCATTTGATTGACAAAGTTAGACATATCATCTAGCTCTGTCTTCTGGCGCATGTGCTGTGTGGCACAAACTTGGGGCCTGTGCTCTTCTTCTGCCGCTGCTTTCAGAGCAGATTCAGACTGCGCAGGAGCCAACGTCATCATTCCACCCAGAAGTAGAGGAGCAGGTGGTTCCAGACCTAACGGAGGAGCACATCTGCTGGGGTTATCAAAAGGTATTCTCTCCTCCCCATATAACTCTCTCTCTCTCTCTTCTGCAAAGGCTCCACTGCCACCAATGTTTTGTAGCAACTAGTGATGAGCAAGCATGCTCGGCCGAGTATCGGTTCCGATCGAGCATCGCTATGCTTGGCGCTCGGCTTTTCTAGGCCGAGCACCATGTGTATTCGTCTCATTGACCGCACATTTGGCGCCCTCTAAGCAGCCAATCAAGGTCCAGGTAAGTAATTACCCTCAAGGTAAGGCCATAGCCATGTTAGCTGTAAGCTTTACACTGATTGGCTGGCCGGAACACGTGATACCATTTCATATAGGAGCTGATGTCCGGCACTCAGCTCATTCAGCATCAGGGAGAGCAGACAGTAGGCAGGGACAGATAGCGTTTTGCTCTAAACTTACTGATTTTACTCCCAAAACCTTTTTTTTTTAGAAGGGTTTTGCGTCAGCAGTATCAGCGACAGGTGTCACCAGGAAGGGACGGATATTGCAAGACTTGAAAATCGCTTTTTTAACTTCTAAAACACAAAAATATTTCAGATTAGTGACATCTACAAGTATCTACAATACCCAATCATAAAGCAGTGTGTTGGGCAGATATTATAAAGAGGGGCTTATTCACTACAGTGTGCCTGGTACTAAGATATACACTGCACCATCAGAGAAATTATTTTTTCTGGGTAAATTAACCTAACTTGTGCCACATCTGTGTATGCGTTTAATCCGCAACCGGTATATTAATTACTCCAGCAGAGAGTGTTTTATATTTTGGACATAGTTAACTAGTTTTGGGCACATCTGTGTGTACGTTTAGGCTGCAACCATATATACAGTATTCCCGCAGAGAAAACATTTTATTTGTGACAAATTTTTATCCAATATAGAACTACATCCGAAAACAGTGTGTATTGTCAAAATAACATTACCTCTGGCTTAGTGTAGTGCCGAAAATCTGTATTTTTCTGTATCCAGTACCTTACTGGAAGCCAATAGAGTGTGTATTGTAAAAAATTAATTATCGCTGGCCTAGTGTAGTGCCAGAAATCTGTATTTTTCTGTATCCAGTTCATTACAGCAAGCCAATACAGTGTGTATTCTCAAAATTACATTATTTCTGGCCTATTGTACTGCCGAAAATCTGTATTTTTCTGAATCCAGTACTGTATCAGAAAACTGTGTCTTTAGCGGACAGTAAAACAATCTGCAACACATCTACAGACAAAACCATTAATAAAAAGAAGGCGAGCACAAAAGGAGGGGGAAGTGGGCGTGATGCTGAAGGCAGGGGCCGTGGCCCTGGGCACGATCCTGATGGTGCAAGCAGTGGCCCTGGGCGTGATGCTGATGGTGCAAGCAGAGGACGTGACCCTGGGAATGATGCTGATGGTGCAACTAGAGGATGTGAACCTGGGCGTGATGCTGATGGTGCAAGCTAAGTCCGTGGCCCTGGGCATGATGCTGATGGAGCAAACAGAGGCCATTGCCCTGGGCGCAATGAAACTGTGCCTGCTGCCAGTGTACCAGAAAAAAAAAAAAAAATCAACATAGATGGGCGGCGCAGGACAACACTGTCCAAGTCAGACCAGTGAGAACAGGTGGTCGGTTGGATTGCAGAAGATGATGCTTCCAGTCGGATAAGCACCACCCTCTCTTCCACTAAGTCCAGTCTCTGTAGCCAAGAGTCTTGTCAACCGAATCCTCACTCTGATCCTTCTTCCTACCACTATGTCGCCTCTGGCCAAACGAGTGATCCCACACTCGGATATTCACGTGACCTTTTTTCATCGCCAGTACTTGGTTTCTCTCGCCAAGCACGCTTGAAATGGTACCTGGGGAATTGTGCCCTGATTCCCAACCTCTTGAGCCTTCACAGTCTCAAGAAGATGACAGTGGTGAACGGAAATCATTCGTTCACGAGGTGGATAATGATGAGACACAGTTGTCAATCACTGAGGTTGTGGTTAGGTCAAGTCAGGATGATGAACAGAGTGAGGAAGTGGAAGAGGGGTTGGTGGACGATGAGGTCACTGACCCAACATGGGAAGGTGAAAAGCCGAGCGAGGACAGCAGTACAGAGGGGGAGGGATCCGCAGAACTGCAACAGTCTGGAAGAGGCAGTGGGGTTGCAAAAGGGAGAGATGTCGGCCCACACCAAACAGGCCTGCAACCGTTACACAGAGCACCCCATGTGTAAATCTACCTTGCCAAGGGGTAGGTGTTCCGCAGTATGGCACTTTTTTGAGGAAAGCGCAGACGACAAAAGAGTGGTAGTTTGCAACCTGTACCATACTAAAATGAGCCGACGCGAGAACACTAGCAAACTCTCCACCAACAGCATGATCCGCCACATGGCATCCAAGCACCCTAATAAATGGGCCGAACACCTAGGTCCACACTCTGGGTCTGTGGATACCACCACTGCCTCCTCTTCCCCTGTGTTATGCACTGCTGGTCAATCCCCTGTCGAAGGCGTAGGCCCGGATGCCCCTCACCCTGCACCTGGACCTTCGCATGAACTGTAAGCAACAACATCCCCTTCCCTGTCCCAGTGCAGCGTCCAAATGTCGACAACACAGGCATTTGAACGCAAGCGCAAATACCCACCCACACACCCACAGGCCATAGCACTAAATGCGCAACTTTCAAAATTATTGGCCCTTGAAATGTTGCCATTTCGGCTTGTGAACACTGAGGCCTTCCGCAGCCTGAAGTCGGCGGCCGTCCCTCGGTACGCAGTCCCCAGCCTCCACTATTTTTAACAGTGTGCCATGCCCACCTTACACAAGCATGTGTCCCAGAACATCACCCGTGCCCTGACCAACGCACTTACTGGGAAGGTCCACCTCACCACTGAACCATGGACAAGAGCTGGTGGCCAGGGATGCCACATGTCCCTGACCGCACACTGGGTGAATGTTGTGGAGGCCAGGGATGGCACACCACACGCCCAGGATTGCTGGCCCTACATCCCTCAGGTTCTCCATCAGCAGCTATGTTACTGGATCCAACCCCCACATCTCCTCCTCCGCCGCCTCCTCCTCCACTTCTACCTCCAACAGCAGTCAGCCATCAGTCGCTAGCTGGAAGCAGTGTAGCACTGCTGTGGGTAAGCGTCAACAGGGCGTGCTGAAGCTGATCTGCTTAGGGGACAAACAGCACACCGCCGCAGGTGTGTGGCAGGATATAAGAGACCAGACTGAGCTGTGGCTCTCGCCACTCATCCTACAAACAGGCATGGTTGTGTCTGACAATGGCCGTAACTTGGTGGCGGCTGCTCTGGAGCTCGGCCACATTCCATGCCTAGCCCACGACTTAAGAATAGTGGTTCAGTGGTTTATCAAAACCTACCCCAATTTGTAAGAGCTACTAGTGAAGGCACACCGTTTGTGTGCCCATTCCCGAAAGTTGTCTACAGCTTCAGTCGGTCTGTCAACGCTGCCGCAGCGCTTGCGGCTTCCAGCTCACCGACTGTTGTGCGTCGTGAGCACGCGGTGGAACTCTACATTCTACATGTTGGCCAGGCTTTGTGAGCAGCAGAGGGCAGTTGTGGAATACCAGCCGCAACATGGTCGTCGCCTTTCCAGTCAACTGCCACTATTCACAAGGGACGAGTGGGCATTGATGTCAGACTTATGTGAGGTTTTAAAAAACTTTGATGAATCCACACGGATGGTTAATGGTAATAACACTATTATCAGTGTAACCATCCCACTGCTGTGTCTACTCAAATGATCGCTGCTCACAATTAAGGAGGATACTTTGAATGTGGCAGATGAGGTAATGAGGGAATAGATGGCACAGGGTGATAGCCAGACCTCCCCCAGTTCATCTTCTCAGTGCAAATTGGGCCATGAAGAGGAGGAGTTGGAACTGGAGACACTTGCCTCTGCTACAGAGGCTAGTACCCATCGAACTTTAATTCCATCTGGTCAGCGTGGATGGGCAGAAGAGGAGGAGATGGAGAGTCATGCTGAAGTTGACATCGACATCTTGCCCGTTGGTACTCTGGCACACATGGTTGACTTCATGTTAGGCTGCCTTTCCCGCGACCTTCGCGTTATACGCATTTTCGGTAACACTGGGTGTTCCCCCTTCTTGACAAAGAGAACTTCTCATCTCTCATGCAATACCAGAAGGTACTTGTTGACAGATTGCGCCAAAATTTTCCATCTGACAATGCGGCCACCAGAGTTCATAGAATCGTACTTCCTTAGGTAACCGAGGAAGGGAGACAAGGGGAATACACAATAGTTCCAACAGAGGTAGGGCAAAACTTTCCAAGGCATGGGACTCTTTCATGAAACCCCGCCAGAAACCTCCCCCTGAAGCGCGGCCTAGTGCTACAAGGAGGGAAAAGTTTTGGAAGATTGTGAAGGAATACATTGCAGACCGTGTCAGCGTCCTAAATGATCCCTCAGTGCCTTACAACTACTGGGTGTACAAGCTGGACACGTGGCACGAACTTGCGCTCTACACCTTGGAGGTGCTGGCCTGCCCTGCGGCCAGTGTATTGTCCGAGTGTGTATTTTGTGCTGCTGGTGGCATTATAACAGATAAGCGTATCCGCTTGTCCACTGAAAATGCTGACAGGTTGACTCAGATAGAAATGAACAAGGCCTGGATTGCCCCTGACTTCTCCACTCCACCAGAGGAAAGCTGAGCTAATGAGGAACAAAAATGCAATTTAAATGTATGCTTTATAATGTACTCAAGCCACAAGATTCAGAAGGACCCTTTTCACCGCAAAAAAAAGGGTATACGTTTGAATCTTGTTTTCTCATCCTCCTCCGTCTCCTCTTCCATACAGAATATATATGCCCTCACTACAATGTTTTGTAGGGTTAGCTCAGCTTCAGGCCCTCACCTCCAATGCTTTATATGGTCTGCTCACCTGTAGGCCGGAACTGCAATATTTTATGGGGTTCGCTCGGCTTCAGACCCTCACCTCCAATGTTTTATACGGTCTGCTCACCTGTAGGCCATCACTGCAATGTTTTATGGGGTTCACTCACCTACAGGCCCTCACTACAATTTTTTATAGTATCCGCTCACCTTCAGGCCCTCAACTATAATATTTTAGAGGGTAACCAGCAGGCCCGTGCTCCAAATGTTTTTGAGGGTCACCAGCAGGCAATCAATGATAATTTTTCAAGGGTGTGTATGATGCCCTCCTTCATGTGTAATAAAGTGTGTATTGGAGTGCCGTTCCTTGTAATTTTTGCCAGCCCTTTCACTTAGTGCATAGGCTTTATGAGTGTAGCAGTGTACCTGAACAATTGTAGCACCATGTGACAACTGGGACAATATGGTTTCCAGCAGCGACATTGAAGTCCAAGATGCACCCGAACAGATGGTCCCCATGCTGTTCCAGATCCATTTTGCTGGTGTTTCTGTCACTTTCTGACCTTTTTCGATGGTACAGGCACCCTCCTCTCATCCGAGCAGGTGGTGCCTGGTTGTCTCCAATTGACTTGCAATATACTCGGGTGCTTGGCCGAGCGCACGAATATCGCTATGTGTTCAGACCGAGTGAACACCCGAACACTTTGGTGCTCACTCATCACTAGTAGCAACCAAAATCTCATTAGCAAAATAATGCATTTGTAGAGGAATGCATTGTTTTGCTAATACACACTGACACCAATGAAATAGCATTACAATTGTGATACCATTATTTCACCAACATTATCATTTTCACTCTATATTGTTTTATAAGGGAGGTCATAATTTTTGGGCAAATAGGGGAAATTTAATTACAAGGATGAAGAAATCATATTGATGGTTCATTGAAGGAAGGGGTGGCTGTGGGTCTGTGTGAAGGGATGCCTGGCATGCCCCCCACCCCTTCCCCACCCTTGCTTCCAATCCTTTTAGTAAGGCCTCTTGCACACGACTGTATGGCTTTTTTCAGTATTTTGCGGTCCGCAATAAACGGATCCTCAAAAAATATGGATGACATCCGTGTGCATTTCGTTTTTTGCGGAACTGAACAGCTGGCCCCTGATAGAAAAGTACTATCCTTGTCCGTTAGGCCTCTTGCACACAAACATTTCTTTTCCCATTACGTTCCTTTTTTTTGTGTTCCGTAAACGGCCCATTAGCGGAACCATTCATTTCAATGGATCCGCAAAAAAACGGAAGGTATTCCGTATGCCTTCCATTTCCATATTTCAATTTTTCCATTCCGTTTAAAGACAACCGACAAGGATAGTACTGTTCTATCAGAGGCCAGCTGTTCTGTTGCACACGGACATCATCCGTATTTTTTGCAGATCCGTTTTCTGTGGAACACAAAATACTGAAAAAGCTATACGGTCGTGTGCAAGAGGCCTTATGCGGACAATAATAGGACATGTTCTTTCTTTGAACGGAACAGAAAAACTGAAATACGGAAATGTAAGGCATACAGAGTACCTTCCGTTTTTTTTTTCCGGATCCATTGAAACGAATGGTTCCGTATACGGTCCGTATACGGAATGCAAAAAATGGAATGTAAACGGAGAAAATTTTTTTTTTGTGTGCAAGAGGCCTAAGCCTGTAAATGCTTCCTGCATCTATGTGATCCCCTCACACACCCCCAGAAACCCCTCAATCAGTGTGCCCCCAATATGATTCTTTCATCCTTATAATTAATTTGATAGCTCATTCGCCCACCAAGCTAACCCTCTCTGTATGGTATGCCACCTATTTTCACAAACATTATGACCCTCCTAAAAAAAAAAAAAAGATGCTGCCATAAAACAAACAATCTAAAACAAAAATGACGGTGACATAGTGGCATCACTATTGTAATTTTACATCATTGGTGTCTTTTAGAAAAATCATGCTTTCCCCTAGGAATACATGATTTTACTAATGTGCTTCAGCTTTTTTTCGGTTGCAGCAAATCATTGGTGGCAGCCAGTGCCGGTGCAAGGATTTTTGCCGCCCTAGGCAAAAGTAAAGTTTGCCGCCCCCCCCCCCCATGTGACCTCACAATGCCCCACCCATATGATCTGCCATATTAAAGTGGTTCTGCAGTTTATTTAAACTGATGATCTATCCTCTGGATAGATCATCAGCATCTGATCGGCAGGGGTCCGACACCCGGGACCCCCTCTGACCAGCTGTTTGATAAGGCAGCAGCGCTGGCAGTAGCGCCTCGGCCTTCTCGCTGTTTACCGCAGGCGCAGTGACGTCACAATTAATATCACTGGCCTGGGCGGGGCTAAGCTTCATTCAAGTAAACAGAGCTTAACCCCGCCAAGGCCAGTGATACTAGTCGTGACGTCACTGCGCCTGTGGTAAACAGCGAGAAGGCCGAGGCGCTACTGCCAGCGCCGCTGCTTTCTCAAACAGCTAAAGCTTAGCCCCACCGATCAGATGCTGATGATCTATCCAGAACCCCTTTAACTAACGTCAGTTCTCTCTCTTCCCCTCTTGTCATTCTATTCCTTCCCATGTCATTCTCTTTTCCCCCCTTGTCATTCTCTCTCCCCTTCTTGTCATTCTCTCCCCCCTCTTGTCATTCCCCCCTCCTTTGTCATTCTCTCCCCCTCTTGTCATTCTCTTTGTCCCTCTTGTCATTCTCTTTGCCCCATGTCATTCTCTCCCCCTCTTGTCATTCTCTCCCCCCTTGTTATTCTGTTTTCCAACCCCCCACCACCACCTCTAGTGTAGCGTGGCCGAGCTCTGTATGGTCCGCGGGTACAGGCACTTTTGTTTCCTGTAACTGAGCGGACTTACAGGAAGTGCACACTGTGTGCGCACTTCATGTCAGTCCGGCCAGGTACAGGAGACAGATCCTCCCTGTACCAGCGGACCATACATGGCTCTGCAGTGCTACAATGAGGGAGTGACAGGAGGGAGCACTGAGTGCTTCCCTCTTGTCAGCTCCTCTACTCTTGCTGCGCCCGGGCGGTGCGCCCTCATGGATGTGCCAGCCCGGGTAGTGCTGCAGCCGCCAGAGGCTCAATATAGAGCACTCGGGCGGCTGCAGCATGAGGGGGGCTGGTGCTCCTGGCGGCGCCCCTTCCCAAGGGACGCTCTACGTGGCTGCATAGTCCGTGCCGGCCCTGGTGGCAGCAAAGCCTCTGCAGAAGGGAGAGAGGGCTTACCTAAATTTCGATCCCCCCAACAGCTGTGCTCCTTCATTTGTCTGCAGCCTCCGACGCCTCTATTTTTGCGTGGAATGACTAGAGATGAGCGAATTTCATAGATAATTCAATTTGGCTAGTTCGCTGAATTTTCAGAAAAGATTTAATTCGATCCAAATTTATTCATGGCAAATCATGTTAAAAAACAGCTATTTCCTGGCTGCAGAGAGCCTGTATGGTGGTGTGTAGAACACTGTGCCTTGCAGTAACACGCATAGGGAGTCTGCTGTGGTAGTAAAACAATACTGTGAGTCACAGTATGACATGCAGATGATAGGCGTTGCTCTTAGAATCACTGCACACTTCACTTATTTACGCAGTTACGAGGCCAAAACTGACCAAATAACTCAAATGTAAACTCAGCCTTACAGGTCGATCTTAGCGCCAGGTATAAAGAACCATGCAGAGGCCCAAGATCCTACTGTGGCGTTAAATAGAGCACTCCTTTTACACTGTCATCAGCTGAATCCACATAGATGTCTACAGAACCTGTTCTATTATACGCTTATACAAGTAGAGCCACCCTGACAGAGTGGAGATGGTGTCAGCAGTAAGTTTGTGTTGACATCACTGATTATTTTGCCCCTCCTCTGAACCGTCAGAAGAACTATAACCCCCCAAAAAACGGATCCTGTCTGTTGAGTATCTGCCTTCACTCGGTCAGCAGTTGGTCAGTCACCCATCAGTATTGCTAATGCCAAATAAAACAGGAGTGGATCCAAAACAGAGATGACACGTGAGTAGGATATTTGCATGTCTTCTGTTTTTCGTACCCAATCCTGCTTTTTGCTACCAAATCATAACCCAATTTTTTTTTTTTTTATTATAACCCAATTCTGATGGGACCATACAGGTCTTACAGCTGCTACACAGACATGATCCATTGTGCGTCTCATTTTTCCTTCCTTCTGACAGATCAGAAAAAGGGTCAAATAAATGATGATGTCAACCAGGCCAAAAAAGGCAAAATAGTGGCCCAGTCATGTAGTGGGGAGGGCGGGAGAACAGCTTGAGAAGTCTATAGAGTGGTCCAATGACATAATGTTGAGGTAGCAGCAGCATGAGGAGACCACAGAGGGGCCCAGTGACATAGTGGGGAGGTGGCAGCAGCATGAGGAGGCCACAGAGTGGCCCAATGACTAGTGATGAGCGGCAGGGGCAATATTCGAATTTGTGATATTTTGCGAATATTTGGGCGAATATTCGCCATATATTCGAAAATTCGCAAATTCGTAATCTCCAGACAATATTTTCTTGTTTGCGAAAATTCGCATAAAAAATTCGCATAAATTAGCACAAAATTTGCATAAATTAGCATAAAAATTCGCATAAACTGGCATTTAAAAGATACCTTTTGAATACCACCTTATGCGAATTTTTATGCTAATTTATGCAAATTTTTATGCGAATTTTCGCAAACAATTTTGCATGGGAAATATTGCGAATATATTTTGCGATATTCTAAATATTCGCGAATTCTCGAAGTGCTGATATTCGCGTTTAAAATTCGCAATTCGAAAATTCGTGATCTACACTACCAATGACATAGTGTTGATTTAGCAGCAGCATGAGAAGACCACAGAGTGGCAAGGTGACATAGTGTGGAGGTGGCAGCAGCAGCATGAGGAGGCCACAGAGTGGCCCAGTGACATAATGTTGAGTTAGCAGCAGAATGAGGAGGCCACAGAGTGGCAAGGTGACATAGTGTGGAGGTGGCAGCAGCATAAAGAGACCACAGAGTGACCCAGTGACATAATTTTGAGATAGCAACAGTATGAGAATGCCAAAGAGTGGCCCAGTGACATAGTGTTGAGTTAGAATCAGCATGAGGAGACCACAGAGTGGCAACGTGACATAGTGTGGAGGTGGCAGCAGCAGCATGAGGAGACCTGAGTGGTGAGGTGGCAGCAGCATCTGCAGACCACAGAGTGACCTGGTGGCAGAGTGGGGAGGTGGGTGGCAATAACAGTACCCGCTGATGATGGTGGGTGTAAGAAGGAGCAGTTGGCATCAGATGTGTGGCATCAGGAGGGTGGCAGCATCAGAATAGTATCTGAGGAAGGTAGCCAGAAGAAACTGGTCTCTTTTGTCAAGGTTTGGGTGAGGCAGCATGGATAATCTAATCTGATGCATCAGGCATTGGTGGGTGGAAATCCTGGCTGACCCACGCCTGATTCATCTTGACATAGGTCAGTCTATCCATATTTTGGGTGCATAAGCGAAGTTTTCCTTAGGGCAACTACGGCCCCCACCGCACTATACACCCCTTCTGATGCAACACTACTGGACGGGCAGGACAGCTTTTCCAGGGCAAACTTGGCCATTCTGTGCCACAAATCCAGTTTGGCTGCCAAGTAGTCCAGAGGATCTTCAATGTGGGGTGGCAGAGTGCTGTCCAAGTATGCCACCACCTGCTGGTTCAGGTTCTGCTTCAGGTCTACCTACTGCTGCTGTTGAGTAGTTTCTTCACTAGGCGGGTTAAGAAAGCTGCTCATCATAGACCCTACCCCCCAGCAGCCATGGCAGTGGAATTTGAGAGCAGAGGGCCCTCCCAGTCAGACCTGGGGACAGCAAACTGACTTCATAGGATGTCTCTATCGTAGTTCAGTATGTCCTCCCTCTCCAAGGGTGTAAAAAAGGCCCCCGTTTTGGACCGGTAGCGAGGGTTCAACAAGGTGGAGAGCCAGAAGTCATCCCTCTGCTGAATGGTGACAATTTGGCTGTCACTACCCAAGCAAGTGAGCATGCAGTGGGCCATTTGTGCAAGTGACTCAGAGAGATTCCCTGCCTCCATCTCCACTGCATACTGCCACAATGTACCTGGATCATCTGCCTCATCTTCCTCATCTCCTTTCTGCTCCCCCGGCTGCTCCTCCTCCTCTTCTCCTGTCACCTGTGAAGAAAAAACACCCATTTTGCTAAATATTGCTTGTGCTCCAATGTCCTCCTCCCCCAGTTCAGCCCCCACAGGGCTCATGTGGCTGTGAGATGTAGGCGTCACGTTTCCAGTCCTTTGACCAGCCAGATGTATCAGCATCTATTCCAGGATATAAAGCAGTGGAATGAAGTTGTTCATCCTGTAGTCCTGGCGACTGACAAATAACGTGGCATCCTCAAAGGGCCTGAGCAAACGGCAGGTGTCAAGCATGAGCTGCAAATGGCTGACATAGAAGTTACACAGGGGAGTACTCCAGTTTGCTTGGATCATCAAGAAATCGTTGATGGCCTTTCTCTGATCATATAGTCAGTCCAACATATGGAGAGTTGAATTCCAACAAGTGGAAACGTCACATATCAGCCTATGTTGGGGGACCCTGTTCTACTGCTGCAGCTGAAGTAGGGTGTGCTTTGCGGTGTACGAGTGGCTGAAGTGCATGCAAAGTTTCCTGGCCATTTTTAGGATGTCTTGCAGATGGGTGGAAGACTTCAGGAACCGCTTTACAACCAGATTGAACACGTGCGCCATGCAGCATGCATGGCTCAGCCCTCCTTTTGGCAGCACCGACACCATGTTCTTCCCGTTGTCGGTCACCATGGTTCCGATTTTGAGATGCGTCGGAGAAATCCAGGATTTCATTTCTTGATTGAAGGATTCGGAGCAGTTCCTCCCCTGTGTGACATTCGCCCAGGCAAATGCTGGATGAGCACTGTGAATTGTCCCTGCAATGGAAGCTGAGGACACAGTGGAGGATGAGAAGGCAGAAGCGGACATTGTTGCAGGACCAATGGCGTTAGAATGGGGAGGCGGATGCGGCGTCACCTGGCCAAGTTGCTGGTTTGGCTGGGCAGGAACCACATTTACCCAGTGGGCTGTAAAGGACATATATTGTCCCTGACTGTAGTTGCAGTTCCACCACTTTTGCAGACACTGACAGGCTCACGGACTGGCCCACCTTCTGTTCTACATATTTGAGCAGGACTGATACTGCCTTTTTGGCAAAGAAATGACGGCTTGGGACTCTCCACCTCGGCTCTGCACAAGCCATCAGTTCTCTGAAAGGTGCAGAGTCCACCACTTGGAAAGGGAGGGACTGCAGCACCAGCAACTTGGACAGGAGCCCGTTCAGCTTCTGGGCCGTTGGATGCGTGCACGCATACTGTAGTCTCTTGGCAATCGCTTGCTGACAGAATGACTGACGAGGAGTAGGAGGGCGAGGAGCAGGAGCTTTAGGACCGGTAGATGATGGGAAGAACAGACAGTTCCCTTTGGCTGAGGTGGTAGAGCCTTGACTGCCTGAATGTGGGTGCGTGCCAGTGGGTAATGCAGCGGTTGCTGCAGCAGACTGAACCACCACATTGGGTCACTTTATGGTGACGCTGAATATGTTGACGCAGCGCCATGGTGCCAACATAGGCATCCTGGCCACGCTTTGCCTTCTGCCCACAGGTTCGGCAAATGGTCATGTTCAGCTCCTCCAGCGGCTTAACAAAAAACTGCCACACCGCTGAGTAGGTGATTTTACCCCCTGCACTCCGCACTGACTGACTGCTACGGCCGCTGCTTCCGTGAATCTCTGCACCACTATTTTCCTGGCAGGTAGGCTCCTGCGAAGTGGGTGGTCTACCCAGGGCATGTTTGGCTACCGACCTCCCACTGCTGCCGCCCTGCTGACTCCCGGCCACGCTAGCGACTTGCTGGCTCCGCCGCTGCCTTATGGGCAAGTTGCCACCCTCCTCGCTCGACGATGGTGAAGCCCCTAATTCACCCGGCTCCCAAGTGTGATCAGCTACATCATCATCATCGAGTACTGTTTGCACGTCACTGATGTCACTGATGTACCCCTCAACGGTCTCTGGGTCAGGAGCATGACCACTCGCAACACCAGCTCCGACGCCACTCTCATCACTATTTGCGCGCCTACAGGAGGAAGAGGCAGATGTCTCTTCCACATCTTGGCTGGCCAGCAGCTGCTGACTGTCCTCTAGCTCGTCCTTGCTGTATAGTGGAGCTGAGCCCAAAGCATATAATACTTCTCTGGTTGAGGCAACATAAAGGGACAGAAGCAGGTTGAGGACAGGTGAGGGCCAAGGGCCTGCTCCCGGACCATGCCAACTAAGGGTTATATCTGACGAATAGTGTTGGGCGCGAATGTTCGCATTGCAAATTTTAATTGAGAATATCGCCACTAATTTGCGAAGATTTAGTATATAGTGCTTTATATTCGTATTTGCGAATATTCTAGATTTTTTTTTCCTCTGAACCCATGATCCCTCCATGCTTTTTGCTTGTGGGCCAATGAGAAGGCTGCAATTTCTTTGTCTGAGCTTAGCAACATCCCTAGCAACCAATAGGAAAGTTGCCTAATGCCTACCCCTTACTAGATAAGAACCTCCCCAGCAGCCATTTTCTGCAGTTTTTTTCAGTTCTGAGAGATACAGCACTGTCATTGCTGTGCTCTCTGCTTTACTGTGTCACATTAGATTAGATAGTTAGTTAGTTAACTTACATACATAATACAGATAGTTAGTGGGAGATAGTCAGTGTAGGTTTTGAGATATAGTGTAGCTGCAGTGCAGCGTGTTAGGTAGTGTGATAGGTTCTGCTGTCCATACATACATGATACAGATATAGTGCTGTGATGTCACAAGTTCACAACAATACTTAGTGCACCAATCACTAATATGTAGTCAGACCTGCTGTATATATTTTTAACGCAACCTGCGCTAAATAGTGTGCAATTGTTTGGCCACTGCAGACAGCGACATTATCTGCGCTACATCTCCTGTATAATATGTGTGCAGCCTAAAAATATTTGTGACATCCAGTGTACTTTATCCGCAGACGCTGCGGACAGCGGCATTAAATGCGCTACATCTCCTGTTTATGGTGTGTGCATACTAAAAATGTCTGTGACATCCAGTGGACTTTGTTAGATGGCGTCCGCTGCGGACAGTTAGGCCTCATGCACACGAACGTTTATTTTATCAGTTTATGGGCTGTTTTTTTGCATTCCGTATACGGTCCGTATATGGAACCATTCATTTCAATGGGTCCGCAAAAAAAAACACCTTCCGTATGCCTTCCATTTCAGTATTTCCGTTTTTCAGTTCCGTTCAAAGATAGAACATGTCCTATTATTGTCCGCATAACGGACAAGGATAGTACTGGTCTATCAGGGGCCAGCTGTTCCCTAAAAAACTGAATGCACACGGACGTCATCCGTATTGTTTGCAAATCCGATTTTTGCGGATCGCAAAACACTAAAAAAGCCTCCTAAAAATATCTGTGACATCCAGTGTACTTTTTCCTTAGATGCTGCGGACAGTGACATTACCTGTGCTGCATCTTCTGTATAACGTTTCTGCATCCCAAATATCTCTGACATTGACTGTAATTTTTTTTACTTTCAAATATGAGGCAAGGTCCTCTAATGAGGAAAGGGCATTTAAGATATTACATAATTGTTTGGGATAGTGGCATAATAAGATACAGCCATGCCCATAAATATTGGGACATTGAAACAATTATAACATTTTTGGCTCTCTACACCACCACAATGGATTTGAAATGAAACGACCAAGATGTGCTTTAACTGCAGACTGTCAGCTTTAATTTGAGGGTATTTTTTCATAGACCCTGGTGAAGAAAACATCCTTTACAACAGTTAGCCAGATCAAGAACACTCTCCAGGAGGTAGGTGTATGTGTGTCAAAGTCAGTGGTTATCATCTGCTGGGCTCAAATCAGCTCATTAACATATGGCTTAAAAATACTTTTTCTCCACAATAAAGCATCAGATCACCATTCACCAAGTGAAAGGTATCATTATATTCAGCAGAGTGAGCCCTACCAGGCAGCATGCCTAGTTTATCAGTGAATTTCCTGGTGACAGGTTCCCTTTAAGTGTCACTATTTGCTATTATTAGGTATACTGTATGACAGCACTTCACAGCACCACATCACCTATATATTGTGCAGTGCTGCTATATGCAGAGCAGATATATGATAGTATTACTCCTCCTGTCCAGTGTGGCCAGACTTCAAGGGCGCAGCCATAGGGGTAGGCCAGCATGACGAGGTGGGGCGGAGACGAGTTAGGTTAGAAGGGATTGGTGGGTTTGAACTAAGGGGTGGAGGGAGAAGTGTGTGGGGGGAGGTTTTATATAGGGGTGAGGAAGAAGGGGCCATTTTAGTTAAATGAAGGCGAACCCTAGAGGGACAGAGCAGCTTTTGCCTCCTACCACAGCTTACCATGTCCGGCGTGGAGGAGTTGATCCAGCAGCTCAGGGAGCGGGCGGAGGTGCGGGGCCCACATTGGCTTGAGGCTCAGCTACAGGGCCGCCGGTGCGCCTCAGTCCAGAGGTGACCCCCAGAGTCCGACGCCGAGTAAGGAGCCCCTCCAGGGACCCTCCACGCATGGCGGCAGCTCGGCAGCATTTGGACAGGGCCAAAAAGGACGAGGGTAAAAAAGAGGAGGAAGAAAAGCGGCGACATCGGTTGATTCCGCGCACGTTCAGCAATTGGCTTCAAGTCTTTGCAATTGTAGCTAGTGTGATTGGGGAAAAAGCTCCGGAATGTTGTTCGGCACTTTTCTGTTATCAGGATGCCATTGGGGAGGCGTATAGGGTTTATGGTGGGCAGGCTTAGCTGCGATATGACAGTTTCGTCAACGTAAAGCGGTACATCCCAATATTCGATGGGACCACAAAGATATAGCTTTGTGGCTTAAAGTTACGGCGCAGGTGAGAATGGGGCAGTCCTTTCGGGGCGACTCGGGTGGAGTTACACAACCCTCGTCCAGCCCACCGGTGGCGAAGGGGCTGTGCTTCTTGTTTAATGAGGGGGGGTGCAAGTTCGGAGCGAAGTGTAAATTCAAACATGAGTGCACTTCCTGTGGGGGAGCTCATGGAGCGAACAGGTGCTTTAGGGGGGGCAGAAACAGAGGGGGGGGGTCTTCAAAAAGGACAGACACTGGTGCGGCTGGATGCGATGGGGCCGTTTCTAAATAGATATCCAAATGCTGAGGCGGCGCGCTTATTATTGGAGGGGTTTCAGTTTGGTTTTCGGATTCCATTTGTACCGGAGGGGGCGGTATTGGTTAAGAAGAATTTGCGTTCGGCAAGGGAACACAGGGAGGTAGTGACGGAGAAGCTGTTGCGGGAGGTGCTGATGGGGCGGATGGCTGGTCCTTTTGCGGTACCTGCAATACCGGGGTTGCGGTTGTCTCCCTTGGGGGTGGTACCTAAGAAGGAGCAGAACAAATTTCGGCTCATTCATCATCTGTCTTACCCGAAAGGGACGTCGGTCAATGATGGGATAGATCCCGAACTCTGTTCGGTGGTTTATACGTCCTTTGATGCGGCTAAGGGGTGGGTTACTCAGTTTGGATGCGGGGCTATTTTGGCAAAGACAGATATCGAGGCGGCTTTTCGGCTACTACCTGTGCACCCTGACAGCCAGCACCTGTTAGGTTGTTTTTGGGAGGGTGAGTTTTTTGTGGATCGCTGTCTTCCGATGGGGTGCTTGCTGTATTTTGAGGCATTCAGCTCCTTTTTGGAATGGGTTGTGACAGATGTGGTGGGTTGCAAGTCAGTCATTCATTATTTGGATGACTTTCTGTACATCGGCCCTCCCGACTCGGCGGTGTGTTCTTTGTTGTTACACACGTTGAAGACGCTGTTTGCGCGTTTTGGCGTTCCGCTGGCACCAGAAAAGACGGTCGGCCCGGCTAACCGAGGTCTGTTTTTTGGGGATCGTCATTGATACTGATAAAATGGAGTGTCGGTTGCCGGAGGATAAATTGGAGGACTTAAAGGGGGCGGTGCTGCGGGCTCAACATATGAGCAAGATTTAGTTGCGGGTTTTGCAGTCGCTGCTGGGCAAACTGAATTTTGGATAATGCCGGTGGGCAGAGTTTTTTCGAGACGTTTGGCAATGGCGACGGCAAAGGTGATGGCGCCGCATCACTTTATTCGGTTGGGTAAGGTATTGCGGGCGGACCTAAATGTTTGGGGGGAGTTTTTGGCATCCTACCACGGGCGGTCTCTTCTATTGGGGAAGGCAGTGAATAGTGTTGAATTCGAATTGTTCTCTGACATGGCCGGGGGAGCGGGTTTAGGGGTTTACTGTGGGGGCCAGTGGTGTGCGGAGCGATGGCCGGCAGTGTGGTTCTCAAGGGGTTGGGTCCGCAACCTAGCGCTACTCGAGCTTTTCCAATTTTAGTCTCTGTGTTTTTGTGGGCAGAGCAGTTTCGCAATAAGAAGGTGCGTTTCCACTGCGACAATCTGGGGGTGGTGCAGGCGAATAATTCTTTGTTGGCATCGTCCCCTCAGGTGGTGCAGATGTTACAGCATTTGATCCTGGAGTGTCTGGCGTTGAATGCTTGGGTGGTGGTGGTTCATGTTCCTGGGTGCAGAACTGTATAGCTGACGCACTTTCTGGTTTCCAGTGGGAGCGTTTTAGGATGCTGGCGCTGGAAGTGGAGGAATGCCCCTTGTTCTGTCCGAGTCTTCTTTGGGATCTGCTGGAGGAGCGGTAGCTGGTTTGATACGATCTTCGTTGGCCCCTAAGACGTGGGATTCGTATGCTACGGCATGGGTGGATTGGTTGCGTTGGTGTGTCGGGATGGGGATTGATGGGGGGAGTGCTAGGGTTGATTTGGAAGTCCCCTTGTTACTGTTTATTGGGCAGGGCAGGGAGGATGGTTGGTCAGTGAGCAAGGTGAATAAGGTGATGGTGGGTTTAGTTTTTGGTTTTCTGTTGCGGGGGTTACCGGATGTTACGAATACTTTTTTGGTGAGTCAGGCATTGAAGGGCTGAAGGCGGCATAAAGGTGGCCCAGACAGCAGGCGTCTGGTTTCCTTTGCTTTGCTGTTGGATTTGGAAACGCAGGTGGGGGTGCTGTGTCGGTCATTGTTTGAAGGGTGTTTGTTCCGGCTTGCTTTCTCTTTGGCCTTTTTCGGGGGATTGTGCTTGGGGGAACTGGTTAGCGATAGCGTTCGGGCTGTGGGGGGTCTGTTGGATGAGGATGTGGATTTTTATGGGGATAGGGTAAAACTCAGGATTCGGCGATCAAAAAAGGATGTTTGTGGGAAGGGTTTCAGAGTTGTGTTATACGAAGTTCCAGGTTGTGGGATGTGCCCAGTTCGGTGTTTAGGGGGCTTTAGAGTGGTTAGGCTGGGGGGTTCCCTTCCCCTTTTGGTTCATGAGGACGGTTCGTCGCTGTCTCGTTCTCAGTTCCTGGCGGTTTTTCGTTGGTGTCTGGCTGGTTTAGGAGTGGATATGGGGGGATACATGGGTCATTCGTTTCGGATAGGCGCTGCCACCGAAGCGTCCAAGCGTGGTGTGGGGGATGAGGTGGTCCAGAAGATTGGCCGTTGGGAATCTATTCGGTTCAGGTCATATGTCCGCCCGGCTCGCTTGTGAGGGCATAGTTGTCTGGGGGTGGGGGGTTTGTTTTGTTCAATTTTAGTGGTGTTTGTTCATGGCTGGGTTAAAGGGGATGGCTTGTGTTTTCTTTTCTTTTGTTGCAGATCGGAGCCCAGCATTGGTTTGGATATTGGGCCACTCTTATGTTTTTTGGGGGGCCTTGAGAGCGGCCATGAGGCCTGATGGGTGGCAGCTGGGCTTCCGGAAAGTGATGGGGTTCATCTCAATGCTGTTGGGATTGACCTGTGGTGTTTGGGTCTTCAAGGGGACGTAGAAACCGCTTTGGGGGTGTGGAGGGACGTCCAGGCTTAGGTGGTTAAGCCTTTGCGTCTGTGGTGGAGGGAGGTCCTCGGAGTTGGTGGATTAGCAGGTTCTGGAGGATGGGAGGGCTCCATAGTCAGGGCTGGACTCCCATGGTGGTACTTGCAGGGTAGGTTGGGTCCATCAATGGTGCCTCCGAGCTGGCACTCATCGCCTGGAGGCAAGATGGAATACCCCGAGGAGGAGAAGTTGTAAAATGGTTGGGGCTTCCAGGACCACCCTCGTTGGTGTTATTGTATTAGTTGCACATATGTTGGGTAACATATGCAGGTGCATATGTGACAGTTGTTTACAATTGTGTGGTTTAAATAAAAGGAAAATGTTATTTATATATTTATATGTTTATAAATAAACGGCTGCTGTGGCCAATTCAAATCCAACCTAGTGTCGTGTGTAGTTATTGGGTAAAAGGAGGTGGGAGGTTTTGCAGTGGTGAGGTGAACTAACGAGCAAACTGGACGCTACCTTTGTCATATATAATGGGTGTAATTCTCAGTATCTGCTCTTATTCTGTGTATATGGACACTGCACAGTACCACTTCTCTTGTCCTGGATAAATGAGAACCTTCACAGACATGTATACTGGGTGTTATTTTCAGCATCTGCTCTTATTCTGCACAGTACTGCATCTTTTTTTCCTGTATACTGGATGAAATCCTCAATGCCTGCTCTTATTCTGTATATATGGACACATCACAGTACCACTTCTGCTGTCCTGTATAATGGGTGAATTTCTCAGTATCTGCTCTTTGTAACGAAATGCCTGGCACCCCAACTGGGCACCTTCCACTGACAGATTACTCTTAGCGCTTCCTGAGGGCTTCAAGCACTCCACCAGACACCATGACCACAAAAGACCCCACGAACAGCCGCAGCAAGTGCACAGCAGCCCCCAATGGGAGAGGGAAGGAGCTTCCTCCTTGTTAACCCCTTCCATGCAGCGGTCTGTATGGACTGCGGAATGGCAGGGGTTAAACTGCTGACATCTGCAGCACAGATGTCAGCAGTTTTTAGCAGAGTGTCAGCAATGTGCTGACCCTCTGCTAAAACCACTAGACACCAGGGAAACATTACAGAGGAGGCGGTTGCCGCCAGCAACCACCCCCCCTGCACCCCCGCTGCCACAATATGATTGGTGGCTGCAGGGGGGTTAAAATTTTTCTGTTTAGGCACTTGTAAGTCTCTGATCCCTGCGGTCACATGAGTCCTTAAGAGGTTTAAGACACTGTTTCTGCCCCTTGGACTTTTAACTGGAACTATTTTGGACATGGGACCATGTGCACGGTGGGGCAAAAATGAGACTTCCAGGAAATTACTGAACCCCTTGAACCGATTCGGGTGATTTTTGGATAATTTGTTTACCCAGATCGAGGCTATCAGGGGATGTGACTTTTATGGGGATATGTGGTGTTTTGGGGGAAAATGTGTGTTTGCTGCCTGTGAGTGATTAAGTTAGTCCATTGTGTGTGTTAAATGTATCACAGGCAGAGTCCATTGTGTGTGTTAAATATATTACAGGCAATGCCACTGTGTTGTTGATTGTGTACAATTGCTGGGAGTGTTTCAGTACTGTAAATGAATGTGATTGGGCTATTGTAAAAACTGTCTCAGTCTTCAACAAAGTCCCCAGGGGGAGTGTTCCTTGCTGGAAGACCTACATAGAAGGCTGACATGTAGCCCAAATAAAGAGCTCTGCTTTACCCCTTCATAAAGTCTTGGCTCATGGTTGGGGGATGGGATAACTACACTCTTGGGGATTGCTATATCACAATACTCCTGAGTATAAGCTCTTGTAAGAGCGTGTTCCTGGTTCCTGCTCTCTAGATTTAGAAGAGGTCCACCCACTGGAAGCTGAAGCCCGGGTTTGGGTCAATTGTGGGTGGAGGATGGCGAGAACCCAACCAAGCTGTGGCAGTTCGTGGGGTCTTTGGTGGTCATGGTGTCTGGCTGGAGTGTTTGGAGCCCTCGGGAAGCGCTAGAAGCATCCGTCAGCGGAAGGTGCCCAGTCGGGGTGCCAGGCGTTCCGTTACACTCTTATTCTCTATATATGGACAATGCACAGTACCACTCCTCCTGTGACTGTCCTGTATAATGGGTGTAAGTATCTGCTCTTATTCTGTATATATGGACAAATCACAGAACCACTTCTCTTGTCCTGGATACTGAGAGTAATTCTCAGTATTTGCTCTTATTCTGTATATATGGACACTGCACAGAACAACTTCTCATTTTCATAATCCGCTCTTCTTCTGTATATATGGACAAAGCACAGTGCCACTTGTCCTGTCCTGTATACTGGGTGTAATTTTCAGTATTTGCTCTTATTCTGTATATAAGGACACTGCACAGTATGGTTGCCGATAGTTTGTAAATTTACAGTCCACAATTAGGTGTTTTTTTTTGTCCTCTGTAGTGTGTGCATGAGTCAATACATGACACGCACAGTGAGTGCAAACAAATGTTCCATCTTTACTACAACCAGGGATCTGAGAAAGGGATCTGAATGATATGGACTGACTGGGAGTTTTTCACATGGTGCTGCCACTTTCTTTTTTTACTGAGCATCCTCTTCGATTTTGGGATCTTTGTGGGATTTTGGTCTTTAAATTAGACCATGGTGTATGTGTAAATTTTGGGCCATCCGTGATTTTTGGTTCAGTTGTGAAAAAATTTGGGTAGAATGTAAACCCTGGATTTACTTTTTGCCTCAGGTGGCATAAAAGCCAGGTGCACCCCGGCAAAGAAGTTACAAGAATCTGTAGTAGCGGCTCAATAATAGGAGGGAGATAATAATAGTGTGGATTCTTTTTGAAGGGGTCCAGGATTAGGAAGTATATCCACAACAGTAAGAAGAAGCAGAGAGAGAGAGATCACAGGTGTAAGGAAGGTAGGGCATGAGGTGGACGTATGTGTTGAGAAGAAAGTTTAAGTGCCTAGAAGGAGGTCATCAGAAGCAGTCAGGTGAGAGGGTAAAAAGGACACAGAGATAAAACGGTTATTGCCAGGTGTAGGGATCTGAAGCTACTTAAAGGTATTCAGGGAGGGTTAGGGGAGCAATAACTGTGGTAAAACAAAACACGATTAGGCCTAATGCACACAGCCGTATCCATGTTTCAGTCTTGCTACAAAATACAGATTACGAACAAGAATAGGACATGTTCTATAATTTGCAGAAAGGAAAACACTTCTCTGCATGGCCCCAGAGAAAGCAATTGGTCAGTGCCAACATCATAGTAGGAACTGTGACTTGACTGTGTACAGTAGATAGATAGATGTATAAATAGAGCAAACTAATCTAAAAAAAACATCAAAATAACTAGAAAAGCTTTGCCACACAGGTAGAATGCAGTAGAGTATAAATAACATGCCTTTTGTCATGTTAGTTTTTTTTTCCATTAAGAATAAGAGAATAAGAAATCTAACGCCTTTTCTAATTGTATGGAGCCCACAGGCAATTCCAGCAAACTTACATTAGCAGTGGAATTGATGCCATTTCAGGCTTTTAAAGCACAAATTGATTTTTTTTTTTACTTTGAACTTCATTTAGAAACAAAGATACAGCAATCTATGATGATCTGTGACTATATTTCAGGAAGAAAACAGATCTAGTTTTGCACATAAATGCAAAAATGTTGTATGGCATTTGAGATTGTAGTTAAATCCGTGGCAGACATATTTCTTGGCATCTTCAAAGCATTTGTGTTAGCAGATTCTAGAGTTAATAATAACTTTACCCATCATCTGACCCATCAAAGGATCTTGACACATGGCTCTGACAATAATGGGTCTAAATGTCCAGTAGAAGACAACCACATTAGTGGCTTTGGAGTAATCATTTAATGCTAAGATCGTTTTCTTACAACCTGATTGACAAATAACCAATTATACACGGCACTGTTAATATGTCTTGCATGGGATGATAATGTTTGGAGTGTGTGTTTTCAGAATCACTTCCAATGGTGGGCCTAAGGAGCCCACAGTCAAGGACTTTTGCTAATGTTTTCAAATTAAATCTTTTTGGTCCAATTTTTTGTTCAGACAGAAAAAAATTTAATAGAAAAATTTACAGTCTGTATATCTGCTTTCAAGTGACTGAACTGATATCCAAGTATTCCATTAAACTAGAATCTGTAGGGAGCTTAACAAGCTCCTTGAACTGGAGTTAAAGGGGTTGTCCAAGTTATATTTATTGATGACCTATCCTTAGGATAGGTCATCAATATCAGATCGGCAAGGGTCTCACAGCCGGCACCCCTGCCGATCAGCTGTTTGAAGAGAAGGCGCGCACCGTTCTGGTTGTCGCATCTGCAGCGGTGAGCAGGTGTAATTACAACCAAGGCAGCCATCCCATTTATTTCAATGGGACGGGTCGCTCCTATACAAGTGTAAAGGAACGACGCGTCCCACTGAAATGAATGGGATAGATTGGGTGTAATTACACCTGCTCACTGCTGCAAATGCGACGGCCAGCAGGTAAACAATAAAGAGGAGGCAGCGCTGGCATGGCACGCGCCTTCTCTTCAAACAGCTGATCAGCGGGGGTGCTGGCTGTAGGACCCCTGCCGATCTGATATTGTTGACCCAGCCTAAGGATAGGTCATCAATAAATATAACGTGAACAATCCTTTTAATGGGTTTGATAAGAGATTAATAGGGTTAAAAATAAGTGCAACCCCTTTTACAATAAAACCATGCATCCTTTCCAGTTATAGTCTGTTGCTATGGGTTCCTGTTGTAGATGCAATACTACCCATGTTTAACTGTCAGAGTATATATCTGATATGTGTGTTATGCCCCTTGTGACACAGTGAGAGGTTTGGTGATAAAAAAAAACTGGTATTTTCCTCTCAGCCTGTGCTGCTGGGTTGATTGCAGCCAGGTGAGGGCAAATACTAGACCGGATTTTAGGTGCCGGTCCAGGTTGTTGGTTAATACCTAGCTGCCTTTAAAAGACAGCTAGGTTTATGCAAATGTGTCTCTCTGTGTGTTTGGGATCTGAGCCCTGTGCTGGGCAGAAGAGTGGGGACCTGGCAAAGGGTACTGGAAAGCTTGCAAGACAGAGGCCTGGGACTGGCTCTGTCTGTATGGACTTGGGGGGCACAGAGCGACGCCAAGGCTCGGGTCGCGGGGTCCTAATCAGACGGACTAGAGAGCCCAGCTCCCCAAGGGAATTGGTTGCACAGCCTTCGGGCTGGTGGAAGTACCAAGAGGTAGAAGCTGCACTGCTGCCAGGTGTGAACTGACACCTAGGATCCCAGGTGAACTTTGTTTCTGTTTTGCCGTGCAAGATCAAGCACCAACATTGTTTTGTTTTCTGTGTCTGAACAAGCACCAAAGCCTGAAAAGTGACTTGTGTTGTGCCTAAAGTGTGAATAAACACTGCAGATTGATTTACAACGTGTTTTTGCCTCTATCCTGCACCTGCCTACCTTGTCTACCAGAGCGTGTCCCCACAACCTTTAAAAGGGTTGTCAGTTTTTGTTATGTAAATTGATGACCTATCTTCAGGATAGGTCATCAATATCAGATCGGTGGGCATCCGACTCCCGGCACCCCTGCCGATCAGCTGTTTGAAGAGAAAGAAGCGTTTGTGTAATACCCCAGAGTGACATTACCACCTCTTTTAGGACCTCACTATCTGCAATGGTTGATCCTCCTGTGTCATCTTGAATATATTGTTACCATGCCTTGCATAGTGTGTCTATCTATTTCCTTGCAAATTACTGTTTAACTGTAAGTCCTTAAACTGTTTAAGTTTAAGGACTTCGCTAATGAAGGTCAGTCTAACCTTCCCCATCCTGGGGAGAGGTTGTGTCTAGTCTACCCCTTCCCAGGGCAAGGCTGTGTGTTGGCCAGCAGATCACTGTCTGCTCTGCTGGGCCCACAGGCCCTGCCTGTGAGTTCTACATGGTTGCATGTCCCCTCCTGTGCTTGCATTGCCTAAAATTCAAACCAAGTAAGTTTGAAGCCAGGAAAAAGTTCCTAGGATTACAGTAAGAGCCAGACTACAGACAGCTAAGTTACAAGTTACAACAGAAGAGGAAAGGTTTCCTATTTAATCCAGCCAACATAGCAGAGCTAAAAGAGTACAGATGTAGCAGAGCTGAGTGTGTTCGCCTGCCAGAAGTTAAGCCAAAACCTGTTGATAACCAAGATAAAGTTGAAAGATTGTTCCTTGATGAAAGTTTATGCCAAGTAAAGCTTTGTTTAACATTAATACAAGTCTGGACTCAAGTTATTCTACAAATCCCTCAACTGTTAACCCTTTTTGCACTGCTTCATCTGACCATGTCTGGGATTCATCATGACAAGTGCTAAAGCCACACCCAAGGAACACTATAGGCAACCCTTACACCACTCTGGCAATCCTACACCTGGGTACCAACACCACTATACTGAAAGGGAACTTTATGTCCTAGTTGCTTCAATGCAACTGGCGTCACGACAACTTGCCGTGGCCAAAAAGTCCATATTGCAGAGGCCTAAACCAGAAGTGATGTTCTCCAATGTGCGTTCCACTTTGGAACGCATAGAACGAAGCCTGTATAATATAGAGAACAACCCTATACAGGGAACCCAAAAACCCTACACCTTTGCTCAGGCCTTTAGCAGACACCCTAAGGGTAGCACAATTTATAATAGTCACAGTAACCACCGACCCCACAAACATATTACTCAAACCATGCATTATATAATCAGTGCACCAAAAAAAACCTCCCCCCCAAAAAAAACTGGGATTACTATCTCTATATCTCTGACTAACGAAAGCTCTAATAACATTCCATCTGAAGGACATCACAATCATGAGGCTCCCTACTCTTTGAACACATCTCAAAGACTTCCCCCCTTGATGTCTGTACCAATTTCAGCACCACCATAACATCCAGCCTTGGATGCTATACACCAAGGAGAAATGAGACTCCGATCACGAATCCACGCCAAATAACAACATTTGAACAGATTATGAGCCCCCTATATGAAGAACTCAATTCTGTTTACAAAACACCCATGATAACTAATAAAATACTAAAAACCACTAAAACATTGGGTTGTGATAGACCCCACATAGTAACAGAAACTCCACATGAGTCCAAAAATGACAATTCCATCGACACTTCAAATATGGCTTCTTCGAATGGCCAGCTGAATGATTCTCTAACCAATATATCTACATACTCGGTATCTAGCAATAGTCCCGATCATTTTTTTAACATTACCGACCAGCTTATTGAAGAGTCCTTTTTTAGATCAGCTGTCGCCAACAGCGAAGAACAAGAATCCCACCCCACCATTAAGGAAAACCTGGACCACAATTCAACTGCTAAGCCCGCTACTTACACCACCAAGCCAACACACACAAAACATTCAATCGAGGAAATAACCCACTTCTATTCCCCAATCACCACCACACGAAAAAGACAAATATCAGATTCAGAGGCTGTAGAGGGGGAAGACACAGCAACACCTGTAAAGAAAAAACTGAAACCCCAAAAATAGGTAAAACTGATTCACAAACACTAATAGTAGACGAAAAAAACAAAGGTGTTTTTTTAATGTATCCAGTTATAAATTGGAATAAATGAAGTGTCCCTACTGAGTAAAGGTCCCTACTGATTTTACAAACTTTGTTAACCCTTTAGGTGTTCCACAAGAATTAAAGGAAAATGGAGATAAAATTTCTAAATTTCACTTTTTTGGCAGATTTTCCATTTTAATCTATTTTTTTTCTTTAACATATCGAGGGTTAACAGCCAAATAAAACTCTATATTTATTACCCTGATTCTGTGGTTTACAGAAACACCCCACATGTGGTCGCAAACTGATGTAAGGGCACACGGCAGGGCGCAGAAGGAAAGAAATGCCATATGGTTTTTGTAAAGCAGATTTTGCTGGACTAGTTTTTAGATGCCAAGTCCCATGTTTCCCCTGATGCACCCTTACAGTAGAAACTCCCAAAAAAAGGTGCCAGTTTATTAGTACTATTTTGGGGTACATATGATTTTTAATTGCTCTATATTATGGTTTTTTTTAGGCAAGACAACCAAAAAATGGCTGTTTTGGCACTTTTTTTTTTTTTTTTTTTACAACATTCATCTGACAGGGTAGATCATGTGCTATTTTTATAGAGCAGTTTGTTACGGATGCAGTGATTTCAATTATGTCTACTTTCTTTGTTTGTTTCAGTTTTACATAATAAAGCATTTTTGAAAAAAAAATATGTTTGTGTCTCCATTTTCTGAATGCCTTACTTTTAATTTTTTATTTTTGCAGATCGTCTTGTGCAGGGGCTCGTTTTTTGCAGGAAGAGTTATTGTTTTTATTAGTACCTTTTTCGTTGCATATGATTTTTTGATCATTCAAACACTTTATGGGGCAAGGTGACCAAAAAATTTGTAATTTTGGCAGTTTATATTTATTTTTCCATCGTTGATCTGAGGGGTTAGGTCATGTGATATTATTTATAGAGAAGATTGTTACCAACGTGGCAATACATAATATGTATTATTTTTCTTATTTATTTAAGTTTTACACAATAATAGCATTTTTGAAACCAAAAAAAATATGTTTTAGTGTCTCCATAGTCTGAGAGCCATAGCTTTTTTATTTTTTGACCAATTGTCTTAGCTAGGGTCTTATTTTTTTGCGAGATGAGGTGACGGTTTGATTGGTACAATTTTTTGGGGGCATACGCCTTTTTGATCGCTTGGAGTTGCAATTTTTGTAATGTAAGGTGACAAAAAATGGCTTTTTGGCACTTTTTTTTGGTGTTTATCGAATGGGGTGGATCATATGATATATTTAAAGAGCCATTCGCTCCCTCACCCGCGGCAAACCCCTTCTATGTTGCGGTCAGCGCTTACCACAGCATAGAAGGGGTAATACACTGGCATCAGTTTTTTCACCGGTGCTGGCGCATACAGCAGGGGTCCAGCTAATGGGAAGAGCTTGTCCCCTGCAGCTGATCGGGCGGGCGCAGCTCCTGCGACCCCCCCCCATCAGTGCTCAGTAATAGTACGGCGCTGGGCGGCAAGTCACGTCCTGCTGTGCCATACTGTTACAGTGCTGGTCAGGAAGGGCTTAAGAATTCTTCATCACATAATAAACAAAGCCACACTGATACACCCCAATAAAATAACCTCAATCATAGAGAACAATTAGCTCTAAGGAAACTTATGAATAACAAAAAGATAGTGATAAAGAGTACAGATGTAGCGAACATAAAATTTTTGTTTCGCGAACGCCAATTTCCGGAAATGTTCGCGAACGGGCGAACCGCCATAGACTTCAATAGGCAGGCGAATTTTAAAACCCACAGGGACTCATTCTGGCCACAATAGTGATGGAAAAGTTGTTTCAAGGGGACTAACACCTGGACTGTGGCATGCCGGAGGGGGGTCCATGGCAAAACTCCCATGGAAAATTACGTAGTTGACGCAGAGTCGGGTTTTAATCCATATAGGGCATAAATCACCTAAATTTCCAAAATTGTTTGGAATAACGTGCTTTAAAACATCTAGTGTGTGTATATGATCAGGTATGATGTTGTATCGATCAGGTAGAGTAAGGGTTACGCCCGCTTCAGTGACAGACCAAACTCCCCGTTTAACGCACCGCAAACAGTCCATTTGCACAACCGCAAACTCCCTATTTGCACAAGGTTGGATACCAAGCTAGCCATGTCCCATTCCTTGTCCTCACTGACGTCATTGAAGGTCTCTTCCTCCAGCCAGCCACATGCACCAAGGGTCCCCAAAAGGTGACAACAAGCCCCCTGGGACGCCTACTGTGGTTGGTCTTCCACCTCCTCAAAGCCATCTTCCTCCTCTGACTCCTTTTCTTCAGACTCCTCTCTCTGCGTTGCCGCAGGTCCAGCAATCAACGACGACAAGGCTGCTTCTGGTGGTGACCACAACTCTTCCTCTTCATGCTCATCTATGGCCTGATCCAGCACTCTTCGCAGGGCACGCTCCAGAAAAAACGCATATGGGATGAAGTCGATGATGTTGCCTTGGGTTTGACTGACAAGATTTGTCACCTCCGCAAAAGGACGCATGAGCCTACAGCCATTGTGCATGAGCGTTCAGTAACGCGGCCAAAAAATACCCAGGTCCACAGAGGCTGTCCTCTTTTTTTTTAAATTAAAAAAATCAGTTCTTACCAGTTTAATCTCTGTTTTGTCCCCTATCAGGGGCTGGTGTATGGAATAGATTTTAGGAATTGGGAGATGGAAAAAGATGGTTGGTCGGTCCTCTTCCTTCCAATTTGGGACACTACGCGTGCGCCGTGCAATGTACTGTGCCACCCTACATGAGTGGTGTGTTAAGTAGTACTATTCCTATCAGTTTAATCTCAGTTTTGTCCCTTATCAGGGCCAAGGCCGGTGTAGTGAATAGATTTTTGGAACCGGGAGATGGAAAAAGACTCATGCTCGGTCTGCTTCGTTTAAATTTTAGGTCACTGCGCAGTGTACTGTGACACCCTATATGAGTGATTGGCAGTGGGCACAGTACAGTCTGTGGGCCTGACACACACTGGCAGGCAACTGCAATTATATTTACCCATTCAGGACACATGACGTACCGGTACGGCATGTTTCCCGAATCCTTAAGGACACATGATGTACCGGTACGTCATGTGTAGTTCCGATCATTGCTGGAACTACAACTAGCAGTTATCTGAACTAGGTGCCTTCTAAAATCATTCAGCAGGCACCCTGTGACAATTCGCTGGGGGGTCCTGTGACCCCCACGCAATGCTGATCGCTGAAAACCGCAGGTCAATTCAGACCTGCGGTTTGCAGCGCTAATGCAAGATTCTGAACCCCGCGGTCCGCGAGGGATCAGAAACTTCAAATAGCTTTTTATTATATAGTTAACCCCCCCGTGCACCTCTGTGCCCATTGTGCCTGCAGGCGCAGCAGGGGAGAGGCGTGCGGCAGTGTGGAGGGCGGGCGCGCGATCATCCGCTCGCCCCCCGTTCATTCTCAGGATGGCTGAGCGGTTAAATCAGAGCGTCATCTCATTGCTGAAACTCTGATTCAAACGGTTGACATCTGTACAGATGTCAGCCATTTTAAACGCCCCTCCCATACCGCGGTCCGTAGGTCCCTCCCTCTCCCATCAGGGGGCTTCTGTTTACATCAAAAAAAGTAAAATATCAAAAAAGTAAAAATGTCAGCAGCAATAAAATACCACCAAATGAAAGCTCTATTAGTGAGAAGAAAAGGAGGTAAAATTCATTTGGGTGGTAAGTTGTATGACGGAGCAATAAACGGTGAAAGTAGTGTAGTGCAGAATTGTAAAAAGTGGCCTGGTCATTAAGGGTGTTTAAGCTAGGGGAGCTGAAGTGATTAAAGAGTAATGAAGGGGGAGTTGCAGAGAGCGATGAGGAGAAAGCAAAGCTGTTAAATATTTTTCTCTCCAATGTATTCACTGAGGTAAATAAACTGTCAGGTGAAATGCTGAATGTAAAAATAAATTCCCTTATTAAAAGTGTCCTGTCTGACCCAAGAAGAAGTACAACAGCGACTTAAAAAGATTAAAATAGACAAATCGCCAGGACCGGATGGCATACACCCCCCGTATCCTAAGGGAATTAAGTAATGTCGTAACCAGACCTTTATTTCTTATATTTGCAGACTCTATACCGACAGGGAATGTCCCACAGGATTGGCGCATAGCAAATATGGTGCCAATATTCAAAAAGGGTCCAAAAACAGAGCCCGGAAACTATAGGCCGGTGTTGTGGGGAAACTGTTTGAAGGTTTTCTGAGAGATGCTATCTTAGAGGATCTCAACAGAAATAAGTAAATTACGCCATATCAGCATGGCTTCATGAGGGATCGGTCATGGCAAACAAATTTAATCAGTTTCTATGAGGAGGTAAGTTCTAGACTTGACAGCAGCGAATCAATGGATGTCGTATATCTGGACTTCTCCAAAGCATTTGACACTGTACCACATAAAAGGTTAGTATATAAAATGAGGATGCTCGGACTGGGAGAAAATGTCTGTAAGTGGGTACGTAACTGGCTGAGTGACAGAAAACAGAGCGTGGTTATTAACAGTACACACTCAGATTGGGCAACTGTCAATAGTTGGGTACCTCAGGGGTCAGTACTGGGCCCTATTCTTTTCAATATATTTATTAATGATCTTGTAGAAGGCTTACACAGTAAAATATAAATTTTTGCAGATGACACTAAACTGTGTAAAGTAATTGACACGGAAGAGGACAGTATACTGCTACAGATAGATCTGGATAGAGTGAAGGCTTGGGCAGAGAAGTGGCAGATAAGGTTTAACAGTGACAAATGTAAGGTTATACACATGGGAAGGAATAATGCAAGTCACCCGTACATACTAAATGGTAAAACACTCGGTAACACTGACATGGAAAAAGATCTAGGAATTTTAATAAACAGCAAACTAAGCTGCAAAAACACGTGTCAGGCAGCTGTCGCCAAGGCCAATAAGATAATGGGTTGCATCAAAAGGGGCATAGATGCCCGTAATGAGAACATAGTCCGACCACTTTACAAATCGTTAGTCAGACCACACATGGAGTACTGAGTACAGTTCTGGGCTCCTGTGAACAAGGCGGACATAGCAGAGCTGGAGAGGGTTCAGAGGAGGGCAACTAAAGTAATAACTGGAATGGGGCAACTACAGTACCCTGAAAGATTATCAAAATTAGGGTTATTTACTTTAGAAAAAAGATGACTGAGGGGAGATCTAATAACTATGTATAAATATATCAGGGGTCAGTACAGAGATCTCTCCCATCATCTATTTATCCTCAGGACTGTTACTGTAACGAGGGGACATCCTCTGCATCTGGAGGAAAAAAGTTTTGTACACAATCATAAAAGAGGATTCTTTACGGTAAGAGCAGTGAGACTATGGAAATCTCTGTCTGAGGAGGTGGTGATGGTGAGTACAATAAAGGAATTTAAGAGGGACCAGGATGTACTTCTGGAGTGTAATAATATTACAGACTATAGCTACTAGAGATGGGTCGTTGATCCAGGAAGTACCTCTGATTGCCTGAATGAAGTCAGGAAGATCGGGAAGGAATTTTTTACTCCCCTTAAGTGGGGAAAATTGGCTTCTACCTCACAGGTTTTTTTTTTTTGCCTTCCTCTGGATCAACTAGCACAGGCATCAGCAACCTTCGGCTCCCAGCTGTTGTGAAACTACAATGCCCAGCATGCTCCATTTATTTCTATGTAAGTTCTTAGAAGAGCAGAGCAACTATGCATGCTGGGAGTTGTAGTTTCACAACAGCTGGGAGCCAAAGGTTGCCTACCCCTGAACTAGCAGGATAACAGGCCGAACTGGATGGACAGATGTCTTTTTTCGGCCTTATCTATTATGTTACTATGTTACTAAATCATTGTGTAAAACTTACATAAATAAAAAAGTATGCATATTAGGTATCGTCGCGTCCGTAAAATCCTGCTCTATAAAATAGCCTGTCAGATGAATTTTGTAAATAACAAAAAATAAAAATGGTGCCAAAACAACTATTACTTGTTACCTTGCCTCACACAAAGTGTAATATAGAGCAACCAAAAATCATATGTATCCAAAAATAGTACCAACAAAACTGCCACTCTATCCTGTAGTTTATAAAATGGGGTCACTTTTTTGGAGTTTCTCCTCTAGGGGTGCCTCAGGGGGGCTTCAAATGGGACATGGTGTCTAAAAATCAGTCCAGCAAAAACTGCCTTCCAAAAATCGCGCTCCTTTCCCTCTACGCCCTGCCGTGTGGTCGTACAGTAGTGTACAACCACATATGGGGTGTTTCTGTAAACTGAAGAATCAGAGTAATAAATTTTGAGTTTTGTTTGGCTGTTAACCCTTGCATTGTTACTGGAAAAAAATTATTAAAATGGAAAATCTTGCAAAATAGTAAAATTCTGAAATTTCATCTCCATTTGCCATCAACTCTTGTGGAACACCTAAAGGGTTAACAACATTTGTAAAATCGGTTTTGAATACCTTGAGGGGTGTAGTTTCTTAAATGGGTCACTTTTATGGAGTTTCTACTGTAGGGGTGCATCAGGGGGGCTTCAAATGGGACATGGTGTAAATAAACCAGTCCATCAAAATCTGCCTTCCAAAAACCACACAGCGCTCCTTTCCCTCTACGCCCCGCTGTGTGGCCATACAGTAGTTTATGACCTCATATAGGGGGTTTCTGTAAACGGCAGAGTCAGGGCAATAAAGATAGTCTTGTTTGGCTGTTAACCCTTGCTTTGTTAGTGGAAAATTTGGCCAAAAATTTAAATTCAGAAATTTCATTGTTATTTGCCAATAATTCTTGTGGAGCACCTAAAGGGTTAACAACATTTATAAAGTTTTGTATACCTTGAGGGTTGTAGTTTCTAAAATGGGGTGATTTTTGGGTGGTTTCTATTATGTAAGTCTCACAAAGTGACTTCAGACTTGAACTGGTCCCTAAAAAATGGGTTTTTGAAAAAAAAATTCAAGAATTGCTTCTAAACTTCAAAGCCTTGTAATGTCCCCAAAAAATAAAATGGCATTCCCAAAATGATCCAGAAATGAAGTAGACACATGGGGAAAAGTAAATTAATAACTGTTTTTGGAGTTATTACTATGTATTATAGAAGTAGAGAAATTGAAAGTTGGAAATTTGCTAATTTTTCCAAAATTTTGGTAATTTTATTTTATTTTTTTAATTAAAATGATTTTTTTTACTTCATTTTACCTGTGTCATGAATTACAATCTGTGATGAAAAAACAATCTCTGAATGGCCTGGATAAGTAGTGTTGATCACGAATTTTCGAATTGCGAATTTTAATCACGAATATCGGCACTTCGAGAATTCACCAGTTTATGCAAATTGTATATGCAAATTTTCGCAATCAAGAAAATAATGTCATAATTTTCTTAATTGCAAAAATTTGCATGCAAAAAATTCGCATAAAGTTTGCATAAAATTTTGCATAAACTGGTATTTAAAAGATACTTTTAAAATACCAGTTTATGCGAATTTTCATGCAAATTTTTATATGCAAATTTTCTCAATCAAGAACATAATGACTGGAGATTACGAATTCGCGAATTTTTGAATATATGGCGGATATTCGCCCAAATATTCACAAAATATCGCAAATTCGAATATTGCCCCTGCCGCTCATCACTATGGATAAGTAAAAGCGTTTTAAAGTTATCACTACATAAAGTGACACTAGTCAGATTTGCAAAAAATGGCCTGGTCCTTAGGGTAAAATATGACTGTGTCCTTAAGGGGTTAAAGGTAGAGTTGAGTGAACACCAGGATGTTCGGGTTCGAGAAGTTCGGCCGAACTTCCCGAAAATATTCGGGATCCGAACTCGACCCGAACTTCACCCCGAACCCGAACCCCATTGAGGGCAATGGTAACCCGAGCTTTTGGGCACTAAAAAGGCTGTAAAATAGCCCATTAAAGGGCTAGAGGGATGCAAAAGGCAGCAAAATGTAGGCAAATCCCCTGCAAACAATTGTGGATAGAGAAATGACTTAAATAAAATAAAATAAATAAAAATTAACCAATATCAATTGGCAACTTAGAGGAGGAGGAGGTGGAATAGGAGGTTGGGGTGGCATCAGGAGGGAATGTTCTGGGAGTTGAAGTTCTCATCACAGCCAAAAAGGATTCATGTCTTCCTGCAGTGCCACAGGCCTCATTCACAGACTCAGGCCCCTGGCACCTGCAAAGAGGAGAACAGTCCCATAACAGCAACACAGGCCTCAGGTCAACCTGCAATGGATCAGGCCATTATCATTTATGTAGGCTCCTGACACCCAGACAGAAGAGAGGTCATTTGACAGTAAAAAGAGTTTAATTTCTCTCACCCAGACAGCAAGCAATTAAACGAAATATAGGCCACTGACACCCAGACAATGGGGCGGTCATTAGACAGTAGAAAGAGTTAAATGTCTGCCACCAAGACAGCAAGCAAGTACGTGAAAGTTAGGCCCCTGACACCCAGACAGAGGAGAGAGGTCCCATAGCAGCAAAAGAGGCATCATGTCACCCACAACGGAGAAGGTCACTTTTAGTTATTTAGGCCCCAGCACCCAGACAGAGGAGAGAGGTCCCAAAGCAGAGAATCAGGCTTCATTTCACCCACCAATGGAGAAGGCCACTTTCAGATATTTAGGCCCCTGGCACCCAGATGGAGGAGAGGTTTGTAACGGATCGCCTGGCACCCCGACTGGGTACCTCCGTTGAAAGATGCTCCTAGCGCTTCTTGAGGATTCCAAGCGCTCTAGACGACACCACAACCACCGAACTGGATACAAAATAGCACTCCAACTCCCGTACTGGAACCTCCCAAATAGCTGCTAGCAGACGAACAGGAAAAGCAGACAATCAGCTTACACTCCTGGCAATCAGTCTCTAACAGCATACAGTGAATCCCCCCAAGAACGAGACAAGGCTCTGTGTTGAGGGTCCAGCAGTGGTCTCAGGTGCTGGCACACCCAGCCTGGTTTTTATTACAGTCTTGCAAATACAGGACCGCCCACAGGGAGGTATAAAATATCCAGTAACATATTAGTTGCAACCCACAGATTCCCTCCCCTTATCCTGAGAGGTAACCCAATTACACATACTTTTTACCACAATGCATCCTGGCTTCCTCTCCTCTGTTCAGGAGACAATTGAGAAGTAATTAAATTATCTCCCAGGACAGAGACAAGACTACATTATGCACATGGTTAGCACAAAGCATTAAAATACTGTACAATACACAAAGTCCCATTTTATACATAAAACACAGACATGTCAGAGACAAGACTCCATTATGCACATGGGGACACAAAACAAGCATTACTGTTAAAATACACCAGGTAAGACACATTACATTAAAACTATACATTTAACATATCCCCAGATAGCTCAGGTCTGAGCGCACATTATTAAGTGAATGGCGCTCAGACCACACGAATACAGTTTAATCGCCATGGAGCCAAAGTCTTTACAGTCAGTTTCATACGAATGGGCTCCTATCTGGGGTATAACAAATTCAACCAAAACTACCGAACCCCAGGCAGAAAAGCACGAATTAAGCTTTTCTGCAGGTAAAAAAGATGTCTTTTAACAGGGGGCCATAGTCCAAAGGCAGCAGGCGAGCAACCAGGCTTCTCCAATGCAATGTGGCGAGATTGGTCTCGTCACAAGGTTCATTCAACTTTGGGTTGCCCCGCAAAATAATGGTAAAATAAAAAAAAAGGATTAAAAAAAGAAGTGCCCTGGAGTACAAGAATATATGGTTAAGGGGAGTTAGTTATAAATGTCTATTCTGCACAAGGGATGGACAGGTCCTGTGGGATCCATGCCTGGTTCATTTTTATGAACGTCAGCTTGTCCACGTTGGCTCTGGACAGGCGGCTGCGTTTGTCAGTAATGACGCCACCTGCCATGCTGAATACACGTTCAGACAAAACGCTGGCTGCCGGGCAGGCCAGCATCTCCAAGGCATAAATGGCTAGCTCTGGCCACGTGGACAATTTGGAGACCCAGAAGTTGAATGGGGCCGAACCATCAGTCAGTACGTGGGTGTGCACACGTACTTTTACACCATGATAGTGAAATGCTGCCTCCTGCTAACATGTTAAGTATCAGCTGGGGGTGCAGTTAATTGAGGCGCGGTGAGAAAACTTTTCCACATCTCGGCCATGCTAAGCCTGCCATGAAGACCTCTTGCTCCTCTTCTGCCTTCGCCTTGTGCTTCCACTTGTCCCCCCGTGTCAGTTGGGAATGCTCTCAGGAGCGTGTCTACCAGCATGTGCTTGTAGTCGCGCATCTACCTATCACGCTCCAGTCCGGGAATTATGGTGAGCACGTTGTCCTTGTACCAGGGATCCAGCAGGGTGGCAACCCATAAGTCAGCACAAGTTAAAATGTGGGCAACTCTGCTGTCGTTGCGCAGGCACTGCAGCATGTAGTCGCTGATGTGTGCCAGGCTCCCCAGAGGTAAGGACAAGCTGTCCTCTGTGGGAGGCGTATCGTCCTCCGTATCCCCCCAGCCACGCACCAGTGCGAGCTGCGTTGGGTGTTCATCCTCATCCTCCTCGTCCTCTAGTAGTGGGCCCTGGCTGGCCAAATTTGTACCTGGCCTCTGCTGTTGAAAAAAACCTACCTCTGAGCCACTTCTAAAAGACTGGCCTGAAAGTATTAGAAATTAACCTTCTTCCTTCTCCTCCTGGGCCACATCCGCTTTCATCATCGTCCTAAATGTTTTCTCAAGGAGACATAAAAGTGGTATTGTAATGCTGATAACGGTGTCATCGCCACTGGCCATGTTGGTGGAGTACACGAAACAGCATAACAGGGCACACAAGTCTCGCATGGAAGCCCAGTCATTGGTAGTAAAGTGGTGCTGTTCCGCAGTGTGACTCACCCGTGAGTGCTGCAGCTGAAACTCCAGCATGTGCAAGGTTAAGTTCCACCTGGTGGGTAGATTGGATATGAGTCAGTGAGTGGGAAGGCCGAAGTTAAGCTGTAGCACAGACAGGCGAGCAGCGGCAGTATGGAAACGCCGGAAACGCGCACTGATGACCCGCACTTTATGCAGCAGCTCTGACATGTCGGGGTAGTTGTGAATACATTTCTGCATCATTAAGTTCAGAACATGAGCCAGGCAAGGGATGTGCGTCAAAGCAGCTAGTCCCAGAGTGCAACGAGATTTCACCCATTATCACACACCACCAGGCCGGGCTTGAGGCTCACCTGCAGCAACCACTCGTCGGTCTGTTGTTCTATACCCCAGCACAACTCCTGCGCGGCGTGGGGCCTGTCCCCCAAACACATGAGTTTCAGAACAGCCTGCTGACGTTTACCCCTGGCTGTGCTAAAGTTGGTGATGAAGGTCTGTCGCTGATCGGATGAGGAGGTGGTAGAAGAGGCGGAGGAAGCCGAGGAGGAGGCAACAGGAGGCAAAGAATAATGCCCTGCGATCCTTGGCGGCGGAAGGACGTGCGCCAAACAGCTCTCTGCCTGGGGCTCAGCCGCCACTACATTTACCCAGTGTGCAGTTAGGGAGATATAGCGTCCCTGGCTGTGCTTACTGGTCCACTTATCTGTGGTTAGGTGGACCTTGTCACAGATGGTGTTGCGCAGTGCACACTTGATTTTATCCGATACTTGGTTATGCAGGGAAGGCACGGCTCTCCTGGAGAAGTAGGGGCGGCTGGGAATGACGTACTGTGGGACAGTAAGCGACATGAGCTGTTTGAAGCTGTCCATCTCCAAAAGCCTGAATAACAGCATTTCAAAGGCCAGTAGTTTAGAAATGCTGGCATTCAGGGCCAGGGATCGAGGGTGGCTAGGTGGGAATTTATGCTTTCTCTCCAAGGTTTGTGAGGTGGAGAGCTGAACGCTTCCGTTTGACATGGTGGAGATGCTTGGTGACGGAGGTAGTGGTGTTGGTGGCACATTCTCTGTTTGCTGGGCGGCAGGTGCCAACGTTCCTCCAGAGGCGGAGGAAGAGGCCGAGGCAGCAGCAGAAGAGGGAGCAGGAGGGGCCTGAGGCTTCAGTCTCTGATGGCACAGCGTGCAAACCACTGGGGTCTTGTCGTCAGCACATCGTGTGAAAAAGTGCCATGCCAGGGAACTCTTTGAAGCTGCCTTTGGTGTGCTCGGTCCCTGATGGTGGTGGCCAATAGCAGGCAAACTGTCTTGGTGATGGCTGCTCTGCTTTTGCACCCTGCTTCCTCTTTTGCTACGCTGTTGGCTCGTTCTCACCACTGCCTCTTCCTCCGAACTCTGAAAGTCAGTGGTACAACCTATATTCCATGTGGGGTCTAGGAACTCATCGTCCCCTGCATCGTCTTCTACCCAGTCTTCCTCCATGACCTCCTTTTCGGTCTGCACACTGCAGAAAGACACAGCAGTTGACACCTGTGTTTCATCATCATCAGAGACGTGCTGAGGTGGTATTCGCATGTCCTCATCAGGAAACATAAGTGGTTGTGCGTCAGTGCATTCTATGTCTTCCACCCCAGGGGAAGGGCTAGGCGAATGCCCTTTGGAAAACCTGCCAGCAGAGTCTTCAAACAGCATAAGAGACTGCTGCATGAATTGAGGCCCAGACAGGTTCCCTGATATACATAGGGGTGATGTGACAGACTGATGGGCATGGGTTTCAGGTGCCACCTTTGTTCTTTCTGCAGAAGACTGGGTGGAAGATAATGTGAACATGCTGGATCCACTGTCGGCCACCCAATCAACTAGTGCCTTTACTTGCTCAGGCCTTACCATCTTTAGAACGGCATTAGGCCCGACCAAATATTGCTGTAGATTCTGGTGGCTACTGGGACCTAAGGTAGTTGGTTCACTAGGACGTGTAGCTGTGGCAGAACGGCCACGTCCTCTTCCAGCACCAGAGGGTCCCCTAACACCACCACGACCATGTCCGCGTCCCTTATTAGATGTTTTCCTCATTATTACCATTTACCACAATAAGGAAAAACTAATTTGGCCCAATGTATCGAGTTCAAATTAAGGCCTTTTTTTTTACAGGCACCTAACACTATCTAGATATTTATGTACCATATTACACTATTACAGGTACAGCAGAAACCACAGATTTAAGGGAATATCAATTTTAGGCCTAGTATTTAGGCTCTACCTGAACGGTATCCTTTTACGGACAGAAATACATTTGCAGATGCACAGCCGCATGCGCAAATATAGAGGAATTATTTTTCAGGCCCTGTATTTAGATGCTGAGTGTAATATACCCTTTTACGGACAGAAATACACTTGCAGATACACAGCAGCGTGTGCAAATATAGAGGAATTATTTTTCAGGCCTTGTAATTAGATGCTGAGTGTAATATACCCTTTTACGGACAGAAATACACTTGCAGATGCACAGCAGCGTGTGCAAATATAGAGGATTTAGCTTTCAGCCCTTGTATTTAGACCTTGAGTGTAATCCCTTTTATGGACAGAAATACACTTGCAGATGCACAGCAGCATGCTCAAATATAGAGGATTTAGCTTTCAGACCTTGTATTTAGATCCTGAGTGTAATATACCCTTTTACAGACAGAAATACACTTGCAGATGCACAGCAGCGTGTGCAAATATAGAGGAATTATTTTTCAGGCCTTGTATTTAGATGCTGAGTGTAATATACCCTTTTATTGACAGAAATACACTTGCAGATGCACAGCAGCGTGTGCAAATATAGAGGATTTAGCTTTCAGCTTTTTTATTTAGACCCTGAGTGTAATATACCCTTTTTTCGGACAGAAATACACTTGCAGATGTACAGCAGCGTGCACAAATATAGAGGATTTATTTTTCAGGCCTTGTATTTAGACGCTGAGTGTAATATACCCTATTACGGACAGCATTACACTAGGAGAGGAACAGCAGAAGGCACAGATGTTTAGGATTTCTATTTCAGGGATTTTATTTAACCCCAGAAAAAAATTATCCTTTGACGGACAGTATTACTCTTGGCCAGCCACAGCTGAAACCCCAGATTTAGGGGATTGGTATTTGGGGGATTGAATTTAACCCCAGAAAAAAATATATCCTTTTACGGACAGTATTATAATTGGCCAACCACAGCTGAAACCCCAGATTTAGGGGATTGGTATTTGGGGGATTGAATTTAACCCCAGAAAAAAATATATCCTTTTACGGACAGTATTATAATTGGCCAACCACAGCTGAAACCCCTGATTTAGGGGATTTGTATTTGGGGGATTGAATTTAACCCCCAAAAAAAAAATTCCTTTTACGGACAGTATTACACTTGTCCAGCCACAGCTGAAACCCCAGATTTAGGGGATTGGTATTCTGGGAATTGAATTTCACCCCTCAATAAAATATAGCAATTTCTATCCTGTGTTTCAAGGTGTGACAAATAAGCACAACCCCTGATGTAGGGTATTTAAAAAAAAAAGCCTGCTATTGAACCCAAAAATGTATGTTGAACTTGCTTTTCACAGAGCAAAACATGTGCTGGTGCCCCAAAAGATCATAAAATGGCCGCCGATCACTCCAGAAAAAAGTGACAGAAAAACGCTCTGGGCAGCCTAAAAACCAGTGAGCCCGGACCAACAGAAGTTGAATGATTCACAGCTGTAGATACTTAATTAAGTTGTTGTGCTGAGTCTTCCCTGTCTAATCTTGCCCTCACAGAAGCTGCATCCTATCCCTACAGATAATCAGAGCAGAGTTACGGGTGGCGCTACGTGTCTCCAGCTTAAATAGAGGCTGGGTCAAATGCTGCACTTGGCCAATCACAGCCATGCCAATAGTAAGCATGGCTGTGATGGCCTCTTGGGGCAAGTAGTATGATGCTTGTTAATTGTCTGCTTTGTAGCCTTTCAAAAAGCGCCATAGAAATCGCCGAACACCGAACCCGAACCCAAACTTTTACATAATTGTTCGGGTCCGGGTGCCGAACATCGTAATGTTCGGTACGAACCTGAACTTTACAGTTAGGGTTTGGCCAACTCTAGTCACCACGTGTTGCTGCTCTTTGGAAGGGATGGTTTGGCGTGGTGCACCCCAATGGGAAAGAGGCCCAGAGAGTCAGGGTATGCAGTAAACAAGGGTGCTTCTGTATTGGAGGAATTCAGATACAAAACAATACAGGTGAGGCATTGCGCTGGCTTCTCCAGTCTCCTCCCTGGATGAAGATGGGTTTGATGCTGAGGAAATGCCTGAGCCAGCTATCCCTCTTTCTCTTCAGATAACTGGTAACCTGGTGCAATTCTGGTGATCTAGGGTCTCTGGCAGCGTATCCCCGTCTCAGCATCTACTTCTGGTCACTCAGTAGTCTGGCAGAGTCTCCTCCCTGGCGGAAGAAGGGTTTGATGCTGAGGAAAGGCCTGAGCTAGCTGTCCCTCTCTCTTAGAAGGCAGGCTGGGTCAAGGGCCCACGGTCTGTAGCTCAGTAGTCTGTGTGGCTCCTTGGTCACAGGGCTAGTGACCCATGGTCTGTGGCTCGGTGTCCCCATCTCACTGCACTGGTCCCTAACTGCAGCACACTAGGGACTCTGACTGCTCTCCTTATATACAGTTTTTGCTAGACTAGAACCTTCTAGTAGGAGGGGTGGAGTGGAGAAACTCAGCACAAACAGATACATTGTTTCAGCTCCCATCTGGTATAGACTTACTTTAGAGCCTCAATAATACAATAATGGCAATGACACAGCAGGTTTTACAGACAAAAACAAGTTTCTAGACATAACAACATAGCTAAAACCAGACATGTAAAAGGTCAGGCTGTCTGTTTTTGGTGGTAAACAAGTCTGAGTTTTTCCCCTCCAAAATATGGTCTTCTTTAAACCCTATGGCAGCTGTGGGAAATTACCAACTTTTCAATCAAAGCCCTAACAGTCTCTCAGTATTCATTAACCCTTTCCACAGAGCCATGTAAATACAGTGATAATGAACAGGCAGGGCCATCTTTAATATTGATTGGACCCTGGGCAAGAATTTACTTGGGCCCCCTGGATCCAGCCTTCCCACACCCTAGCATGCAATCACGCCCTCCACCACAACACACACACAACCTCATCAATACAATGCACGGGAATGTGCAGTGTGTGAATATATCATAGCCAACCCACTGCTTTCCCATAGGGAAGCATTGGGAGGCTATTATGCATGCGTGGCTTCATAGAGATGCTTTGAATCAATGAATTTCTATGAGGAGTGCTTAGCGTCAATGCCTGTGTTGTGCAATACTGGACTAGAAAGCATTCATCAGACGGCCACTACAGGTGTTCCTTGTTAGTAATGTAAATACTGAAACAAAACAATAACTGATCTCAGGGAGACCAGCCACAAAAATGCCGCGGAGCCTCAGTTAAGAGTCTCAACACAGCAATCCAAATTGCAAAGCTCCCTGGGAAACAGTAATATGCAAAATAAATGTGGAGCCCCAGTATTGGGTCTACAACACAATGAAAGCCAGATATCCCTCAAAGGAAGGAAAACCAGTGCAAAGGGGTGTCTCCATTACAGAGATCGCCAAATCCACCATATTAAGTGGCCCCTATGTCAAGATCCTGCTTTATTACAAGCTTTAAGGATGTGACTGAGAAAACCTAAGTCAGTTATCCATCCACAGACAGCTGTTTCGGGGTGTTGCCCCTCATCATTTTTTCTGAAAAGGCAGTGTTTACATTAACCACTTCAGCCCCCCTAGCTTAAACACCCTTCACCATTTATTGCTCCGTCATGCAACTTACCACCCAAATGAATTTTACCTCCTTTTCTTCTCACTAATAGAGCTTTCATTTGGTGGTATTTTATTGCTGCTGACATTTTTAATTTTTTTGCTATTAATCAAAAATAACTGACATTTTTGCAAAAAAATGACATTTTTAACTTTCTGTTGTAATTTTTTTTTTTAAAACTACATTTCTATATAAATGTTTCTCTAAATTTATTGTTCTACATGTCTTTGATAAATAAAAATCCAATAAGTGTATATTTATTGGTTTGGGTAAAAGTTATAGCATTTACAAACTATGGTGCAAAAAAGTGAATTTCCGCATTTTGAAGCAACTCTGACTTTCTGAGCACCTGTCATGTTTTTTCAGGTGCTAGAATGCCAGGATAGTATAAATATCCACCAAATGACACTATTTTAGAAAGAAGACACCCCAAAGTATTCGCGAAGGGGCATGGTGAGTTCATGTATCATTTCATTTTTTTTTCACAAGTTAGCGGAAAATGACACTTTCTGAGGAAAAAAAAAATAATGAAGTTTCCATTTCTGCTAACTTCTGGCAATGAAAATAAAATCTCTCACGGACTCACTATGCCCCTCAGTGAATACCTTGGATTGTCTACTTTCCAAAATGGGGTCATTTGTGGGGTGTGTTTACTGTTCTGGCATTTTGGGCGGGGCTAAATTGTGAGCAGCCATGTAAAACCTAAATGTACTTGTTGGAATTTGGGCCCCTTTGCGCACCCAGGCTGCAAAAAAGTGTCACTCATGTGGTATCGCCGTACTCAGGAGAAGTAGGGCAATGTGTTTTGGGGTGTATTTTTACATATACCCATGTTGGGTGAGAGAAATATCTCTGTAAACTGATAACTTTGTATAAAAACTTTTTTGCAGCCTGGGTGCGCAAAGGGGCCCAAATTCCAACGAGTACCTTTAGGATTTCACAGGGCATTTTAGGTCTTTAAGTGTGGTTGTGTGCTACTGTGTGTCTGCCTGCAAGCAAGGTGATGTTGGGGTTTCTATTAGCTCCTGATTAATTTTTTTAATTAATTTGAATTCAATTGATGGTGGCAGTGAGTTTGAGGTGCAGTGAGTTTGAGTCTATATGGGGTCATCAGGGGTTAACAAGGGGTTAATAAGTGACAGGGGGGAGGTAGTGTGGTGCTTGGTGCTACCTTACATAGCTACCTGGTCCTCTGGTATCATTGATGTTTTTTATTTTGCATCTACAGCCTGCCAGCGATTGATCATCGCTGGCAGGCTGCACTATAACTGCCGAGCCGCGATATGATGTGAGCGAGCGCGCACGTTCACAGCAAGTCTCACCGCTCGCGAGGCTACGCGCCGCCGCGTTAAGCAGGATTAAGCCTGCCGCCGCCTGGATGCAGCCCTGCGTTAGGCGGTCAGCAGGCGGTTAAAAAGCTTACAGAGACATGCTATAGACACCAGAACTACTACGTGAAGCTGTTGTGGTTCTGGTGACTATAGTGTCCCTTAATATATAAAAAAAAAGATCATAATAATCAGCACAAAAGTATCAAATAAAATGGCTGTTTCATTATTCTAAATATTAAAAAAGCACAACTTCTGACACAAATATATAGTATTTTGCAGATTACTTTTTTTTTTTTTGTACAATGTGCAGATAGTACACATATAAAATACCCCTAAATAGTGTGTCCAGTAAATGCTCCCATAGTGCTCCTCTTCCCCGTCCTCCTAATGCCCCCCATAATGTACCAGTATAAAATGCCCCATATATAGTGCCCCAGTAGATACCTTCAGTGTCCCCCATAATTTACAAGTATAAAATACCCATACTCAGTGCCCCCATAGATGAGCCCATAGTACTCCTCTCTCACCTTCCCCATATTAGCACCCACCATAATGTGTCCCAGTATAAAATGCCCCTAAACAGAGCCCTCCATATAAAATACCCCTTCTTTGTGGCCTTAGTAGAGGCCCCCACAGTGTTCCTCTCCCTCTTCCCCCATAGTGCCCCCGATATAAAATACTCCTTCTTTGAGCCCCCATAGATGCCCCCATAGTTCCACACAATAATGTGCCAGTAAAAAGTGCAACCAATAATGTGCCAGTAAAAAGTGCCCCCATAGATACCCCCACAGTGCCTCCCAATAATGTGCCAGTAAGAAGTGCCCCCATAGATGCCCCCAATCATGTGCCAGTATAAAGTGCCTCCATAGTGCCACCCAATATGCCAGTAAAAAGTGCCACCAATTATGTGCCAGTAAGAAGTGCCCCATAGATGTCCCCACAGTGCCCCCCCATAATCTGTCAGTAAGACGTGCCCTCATAGATGCCCCCCAATCATGTGCCAGTAACTTGTACTAAAAAAAAAAATACTTATATTTACCTCCATCGGGCTGGCAGTGATGCGATGCTGGCCTCTGCCTGCCCATGTCCCATGCTGTACGGCTCAGGCGGCATGATGATGTCATCATGTAGCCTGCACCGTCCTCTGATAGGCTGTAGGCCAAGTTCCTGCAGCCTATCAGAGGAACGGGGAAAGGAGATGCCTCTCACTGCCCCGCAGCATCCATCTGTATCGCTGTCCTGAGGACGGTGATACATATGACTATGGAGATGAGCGCTTCCACAATGGAAGCGCTCATCTCCCTGTGCCCTGCTGCCACCACCCTCCACTTGTCACCAGGGCTGCGACGCCTGAGGCAGTCGTCTCACTTTGCCTAATTGGCGGTGCGGCCCTGCTAGCCCCCCACCCCACCACAGTCTAAGCACCTCAAACTCACTGCCACCATCAACTGAATTCAAATTAATTAAAAAAATTAATCAGGAGCTAATAGAAACCCCAACATCACCTTGCTTGCAGGCAGACACACAGTAGCACACAACCACACTTACAGACCTAAAATGGAGGTAACTGGGCTTATTCAAGGCTACCAGGCAAACCATTAAAGCTCCTGGACACATGCTGTAGGTGGGTGTCGCCATCTCTAAGGTGTTATGCATTTTCATGGGGATTGAGTATAAAAACCCAGGAAGCCAGTTGCAAAGAACCAGTTTTTAGCAGGCCAGTGTTAATTAGATTCCCACCGAGGATATGTGTATCCCCCACATTGGTTTCCAGACTGAGCGACAACATACACTTCGCCAGTCTAAAAATCAGTACAGCATTATGCAAGGAATATATGACATGCTCACGTTACCAAAAATACAGTATCTCACAAAAGTGAGTAGACCGCTTACATTTTTGTAAATATTTTATTATATCTTTTCATGGGACAACACTGAAGATATGACACTTTGATACAATGTAAAGTAGTCAGTGTACAGCTTGTGTAACAGTGTAAATTTGGTATGCCTTTAAAATAACTCAAAACACAGCCGTTATTGTCCAAACCACTAGCAACAAAAGTGAGTACACCCCTAAGTGAAAATGGCCAAATTGTGCCCAATTAGCCATTCTCCCTAACCGGTGTCATGTGACTTGTTAGTGTTGCAATCTGAAAAAAAAAAAAAATGTTGCTGTAAAGAAAGATGGCCTAGTCTGTAAGAAGATTGCCAACTCCCTGAACCTGAGCTGCAACACAATAGCCAAGACCATACAGCATTTCAACAATACAGGTTCCACACAGAACAGGGCTCGCCACTGCCAACCAAAGAAGTTGATTGCACATGCTCAGTGTCATATCCGGAGGTTGTCTTTTCAAAATTGACGTATGAGGGCTGCCAGCAAGCTGCAGAGGTTAAAGGTGTGGGGGGGGGGGGAAGCCTGCATCAAATAGGTCTGCAAATTCTGCAAATTGTCATCCAGAAGGAAGCCTCTTCTAAAGATGATGCAGAAGAAAGCCTGCAAACAGTTTACTGAAGACAAGCAGACTAAGGACATGTATTACTGGAACCATGTCCTGTGGTCTGATAAGACCAAGATAAACTTATTTGGTTCAGATGGTTTCAAGCATGTGTGGCTGCAACCAGGTGAGGAGTACAAGGACATGTGTGTCTTGCCTACAGTCAAGCATGGTGGTGGAAGTGTCATGGTTTGGGGCTACATGAGTGCTGCCGGCTGTAGGGAGATACAGTTCATTAAGGGAACCATGAATGCCAATTTGTACTGAAGTAGAGCATGATCCCCTCCCTTCGAAAACTGGGCTGAAGGGCAGTATTCCACCGTGATAACGACCCCAAACACACCTCCAAGACGACCACTGCCTCACTAAAGAATCTGAGAGTAAAGGTGCTGGACTAGCTAAGCATGTTTCCAGACCTAAACCTTATTGAGCATCTCTGGGGCATCCTCAAACAGAAAGTGGAGGAGCGCAAGGTTTTTAACATTCACCAGCTCCATGATGTTGTCATGGAAGAGTAGAAGAGGATTACAGTAGCAACCAGTAAGCCCTAGTGAACTCCATGCCCAAGAGAGTCAAGGCAGTGCTGAAAAATAATGGTGGCCACACAAAATATGGACACTTTGAGCACAGTTTGGCCATTTTCACTTAGGGGTGTACTCACTTTTGTTGCCAGCAGTTTAGACATTAATGGCTGTTTTAATGTATCCGACTCCATCTTGTCTTTGTTGGACTACAAGACTTGTTTAGGTTGCAAGAGGCTAAGGCTACACAGCCCCGTCCACACATTTCACCATAACCTGCTCTGTCCTGGCATGAGGCTTCATGCACTGTTATTGGATCAGTGACCATACCATAAACATCTGATCTAGTTTCCTGAGTATATTCCCAGAAAATCCCTGTTTTAGGCCTTGGTGACCAAGCAATTATTTTTTTCTTATCTTCACATTCCAAGAGCTAAAACTTTTTTATTTTTCTGTTGAGGTAGGCATATGAGGGCTTGTTTTTGTGGGACAAGTTGTAGTTTTTAATGTAACCATTTTTGTGTGACAACTTACTAATTAACTTTTCTTTTTAGGGGATGGGATAAAACAGCAATACTGCCACTGAGTCTTTAAATTATAATTTTTTGGCATTCACTTTTCAGCATAAATAGTATTTTATATCTTTACTCTCTGGTTCAGTACAATTTCAGTGATGCCAAAGACATTGTTTCTTTTGATTACATTTTACTACTTTTGCACATTAACAACCCTTTTTTTAAAAAAAAGAAAATGTTTTTGCATCGCTGCATCCCAAGACCCATAAACTTTTTATTTTTGGTTCCACAGAGCTGTGTGGGGTTTGATTTTATCATTGATATTTTGGGGTAAATAACACTTTTAAATTGCATTTTATTCTGGGTTTTTTTTGTGGTGAATAAGCAAATTTAGGCAATTCAGATTTTATTTTTTTTATGGCATTCACTGCACTGGATAAATTACATGATAATTGTGTAATGTGGGTTGTTATGGACACAATGATAACAAATACAGTATGTGGAGGGTATTTTATTTTTGCAATTTTTACCATTACATTTTTTATTTATTTAATGAAACTTAACTATTTTTTTTTTTTTTACCTGGACTTTAACAGGCAAGCTTTTGATCGCTTCCATGATATACTGTACTGCTCACACAGCAGTGTATTATACTGTCAGTGCTATTCTGGCAAGCACCAGCAGGTGAAGACATTTGGCACCCTATTATCTTATTTATGGGGCACCAATGGGACACAGAGGAAGCTTCCACCCTTTAAACCACTCAATTCCTGCTACTTACAAAGAAATGCACTTCTTGATTAAGTAACTCGTCACAAAGCGAATTTCTTTATGAAATTTGGCGAAATAGCTGAATCAAATGTATTTGATTTGATCCCGTGCTGAGCCACTCCCCCTGCACTGATCACATGATGGTGACGTCACCCCAGGTCCTTCGGCTGTTCAACAGTTCGGGTTGGTGGAAGCCGCCCCTTATGGATTCCATATGCTGCGATAGTGGAATCCATAACGGGATGCGCGAGTTACCACAACCCGAACACCGAACTTTTTTTAAAAGTTCGCTCATCTCTTTTCGCTACCATTGAACTATGGTAGGAACCTTCTGTTACTTTCCCTTTAGGGCTCATTCGGATGGCGATATGCTGTCCGCAAAAATGCGGATGCGTTTTTTTGCGGACAGTTCAGCATGTCCGCAAAAAAACGGATTGCATTCCGTTTTTTTGCTGATCCATAGACTTCAATAGGGCCAACGGATCTGCATTTTTGCGGACAGCATATGGCCGTCTGAATGAGCCCTTAGTGTCATTTGAAAACATGCCATTGACGTATAGCACAATATATTCTCTTATAAATAATAAGAACGCATCAACATGTTCTGTTATTGAAAGTTTTTATTTTTTGTAAAAATATAAAATTTTGTATCTTACACTACAAAAAAAAATGTACACAACCAAAATGCACATATAGCGTCAGCAGAGGGAAAATTGTAGGAGATAATCACAGCATTGCTAATCTAGTGTACATATGCTGGATGATGGCAGTAAACATTTCATCCAGGGGCATCATATTAAACAGACACAGCCTTGTTCACAAATGAGGAGATGTTGATTCTGCTATACTCCCAAATAATTCAACATATCGATAACATAGAAATATCATAGTGCCAAGCATGACCATCATTGTATTTTCTATTGAATCATTATGGGAAATGGTGGCATTTCATTTTAATACATATGGAAGAGAATGAAAATGATGGATTACTGATCGCAGGAAAACCTCCAAATAACAGTTGATGTATTTTATAATGCCATATGCATTGTAATATGAAGTGAATGAATCTAATAATACCGTAATCATTTTAGAATACACTGTAGTGAAGACTGAATGAATTGCGTAACCATATATATTGTAGTATCGATGGAATAAATCTCATGGTACCTTGCAGAGAATGAACCTCATCATACCATATGCATACAGAAGTAGTATGGAGTGAGTAAACGTCACCAGAATTTATACATACAGTAGCAATATGGAGCGAGTAAACATCATCATAGCAAATACATAGAGTAGTAGTATGGAGTGAGTAAACGTCACCATACCATATACATTGTAGTATAGAGCCAATGAACCACTTACGTTAATACCATTGCAGAACACAGTGAGTAAACCTCATCATAGCCTATACATTATAGTATGGAGTGAATGAACCCCATTATGATATACTGTATGTGTGTTTGTTTCTTAACCCATGTAATTACATTTGTCTTTTCGCATGCCGATAATTCAATAGAGTACAGTCCTGGGACGGAAATGAATAAAAACCAGTTTATTCTCACCATGACAGTAGAATTTCATTTACATTAAAGTATATAACATCTGAAACATGGTGTAAAGGGTTCAATCAATTCTTGACATGCCAAGAATTTCGGAACGAGACTACCCATAATAAAAGAGTCACAGCAACATAGAGCGGACATATGTTCACCTTCAGTAAACTATGATTTTATAGTAATAAAAAATTGGAAAGGAAAATCCAATTGCGATAGGAGCCTAGCGGGAAGGAGTGGGCAGGCACATCACCACTCTAGTCCATGGCTGTGTCTAGACTTTTTTCTAATTTTTACAATCCCTTAAGGAGACAGTACTATAATTTTTTTTTTTTTTTTAACAAAACACGGTGCAGGGTTTTCTGGTTATAATTTTTTATAGTCAATCAATGTATTCTACTTTCTGTCCCGTCTCCTTACCTTCCTCCTGTTTTATAGCCAACAACCTTGCTTTTTTTTCCAGGTAAAAAGCGACGTTTCAGTGCACCCAATGGCACCTTTTTCAAGCATTGAAAAAGGTGCCATTGAGTGCACTAACGTCAGCTTTACCGGAAAATAAAGTAAGAACCTTTTTTCACTAACAAGGAAGTGCTGTGGAATTTTTTGTGTTATATTTTTGTGGACATAGGGGATTGTCCGCTCAGCCACTGGCACTCCATTTTTTTGCGTTGTGGAACTTGCTGTGCGATCTAGTGCATTTTTTTCTTATATATATATATATATATATATATATATATATATATTATAATACTGCTGAAATGAAAAAGAAGAACATCCAAAAATTCAGACAAAGATGGATTTGAAGAAAAAGCACCCTTTCTGACAGGTGTCCCTTTATGTCTGGTGTCACACTGCTTTATTATGTGTGAAACCCTGAGACCCACCTGACTGTACTGAACAGACACATCACAAATAATAAAATATGAAATTAATCCTATACCAAAGTTTTTTTCATAGATTAGACATTTCTTACCTATATATAAGCTTATATAGGTGTCAAAGATGTGATGTGCTTAAATATATCAGACTTGTTAGTGCATGTAAGCGTTTTACTTTGTTAGTTTTTTTACCTTTATTTTCTCAGTAAAACTATTTGATCCTGTATAGTGGGTTTATTTTATGTTTTGTGCTCTGATTTGCAGAAAAAGCTTCCTGTTGCTTCTTGCAAGTTGTAAAAAGCCAATATTGTGACCTTACTTTTTTTCTAAATATAGCTTGTGCACCTTATTACACCCTACAACTCAGCACACTAACATGTGAAGACCTATATAGTCTGATAAACATAGTGAGCAATGCTGGACGTGGTATTTAGGTGTAGACCTATCATTTACAGGCTTAATCATATCAGAATATTTTTAAACTACTAAAACAGACTCTTAGAGGGGTTATGTCACAAAAAGTATTCTACATGTTTCAGATGAGCACAGGGATCTTAATACTTTTTAACTGCATGTAATTAAAAAAATTGCGTAGTCACTGAGCTATACAATAAAATGTATATGTATAGCACCACCTGCTGTTTGCTCTGTTCCTTATTTCTTGTCCGTCTCACTGAGGTGGTTGCATGTGTTCAGTTTAAATCTTCAGCTGTCACCAGCCATATGTTCTGTAAGAAGCTGTGACAGTTACAGGGAGAAATCTGCAGCAGAAAGGACATGCTCCCCCTGAGCTGCTATTCTGAAACGATTCTAGCGGAACAATTGGAGCAATGAATGAGATCTCTACATCCATGTTAGGTACAGGGCAGGTTCTAGCTTTGCTAGAAAGAGAGTATCATGTACTACATGTCTGATTTAACATCAACATTTGACATTTTTTAACATCAATCATGTCATAACCCCTTTAATAAAAAAAAATATAAGATCCATCAACTGCAGATTGTGGATTGTTTCAATGAAACCCATTTGATGGATAGTTAGACAGATAGATACATAGATAAAAGATAGATAGATAGATAGATAGATAGATAGATAGATAGATATGAGATAGATTAAACGCAGATTTATTTCAGCTTTGTTACACTTTGCAACATTTCCTTCATATAGTATTTGCCATATTTTCTCTTAGTTGTACTGCAATGTGAACGTAAGGCATGATTGGTTGAGAATATAAATCTGTAAAAAAATAAATATGAGATGAGGGTCTTTCAGAAGGAATTGAATACAAACATATTGTATGTCATAGGCCTTAAATGCTATTACTACTGCAATAATAATTTATGTATTCTGTATAAATGGGCAGCAGGGGGCAGTTCACTGGCTTTTTATGGTACATTCATCCACTGTGCATTGTTTTTACATAAAGGGCTATAATAAAATATAATTACCTCAATAAAAACTGCAGTTGTCATAATTAGGGATGAGCGAACCCGTGGAAGTTCGGGTTCGCCCAGTTCGACCGAACTTCATGTCAAAGTTTGGGTTCAGGACCCGAACTTGACCCAGAACCTGGACCCCATGGAAGTCAATGGGGACCTAAACTTCACTATATTATTTTCCGTTATTACATGGTTATAGCAGAAAGTAATAGCATTCTTAAGACAGAATGCAAAAGAGTATGGCAATTTAGGGGTTAAAAAAAGCCTCACCTCATCCACTTGATAGCGCTGCCGCAGTGTCTTCTATCTTCTTTCAGCTAGACCTGCAAAAGGACCTTCAATGACGTCACCGCACTCACACGGTGAGCGCAGAGACGTCATTGCAGGTCCTTTTGCAGGTCCTGCTGAAAGAAGATAGAAGACACTGCGGCAGTGCGATCAAGTGGATGAGGTGAGGCTTTTTTTTTACCCTAAATTTCCATACTCTTTTGCATTCTGTCTTAAGAATGTTATCATTTTCTGCTATAAGCATTGGTATAACGAAAAAAATAAAATTACCCGAACACCGAAGCTGGACTTCAGTTCGGGTTCGATCATCATTAGTCATAATATGTCAAGGCTTATATACAGCTTCTTGTATTCTTTTATTTTTGGTAGGTTCCTATCATGTAAATCAATTAAATATATATTAAAATGTTCCTAAATAATTTTTTAACTAGTAAATAGTTCCTAAACATCGTCAGGTAACTTTACTCATAAAGATCCCAATGATCAATTGTGTCAGTTTGTACATTTTATCTCAGTAGGAAGTTAGGATTTTCTATCTAGGCTGTGTAGTATATTTGTTTTATACCATAAAATACAACATGATCTTTTCTATGCATTTACAATCATAGGGTCTACTAGGCTTAAGGTAAACTGGAGAATCCCTCCTAGGGGTTATCCAGCTTACAAAAAATATTTTCATATACTGTATCCTATAAAGGGATTCTGGATTAATGAATAGGGGTCCTTTGTTCTGGCTCCTCATCTCTTGGCCAGACAGGAGAGTGCATATAACAGGTGTCTCTCACTTCAGAGAACCAGTCCTGCTATGTACCATATTTCACAGATAACCCATTGATTTAAATGGGCACTGTGTAATGCTTTGTTTCTCCTATGGTGATGCTGCAGAGAAACTGAATACTTAGGATGCCTGCACGCAATCCGAATTACGTGCAGAAAAACTGCAGCAAAATACATTACCAGCAAAGGGCATGAGATTAGACAAATCTCGTGCACACTTTGCTTTTTTTTCTTAGGTGCGGAAATTAACCTGCTATGTGGATTTTGAAATCTGCATCATGTCAATTGTTGTTTTTCTTCTGTGGATTTCACCCTTTTGAATATAATGAATGAAACTCTGCATCAAATCTGCACCAAAAACTAGAAAAAACTGCATCAAAATTGTGTTAAATAGATTAGATTTATGTTCATTTTTTTGTGGGGTTTTGGTACAGATTTCTAGTGGATTTTCTGCATACAAGTCTGTACCCTGTGCAGACATCCTTACAGCCAAGTCTCCACACAGATAAGGGTACAGCCACATGGTGCAGTTGTGATGTGGTCGTGATGTGGTTAGGGAACATATGCGGTTGGTTACCACATACACAATCATGTGTTTAGGGTGCTTTTTTTCTTCCATTGTTTGAACTGTGAATTTTCCTGGTTCTTTAGCATTCTGATTAACTTGAAATAATAACACTTGTGGTAAAATATATTCTTCAAGCGGCTATTCAAATGTATATCTCATGCAGTCAGCAGCCGCAAGCAGCAGGAGATGTCTTATTTGCGGTCAATCAGATGCAGTCATCACAATTTGGGAAGTTCCAGGTCTATCTCAGAAACCTATTGATTTCTATTGGAAAATGAGATGCTGTGGTTCCTAACTACATCATGACCTCATCACGACTGCGCCGTGTGGCTGTACCCATACAACTGATTGCTAGGGGTCTCAGAAGGGGAAGACTTTGTAATCTACTTAGTGGCAAGGAAGACATTTATTAAGTAGGAATTGCCCAAAGCAGAGAAGCCCATTAACAATAATACCAGTACTATGTTGGAAGAACTAGCAATAAATCCAGAACAGATGACAACACTCAAAATATTAATCAAAACCTGGCTTGAGAAAGGCTATTATGGTGGAAAGCAGTGGTGGGCTGCCCATAGACCCTACAGGGAAACTTCCCGGTGGACCGTTGCCCAAGGGGCTGTCTGAGACCTCCTCATGACCGCCAATTAACTAAGTAATGATCTAACGCTCCATTTCTGGCTCCTGAATTCAACTGTGTTGCCATCCTGAGGCAACTGAAGTAGGAGGACAGAACATGGCAGCTGGGCTGACCACCACACAGGGGCAGTTTTTGGGGAGGTATTTTGTGCTGCTGGGGCAGTATTTTGCAATGCACTAGGGTATTTGGTTCTGCTGGGGTGGTATAATGTGCTGCAATATAGTATTGCTGGCCCTGCTTCTTGTGTTGGCCCTGCCTTCTGTAAATTTGACTCAACTGCAAAAGGGGGCTACTTTTAGTTTTTTCCAGGGCCACTTTAAGTTGCCTGTCAGCCCCTGGTGGAAACATGCACACCAAGTGATTAAGTGAATAAATAACATGGTTTTGGAGAATTTTGCTTTAAGCCCCTGTTAGACTGCACAACCCAGCATAGGAAAGCTTGTTCCCAATAATTGACTAGCCAATGAACTATAAAATGCTAGTTTGTCAGTTGATGGACATCTTTCATTAGCGTAAAAGATGCTTGATTATTGGCAGCACATCTTCATGTGTCAGGGATGTGCTGCCGATAATGAATAGAATAGAATAAGGCAGGAATGACTGCAATGACATCGGTCTGTGTAATAAAGTCAAAGCAAATGGGCGCTAATGGATGTGTTATCATCCATCAGTGCTCAGACTACCTGAACAAGTCTTGTCTTATTTCCTGGGTTCATTGGCTGTAACTTGGGGAAATCAAGTCAAGTGAACACTCACTATGTTCTGTTGAAAAAGTTCACTGTGTCATTCAGCCACTTTTTGGGTAAAAAATCTTGGCCAAAAAATGGAAGCTTACACTTTTTTCATTTAGAAGAAAAACTGATTTGCTGCAATCTATATTCTACGGAATGTGTAGGACACGAACATGGAAGAACTAAAGGTACATTTTAATTTGTGCTTTATACTACCAGCATAATTAGATAATGAAATATCTAATACATGTTACTGTCAGACAAGGTATTTTTAAAATCTAGCATTTAGGAAGACTATGTATACAGAACACAATAATGGTGTTTTCCAAATGACAGTTACTGTATATCAATAAGATACACCATAAATGGGTGATTGTGTGAAAACCAACCAATTGAAATGAATCAGATCTGGTAATAGTGAATGGGAGTTACTGAAAAAGTTAATCCTATCAAAATGCCTTACAAGGAAATTCACTATTTAACCAGGCTCAGTGCCTTGTAGGACTAAGCTCAGCAGAATGTAATGAAACATTTCACTAAGTGAACTGATGTTTCATTTTGGACAAAAAAAAAATACTTTTAAGCTATATGCCAATTAGAAGTTAAATGCCCCGAGGATGGGCCACTCTTTGCACACTTCTTCCTCCTGCTACTTCTACCATTCCATCCTACATGGCCAGGCAAGATGACTATGCAGGAACATAGTGTCAATCAAGAATAAGAAGGAGAAGCTGTCAATAATTTGTATATGGGTTTAAAGTACTTTCTTTTCCAGAATAAAGCAATGGATCGCTTTAAGATATCATTACATTCAGCTGAGATAGCCCAACTAGGCAATGTGCCTGGTTTAACAGTGACTTTCCTGGTGACATATTCACTTTAAATGTCTTTGATGATGTCATTCTACTAGTTTAGACAAAAATTTTAGTCAACTCAGATGATTTTGAATGGAAAATGAAAATAGAGTGTACTCAACAGAACACGTGAACCACTCTTCTAACCACAATTTTAGCTGTTGACATATTTTACCTACAGTGAACTTTAAAAGTGTATGCCCCTTTCTGTGCTTTTATTGTTTTGTTGCATTACAACCTGGAATTAAATGGATTTTTGTTTAGGTTTTATGTAATGAACCTGACAAACATGTTCACATTTTTACAGTGAAATAAAAGAGTTAATATGTTTAAAAAAACTGAAAAGTTGTTAGTGTATATGTATATTCACCCCCTTTGTTATGGCATCCCAAAACTCACAGAAGGGGGCACAAGGACCACTACAAGCAGGAAAACCCACAGAGGGGGTTTTAAGCAAGAGTTGCCAGAAAAAAGCTATTGCATAAAGAAAAATATAGGAAAACACATTTGAAGTTTGCATCAGCATGTGGCATACTCTACAAATTCATGGAAGAAGATTTTCTGCTTAGATTAAACTAAAATCAAACATTTTGGCCATCACGAGAAACACTATGGCCCAGATTTACCACTGTGTCTGTGCATATTTGTGCATCTGTCAAAAAAGTGGCACAAATTAGCAACTTTTTATACAACTTTTTCCAACTTGCTTAAAAATGCTGAGAGCTCAACTGGCAGGGATGGCCTCACAATTGCTCCACAAATATGCCATTAAATTATGTCTCAGTGTAAGCAAACAATATTTTGTATAAAGTTAGACTAAAGTGTTTATCCCTACACCATATTTATCTATCTATCCAGCCTGAGCTACTGTGATAAATATGATACAGGTCTAGATAGCCTACATTTATGCCTGTAAGTTTGGGTAGCACAAACACAACACCATAAATCCTCAAGAACATCATTCCCACAGAGAAACATGGTGGTCGCAAAGTCATTGGCAGGGTTTGGAAAACTGGTCAGGAATGAAGGAAAGATGGATGGTAGTCAATACAGGATAATTAGGAAAAAAATGTTTGTTTATCAGAGATTTGAGACTGGGATGGAGGTTTAGCTTCCAAAAGGACAATGAGCATAAACCTACTGCTAAAGCAACATTGGTGCAGTGTAAGGGAAAATGTTTAAGTATCCTGGGATGTCCTAGTGTGCTAGTATCTGGATGTTCTAAGCTAATAGATGGCGGGTTTTTATTTTAATTTAGGTTGATTTCATACCAAACTATAGTAAAAGTAAATTTACACCTGGCAGGCTTGTGACTGTTCATTCAGTTGTAGAACTTTATGTGTACCATACTAGGGTAACTGAGAACATTTTTGACTCTTATCTATATGATACTGCCAAAGTTCATGGAAATTATATAAGAAATATTTCATGTACATGTCGAAACTACCCATTTGAAGGAGACTGTTCTGCAGCACACTAACTCCCTATGATTCATTATGGATCCTTACAATATCAACAAACTATAAAGAATTAAAAGGGTTTTTCTTAATTTATATGGTTTTGAACAGATATGCTCATCTTGTTGCTAACTTCATCTTTCACATGTTTTTTTTTTCCTCTTTAATTTGGACTCTCCTGACCACTTTTCATAAATGTTAAAATATCACTGGTTTGTTTACATGCTGTATGTAGCATTTCCTGAAGTTGTATTCTACCAAACCCATGATAATCTCTTTTCTTTGCCACATCTCCAGCACCACTCCTAACAAGCCCAGCTAGTTTAAAGCTCCTCCCACCCAACTATTTACATAGACACTCCCTATAACTTCCTCTGGTGCTTCTTTGACATGCCCATGGACATATGATAGGAGCTGCATGGACATGGTCGTGTGACCACCATTCGTAATGGAAGCTAGTAAAAATAAAGGTAAAAGAAATACATTATAAAATTACAGCTACCTTCATAAATAATTAAAGGATGTTGATGCAAACAGGAAAAACTGTATATTTTATTAAGTATATTGTATAAATAATTTTGATAAAGTCAATTGAATTCTTCCTCTCATTAGTAATTTCTTATTGGTTGCTGTGCACACAAGCGTTTTCCTTATATATGAAATAATAGTATAACAAAAAACTAATATTTCTGAAGATCGTTTGTCAAAGTGCTATTTTATCATCAAAAATGTCAACAAAAGGGACAATTTACAGGGGTAAAGCCACACATCCCACAGCTAGATTAAGATAGACATTAATTCTGTAGAGAAGCCAAAAGCTATGACCCATGAAGATTCCAGGTGATGGTGCTTATTACATCTATCAGCAACTATTACCTGATCCATCACCATTAGATGTGTAATGTATGTAATGTAATACAAACAAAAAGACTAACTTTAAAGAAAGACTAAAGAATATCATGCCTTAATCGCCTTACTTTTGATCCTAATTTATTTCATATTACCATTAAAACTGAGAAATATATAAATACATGTTCTTTCTATGTCCCAGGAAATCAGCAATGTTCCTCAAACCTCCTCAGTATCTTGTGATGAGCTGTAGTATCCTCCCTGCTATGCCCTTCTTGTAGTAAGACAAAATAATGTTAAGTCCTGTCCTCTTTCTAAGCCCTTCACCCTTGGTCCTGAAAAAAATGGAATAGATTAGCATGAGATTCCCTTGTGTTCTCTGCATGATTTCTGCAGGACAGTTTAGGATCATGCAGAAGATGCTGCAAACTAACAAACATTGTGGGCAAGATTAGCTTGATGTTAAGTTTTATTATTTGTTAGTTAGTGTTCTTTTACTGTGCTTTTTAAGCCATGACTGGTTAAAAAATTGTAATTTTGATTTGTATCAAAACCAGGGAGTAAAGTCCCCAAGTTATCTTATTGTTAATTTTTGTTTTGTAGAGCAATAAAGGCTAAAAAAATTACCCATATTGTCTACAATAACCAATGTTCCCTTAAAAATGATAAATTCAATGGGCGTTCTGATTGGTTGTAATGGATAATAAACATGTAATGTTTCCTTGAAAAAAATTTAATAAAAAACCACAAAATGAATATTTGTCTTGTTTTTTCTTTATACATATACCCTGTTGTTATTATATTTTTATAAAGCACTTAGCCTTAGACATGACAGAATTTAGCTGATGTTTGCAGAAAAGATGTAATATATTTTGAATGAATTTTTTTTAAATGTTGAAACTCATCATGAGTGCCAAAGGAAAAGAAGATCAAACACGCAGACAGTGGCAGCATGTAAAAATGTACCTGGGAGTGTAGCAAACTGTACAATATTTACAGATTCATTACTTAATGCATTAACCTTACCAGAGAGCAAACTAATAGGAAAACTCAGAACACAAAAAATAAATATATTGTATTTGCAATTGGTCAAGCATGTATGTACATACGCTTCCATACCGTAATGCTGTGTAACAGCATTTTTTCAATTTACAAACAAAAAACAAGAACAAAAAACAAAGATAACTATCAAGAAAATCTAGACATATTGCTGTTCAATACACCTTTGTAGACAATTGAGACTTAGTAAACGTCAGTAAACTGCAGCTTTTTTTTTTCTTTTTCTATGCTATACAGGGCTACAAAACATTGTTTTAAATGATCCATTCAAGTAAGTCCTTGGAAGTATTTAGCGTGCTGCTACAGTAAAAGCACTATCAAGATGCTATATACAATCCATATACAATGCATCATAGGAAGTCCTTTGTTACAGAAGCCAAAGAACAGGCTAACCTTACTTTACATCTCTACATCCAGCTCCAGGTCCCATGCACATTGCAATTACTCATGACGAACGATGACACAAACAGAATAAAAAATAAACAGAAGTTTGGGTCAAATACAGATTTTTTTCAGTTGTCTGTTGTATGTTCATTGTGTCGTTTTCAGTTTTCTATAGCAATATACTTCCCTTTTTCATTTCAGGTTTTTCTATGTCTATAAATCTCTGGGCAGGTTACAAAGTGCAGACTTGCTTGGTTGTGGAATGGCCCAATTACAACGGCACCATTCCATTCAATAGCTGGGCTCTCATTTCTTGGATGCTATTCATTATCTTCTTCTGATGACCAGCCAGAGTCACCCCAAACCTTCTCAGATCTCTGAAGAGGAAAACATACAGAGAGCATTTACTAGCTGAGAAAATAGGAGAGATTCTCGACTAGTAACACTATATACACGCATAAATATTGTGAAGTCTCTGATTTGCCTATTTAAAGGGCTTATCCAAGAGTATAAAGTGTCCTCCTCCTGTACCGGGCCCCCCACACGGAATATACTTACCCCGCTCCCTGCGCCGCTCCTGGTCCCCGCACCGCTGCTGCTGCTTCTCCCTGTACATGTATGAAAACATCCGGTGTTGGGGGGGAGCAGCCAATGGCAGACAGGGACGACCCTCTCTAGCATCACGGGTAACGCTAGGGAGGCTTTTCCCGGTTTGCCTTTGGTACCCCCCCCCCGGGGACCAGGAGCACTGCAGGGAGTGGGGGCCCAGCACAAAGGGGGACACTTTATACTCTTGGATAACCCCTTTAACTTATCATGACCATGGTTTTCCAACCACATAAAATATTGCATCTGGGCACATTTTAAGGAATATTATGACAAAAAAAGATATTTCAAATAGTGACAAATGAATTTAATTTATAATGTTCCTAGTAAATCCTTATAATGGGATTTGTGGTACGCCACATACCCCACATGGTGCTGTGTGCATGGAACCTTTTGACTGTGACTTTTGACAATCTCGTGATGCCTTTATGAATGGCACCCCAAAATTTAATTTGGGCATCATTTAGCTTAGGGGTCTGTAACCTCTGGCACTCCGGTTTTTGTGAAAAGTTCCAACATGCTCCATTCTCTTTTATGGGAGTTCTGAATAAGTATGTACACTGGGAGTTATAGTTTCACAACAGCTGACATGCCGGAGGTTGCTTACTCCTCATTTAGCTGGCATAATAGAACTCACTAGAAAATTTATCTTATAAATGCTTTTTATAAAGCAATAAACACGTCAATTTAACAAATCTATTCTCTATGATTCTTCAGGAGGTGCACCAGCCCAATTCACTTTGAGTTTTAAACTTAGAAAATGAATAGGTGCATATTATATTGTTGACAAACAGTTAATAAATTTAATCTATTTCATTCTCCAATATGTGAATTAGCCTCAGGTACAAACGGATGACTTCCTTTTGCCATGTCTAACATTTAAAAAATGTTTGTATAGTAGGTATTTGCAACATTTTAGTAGTTAGTTTTTGGATATTTATATTATATTGTAACTTTAAGAAAAATGGCTCATGGGACGAATGACGCTTTAGAAATGGACTAATGAGATTATTTTTGGGCAAATTTAAGAACCTTATAATCCAAGTATCTCTAATGTCTTATATACCAATAAAATCAGATACCTGCTGATGGAACCCATGGATCCTATCCATTCTGACAAGCCTTTAACATGTCTCTATGGCATATCATTTTTTTTTTATGAGAAATATTTTAAAGGATTATACCAGTCAGACCAACAAGGTCCCAAAAACAGTAGTACCCAACAGTCCCATTCTCAGGATCATGTGGCTCAGTAATTAGACCCTATAGAACATGTCCAATATATGGTATATGAGATAAATTTGTATGGTGAAGAACCCAAAAAGCAAAGACATAAGTCAAGTATTACTGACAGCAATTGACAATCTAATTATTATGTAATTCGGCATTGCTTTGTGAAAAAACTTTACAATCTCATTTAAATAGATTTGATTATCTAAGCTGTAAAATGAATTTATAGTTTGCGTACAAATAAAAAAAACTGTGGTGTAGATAGAGAGCTTATGATTAGAGATGAGCGAACTTCTATTTTTAGTTCGGCGTCCAAAGTTCGGGTTATCGTAGCATCCGGTTATGGATTCCGCTACCGCGGACCATAACGGCATTTGGAATCCATAAGGGGCTGCTTCATCGAACCCGAACCTTGGACAACCCTAAGGACCTGGGGTGACGTCACCGCCACCGCACTGGATTGGATAAGAGGTGATCCAGTACTGAGCCACGCCCCCTGCACTGATCACATGACGGTGAAGTCACCCCAGGTCCTTAGGGTTGTCCAAGGTTCGGGTTCAATGAAGCAGCCCCTTATGGATTCCAAATGCCGTTATGGTCCGCGGTAACAGAATCCATAACGGGATGCTACGATAACCCGAACCCGAACTTTGGACGCCGAACTAAAAATAGAAGTTCGCTCATCTCTACTTATGATGTGAATTGGGAAGAAATTAGAATAAATATTTCAGGTTTTGGAGAAAAATATGATATCTTAACAAATGGACTGGGGAAGGAACCGCACCAGAGTGTACATACTAACCAATCGATAGCCAGTCATTCTTTGTTTAGAATCAGATACTGAATGGTTGCTTGCCTTTGCGAAACACGGCACTAAATGCAATATAATGAGCTCCATTTATACTAAATGTGGATATCAGAATGCTGTTAAATACAAAACTGACCACTGGTATGAGATGTGGTTGTCTTCTGGGTCCTTATGTTTTGCACTGATATCACATAATATGAGATGCCAATAGATGAACTGGGAATGAAAATCATGGGTGAATCTGCCTCTGAGTGCATCATCTGCAGGGTACAAATGTGACATGGAAGCTCCCTGAGATGCTAGACTCTTAGGCACTACCTAATTGGCAAACTGTCAGTGGTAATTGAATAGTATGGTCCCACAATATTAATGTGGAATGGAAACTGGACACAGCTCAGTGTCCATGGTAGTTCCTTACATTCTATATTTAGAGGAAACGTATTCAGCATGAAGTTTTAAGTGGAATTAGGCAAACTGCTGCTAAGAATACCTTGTTTTCCCAGATTGAGACACCATGTTACTTACTCCAAAGTCATTTGGGTTACTGAATCCATTGAAGTGCATCCATTCTCCACAAACGTATCAGCATACCTTCCCATCTTTATGGCCTCTAGCCACTCATTTACTGATCTGTATGCAGCACTTCCAACTGTATTTTGTTCAACCAGTAAATTTGATACCCTGCAATGCATATATATAATAAGTAGAAAAACATACAATAAAACTATACTAATCCTCTATATAGCACTGTTATAAGGGATATGTATCCAACGCAAACTTCATGCTAAATGTCTTCCATAAGTCCTTATTTATAAGGCATAAGAAGCTAGGAAGATTTATCTATCACATTGCTCTATCTTTAAAGTGGAGTAACATAAAATAAGTAGCTATTTATTTTGTTTTAAAGAACACTGTTCCTGTAATTTGAATGTAATGAATGAAGTTTCAGTCAGCAGAAATTTTTATCTCCCTAGTAATTTACAGGTAGCAGTGCAATTTTTCATAATTAATGTAATTCAATTTCTTGATGTGACCTTGAGTGTCAGCCAAAGCCATCATTATTATGTTATTACAGTTCCCTTCTCATAAAGTCCCCTATTTATATTGCTGAGCATTGCTGTTGTAGCTCACAAATGAGATATGAGTTTATTCATGACTTGAGAGATACTATGTATCATCCAGCTTAAAGGGGTTTTCTGAGATATTTTTATTGATGAGATGACCTATTCTTAGGGTAGGTCATCAATATCAGATTGGCGGGGACCCGACACCTGGCATCCCCACTGATCAGCTGGTTGAAGAGAAGGTCACGCTCCATGCCAATGCCTTCACTTCATTGTTTACCTGCTCATCAATATTGGAGTAGTAAGCAGGTGTAATTACAAGTATATAGGAACGAGCTGTCCCATTGAAGTGAATAGGACGGCTTAGGTGTAATTACACCTGCTTACCACTGCAATGTTAAGGGTGAGCAGGTAAATCAATAAAGGGAAGGCTTTGCTGGCACGGCAAAAAGCCTTCTCTTCAACCAGCTAATCTGCTGGGTTGCTGGGTGTCGGACCCCCACCATTCTGATATTGATGACCTATGCTGAGGATAGGTCATCAATTAAAATATCTCAGAAAACCCCTGAAGGCAAATAGGTAACTTCTCCCCATGTTCTGTTATGGTCATGTCTGAAATACAAGAAGTACAATAATATTGAGACTTTTTATACTACTTTTTAATTATCTCACATGCTGTAGGTATTATTATAATGGAGACCAGCTACCGCTTTTATAAAATTTGACCTATTGAAACAAAGCTTAGTAAGGTTTGTTTGGGTCCTCAGCTTCCTCCCACAGTCCACAATTATCTGGTGGGTTCTAAACAGCTATAGACAGCTATAGTGTAACAACTAGATATGCCATAAATGCTTTATTGCGGTGTATCCAACCTACCTCCAAAGAAAACAGCGACCAGACCAGTTGAGAGTTTGTTCTCATGTACTTACTCTCTATCCTAACAAATGAGGTATGTAGAAACAGCCAGAGGAACAACCTGCCAAAGTTCTCTGAATCTGGCATAGCCAGATATTGCTGCATGCCTGCCAGACCCCACAGACTATATTGGGATCCAGAGGGAATCCATCTGCTCCCCGGCTTAAATGCTGAAGTCCGGTGCGACAAAAATTGCAGCACGCAAAAGTTTTTGTCTGCCCAAATCCCGGCATTTAATGCATGAAGTGGGTGGATCCCTACTGGTGGCCATTATAGTCAATATGCTCCAGCGGCGAATGCCCGTATCTGGCTAGGCTGGATCCAGAGAACTGTGGCAGGCTGTTACCCTGTTGGAACAGCCTGCCGGATTGCTTTAACTCAAGTGAGAAAGTAGCCTTAGTAGCCATTTCTCCACTAGGTAATGGAATCCAGGAACATCTGTTCTTTGGATTGGTGAGGGTTCTTTTAAGGGAAAGTGTCCTCAGAAAATTAACTATTGTTTAAATTATGTTTTTATGTTGAAGATATTTTAAAGAATTTTTGGTGATGTTATTTTTAATTTTCCATGTCAATATCTATATTAAAAAAAAAAACATAACATCCTGCAGTATTTGCACTGGCCACAAAACCTTATAATAGGTGTCACTTCTTGGTCTGTACAGATCACTTTACTGCAGTTTCCTGCTTTTCATTACAGGCAGGATTAGAATAACAGATATCACTAAACATATATGGATAACACAGGATCTACCATTTACAATAGGTGATATCATAGCGTATCTACTCTCTGACCTCTGCACAGGTCACAGAGCATGCCTATAAAACTCTCCTATAGAAGTCAATGAGGTCCCCTCCTGTCCATTGTATTTGTGGCCCGTGGTGGCTGCTGTAAAGCATATTTCTAAATGCTGTTAAGAACAGCTCAGGCAAGATGGCTGTCCCCATAATCAAGTTAAGGAAATAGAATAAAAAATCTTCAATTTGAAAATAAAAAGGAATTAGAAAAAAAGCATATATGTCACTCTCTAGATTTAGCTGGCAGAATTTTTTTTCTGTGACACATTCCCTTTAAGTTGGTCCGCTGTCAGACATTGATGGCGTATGTAGTCAATATTTCACAAATGTCTATAGTGTTAGAACCCCCTTCATAAGCTAGTAAATGGATGCATAGATAGATAGATAGATAGATAGATAGATAGATAGATAGATAGATGTCTTTGATGTCACACGAAGTGAGATGAAAAACATTTTATGGTTGTATAGTGATTGATTTTCGTCTGCATGACCATATCATATGCATGTTGTTTCTGCCGCCATCCTACTTTCAAATAGTACATTTTAGTATTTTGTACAAGCAATACTACTCATGATCCTTTTGCAAATTCTAAAAATAATATAAGTTCCAAAAAACCTTGTACGCATATTTGCAATTTGATCCATCCAGCTAGTTCTGGAAATATATGTTTACCTGTTAGACGAATTAACAAGCGTCTTCAAGCTGCTTGGGTTACGAATCAACTTGTCCAACATACTGACAATCTCTTCAAACTTGGGCCTGCTGTTGCGGTCTTTCTGCCAGCAATCCAGCATGAGCTGATAAAGAGCAGCCGGGCAATCCATGGGACTTGGCAACCGGTAACCTTCCTCAACAGCTTTAATTACCTAACAAAGACAAATTGATTTGTTGTAGTTGTTCACATTTCAAATAACATATGAACTATTTCTGCCAGATTTGGGATTACTATTGTTTATTTAAAGCTGCTGTAAATGTGTTAAATGCATTGTTCAAATATTTGCATATTTATTTGTGAGTCATTTTTAGGGAAAGCTCCAGTTTGGAGCCTCTTTAATCGTTGTAATAGGCAACAACATTATCAGCTTTTGAGTGGGAACAATTGAGGTAATAGTTCATGGCAATATTAGGGAAAACACATTTTACCCAGGTGCCTTGGCAGTGCATTTAGCAGAATATAGTTGTTATTAATGGTGCCCATATGTCGTGAACAGTGAAATAGACAACATAAAGAGGATATCCACTATGAAAGTTACCGTAATTTCCCGCACTGTAACCTGAATCATTTCATATTATAACGCTTCAGGTTTTCACACCAAACATAAAAAATAAACATATATTAGTAAATCACTTACTTACAGAGATATTGGGGGAAATATGCTAAGACTGGAATTACAAACGCCAGTCTTAGTATAAAGTCGAATGCCATTTCCAGGCAGTACATGTGCTAAATCTACTCCAACTATGAGCTTGCATAGATTTTAACTATTATTGATGCCAATTTCTGACGTAACGATAGTGAATCAGGCAGGCCATGACTGTCCTGTTAAGCCCCACCAACTTTTTTTTACACCTCTTTTAAAAAGTGATAAGACAAGTGAAAAGTCTCAAATTACAGTGCAATTAGGGCACGCACCAAAATTAGCGATTTTTTTTTACACCACTAAAGTGACGTTAAGACTTTCATAAATGTCCTTCATTGACTATTAACTGATGTACAATCCAGAAGTAACTACTATTTTGATTTGATTCCATATGATTTTGTCAGAATTCTATTCATATTGAGAAAATTTGCTGCAAAAAACACAAACAACATTACATCAGCGGTAATGTGCAAGCCACTGCTGTTGGATTGCAGGGTGGTCGTAACCATGGAAACAAGCAATCTTTAATGTGATGGAAAAAATATTCAAGCCAGCAAAGGAAGCAATATGGACAATCACAGTATATTAGTAAGTGCCTTGTATTAACTTCATCTACATTATAAATGCCATATGCTGAATTGAGTCAACCCCCATAATGATCAGACTGCTGCTACTGCGAAAAGCTCTGCCATGTGCATGTGGCCTTATTGTAATACTTTCTTATTATTACCAATTTACAAGCCAGCTGAAATAATAAAAGAGATATATGAGGTTAGAGATAATGATGCTTAACTACAATCAATACCAGACACAGCGTATGGACATGAGTGGTGCTGTTTGAAGATGAAAAGCAGAACTCATATTCATGCAACTAGTGTTAAGCGAATCGAAGTCCACAAAGTGGATCTCAATCCTAATTTCAGGATAAATTTGATTCGCTGCGAAGCCAAATTTTCTCGTGCTTCATGGTAGCGAATCAATTTTACCTGAAATAGTGTAAAAAAACAAAAAATAAAATCATACAGTACTTACCTCATACATTTGCTCATGACTGGCAGGCCGCCACCATCTTTCATTAAGATCTTGCACAAAATCCTATGCGCGGTGACGAATGATGTCACCACATCGGCCAACGTGATGACGTCATCATGGGCCACCTGAGATTTCGCACCAGATCTTCAATCAAGATGTAGGCGGCTGGCCCGTCACGAAAAAATGGGTGAGGTAGGCAAGTATTATTTTTTATTTTATTTAACACTGTTATTACTATCAGATGCCGCAATCAGCTATGAACGCAATCGCTGTTCCCTGTCATTGCACCCACTACTTACAAAGAAATATGCTTCGTGACTAATGAATTCGTCACAAAGCAAAAATTTTTGTAAAATTCAGTGATGCAGAGAAATTTTGGAATGCTTCGCTTATCCTTACATACAACCCATTAATATTTAAAAATGTACAATGCTGATAGATTAAATATAAAGGAAGGTGCAGGAACACGATTCTCTACAGGAAAGCACATGTAGCCTATATAAATGCAAATCAAGAGCATATGTCAACTAGTCTAAGATGTGCTCCTGTTCTGACATGTGTTACCTCCGTGTAGAAACTAATCTTATGGAAGACCAGAAAGTCCAGCTGATCATTGAGAAGTCGGGGTGAATAATTCTACTGCAGCAGGGCTGTGAACATACCAATACTTGTAGAGATCAATAGCTGCTAAATCTTACATTGTACAGTTACCAAACATCATGAATAGCTATTTTACTCCATTCCATAGAGAGTGAGAGGAGAACACAAAGCATTATCACTGCGGTTTCTGGGAATTCTGCTGTGCATAAACACTTTTCTCAATTGATTCTGCAATGCACTTGCAATCAGTTTTAGCATCTGATTAGGTGATCAGTCTGACTATCATTGAAGCATAAAGGTAGATTTCTTCTCTAGATAAGCTAATTATACTTAGGAACACGTCTCGGCATTTTTAATTGCTGTTTGATTTTTCATTCTGAGATCACACGGCATGTAATAACGTGTTGTCCTGATTGATGTGCCATGTTATAGTCTACAATAAAATAAGATTATGAGAAGTTCTGTACCAGCTGTTAACCCAGTTATTGTCCATAATCCTATGTTTAAAACATAGTCTTCTACCCAATGAGGGATATATCTGTATGTGTGAGTGTTACATAAGAAATTATGGTTCCAATCTTTAATTATTTTATGGACTTCAGACCAAAATTGTTACAAAATCAGCATCTACTAATTGGTGCTCTGTTGACGCAGTATTTTTAACAGCATGTATCATCTTTGGTGCTCTTTTAGCCATTAAATATATGGAAACTTAAAGGGGTTGGCCACTTTTTGTGGCATTTTTGGAAAACCTCCTTCCTGGCCAAACCTGCAAAAGAGGAAACCTGCTTCCCCCCACTTGGTCCAAGCTGCTTCGCTCACAGTCCACAACTGCCTTGCTCGGGATCGGGTCCCCTGCTGTCAGCATTTACGTTGACACTACTGCAGACAATCATTAGCTGCAGCAGTGACCGAATCCTCTTGCGTCAGGTCAATTAATCATGTGACTCAAGGGGGCAGGTCACTGCCGTGGCCAGTAATTGGTTGCAGTGGTGACAAACCAAATGTTGACAGTGGGGAGCCCGAAGGAGGCAGTCAAGGACACAGAGTGAAGGAGCCAGGACCCAACCGCAGGAGCAGATAAGTTTGCTTCCCTTCTGCAGGTCTGAGGGAGGTTTGCCCAAAAAATCCAAAAATGTGGGAAACCCCTTTAAAGAGCAACCCGTTTAAGGCATCCTTATAAGTAAATGGGTTCCATAGCTATTAGACACTACAGTAGTATCAATACAGCCTAATACTGTCATGTAAAAACCCATTAATATGGCTAAGACAATGGTAACTAATCATATTTGAGATATTTTTAAACCTTGATCGGAGTCCACCCGTGGAAAATTCAGTTGACTGGACATGATTTGGAAAGACAAACTCCTGTTTATATAAGGTCTTACAGCTGAGAATGCATATCAAAGCAAAAAACAAGCCATGAGGAAGAAAGGACTGCCTGTAGAGCTAGAGACAGGATTATGAGAAGGCACAGATCTGGGGAAGTGTACAAAAAATTTCTACTGCGCTGAAAGTTCCCAGGAGCACAGGGGCCACCATAATTTGTAAATGGAAGAAGTTTGGAACACTAGGATTTTTTCCAGAGCTGGCAGCCAGATGAAATAAGTAATCAGGGGACATGAGCCCTGGTAAGAGAGCAGAGCCCAATGGTCACTCTAACTGAGCTTCAAAGATCCTGTGTGCAGATGGGAGAAACTTGCAGAAGGTCAACCCTTACTGCAGCACTCCACCAGCCTGGGCTTTATGGCAAAGTGGCCAGAAAAAAGCCTGTCCTCCTGATCAGGGTTAAGGGAAGGCAGCATTGAGCAAAGTACAGAGATATTCTTAATTAACACCTGATCCAGAGCACTCTGGACCTCACACTGGGCTGAAGGTTTAGCTTCCAACAAGACAATGACCCTAAGCACACACCAAGACAGTACAGGAAGTGTTTATTGACAACTCCCTGAAAGTCCTTGAGAGGCCCAGTCTAACTTGAGCCCAATTGAAAATCTCTGGATAGACCTGAAAATGGTTGTCCAAAAACGGTCCCCATCCAACCTGACAGAGCTTGAGAGGATCTTCAGAGACGAATTGCAGAAAATCTCCAAATTCAGGTGTGCAAACCTTTTGACATCATACTCAAGAAGACTTAGGGCTGTATTACACTGGCAGATTTTCTGCAAGATGATCACTAATGATCGTTTGTAGTAACGCTCGTTAGCGATGATCTGGCAGTGTAATACTGCCGCTGATTACCTGATGATGCTTGTTCATTGGGCAATCTTGATCTTTTAGCATGCTAAAGATCACGATTTGCTGGCAGCAGACAATGCTTTCCAATCACAAACTGCTGCCGGCAAACAACTAGACAGCATGGAGACAAGCGATTGTGTAATGATAACTCCTCCCCATGTTGTGGAGGAGATTGCTGCATGTAATAGCAGCGGTTTCCTCTGCTAGCAAGCAAGCGATTGCCAAGAAGGAATGCTTGCTTCCTGACAATCACCTGTATGATCGCTAGGTCTAATACAGGCTTTGCCGATTTCAGCTGGGCTAGCAGATCATATAATGTGTATGATGGCCTCCCGACAGCTGATGTCAAAGGAGTTGAGGATAAAGCACTTAGATTTTAACTGCTCAATCTTTAAGTTCTCGGGAACATAAGCCGTTGCACCATAACAGTCTAACAACGGCTTTCTCCCCTTTTCATACAAAAAACACACGCTTGCTCCCCCAAGCAGGCATGAGTATGAGGGAAGTGAAATTGATAGCTGTCAGCTTAACAAATGTTAAGCTGACAGCTATCTTACAGTGTATGTGTAAGGCCTACCTAAGGCCAATGACACAATTATTCTTAAAGGACAGAAAACTATATTTAGGGTTACCTCTATTTTTTAAGCAGAGTGAACTATTAAGCTGAAAAAATCATATAAATGCTGGTGAAGCTGGTGAAGTTTTTTAATCACTGAAACTATGAGTTCAAATAAGGTAGCTGCGTCACTAATATTGTATACTCTTCCTCTTTTTGTGTATCCACAAAAAACAAGCCCTCAAACAGCTACATCGAAGGAAAAATTTAAAATTTATGGCTCTTAGAATCTAACAATGAAAACAGGAAAAGGAGTCTCAATCATCGGGCCTTTGTGAGTTTGTGAAGCATGAGGTTGAATTCTCCTATTTACATGTAGGAAACTGGAGGAGGGCACTGAAGTAATTCCATCAGGGGTCCAACTGTTTCTGACAGCAAGAGTGCCTAGTTTAAAGAGCTTGCTATTCTTGCCACAACAGAAACTGGATGAGCCATCCATTAGGGTTCTCATTAATAAACATTATCCTAAAAATATTTTACCATTTTGCTTTTTATTAAACAAAAATCAAAGAAATTGAAGATTACATGTTATAGCACTTACATCTTGGTTGGTCATTTCCCAGTACGGTCTCTCTCCATATGACATGACTTCCCACATCACAATTCCATAGCTCCACACATCACTTGCAGAGGTGAACTTACGGAAAGCAATGGCCTCAGGTGCAGTCCATCGAATTGGTATTTTTCCACCCTGTGAACATCATATCATATGGTTAAGTGCTAATGTGAATGCCCTATCTCTTCAAGAGGTGATAAATAAGATGAAGCAAATAAGGTAAAACAAGCCTCACAACCATGAACACACATATCACTGATGCTCAGACAGTGTAATACAGAAAATAAAATGTGCACTTCCAACAACTGGTAATGATTTTGTCTCGGGAGGAAAATAAAAGTCATGAGTCACATGATGTATTTTGAAACGATGAATTGAACTCCATTTACAGATAATTCAAGAGCAGTGTTGTAATCTTCCCTCCTGAACAGTTATTACAGTCCTCCATGAAAGTAATAGAAAGTACAATAGTACCAGAATCAGGAGGGCATGGTCCTGAATGTCAAATCCTATGTGTCAACTGTACTGGCTTAATCCAAAAAATGAAATTCGCAAGGTCTGGTGGATAGATGTACCAGGGTTCAAGAAATTCCCTTTGCTAAAATGAAAAGTGGTAAAACTGGACAAAGAAATTTGAAGAACTGTTTTCACAAAAGGGATAGTTCACATCTCCGTTTCATTTTCTGGTTTCCTGATTCGTCAGAACAGGGGGAAAAAATGATTTTTAAAAACAAAAAAAAAATGGCTCCTGTTGCACATTTGGCATCTGTTTTGAACCATTTCCATCAGGGATTTTTCAGGCAGAAAAAGGTATTGCATGCAGGACTTTTTTTCAGCTAAAAAATGGATCTCATACTACTGGTATATCACTGTGAGCTTTATTGCTGTTCTGTGACATCACTGTGCTGTGCACATTATTCCTGTGCCATAATTTTATTGTGCACATTATCCCTGTGCATTAGGAAAACCGACATAATCATAAGCTTTTCATATTCATGCCACTGAAGGTGGTCATGGTGGTTTAAGGCCCCATGAGTCATTGTTACACCCCTGGGATTTTGAATATGGATTGGAGCAGATTGTGATTCAAAATACTTCTATATGTCGTCTGTATGATAGTACATTGAGCAGCGTATAGAGCATCGACATAAAATAGAACAATTACCTAACTATTAGACCACCTGAATGTAAAGTGCAATTGATATATTTGTGATTTGAACATCAATTCTAACCTACAGAATCCTGATACTGGCTGCAAATGTGCAATGTGTCATGTGTACTTGCTGAATTTTAGGCCAAATAATAAAACATGTAAGGTCTGATGGACAGATGTATCAGGAATCAGGAATTTTTATTTTTTTTGCAATAATAAAGTGGTACATCTGGACAAAAGAAATTGGAAGAAACCACTTAGGCCTCATGCACACGTCCATTGGCGGTAGTGGCTGGAATTGCGGCCCGCAAAAATCCAGTCTGCCATATGCGGGCACCGGCCGTGTGCTCACTGCATCGTGGATGCGGACCCATTCACATGAATGGGTCTGCAATTCGGAGGTGCAGTGTAGAACGGAAGCACGGAACCCCAATGAAGCACTATGAAGTGCTTCCATGGGGTTCCTCTCTGTGCCTCCGCACTGCTTGTAGGGTCTTTAAACATGGTGTCCGGTTGTGGGTGCAGCCCACGGCTAATGTCTGCGACCATCAATAATTCCAATCGCAGGCATTTAACCCTTCAGCTCTAAATGCAGAAAAAGAATCGGCTCTAATGTGCGGCAATCGAGGAAGCCGGTCCTTGGTTCTAATATGCCAAATCTCTCTGAAGAGAACCAGCATATTAGAGCTCCAGTTCCTATGTTGGCCTGCAAGTGGCAGGCCAACATAACATAACTACAAATGAAGCTTATAATGTAGTTCTATGGGACTATAGTATAAGATTTAAAAAAATCTACTGAATATTGTAGCCTCATAGAGGGGCTAAAAAAAAAGGTTACAAAAAATGGTAAAAATATTAAAAAAATATATATAAAAATTTAAATCACCCCCTTTTCCTGAAAATAACAATACATATACAATGAAAAAAACCATCATGGGCATAGCCGCATCCTAAAACCCACCTACTTTGAAAATGTAAATGAGTCATCACCTCTCTTACCCCAAAAAATCTAATAAAATGTGATCAAAATGTCAAACACTCCAAATTGGTATTATTAAAAACTACAGATTGTCCTGCAAAAAATGAGCCCCTACACAGTATACTAGACATAACTATAGAAAAGTTATGGGGGTTAGAATATAGCAATGTAAAAAAAATTTTTTTTTTTAGTTTTTATTTTTTTCAGTATTAAAACACAAAATATCTACACATATGTGGTATCGTTGTAATCATACTGACCCTGAAAATGAAGGGTACAGGTCAGTTTTGCCACATAGGGGCCATAGGGACAAAACCTGTAAAACTGTGGTAGAATTGCAGTATTTTTCCAATTCCACCAAATTTAGAATTTTTTTCCTGCTTCCCAATACATTGTATGCCATATAAAATGGTGGTATTAGAAAGCCCACATAGGGCTATGTAAATGAAAAATACAAAAGTTATGGCTCCATGAAGATACGAAGAAAAATCAAAACGCAAAAACTGAAAAAAACTCTGGTATCCAAAGGGTTAATAAGATATTTTGGATTTGGGTGATAAAAGTATTGATTCATCAGCAGGGTAGTACTAATAGGTAGTATGTCTCATTTAATAGAGTTGATCCTTCTGGCAAATTAAATCTTTTTAACTACACCAAATATCAACCAGCAGAATTTTGAATGCTGCTCTTAATTATGCACGTTGTAGGAGATTGGCAAGGTTAACAAGAACCTACTGTTCAAATCTGATCACATACTTTAGGAAAAAAGTTTAAATGCAAATATGATACTAAATGGAAGCTGTATGCTGAATTCATCTTAAATTGAAGGTAAAAAAAGCAATACTCAACTCACTAATACCCTGACACTACTGTTCCAATGCTCTCAAAATAGGAAATGTGACTGCTCAGATTACCATTGGCAACAGTGGTGACCCATCACAGCTAGTCATTAGCTGAGCTATAACTATTTTGTGTTGAGAGGGAAGGATTAGAGACTGTCAGGGAAAACGGGAAACTGTGGGAGATCAGTGAGGTGTGTATGACTTTGTTTAATTTTGAAGCCACTTTGAGTTAAGTTTTTTAACTGGAGGACTCCTAATCTGTTAAATCAGGTCATTTTTTAAAACAAAAATAGGATTGCACATGCACTAATACAGACGGCTTACTCCATATTTACTGCAATGTTTACATCATGTTAGAGCTATCAGGTCCTCTAATTTTATGTTTCCTTTAATGAGTATGCACATTACATGTCAATAAATTGCTTGGCAGCCAATGTGATATCAAAATGACTATTTTTTATTGTAGGGAATGTATAATGCACTGTTTGATACAATCAGTAGTTGCAAAGTAGCACCAGGGATTACTTTTATCCTTGAAGTGGAGAGCTTTATTACAGACTAGTTCCCGGCCTACATGCACACAGAAAGCAACACTTACAAGATCTATTTAACTCCGTGAAAAGCAAATGTTGTGTAGACTACTAGTCTTACCAAGTTATAACCATAATGCTCCTTGCTGGATAACTGTTGTTAACCTTCCTCTGAACATTAGAAAATATTGTATTATATGGTGGAAAACAGTTTTACAGTAGTCATATATATATATATATATATATATATATATATTTTAGCTTACTCTTGTAGTATATGCGGCTTCAGGATCATCTTCAAGAACCCGGGATAGACCAAAGTCTGAAACTTTGCAGACCAGGTTACTGTTAATGAGTATGTTCCTTGCTGCCAGGTCTCTGTGGACATAGCCCATGTCTGAAAGGTACTTCATTCCAGATGCAATGCCCCTCAGCATACCCACAAGCTGAATTACAGTGAACTGGCCATCATTTTTCTGCAGGAAAAAGTAAACAATGTCATAATTTTACGTAATATGTGCATCAGTGCAGCGTCAAACCCCCCAAAAAATAAAAACAAAAAAAAAGGAAAGGAATTTTTTTTTGATGTAATCCATTGTTGTCTATGGGATGAATGTATAGCCCACCAAAAGTCTGCAATTTGGTTCACACTCCCACGAAAGTCTACAAAATAAATTTTCTTTTTTTCCCAAGCCTTTCAAATGTAGAATATACCTTGTAAACAACTATTCAGCACAATAAGGCAGAATTATCATTGTATGATCTGGAAAAAGTACTTTGAGAAATGTGCCACTTAAGCCAAACTCAGGTGGAAAAGGTGGGTAGTCACTCATTTCTGGACATGTTCTATCCCCATTGAAATGTAATGATATAAAAATGTAAAATTATCCCTCTTGTTAGAATTTCACATTTCAAGCCAAAAAAATCTTGGATTTGTATTATCCCTAACCATATATAAAATCATGGTAAATGAAAATAATAATCCTGCTTTTAAAATTCTGTTATATCTAGAAAAAAATTGCGGACCTCATTTTCTCCAATTCTGACAGAAACAGAATTGCACATAATAACAGTCATTGAGCTCCATGTGATAATACAATGTTTACAGTGAACCTTAGCTCAGCGATAGTATGAACCATTAATGAAGGTTTCCTGGGAGACACATCACAGACTCTTCATGCTTTCCACAATTACTGCACAAAGCGTAAGAATACCATTGATGGTACAAAAGAGCTACAAAATTCATATTATGCTATGTCTAATTGAAATGTAAACAGAGCTTCAACTACCTAGAGAAATCATATTCTCCCACTAAGTAGGACCATATAGTTACTAGCCGCTAAGAAGAATATTTAATAAAACATGTTTTTCTTCATGAGACTCTGAAAGAGTTTAAGGAGAGGTTAATCTGGGACAATGTCTAGAGCAATAAATATAGAACAAGCAATGCTTGCCAGCCACATACTGGAAGGGAGCCCCAGACATTGTTTTTTTGCATGAGATTTGTACATTGCAGTCAAATGTTACAAAATTGCCTAGGAAATAAAGCAAACTGATTTCTTCCCCTGCATATAAATATAGATAAAAGGGATATCTTGCTACAATCAAGGACTTCAAGGACTTGACAAGTCACCACAGCAGTTATATTTGCATTATTACTTTTCACAAGTCATTGTTCCATAGACATGTTGGGCCAGTGGCATAACTAGAACTGACTGGGCAAATTTTTGAATGCCTCCCCCCTTCCCCTTGGTTTATGCAGAACTCCTCCCATGGACACCTCTGCTCTTCATGTAGCACTGTGTCTAGACACATACTACATTGTTACCAGATTTCACACTGCACCAGGTCATAGTGCACTCCTACGCACACTACATCTCGTCCTGAAGCTGTGCACTACCAGGTGCCTGGAGAAGAACATCAGAGAGCGGTGAGTAATACCAGTGGTAGGACTAACAGCATCAGACTCACTGCTCAATGGGCCGTGAAAATATATACATTTGTCCTCCTCTTGGGCCCCTTCCACAGTTTAGACCCAGTAACAGGCACTTTCCCTGCTTCCATGGTCGCTGTGTTGGGCCTTAGGTATGAGAACAAGGACAGATGAACTGGAAGCTGCCTATAGCAGCTAATAAAATCTGCACTAGTGAAAGGAACTTTGGAATCTGATTGGTTAGAAATGAAAGCTAGAACATGATTGGTTGTTCTGAGCATTTGCTCCACTCTTTTCTAATAACTGCTCCATCTTTTGCCTGCACATAGATTCATTATGAGTTGATGATTTACAGTGTCATACATATGAAAATGAAAGTTTATATAATAAGAAAACCAGTGACAGGAGCCTCAAAACTCTCCAAAGAGTAACCTCTTTCAGAGAAAAAACTATAAAAGGTAACATATTAATTTGAAGAGGTTGGCCCATCTTGGACATTGATGGCATATCGCTAGAGCTGAGCATGTGCGACCAACTCAGTAGGTTGAGTCGGTCATTACTATACAGATTAAACACCAAGGGGCAGTGATGTGCCTAATGTGTTTGGCACCCCCTCTATATTTTAAAACATTGTGCCCCATCACAGTAGTAATGCCCTCATTGTGCCCCTTCAAAATAGTTATGCCCTCATTGTATCCCTTCACAGAAGTTATGCCCACATTGTGCCCTCCTCACAGTAGTTATGCTAACACGGTGCCCCAACACAATAGCTATGCCCAGATTGTGCCCCCTTACAGTAGTTATACGCTTATTGCACCCCTTCACAGTAGTTATACCCTAATTTTGCCCCTTCCCAGTAGCTATGCCCACATTGTGCCCCTCACAGTAGCTATCCCTTCATTTTGCCCCCTTCACAGCAGTTATGCTCTTATTGTGCCACCTCACAGTAGTTATGCCCTCTCTGTGCCCCTCTACAGTAGTTATGTTCTCTCTGTGCCCTCTTTTTAATAGTTATGTCCTCATTATGACCCTCATCACAGTAGTTATGCCTCTTTGTGCCCCCTCCCAGTAGTTGTGCCCCTTCAGAGTAGTTATGCCCTCTTTGTGCCCTCCTCACAGATTAGTAATGCCTTACCTTGTCCCATTCCTGATGAACAGATCCCCTCCAGCACAGATTGTGTGGTAACACTGTGTGGGAGAAGTGCACAAACAGATTTCTGGGCCTGCAGTCTCCTCCACAGTCCAGCAATGTGATCTGTGCCTGGAGGGCTAAATGGTGAAGAAGGAAGCAGAGGGCTCCTTAGGGAAGAAAGGAGTGTGGGGAGCTGAGCAATTACTAAGTAAAAGGACCCCCAGCTCCCCAGCACTTTAGCAATGAACACTTGGTCTCCTTTGATAGAGGTGAAACACTGTAGATTTTGCAAGTTTTCCCACCTACAAAGAATGGAAAGGTTTGTAATTTTTTATCGTACTGTAGGTAAACTTCAACTGTCAGAGACAGAATCTAAAAAAAATCCAGAAAATCACATTGCATGATTTTTCAAATCATTAATTTGCTTTGTATTGCATGAAATAAGTATTTAATCGCCTACCAACCAGGAAGAATTCTGTCTCTTACAGACCTGTTAGTTTTTCTTTAAAAGGCCCTCCTACTCTGCACTCGTTACCTGTATTGTTTGCATCTGTTTGAACTCGTTATCTGTATAAAAGACACATGTCCACACACTCAATCAATCACACTCCAACCTCTCCACTATGACCAAGACTAAAGAGCTGTCTAAGGACACCATGGACATAATTGTAGACCTGCAAAAGGATGGGATGGGCTACAGAACAATAGGCAAGCAGCTTGGTGAGAAGGCAAAAACTGCTGTCACAATTATAAAAAAATGGAAGAAAAGCAAGATGACTGTCAGTGTTCCTCAGTCTGGGACTCCAGACAGAACTACACAGGAGAACCAAGTCAATAACCTGCAGAGAGCTGGGACCACAATCTCAAAGATTCCCATTAGTAACACACAACGCCATCATGGATTAAAAACCTGCAGGGAATGCAAGGTCCCCCTGCTCATGCCAGCACATGTCCAGGCAGGTTGGAATTTCGTCAATGGATGATCCAGAGGAAGCACGAGAGAAGGTCATGTGGTCAGATTAGACAAAAATAGAATTTTTTTATATTTATTTCCACTCACAGTGTTTGGAGGAAGAACAAGGGTGAGTACAACCACAAGAACACTGTCTCAACCATGAAGCATGGTGGTGGAAACATCATACTTTGGGGGGTTCTTTTCTGCAAAGGGGACATGACAACTTGAAGGGAGGATGAATGGGGCCATGTATCACAAGATTTTGGCCAACAACCATTTAAGATGGGTCGTGGCTGGGTCTTCCAGCATGACAATGACCCAAAACACATAGCCAGGGCAACTAAGGAGTGGCTCCATTAGAAAAATTTCAAGGCCCTCCAGACCTGAACCCAATCAAAAATCTTTGAAGGTAGCTGAAATTTAATGTAGCTCAGCTACAGTCCTGAATCCTCAAGGTCTGGAGAAGATCTGTATCGAGGTTTCTGTAGCAAATATTAAGTTCTGTTTTTCTATTGTATAAAATACTTATTTCATGCAGTAAAATGCAAATTCATTTTTAAAAAATCATACAATCATACGGCCAATTCGCAGAATTTTTAAAAAATCTGGTCCGATACAAATTTATTTGCCGCGAGAGAGAGCCTTTATAGTGGTGTAGAACACTGTGCCTTGTATTAACACGCATAGGGAGTGTGCTGTGGTAGTGAAAAAATACTGTGAGTCAGTATGACATGCAGATAACAGGCGTCGCTCTTAGAATAACTGCATACTTCATTTAGGCTACTTTCACACTGGCGTTAGGTGCTGATCCATCTGGTATTTGCACAGACGGATCTGCACCTATAATGCAAACGTTTGTATTAGCTTTAAAAAAAATTGTCAAAGTCAAAACGAATCCGTTTTGAATTACATTGAAAGTCAATGGGGAACCGATCCGTTTTCAAATGCACCATATTGTGTCATTGAAAACGGATCCGTCCCCATTGACTTACATTGTAAGTCCAAACGGATCCATTCGGCTCCGCGTCATCAGACGGACACCAAAACGCTGCAAGCTGCGTTTTGGTGTCCGCCTCCAGAACGGAATGGAGACTGAACGGAGCCGAACTGATGCATTCTGAGCGGATCCTTATCCATTCAGAATGCATTGGGGCTGAACTGATCCGTTTTGGACCGTTTGTGAGATCCCTGAAACGGATCTCACAAACGGAATCCAAAACGCCAGTGTGAAAGCAGCCTTAATTGGGCAGTAGAGATGTCGCGAACATAAAATTTTCCGTTTGCGAACGCGAATTTCCGCAAATTTTCGCGAACGTGCGAACAGGGCGAACCGCCATAGACTTCAATAGATAGGCGAATTTTAAAACCCACAGGGACTCCTTCTGGCCACAATAGTGATGGAAAAGTTGTTTCAAGGGGACTAACACCTGGACTGTGGCATGCCGGAGGGGGATCCATGGCAAAACTCCCATGGAAAATTACGTAGTTGACGCAGAGTGTGGTATGGTGAATTCGCAATGCGATTAATATAACCTGCATTAATCGCATTGCGAATTCAACTTAGAGCTGAGTTCCTAATGGTTGTATTGCTAGAATATAACGAAGATTGAATTCTCAATCTTCGTTATATTCTAGCAATACAACCATTAGGAACTCAGCTCTAAGTTGTAATCGCAATGTGAATAATACAGGTTATATCAATCGCATTGCGAATCCAACTTCTATAATGCACTATTCATAGATATAGCACTGTATTCGTTACTTCCTACTATCCCACCATTAGCAAACTCGCCAAAGTTGTAATCTCAATTTCTCAAAGCGATAATACTTACAATTATTAATAGCTTTGCGAATCCATTTGACGCCTCTATTTGATTGTATATGACGGTTGACTACCACCAACTTTCTACTGCCTCCGAGGCAAGATATCTGAACTCCCCAGGGGCCATTTGGGCATTTTTGATAGAAAACACATCAAAAACGCATCTGTGTTTTTATAATTTTTTTATTTTTTATTTTATTTTTTTGTGTATTTTGCCACATTTGGTTACATATTTACATTTGATATAGGCAAATATGGTAGTCTAGATTATTTCTCTGCCAAAATCTATATTCAGCTACATGGCTTAGAAAATATGCTGTCAAATAATGATCCTAGGTTTTGGTATAGACACATGATCTAGACTACCATATTTTCCTATACCAAATGTAAATATGCAACCAAATGTGGCAAAATACACAAAAAATAAAATAAAAAATTAAAAAATTATAAAAACGCAGATGCGTTTTTGATGTGTTTTCTATCAAAAACGCCCAAATGGCCCCAGGGTGTTCAGATATCTTGCCTCGGAGACAGCAGAACGTTGGTGGTAGTCAACCGTCATATACAATCAAATAGAGGCATTAAATGGATTCGCAAAGCGATTAATAATTGTAAGTATTATCGCTTTGAGATTGCAACTTTGGCAAGTTTGATAATGGTGAGACAGTAGGAAGTAACAAATACAGTGCTATATCTATGAATAGTGCATTATAGAAGTTGGATTCGCAATGCGATTAATATAACCTGTATTATTCGCATTGCGATTATAACTTAGAGCTGAGTTCCTAATGGTTGTATTGCTAGAATATAACGAAGATTGAGAATATAGTGCTATATTCGTTATATTCTAGCAATACAACATTAGGAACTCAGCTCTAAGTTGTAATCGCAATGCGATTAATACAGGTTATATTAATCGCATTGCGATTACAACTACTAACACTGCAGCTTCAGAATGAATCTAAGATGGATGCTTGCTTTTTGATAGGAGGTGGGAGGGTCTGGGAGGGAGACTGATGTACTAGCCCTAAAAAGGACTTTTTGGGGTGCTGTCAGGACGCTGTCCTTACAGCAGAGATCAGATGAGTCTTTCAGGACTAGAGTGGACACTGAATACACTAGCCTAGCTATCAATTTCTCTATTAAAAAAGCAGCAGCTACACTGTCCCTCCTCTCACTAAGACTGCAGCTTACGAATTAATCTAAAATGGATGCTGTCCAGGAGATGGGAGTGTCTGGGAGGGAGGGTATGCTGTTGATTGGCTGGAATGTGTCTGCTGACTGTGAGGTACAGGGTCAAAGTTTGCTTAATGATAAAGTATAGGGGCGAACGCGAACATCGCATATGTTCGCCCGCCGCGACGGATGCGAACAAGCTATGTTCGCCGGGAACCGTTAGCCGGCGAATAGTTCGGGAAATTTCTATTGGGCAGTCACGGGGCCAAAATTGACCAAATAACTCAAGTATGAACTCAGCCTCACAGGTCGATGTTGTCGCCAAGAATAAGCGCACTCTTATTACACCGTCATCAGCTGATTCCGCATAGATGTCTACAGAACCTGTTCTATTTAACACCTATACAAGTAGAGCCTTCCGACAGAGTGGAGAGGGTGTCCTCCGTAAGTTTGTGTTGATGTCACTGATTATTTTGCCCTTCCTCTGATCCTTCAGAATAATAATCCCCAAAAATTGATCCTGTCTGTTGAGCATCCGCCTTCACTCGGGCAGCATTTGGCCAGTAACCATCAGTATTGCTAATGCCAAAAACAAACAGCAATGGATTCAAAACAGAGATGACACGTGAATGGAATATTTTCATGTCTTCTGTGTTTTGTACCCACTTCTGCTTTTGGCTACCTAATCACAAGCCAATTCTGATGGGACCATACAGTCCTTACAGCTGCTACACAGACAGGATCCGTTGTCCATCTCATTTTTCCTTCCTTTTGACAGATCAGAAGAAGGGTCAAATAAATGATGTCAGCCAGGCCGAAGGACAAAATAGTGGCCCAGTCAAGCAGCATTAGGAGAGTATGGAGGTGGCGGCAGCATCAGAAGGAGACTACAGATTGGCATGGAAACATAGTGGGGAGGTGATAGCAGCATCAGGAGACCACAGAGTGGCAAGGTGACATAGTGTGGAGATGACAGCAGCATCAGAAGACCACAGAGTGGCAAGGTGACATAGTGTGGAGGTGGCAGCAGCATCAGGAGACCACAGAGTGGCAAGGTGACGTAGTGTGGAGGTGGCAGCTGCATCAGGAGACCAAAGAGTGACCCGGTGACAGAGTGGGGAGGTGTTTGGCAATACCAGTACCAGTTGAAGATGGTGGGTGAAATAAGGAGCACTTGGCATCAGATGTGTGGCATCAGGCGGGTGGCAGCATCCGAATAGTAGCTGACGCAGGTAGCCAGAAGAAACTGGTCTCTTTTGTCAAGGTGTTTGTGTGGCACCATGGATGATCTAGATATGAATCTAGTTTGTCTGCCCAGTAGTCCAGCGGATCTTCAATGTGGGGTGGCAGGGTGCTGTCCAAGTATGCCCCCAACTGATGGTTCAGGTCCTGCTCCAGGTCTAGCTGCTGCTGCTGGTGAATAGTTTCTTCACTAGGAGGGTGAAGAAAGCTGCTCATCAGCGACTCTAGACTCAAGTTGCTGCTGATGGAGCTGGAACACCCCCCCCCCACACACACACACACCCTGCCACAGAAGGCATGGCTAAGGAACTAGAGCACAGAGGGACCCACTGGTCAGACCTGCGAGAGAATGGACGATGATAGGCAGTGGCCAACTCACTACATAGGATGTCTCTATAGTAGTTCAGTTTGCCCTCCCTCTCAGCGAGTTTAAAAAAGGCCCCCATTTTTGACTGGTAGCGAGGGTCCAACAAGGTGGAGAGTCAGAAGTCATCCATCTGCCGAATGGTGACAATTTGGCTGTCACTACTCAAGCAAGTGAGCATGAATCGGGCAATTTGTGCAAGTGACTCGGAGGGACTCCCTGCCTCCATCTCCACTGCATACTGCCACAATGTGTCTGGGTCCTCTGCCTCATCTTCCGTATCGCCCTGTAGCTCCTCTGGCTGATGCTCCTCTCCTGTCACCAGTGTGTAAAAACCACCCATTTCACTACGCATTGCTTGTGCTCCAAAGCCCTCCTCCTCCTTCAGCTTAGCCCCCATAGGGCTCATGTAGTCGTGAGATGTAGGGGCCACGTCTCCAATCCCCTGACCAGCCAGATTTACCAGGATCTTTTCCAGGACATAAAACAGTGGAATGACATTGTTCTTCCCGTACAGTTGCAGTGTACCAGTGGCTGAAATGCATGCAAAGTTTCCTGGCCATATTTAGGATGGCTTGAAGATGGGTGGAAGACTTCAGGAACCGCTTGGCAACCAGACTGAACACGTGTGCCATGCATGGGCATGGGCACATGGCTCAGCCCTCCTTGACACAGCGCCGACACCATGTTCTTCCCGTTCTCGGTCACCATGGTTCCGATTTTGAGTTGTTGAGGGGAAAGCCAGGATTCGATTACTTGATGAAGGACGCGGAGCAGTTCCTCCCCTGTGTGACTCCATTCGCCTAGGCAAACTAGGTGTAGAACAGCGTGACACCGCAATGCCCTGCACATGTGGTATGCTGGTGTTGCACTGTGATTTGTCCTTGCAGTGGAGGACATATGAGGAGGCAGCGGCGGACATTGTCGCAGGACCAATGGCGTGAGAACGTAGAGGCGGAAGCGGTGTCACCCATCAAAGTTGCTGGTGTGGCTGGGCAGGAACCAAATTTACCCAGTGGGCCGTAAAGGACATGTATTGTCTTTGACCATAGTAATTGCTACCGACCAATTTTCCCAAAAAAGGCTGTATCACAAACAAATTTCACCACTGAATGGCTAATCGACGCAATTATTCAGTCCATACAGAAGAAAGTCTACAATCAATCATCAATTTTCCCCAAAAATGCTGTCTTACAAACAAAGTTCACCACTGAATGACAATTCTAATTCACCGCAGAACGGCTAATAACACATAATTATCTTTTTGTTATTAATACAGTGCAACAATGTCTGTATGACAATGTAAATTCACCACAGAACGGCTAATAACACGTTCTTATTTTTCTAATTAATACACCCCAACAATGGCTGTTTAACAATGTCGGTTCACTGCAGACCGGCTAATAAGATGTATTATTTTTCCTCTTAATACACCCAAAAAATAAATAAAAAAAACAATCACAATTCAATGCAGAATGGCTAATAGGACGTACATATCTATCCTATTAATACACACTGAAAATGGCTGTAATTTTCTCACTTCACCACACAACGGCTAATAAGCCCTTTTTCTTTTTCTCCACTAATACACGCCATAAAGGGCTTTCGAAAATATAACTGCACCGCTGAACGGCAAATAGACCCTTATTATATATTATTGTTACACTTTTACCGGGCACAAAAGGCATTGGGACATATAACTGCACCACTGAACGGCAAATAATATATATTTTTTCCCCACTAATACACAACAAAAAGGGCTTTAGAACATATAACTACACCGCTGATTGGCAAATATATTTTTCTTTTGCCACTAATACATGCCAAAAAGGGCTTTAGAACATATAACTGCACTGCTAAACGGCAAATAGGCCCCTTTTTTACACTTATATAGGACACAAAGGGCATTAAAATATATAACTGCCCCTCTGAACAGCAAATAATATATATATTTTTGCCACTAATAAATGACAAAAAGGGCTTTAGAACAAGTAACTGCACCGCTGGATGGCAAATACTTTTTTTGTGCCACTAATGCATGCAAAAAAAGGACTTTAGAACATATAACTGCACTGCTGAACAGCAAATAGGCCCTTATTTTTATCCACTTATACACTACACAAAAGCCTTTAGAATATATAAATGCACCGCTGAAAGGTTAATATATCTTTCTTTTTCCAACTTATACACTCCAAAAAAGGCTTTAGAACATATAACTACACTGCTGAATGGCAAATATATTTTTCTTTTGCCACTAATACACAACAAAAAGGCGTTAGAACATATAACTGCACCGCTAAACGGCAAATATACTTTTATTTTGCCACTTATACACAACAAAATGGGCTGTAATGTTCACACTTCACCACACAACGGCTAATAAGCCTTTTTCCCACTAATACAAGCCAAAAAATGCTTTAGAACATATAACTGCACCGCACAAGGGCAAATAAGACATAGAAATATTTCCTTGTGATAAACTCTGTTAATGGCTTTATCAAACAGCAGTTGCACCCCAATAACAAGAGCGGTTTGCTGGAATTACAGAACTGTATAATGGCAATTTGGATCCGCAGTCAGTGCAGCAAAGTGTAATAGGATTGTTCCTATTACCCAGGCTGTAACCTCCCCTACTGAACCCTCTTCTATATAAATGCTGTGGAATGATTCCTCCCTATCCTTTCCCTACACCTTGAATAATCTTTCCCTGAACTTGTAAATTGTTTTTTTTTTCAGCACACTGCTCTTTCCTAGCGCTGTCCCAAGCGTCTGCTGATGTCTCTCCCAGCACTGAGTACTCAGAAAAATGGCAGAATCCAAGCTGGCTGATACTATTTATAGGGCTATGACATCACAGGGTTGGCCTTGTGCTGATTAGTATTATGGGTGATCCAGCATTCCCAGCGTTTCTTGCTCCATGTCTTCCCATGTGCAGCAGCCATTTTAGGAAGAAAAATGCAATTCGTTACCACGAAGAGTGAGGAAATTCGGATTTGGTGCAAATTGAATCTTTCCTGAAATTCGGATCAAATTCTACTTCACCAGCTTTGATTCACTCATTTCTAAATATGATTTTCTGGATTTTCTTTTTTTAGATTCTGTCTCTCACAGTTGAAGTGTACCTACAATAAAAATTAGAGACCTCTACATTTTTTTGAGGTGGGAAAACTTGCAAAATCACCAGTGTATTTCCTCACTGTAGTTCCAAATACTTGTGTTACAATTACACATACTTCCAATATCATGGTCTTTACAGTAGCACATTCATACATTTTCCCCCTGCATTCATCTCTATGATCAGTGCAAACCAAGGCACGGCTGGATTTTAAAGATGTGAGTAACTACTGGACCAAATTTATGCAGAATTAACCCTTACACTGGCCTCTATCAGGAAGTTTGCAATTTGAAAGCAACTGACTACCATTTGACTGCCATTAGCCCCCTCACTATACTAGTATATCACCAACTATATTACCATTAACCCCTTCACTGCATTAGACAATGAGATATAAAGGGATTAACTCTTTCATTGACCAACACCACCATGGATTCTGACATTACCTACTTCACTGCCCTAGACTACCAGGAATCCTTACATTATATTAATCACCATTCTAGACATTTCATATTCAAACTAAAACAAAAAATATTACAGTTTTTGCACTTGGCACTATGTCTAATAATTGGCACCATTTCTTGGTTTATACAAATCACTTTACTGAAGTTATATATTATTGTAATCATGCCTGTAATGATATCACCTCTTTGTATACATAAGAGAGGATCCACCATTCACAATGGACGATTGTAAAATGTTATATATTCTTCTTGCACAGATCACAGAAAATGCCTAGAAAACGTCCCAATGAGGTCCTCTCCTGTGTCTATGGCCCATGGGGCTGCCATAAAGCAAAATTTTAATGCTGTGTAAATGCTGTGATGACGAGATCAGGCAAGACGGCAGCCCACATAATCATGTTCAGGAAAAAAATGGTTGATTCACTTGAAGAAAACTGTTATTTTAACTATTTAACCAATGTATGGACCTACCTTTAGGAAGGTATCCAAAGAGCCATTTTCCATGTATTCTGTTACAATCATTACAGGTTTACCTGAAATAATCAGTAAGCAATAAATGAACAATTATAATACATAATTAACAAGCGATTTTAATATGTAGTCTTTAATATACAAAATGATGTTGTTCTATAAATTGGAATAATCACTAATTCTTGTTGTACTTCAACTTTTTATATGTACAAATATGAAATTGTGCTTAACTTGTAATTTTTACAGATGAACGGAGATGGAACTCATGTAGTATTTGCAAATAGACGTAAATTGACCGCAATGCTTTAGGATCTATGATACCTATAAAATGCATCATATATTGTACTAATAAAATGTTATATTTAAATATTGAGGGCCTCGGAAATACATATAATTGAATGTATGCTTCTCATGTGGCAACACAACTTGATAGCAATATTTGGGGTATATAAAGTCAATTTAAATGTTGCATTCTAAAAATTGAGATGTAGGAAATGGAGCTCACTTTTTAATACAAATTTGAATGCTCCCTTGGTTCACATGAAATTTACACACCCAAATTCAGGGAAATATATATATATATATATATATATATATATATATTGTAAGGGATCGCTGTACTTTTGGGGGTCATTCTCACAATATTCTCGCTGACCATGGTTTGATTGTCCCAACTGTGCATTTATTAGTGGCATATCACACAAAAAAATAACACAATACAAAATGAACACCTGCCCGGCTGGGCTCTCACTAAACAGAGGTATTCCCTATCTCACCTCTATAGCTCCGTTCACACTTGGAACCGGATGCGGCTTTCTCAGCCACTCGCCCAGCAGCCTCTGGGCTGTAACAATGTCCAACCAAACGTTATGGCTAGCACCTAGCCCCGTAGCCCCTCAGCCCTCCTCAGCTGAGACCATGCTCAGAGTCTCCCTGGCTCTCCTTCACACACACAGAGAGGGTTGATTTATCCCTCCCTGAATAACCCTGCTAGCCTCACCTGGGGCCAGGGAACCTGTAATGGATTAGGGGTGTGGACTGAGAGACTCCCACTACGAACCTGACTCCCAGTCCAAATAAATCCAGCCCATATAACTTTAACCAAACAATCTTCAGCATGCTATGCCTTACTGAAGCAGCACTTTTCTGGATTTCAGCTATCTTACCCAGTGAAACTGAACCTCCAGGTGAGATACACACCCCCACCATACAACTATCGCGCACTTTACTGTTTACATCATCACAATATATATATATATATATATATATATATATAAATTAATGTTGCTTATATGCTATGAAAGTAATTGTTGAACACATTAGCGCTGGATCAGGAAGCATGAAATTAAAGGCACAAATAATATGGCAAATTAGAAGTCACATTAAAAGCCTTGTAGCTGTTTTTACCACAGCAAAATGAATATAATTTAATTTAAGATCATGGAAAAAAAAGTTGAAAATGAGACAATATGTAACAGATTTTCAGAAATTGCAAGGAGAATCAGGTAAATAATATTTAAAGCACAATTTAAGCTCGAGGTTTTCTTGCATTTATTTATTTACATTAGATTAGATTGTTTTTCCTGTTTTACAATATAAATATAGGGGGAGAATTATCATCTCCCTGTGCCAGTTTTCTGGTGAACACCATTGCACCACAATTTTATTGTAAGTGGTGTAAGTGGCTGCCCTTGCCACCCTTCCAAAAAGGGGGTTAAGGGTGGGGAGGGGGCATGCTCATCGGCCCCATCACATTTATCTTTATTTGCACCAGTTTTCTGACGCATATGAAGACTGAAATCTACAGCAGCTCGGAGCTCAGCTCAGATTGGGAGCATGGACTGCAGCCAAAGTGCCTAATGTATGATGAGGCCTGCGTCTCGTCATTAATTAGGCGTATCTGCCGACAGCGCATGGGACATCATAAACTTCCATAGAATACCATTCTATAATAAATTTCCCCAATAATGTTTTAAAATGAGGGTCTTTAATAGTCAATAGCTCTTAAAAATTTTTTTTTTTCTTTCAGTGAATGTATTTCACAGCAACTGTGGTTTAGCTACAAAGTTATCTGCAATTTCATATAATTGCTATGGCGATATTAAATTCCCAAAAGCAAGCCTGTAGGTTTAGATATGCTACACAATGTAATAGATGACAGTCTATGGTTTGATGAAAATATATCAAATCTAAGGCAGTTCGACACCCGCATCCCTGACAATCAACTGACTTTTCTCCACTAGCTCCAGTACTGGAAACAGGTGTCAGACCTACAAAGCTCTATCTACTCTGTAGTTGCCAGAGCTGGTTATTGTGGCAGTGCCGAGACAAGTGGACACAGTGGATGGAGCTGTGTAGTTCCAATTCTTTTGTCCTTACAAAACAAATGCCCACAATAATTTGCTATAAAACAAAGTATCCGAAACTGCATGATAGAGATGTATTTTTTTTTTTTTTACTTCTTTGAAAGCAATTAATTCATGGATTCCCTCATTACCAGTACTTACTTTTTGTGACAACTCCCTCTAAGTGGATGATGTTTGGATGGTCAAATTGTCCCATTATACTGGCTTCACCCAAGAAGTCTTTCCTCTGCTTGTCAGTGTATCCAACTTTAAGAGTCTTAATAGCAACTGGAAATTCCCTTTTCCCTGGGAGTTTAATGGGGCCACTGCAAACTTCTCCAAATTCACCTACAAAAGTAAAAAAAAAGATACTGAAAGCAGATATCAGGAAGCATTTATTGTTTGGCTCTAGCATATTAAAAAATAAACAATCACCTCAAGGGCAGGTCACAGATAGCAGTTTTAGGCCATGACATAGCTCTGTACTTGAGTTGTATATTATATGTCAAGAACGGATTCAGTTCCCATTACAACAAAACAGGAAACCTTTCTCAAACATAATCTTTGAAAAATGTTTCCTTGTTTTGTTCAAATGGGATTCAATTCTGCTCTTGCGATAAAATATACATCTCACACATGGGTCTCAGAAGCAACCTTAGGATGAGTTCATACCATGACTATATACTTTCATTGTTTTTGCTCCAACAATAATAACAGAAGTGGTGGATCCAGCACATTACTGAGACGAACAGAGCTAAACTGACTCCATTGACTACAATGGAATCCATTTGGGAACTTGTATGTTTACCAGACCAAAACGTCCTGCATGCAGGACTTTTTTTAATCCGGTCTTTTATGGCAGAATCAGCTATGGAGGCCCTGAATGAAGCTTCCAATGCAAATATGAACATGCCCTTACATACATGTTTCCTTAGCCAAAATCAAGAAAGAGTTCGTAAGGCGTAAAAGTAAAAAAAAAAAAAAAAAAAAAGGAATGTTAGATCCCCTTTAAAGTTTTTGCTGAAAAACTATTAATGTTTTATTATTTTTCAGATAAACAAGGCCTAATTGTTATTGGCATTGTTATTTTTATTCTTATTCTCTAGCAAGCGATAACCCAGAACCAGTAAGGACATATATCCATAAGCTTATTTAAACATAGGTACTATATGTATTATACTTATAACAAAATATGCAAATTAGATGTTCTCTTACGCTACAAGGAAAAATAAACAGAAACAAAGAGGTAAGAAAGCATAAAACAAGTCTAATAAACACAATGGTACACGTTAAAATCGCTACCTAATACCTTCCTAGAGTAAAGTAATATTTCACCTTGGACAAATGAATTAATGGTGGTGGAAAAATTAATTTGGCTGCAGGATGACTATATACTGATGTACAACAGTTCAGTGCTCCAAATTCCCCGCTAAACATACCATTCTCCTTACTGAGACTTTTAGCTGTGCTGAAAATAAAGGCAGTAAACTGTTCACAAACAGCTATGTAGTTATAAGAGTTATTATGAAATCTAAGATAACATAGCTATTCAGAGTCATTTTTATATTAGTATTACTCATTGGCCTCAATAGGAGATTTAACTAAAAATCTGGCTGTAAGACAAGATATATATAGATGCAACTATTAGGGTTGCAGAGGTAGCAATCACATTCATTCCCTAACCAGTACATAAAAAGGCAGAATAACTTATTTTTATTTCAATAAGGCTCTCTTCCACAGTTTGAAGCCATGACTGGTATGCCAAAACCGTCGGCAAATGTATATACCAATGAATCTAAATGGACGGTCGGTCAGTCAAGTTTCTGTTGGGATTTCAGCATTTTCGATGACAAAAAAGTCTGAGATTCATTAAAGTACATCTTATTGGATTTTTGTCCTAATGAAACTGTGATCTGGAGCCAATTTAAACAGTATATTATGACATAATAGATATAGATAATAGAACAGAGCTACTGAGGTCATTTATAAGGGGTTTTCCAAGATTTTGTCCCTTTCTAATTAGTTCTCCATAACATGTGGTACCTAATGAAAGAAACATACTCACTTGCTCCTCGCCACTCCAGTCTGGTGCCTTAGCTCCATTAGTCTATCTTCCTATGGCGTGTGCCCAAGCTGGACATCACTGCTGGGTCATGTGCTGCTTTGGGACATGTCAGTGATGAGGCCAGTCATTGGCAGCAGCATCATACATGCCCCCATCCATACACCGGCCAGAAGTAAGAAAGACAGGGACTGACCAGAGCACAGGTGATTATAATTATTTCATTCACTTATTTCATTCAGACACCATACGCTACGGGGGCTAATTAAAAATTGACAAAATCCTGGAAAGCCCCTTATATACAAGTTTCCTAGGTTCACTGTACACTGTAGGTCCACTACAGGAGATGACAAAATGGCTACATATCACTGGGTTGTACAGGAAATGCTGCAATGTGATGCCCCCTTTTTTGGTGACAATCTGATAATCTCATTTCACAGAACTGGTGTGGTACAAGTAAAGACTTGGAGACAGGAATAGAAGGTTCAGAAATGAAGGAGGAGGTTAGTTTCTGATCATTAGCAGAAGGTTAGGGGGTAAACAGAAGCGATTTTCTGTAGTTCAGCACTGTGGAGAGCTTTGTGGGTGAGAGTAATAAGATTCATTTTAAAGTACATGGGCAACCAGTGTAGTGAATGATAAGGGGTAAGGGCACTGGGGTAGTGGTTGGATATAAAGATAAGCCTGGCTGCCTATATCCAGCCATAGAATTGAGAAGGGAAAGTTTAGTGAGGGAAAGGCCAATTAATAATGAATCAAGACAAGAATGTATCAGAGCAATAATTGGCCACAACAAGATTTTTTTCTTTTGAGATGCAATTCTGAACTAATCAAATTTGTTATGAATTTAATAAAAATTCTACTTCCAAACAAGGCTGATGTTTTGGCAATTTGATTTGTGTAATAATGGTTCCCTTGATTTTGCTTATCAAATTCAGTAGTGAGGTCACATGACCATGGGTGGAGCCCTGGCTGGAGGGTATGCTCACAATGCTTTGCAGTCAAACTCACAGCCAGTGAGGGACAATACTGACTTGTATATTCGACATGATGTAAGGTCTCAATCAGAGACACCATTCTGAGTTCAGCCACTGATGTGATAAGACATGTCTGTCACAGACAAAGCAATTAGACATAAAAGACAATAGAAAATATTTATGTATCAAGACTGGTGATTTCTGCACTGCCAGAGAATGAACCTAATTTATGATGAGATGCAGGCATTGACGTAAATTAGGTGCATTCTCCAGCAGTCCATGTGCCTTAACAAAAATCTACAGCAGTTCTGAGCTTTCTGGCTACATATGCGTAACTGGCATAAAGGAAGATAAATTTGTTGCGGCTGCTAGCCATCCCTCCTTTCTTAAAAGTGGCAAGAATGGCATTCCAAAATAAAAACTACAGATTGTCCAGCAAAAATAAGCCCGCACACAGCTCCGTTGATGTAAAAATAAAAAAGTTATAGGTGTCAAATTATGGTGATGTTTTTATTTCTTTTTTCGGTATTAAAACACAAGAAAAACTATATAAATGTGGTTTTGTTGTAATCATACTGACCCGGAGAATAAAGGACACAGGTCAATTTTGCCACTTAGGGAACGCTTGGAAAACAAAAAAGTGGTGGAATTGTGTGGTTTTTTTGGGGGGTCTTTTTTCAAATTCCACTCCATTTGGACTTTTTTTTTCCAGCTTCCCACTACATTGTATGCAATATGAAATAGATTACAAAGTAGAAGTTATCCTGCAAAAAATAAGCCCTCATTTAGGTATGTGAAAAAATATATATAAATGGCTCTGGGAAGGCAGTGAGTAAAATGCAAAAGCAAAAATAAAAAATTGCCGTGTCAGGAAGGGGTCAATCGTACCTGAATCAAATCATTTGACTGGTTCATTAGAGTTGGACCCAAAACGAGTCAGTCATCTCTACAGTAGTGATTACATTCGCATGCAGTAGTCAAACACACTAATGCTTATGTACTTATTTACGGTCAGTACAAAAAATTAGATTACAGTTCAATGTCTGAAGGTACAAAAAATACATACCAGCTCCAATTACTCTTTCAATAGTTATACAGGAAGCATCAATTTCTTTGGCAAATTCGTGTACTGCCTGGTTTGGGTCTTCGTAGGTATGAGGGTCAACATATGTCTTTATTCCTGGAAGTTTAACTGTAGTGGAACAAAAGACTGTCTTCTTATTAGTTGTTACAGTAGTACACAAGCATTATCATTATGTTGTATATAATGATTAGAGATGAGCTAATCGAAGCTGCCGAAGTGGAATTAGATCCGAATTTCAGTAAAAAATTATATGTGCACCGAAGCCGAATTTCCTAGTGCTTCTTGGTAACGAATCACATTTTTTTCCTAAAATGGCTGCTGCACGTATGAGGACATGGAGCAAGGAACTGTGGGAAGGTGGGATCACCCATAATTCCATGTTTTCAGCCAATCCGCAGCTAGCCAGCCCTGTAATTTTCACAGCCCTATAAATAGCATCCGCCATCTGAGATTCTGCTATTTACCAGTGTATTTAGTGCAGGGAGAGATGTCAGCAGTCGCTAGTAACAGTGTTAGAAAAACTTCATTGTGCTAAAAAAAACGATTTTTAAGTGCAGGGGAAGATTATTCAAGGTGTTGGGAAAGGATAGTGAGGAACAGGGATCAGTAGGGGAGGTTACAGACTGGGTAATAGGAACAATCCTATTACACCATTCTGCACTGAGTGGGGATCCAAATTGCCATTATACAGCTCTGTAATTCCAGCAAACCGTTCTTATTAGGGTGCAAGTGCTGTTTGATACAGCCTTTAACAGGGTTTATTACAAGGAAATATTTCTATGTCTTATTTGCCCTTTTGCAGTCATATGTTCTAAAGCATTTTTTGGCTTGTATTAGTTGGAAAAAAGGGCTTATTAGCCGTTGTGTGGTGGAGTGAGAAAATTACAGCTCTTTTTGTTGTGTATTAGTGGCAAAAGTAAAATATATTTGCCCTTCAGCGGTGCATTTATGTGTTCTAAACTCATTTGTGGCGTGTATTAGTGGAAAAAGAAAAAAAAAATATTTGCCGTTCAGCAGTGCAGTTATATATTCTAAAGCCTTTTGTGTCATGTATAAGTGGAAAAAAAGGGCCTATTTACCATTCAGCGGTGCAGTTATATGTTCTAAAGACGTTTGTGTCATTTATAAGTGAGAAAAAGAAGTATATATTTGCCGTTCAGCGGATATGTTCTAAAGCCCTTTTTGGTGTGTAATAGTGGGGAAAAAGTAAAAGGGCCTATTAGCTGTTGCGTGTTGAAGTGAGAAAATTACAGCCCTTTTTGGTGTGTATTAGTGTATTAGAAACTAGCAGAGTTTGCTCTGGAAAAGCTGTTCTGTCCAGTCGGTAGTGTGGCATCAGAGAGAGTGCTTAGTGCGGGGGCCATAGTTACCCCAAGAAGAACTCGCCAGTCCACCCATAATGTGGAGAGACTGACCTTTGTCAAGATGAATCAGGCGTGGATCTGCCAGGATTTCCACCCACCAATGCCTGATGTATCAGACTAGATCATTCATGGTGCCACACCAACACTTTGACAAAAGAGACAGGTTTCTTCTGGCTATCTGCCTCAGTTACTATTCTGATGCTGCCACCCGCTTGATGCCACACATCTGATGCCAAGTGCTCCTTCTTTCACCCACCATCTTCAGCCGTACACGTATTGCCACCCACCTCCCCACTCTGTCACGAGTCACCCTGTGGTCTCCTGATGCTTCTGCCACCTCCTCACTATGTAACCTTGCCACTCTTTGGTCTCCTGATGCTGCTGCCGCCTCTACACTATGTCACCTTGCTACAATTTGGCCTCCTGATGCTACAACCACCTCCAGACTCTGCCATTAGGCCACTTTGTGGTCTCCACATTCACGTGTCATCTCTGTTTTGGATCCACTCCTGTTTTTTTTGGCATTAGCAATACTGATGGATTACTGACCAAATGCTGACCGAGTGAAGGCAGATGCTCAACAGACTGGATACGTTTTTTGGGGGTTATTGTTCTGACGGATCAGAGGAAGGGCAAAATAATCAGTGACGTCAACACAAACTTACTGCTGATACCCTCTCCACTCTGTCGGAAGGCTCTACTTTTATAAGTGTTTAATAGAACAGGTTCTGTAGACATCTATGTGGAATTAGCTGACACGCTATGTGGAATCAGGAGTGCGCATCTTCTTGGCGCTAACATCTACCTGTAAGGCTGAGTTGATACTTGAGTTATTTGGTCAATTTTGGCCCTGTGACTGCCCAAATAAGTAAAGTGTGCAGTGATTCTAAGAGCGACGCCTGTCATCTTCATGTTATACGGAATCACAGTATTATTTTACTACCAAAGCAGACTCCTTATGCGTGTAAGGCTCTCTGCAACCAGGAAATAGCTGTTTTTTTACTAAATTCGCAGCAAATAAATTCGGATCGAACCAAATTTTTTTCCCAAACATTCTGCGAAACGGCAAATTGAATTTTTGAAAAATTTGTTCTCCTCTAATAATCATATAAAAACAGTAAGTGTCAACCTATAATATATTGCAATGGAAGCACCTACATTATTTGTACAATAGCAATTGTTCCCGACAGAAAGAATGATTATGAGGTGAAATCTGAATTATTATGTGGCTGGCAAGCGCACAAGTATATGTCTGTGACACCTTACCTGTAAATAAACTTGTGTTTCCCCTGTTGAGTATATATTTCATATTTTCATATTAAATTTTATTTTTCAAATCTATACACATATCAACTTATCAAGCAGTCAAAGATTATACTATTATACATTTGAAAGAATCAGACAGTAAACCTAATAATACTTACTGTGTCCGTTGTGAAAATGCATCTTTTCCTCCTCTGGATCTTGCTTAGCTTTGCTGTAGCCGCATCGCCTACAACAGAGATAGTCTCATGGTTATTACGTCCTATTTGATTAAATGGAAATATTTGTTCCTCAATATGTTAGACAGATGCAATTCCTTTTCATTGGTTAGTCTTTTCTCTAGACAGAGTGTGTCTGCTGTGTGATGGTGCTGGTCATATCAAACGTTGAAAAACTGCATGCAGCTGAATTGCCTGCAAAAAGTCCATGAGGAAGGATGATGTGTTTCATCCGAAACACGTAGCTTTTTTATGTTTTTTTGTATTGCATGATAATGTTTTTACCACAGCAGCAAAGTGGATGAGAGCTTCACAAATATTATCCACACACTGTCAAATACTTCTTCAACAAAATCTGCACATGCAGTAACCCGACCTAAGGGGCAGATTTTTAATTCCCAGCAGGTAAATTTATGTTCCACTTTTCTCCTGTGGATTTCACACTATACCTAGGGTGGAATCTGAAGCGAATCCAAAGAATTTCCACAACTAATTCCGGAACAAAATCCACACTATCTGGTGCGGATTTTTATAACAGATACACTGCAGCTTTTCTGCTTGGATTATTAGCTCTAGATTATCACCATAAACGGCTGTCAGTGTCCTGCTAGTGTTTTCAGAGGTCGATTATGTCGACTTTTGCTATCAGTGCCCTGATTAACGTAAAAATATCACAGTGGCCCACGTTGTAGGATAGATTGATCTTGCTCTTCCTTATGCCACCATTTTTTTGGCCTACTCTAGACCAAGACTTTGAGCCAAAAGTTTGGTGCAATTTTGTGAGATGCAAAAGACTGTCTAGAACACATAATAAATCTGGTGCAAGGCATCTACACCAATTTTTTGCATGAACATTGAGCCAGCATTTAGGATCATTAAAGGGGTTGTTTCACTTTTGCAAATGCATTTATCATGTAGACGAAGTTAATACAAGCAACTTACTAATGAAATGTGATTGTCCATATTACCTCCTTTGCAGGCTTTATTCATTTTTTTATCGCATTATACACTGCTTGTATCCAGAGGTTATGACCACCTTGCATCCAGCACTGATGGACATGCTTGCACACTATAGAAAAAAGTGCTGGCCTTTCTAGTGGCAGGGACTGTGGTGGCGCAAACAGGCACACGTGTGCAGCAGTTCCTATCCTGGTCTCTTTGTATCTGTGCTGCAGCAGTGGCTGTAACTCCTTGAAATTAGGAATGAATAATGGGATGGAAAAAATGAATCCTTTGAGCAAAGGATGCAATGTGGACTATCACAATATATTAGTAAGTGCTTTGTATTAACTTTACCTATATGATAAATGCCATTTGCTGAAGTGAGACAACCCCTTTAAGCTTGGTAAATCTCCCCCAGTATGTTTTCATTTTAAAGTCTACAGAAATCCTATATAAGCCAGGGATTGCCAAGGGTGTAAAAAGGGCTTTGTTATTGCTAAATGGTTATTGCATATTATCTAAAGTGAAATTAAAAAGGCGATAAAGGCAGCTTATTTTTCATTGTGAATTTCTCTGGAGGTCTATAAATATATACAGCAGCATGTCATATTAACATGCAAAATTAAGCCATGAAAACCCCCAATGTGTCATAAAAACGTGTCTCAACATGATGCACTGCATAATACTATACTGCTATTGCAGGTTTATGTTGGCATCACAGCAATAGTTCAGCTTCACTAATAATGCATGGCAGGAAACCTGTCCATGAAACATTATCTACCATAGAGCTTCCAGATGTACTAAATTTACTGATCAGATAAACAGGCTATAAATTTGTCACTTAGTGAACAAATTATGCCCTGTAACGTCTGGCATGTAAATGCTGGATTGCTAGAAAACAGATGTGCTGTGGTTTGAGCTAAAGTCAGTAGCTTTACTCCTGAAATCCAGCATTTACTAATCAGAAAGGTCAAATAGTATCTCTTCCTCATATCTTTAAATCTAGCAAATTAACCATTCGCCATTTTTTTTTTTACACCATTGCTAATAGGCATGAGCGAATCGAGCTTTGGATCAAAGATCCAAAGTCGATATATTAAAAAAACTTAATTGTTAATGCTGTTTCCTTACAGCATTAAAATGTATGGGCTCCATTGCCAAAGTTGCTGGAGACTGCTGTGAATGAGTCCTATCTGCGTATTTAAAAACATTTTAAAATAGGAATCTGAACTCAGCTTTGATACTAAGGTACCAGCCAGTACAAAAGCTCACTTTGGTTTCCTATTTTAAAGTGTTTTCAAATATGCATATAGGAATACCGTACTCATTCACCGAAATCTCACGCAACTTCGGCTACGGAGCCCATACATTTTAATGCTGTAAGATCTATGATTCAAAGCTGGATTCACTCAAGCCTTTGCTAATATTCATTGTAAAGTCAATGGAAAAGGTTACCTATTGTACATTTTCTATAAAAACATAAATGGTTTGGAGTGATAATTCTACAGTGTTTAGTACAGACATGTACTAAATCTTCAGCTACCTGTTCAAAGGAGTCAAGCTGTATGATGATCCTACACAGGAGAGATATACAGATTTTGCAAAGAGAAATATCCCATTCTAAATTGTCTAGTTTGGTATACGCCAAATTTCCTAAATCATGTAAGATTTAATTTACATGTCCACCCTGGAACATGCTTTTGTTTTGCATAGTGACAGGGGAACATTTACTAAAGCTGCATGTTAGTTAGGCCTGTTTCACACTGCCATTCAAAGTTCTGGCAGGCTGTTCCGATAGAGAACAGCCCTTTGGAGTTCTCTGGATCCGCCATTTACAAATGTTACACGATTGCTGCCGACCTCAATGACAATAATGGAGTCTGGTGGAGATCCATATAATCGAGTAGTCAATCATCCGGTGAACAAGCAAACACCTGTGTTATCAGGCTAGTGCAAGTGCAAACTAGCGCAGACGGATTTGTTATCATTAGTGTTGAGTGAATCAAACAGATTGACTTCGATCTAAATTTCAGGAAAAATTTGATTTGTCGCAAAGCCAAATTTCCTTGCGATTAATGGTAACGAACCAATGTTCCCTGAAATGGTGGTAAAAGCAAAAAAAATACATACTCACCTCATCAATTTGATCGCATAGAGACCTTTGTAGCCATGTTGAGGGCTTTGCGCGCGGTGACATATGACTTCACGCCAGCTAGCGTGATGAAGTCATGTCACAGTGCGAAATCAAGATGGCCACAACAGTAATCAAATGGACACGGTGAGTATTTTTTTTACCTTGATTAACCCCTGAAAGGCTTACATGATAGCCTCAGATGCCACGATCAGCGATAAACACGGCATCTGAGGGGGTCAATGTTGGGGGGCAGCGCGATCTTTGTGAACAAAATTTTCCATAACTTCGCACATCTCTAGTCATCATCCATCGTCACTCGCATTGCCTGAAGATCGGGCAGTGTAATAAAACCCTTAGGTATATAGCACTTGTGGCTCCTCATTACAAAATGAAATATTTAATTTTAAGCAATTGCCGCATCCGTAAGCAAAATATAAACTAATAAATGTTGGAAAAAAGATATATAAATTCATTTACTAACTGTGAAAATGCAATTAGATTTCAGTCATTAATATCTGTGATTTCCTGCAAGTCAAGACCTAATAGTTGCAATTTATGCAAATGTTTCTCTATTTTGTCTTGTTCTGGCCACAATTATCCAGATAATTGGCTGCAGACTTTCTGGAAAGACAAATTAACCATCTACAGTGTTTGTCTATACATCCAGGTTGACCCTTGTCAAGGCAAACTGGATTGGACAGGGTCAATAAATAATCCTGTTATTTTGGCAGAAAACTGGCTGTAGATGCAATTTAATAGGGAACCTAAATTTATTATTGAGTTAATTGGAAAATGAAAAATAATTTTGGAAATAAAATAGCATAATAATTGATATTTGTGTTGTGCTGATGAAATTTAGTTTACTGAAAATTTCAAACCTTACGGTACAATCCAGAAGGTATGTGCAATTAGTTTCTGTCTACAATAAGAGATATGCCAAGATTTATAACAATTATTATTATGTATGCTTTCATGTGTAAATCTGCACATCAACTATTGCTAAAATAATTACAATTTAAATATGGTGTGATACTTTTGTATATCACCTGTGATTATGTAGTATTTATGCTGCTCATATATACACAACATATTCCAAGTCAGTTCAATGTTGTCTATAACATTACTGCTTGCAAAGAGAGTGGTGGTTTAGTAATAAATTGTGATCTACTGGTAAACCTGAGAGAGGAGATCACTTGATGTTGGTGTTAGGTGTAAGATTTTCTTGCTGGCTTTAAGGCCTCATTCACACGATAGCGCAAAGCGGATGTGTGATAGCCGTTTTTGTAACAGCCATCACACTGCGTTTTTAGAAACAGTTAAAGTCTATAGGGCTCTTCACATATCCGTGAAGCAGACATGTCCTATTTTTGGCCATTTTCAAGGCCAGGCTAGGATTCTTCCTGTTTCTTTTAGTGTTATACACAGGCATTTCTTGATCTGCATTGGTCAACTATCCAAGAGGTAGTCGTCTGGTGATTCCTCTGTAGCGAAGACCCGATCCCTGCTGCATTACTATTCATGTGCAATAAAAATCAACAGTGGCTTCACCTTTTACAAAAATACAAATATGTCTTACATGCCGAGTGATATGACATTGCTCTATGTGCCTTATAGAGCCAAAAAATTATAAAGAATAAAACAGAAAGAGTAAAAAATCCTCCAGGCATGGGCTATGTTAATTTAATAGCAGTACTTAAGTAGTAGATAAGAAAAAATGCTAATGGTAAAATTATTTGACATTATTCATAAACTGAGAACAAAAGTTACTTAAATATTTATATCATATTGTCTTCTGTAGGTACCAAATAAAGAGACCATTAAAAGGGTTATCCTGGAAAATATAATGATGACTTATCATCAGGATAGGTCATCATTAACCCTTCAGTGGTGGTCCAAATCCCGGCACCTCTGCCGATCAGCTGTTTCAAGAAGCAGCTGCACTCACTAACACAGGACAGCGCTGTACATCGTATAGTGGTAGTGCTTTGTATTGCAGCTCAGCCCCATTGGCTTGAATGGGGCTGAGCTGAAACTAGGCCATGTGACCGATGCACAGTGATGTCACTGACCTAGAAAGAGGCTGCAGTGCTCAAGGCTTCTTCTAACATCTGAACAGCGAGGGTCCGAGGTGTCACCCCACCGCAAATCTGATACTGATGACCTATCCTGCAGATGTCTTTAATATATTTTCCTGGATAACCCCTTTAAATCTTGAGTATTACAGTTCACAAAAAAGTCCTTCCCCAGATTATAATAATAGTCTCTTGTTTTACTATTCACATGCTGTGGAAAAAAATCTTTGGATTTCTATACTGGATTTCACCCTTTGAGAAACAATAGGCTGAATCTGCAAAAAATGTGCCTCAATTCTGAGGGGAAATACATGGCATTCTTCTTTATCCCATGTGAATATACCCTTCGACTGGTAATTTCATTGTACATTCTGCATTTTTCATCACACAATGACTATAACTACAATATTAATTATGAAATAGCCTCCCAAAAGTCTAAACTTCAGCAGCAAATGCTTACTGAGGTGTTTAGCTTCTGAAACTCAAAAGCAATCCTGCCCGACCTCATAACTATATCAGAACATGGATTGCCTCAAGGACCTCCAAGCTAGTCTGACACTACATGCATAAGGGTACTTTCACACTTGCATTATTTTTTTCCAGCATAGAGTTCCGTCAAAAGGGCTCTATGCCGGAAAAGAACTGATCAGGCATATCCCAATGCATTCTGAATGGATAGAAATCCGTTCAGTTTGCATCAGTATGCCTTCAGTTCAGTCACTGTCAGGCGTTTCGGCCGGACATAATACCGCAGCATGCTGCGGTATTATGTCTGTCCAAAATGCCTGATCAGTCGCCGGAATGCGGGATCCGGCATTAATTTACATTGACTTGTATTAGTGCCGGATCTGGCATTGCGAAACAACTGAAGAACGGATCCGCATGCGCAGATCGGGAAAACTGTGAAAGGGAGTGCAGGACGGATCCGTCCATCCACATGACAAGCGGAGGGACGGATCCATTCTTGCAATGCATTTGTAGACGGATCCGCATCCGGATCCGTCTACAAATGCTGTCAGTTGTGATAAAAAACGGCGGATCTGGCAGGCAGCTCCGACGACGGAACTGCCTGCCGGATCACACGAACGCAAATGTGAAAGTACCCTTACTGGGTACATTTAAACACATGGGCAGTTGTGGCGTTAAAAATGACCATTAGTAACTTTTTATACTACTTACCTGTTCTTAATTTACTGCTGTCTTGACTTCATCTTAACTACATTAGGACAGATCAGTGACTCAATTTCATTTCATTTCACTATTTCATAGATAGTAATGACTCACAGACCATCTTAAAGAGGACCTTTCACTGGTCCACAGTTTATCAGTTAAAGCTATGTACATTGAGAGCGGCACCCAGGGATGTCCCTGCACTTACTTGTATCCCTGGGTGCCGCTCCGTTCGTCCTCTGTAGCCCCCGGTACTGGCGCTCCTGCTGCTCTAATTTTGCCTGGGGCGGAGACTTCTTCTTCTGCCCTGGGCGTCTCCTTCTCCCAGGGCTGGAGTGCTGGCCAATCGTAGCGCTCAGCTCATATTCAGGATATGAGCTGAGCGCTACGATTGGCCAGCACTCCAGCCCTGGGAGAAGGAGACGCCCAGGGCAGAAGAAGAAGTCTCCGCCCCAGGCAAAATTAGAGCAGCAGGAGCGCCGGTACCGGGGGCTACAGAGGACGAACGGAGCGGCACCCAGGGATACAAGTAAGTGCAGGGACATCCCTGGGTGCCGCTCTCAATGTACATACCTTTAACTGATAAACTGTGGACCAGTGAAAGGTCCTCTTTAATGTCATAAATTGTGCCAAAATTTGATGCAATCTAATTTTAGGAAAATTCACCTTTGCTTAGATCACCAGTGGAAATTGTTTGCGAGAAAAAGTACAAAAATTCTATCTGAATTCTGGCGTAAATTCTTTACTTATTTAAATTAAAAAAAAACAAAATTGGTATAGGGTTAGAGAAAAGTCTCTATCCCTGCACCACATTTCTCATCCAGTCTGAGCCCCTGTGATAAATCTGGTACAGGACTAGACACCGTGTCTAAATTTACAGAATAAGTAAATCTGCAACACCATTGTCAAATCCTTAGGTTGTTACTCTCTACTAAGCCCAATAAATTGAATCTGATTTACATTGCACTAAGGATAGCATAATTGTACACTTCCCATAAGTAAGCCAATAGTGAGAAAAATTATAACGCAATCACATATTTAGGCCCCTTTCACATGAGCGAGTTCCAAGCATTGGACTTGCAGCGTGTGTCAGCGAGAGCACCCGTCCTGACCTCCCAGCACTGCAATGTTAGCATAGCACTATATTGATTTATGATTCTATGTAACCCTTATAGTTCTGGAATGTATTGAAAAAAAACTCACAGCATTAAGGGTTACATAGCGTCATAAATCAATAATATAATGATATGCGACCCCGGCAGTGCTTGGAAGTCAGGACGGGTGCTCTGGCTGACACACGCTGCGAGTCCAACGCGTGGGACTCACTTGTGTAAAAGGGGCCTTACTGAGACTAAATAGACTCTAAGAAGTTCTTTATTTTATTTAAGCGTATTTCATTCTGTATAGTTTTAAAGTGTTTAACATGTATTATTTACTTTGCAGAACTTGCACCCGACGTAGCAAAATTTAGAATGGATGTGAAATATATTTGGCAATACATAACGTGCAAATATATAACATTTTGGAAGCTTCAATACAATTCCACATACCTTCCACTGAGAAGAAAACCAACCATTCCGGCCAGAATAATAATCCCCACAGTGACTGACACCGCTATAATAGGAATCTGACTCTGATCACCAGTTGCTGCAAATGCTGAATAGACAGACAGAAAACAAAGACTATGGTTTCAGTTTTATGCAACATATAGAGAGACCGCAATTTTCACAAAACCATTCAAATGAAAATGTGCTTAGATTATTGCTTTTCTCAACACAGTGTAAATAAAAACATTCCTCCAACTAAAAATTAATAGGGTACCTATCATGTTGAATAGAATCTGAAGGCAGCATGCTATAGAGCAGTATATACTGAAAAGACTGATATATACTTTTTTGGCAACAATATTTAATATAACTTGTAATTTTATTCACTTAGATCCCTACTCTATCAATGCTTAGGAGTCCAATGGGTGGTGCAATAAAAGATGGAATCTGCTTGGCTGCTATAGGCAACTAAGCTAGTTCTACTTTACACCAGTTTGATAAATGCAAATTTGGATCACAGAAAACATAAAAAAATACAAAAAAATACCAGAACTGTGTTTGCCCACATCACACCTATTAAAAACAGAATAATAAGCAATAAAAATGGTACCAATGAAAACTACAAATGATTGTGCTAAAATCAAACCTTCCTACATTTATGCCATCAGAAAAATAAATATGTTGTGGATCTTGGAGTGCAGCGACACAAAAGTAATTTTTTTAAATGTGTTTTTAAGGTGCACATAGTTTAACATGTTATACGTAAAATGCTGTAAGAATAAATCCAATAAAAAAACAATGTTGCTGTATTTTTCTTCCCCCCTCAAAAAAGAATTATAACATACATAATATGTACCCCAAAAGGGTTCCTATAAAAACTATAACTCATCTCGCAAATTGAAGGTCAATTTAATATCTAAATTGAAGAAAAAAAATTGATGACTGCTGGAACACAGGGGAAAATGATACTGGTCCTTAAGGGCTACGTACACCTTTGTGGGCATTTTTTCTATTATTGTATTGTACTCAATATGAGGTAAAAACACTTTTTTCTATTGGTCTTAATTAAAAATTCTGAGTCCTTTTCTCTGTACAGAGCTAAGGGTACTGTCACACTTGCGGCAGGACGGATCCGGCAGGCTATTCAGCCTGCCGGATCCGTCCTGCCGCAAGTGCCCGTGCACTACCGTGCTGCTGCTCCATCCCTATTGACTATAATGGGGCGGGGGCGGAGCTACGGCGCAGCACGGCAGTGCGCGGCAGGAGATCGCCGGACTAAAAGTCGGACATGCAGGACTTTTAGTCTGGCGATCTCCGGCCGCGTACTGCCGTGCTGCGCCGTAGCTTCGCCCCCCGCCCCATTATAGTGAATAGGGACGGAGCGGCAGCACGGTAGTGCACGGGCACTTGCGGCAGGACGGATCTGGCAGGCTGAATAGCCTGCCGAATCCGTCCTGCCGCAAGTGAGAAAGTACCCTAAGATGCTCTATTAGCAGGATCTGAATTTTCTATCTCTTCTACCAGGCAGGGTGCTGATGGGCTTCTTATCTCTACTCACTTTAAAAACACTCATTAAAGCCACAATCCTTATCTTACTGATAAGAATGTGGATTAAATAAGTGTTTATGACCTCCTAATAATCTAGAGATAAGGGTTATTAGATGACCGGCACAAAGTAACATAGAAACATAGTAACATAGTACATAAGGCCGAAAAAAGACATCGGTCCATCCAGTTCTGCCTGTCATCCTGCTAGTTGCAGTGAAAGTAGGATTCACACAGCTAGTAAAACAGTTAACCCTTTGAGACATAACGGCTCAATATTTTTGGTAAAGACCAATAGAAAAAATGATTTTTAGCCCAAAATGTGAAAAATGTAATTATTAAATTGCCCCCTGAAGGTGTACATAGCTTTTAAGGCTAAAATTAGTTTTAGTCTTAGTTTTATACACTAGTTAAAATATACTTGACCTGTGGGCAAACTATATTTATTTGACATCTTCAATAAAAAAGTGATATTTTAAAGAGGAATTTTACAATTTTAATGTGACTGTTGGGGGAGGAGGAGTTAAAAATATAATGAAATTTACACCCCCTTCTCCTATATCAAATGAGATGAGAAAGCAAGATCCAGCATGTTAACTTATCCAAGTGAGTGACACGAATGAGGTTTCTTCTCTTAATGCAAGGGACCTAGGAGAGGAAATCTGGAGCTTTGTAGGAATGACAGTTCCCTGTTATGGTATTGATCTGCTGACTCTTTCCGCTAACCATTACATGGACATGAGCTGACAGTAATTAAAATGACTTACACACTGGGCTGGTTTCAAACTCAAATCTGCGGCTAAAGGCACCGTACCCTGCGGCCGTGCGTGCTCGGATCTGGAATATGTAGGATGATGCAGACTTCAATCCCTCTGCTGTGATTTCTGTTTCCTTGGACTTGATAATTGTGTAGCTGGTTTCCTGGTCCTTGATTTATGTACAGAGAGAAAACAAACATTTCTTAAAATTATGGGAAAAAAACAACAACTTTGATTTTAGATGCAAATCCATGTTAGGGTCCATATGATCTAAATTCAGTTCAGTTAAGGCTGAGTTTACATTCGTTCTCCTGCTCCATTCTAGGAGCAGGAGTACAAAAAGGACGGATTCGGCACATAGCTGAGCCGAACGGAGCCTACGGACCTCATGGACTATAATGGTTTCCGCTCAGAGGAAGATTTTTGAAGCAGAGGCAAAAGTTGTGCATGCAGGACTTCGGACCTCATTATAGTCTATGTGGTCCGCAGGCTCCGTTCGGCTCAGTTATGTGCGGAATCCGTCCTTTTCATTCTCCTACTCCTATAACTGAGCAGGAGAACGGAAAGGCTGAACGTTGATGTGAACTCAGCCTAAGCTGTGAGATTTTCATGTCAGTCACCATAAAAAGACTACTAACTTGTGGAGCATTATTTATAGCCATATGAAGCTGGATAATAATTCATTATGTTTTGTTTTGTTTTTAAATTTAGGAAAAGTATATTCTAAATAGATGTGTATTTCTTCACTGAAAACATATAAACTCAATAAACTCAGCTTAAGGGCTCGTTCACACGAACGTTTTTTGCGTTCTGTAAATACGGGACATATTTTGTGTTCAGTATACCATCCGTATACGGAACCATTAATTTCAATTGGTCCACAAAAAAACAGAATGTACTCTGTATGCATTCCGTTTCCGTTTTTCCGTTACGCTACATTTTGAGTAATGTCCTATTATTGCCCGCAAATAACTTTCTGTGGCTCCATTCAAGTCAATGGGGCTGTAAAAAAAATTGAATGCAAACGGAATGCATCCATATGTCTTCCGTATCCGTTCCGTTTTTGTGGAAGCATCTATTGAAAATGTTATGCCCAGCCTAATTTTTCAATGTAGTTACTGTTAAAACATTATTATATGCTTCCGTTTCCATTTGCGATCTGCAAAAAACGGATCACAAACGTAAACCATACAGAAACAGAATGGAACGGAAGCGGAACAGAAACACTACTGAAACAAAAAAACAGAAAAACCGCAAAACCATACGGTTGTATGAACGAGCCTTAAACAGGAAATCAATATCTCCCATATAGCTGACTTCCTGGGAACTACAGGATATCATTGCCAATCAAATCCCTCCTGGCAGCTCTCAGGTCCGTCACCACCCTATATGTTCCTCTGTACATCTCTGTATTCTGTTAAAGATATAACATCTCCCCTATGTAAAGGACCAGGAGTGTAGATATTTAGTAGGTGAGTGTATACAATGACTAGCTGCAGTTATATAAGCCTCCTCTCTCACACTCCCTGTCTGTACTATCTGTATGTGCTGACTCTGCAGTGTAGTTCTATGTGATGTAGCTTAACACTGGTCTCACTGCCTCCTGAAATCTGTCAAGGTAGAGAGAGATGACAGGGTGGAGAGGGCAGACAGTTTCATGCTGCATCAAATAGAAGAACATGGAAACTCTGCAGTGTGAAGGGACAACAGCTCTATATCACTAATCTGTCATGGTTGCCATTACACAGAGCAGTGAGTGCAGAGTGGTTACTCTGTCCCCTCTGTCTCTGCAAAGGCAGACATGATGGGAAATGTAGGATTTATTAAGAAAACCATATTTGAGGGGAAGAGTGAATAAAGATGGCAGACAACCCACAAATGGCACATAAAATAAACAGACATACACAAGGCATACAAAAGAGCCTGTATATTAATACTGAATAATGGCCTACCCTGCACTATATGCACTTTTAGAGATGATGGAAAGGATCTATTTTGCAACATTCATGTTAAGTCTGGTTTTCTATAAATTCCATTAAAAACTGAATAAAAAAAAGAAAGTGCAAGACGTGTGTCCACTTCAATTTAATGATTAGCAAATGACAGTTTACTTATGGCACTGCAGCACGCAATTTTCCAATAGGTCAATGACAAACATTTGTATTGCAGTAAAGCACAGGTATGGCTGTGAAGATGGTGCAACTCCCTATAGAGTCAGTGACTGCCATATAGGCACTCATCCCCAACATGCAACACTCACTAAAGTCCCATACTTTTTCATATGCTGAACCATTGAATGGGTTGGCCCAGGAAAAAGGTTTATCACTTATACACACAAGAGGTGATAAATGTATGACTGCTAGGGGTCCAGCCACTGGGACCTTGATCAATCACTAGAGGTTCCCCTTCAAATGGAGAAGTGCTATGCATGTGTGACCACTGTACTTCTATGGTCCTGTCAGAGATAGCCAATCCCATAAACAGTAAATCCGCCCCAGCTCCCCATTCATACAGGTGACTAGAAGACCCCATTCGAACTTTTTGCATAATTGGTTTAACCCTATGTTCTAGGACTCTAAAACTGTAAGTTCTTTTTCTAAATGTATTAAATCACAGATTTCCATTCTGATTTGTCTGCTTTGCTCACTTCCAACGTAACAGTTTATATCACTTCATTTTTAGTAAGACTCTCTTATCACATCACATAATTGCTTTTGCCTCTGGCACAGTACAGGAGGAGAGAAAAATTCCAGATGCACACACCGTTAGCACGTTTCAGACACTTTCATTTCCTGTGTTTTGTTTCCGGCTTTATCAAAATAATCAATGTTTTATAGACGGCATTTTAAGTAATTTTTTACATGCAAAATGATTTCCTTTACTGTCTGAGACCCATATTCCAACACAGTATAACAATAGGCTATAAAAGAATACAAAAGAGCAGCATCATATCTTTTATATCAATTCATTAGAGTGACCTTTATTCAGATGAGCAAAGTCTGCCAATATCTCCGACCTGAACTTTTAATGTGTTTTCACAAGCCGACGTGCCAACGCTAATGAAAAACACACACTGGAAGTCACCCTGGTAATTTACTGCAGACACAATCAATTAGTAATCAATTTCCCTATGTAGTTGATGGCTCCTCAACCAAGAAGAGTTAGTGAGAGCAAATAACACAAAGATATAATTGTACATTACAGAAGGTCAGACCTTTTCAAAGTATTTGATCTCATATTCCAGGATGATACCGTTGGGTCGCTCTGGTTCCTGCCAAGACAAGGAAATGCTATTTCTGGAAATTTTTCCTTTCTTCACATGAGTGACTGGAGAAGGCGCTGCGGAAAGAAAGCAAAAAATCATTGGGAGCTAAGTGTTTTCTTTTTTTGCTTTTAGTTATCGTAAAATGGCAAGTAGTTTAAAGGTTTCATAGTGAGGAATTGACCATTAGCTACAATGATTTTGGAGTGCTGCACCTTTTTATCTTTTTCTTTTTTTAATCTATCTATCTACCTATCTATCTCATATCTATCCAGGATCGGACGTGCCCAGGAGACTAACAGAGGATCCTCCGGTGGGGCCAGTCTCTAAAGTAATAGTGGGCCCCAAAGGTACAAGAGAAAAAACACTCTTAGGAGCTAATCAATTGCTTCTAGAGTCTACCTCTGTGATTAAAAACCTATTAAACTTGATTGATGATATATGGTTTTGGCCCCCGAGAATAATCTATCCTCTGGTGGGCACAAGGGACCTGTCTGTCTATCTATCTATCTGTCTATCTATCGATCTATCTATCTATCTCATATCTTTGTATTATCCATCTATCTTTCTATCTATCCAAGTCCAAGATAGAAGCACTTCCAATAGATAAAGCAACCAGGTGGCAGTGACAAGGTCCGAGATAGAGAGGTCCTTTGAAATAATAAAAAAAAAGGCACAGCACTCCATTGTCTATATTAACATTACATGGGTTCGCTGACAAACAACATTTCTCACCTATCCACAAGATGATTACTGGGAACCTGACTGCTGGGACCCCCCCCCCCCCCAAGATCATGAGACTAGTGCCTAAGTCCTGTGCCAAGTATGTCCTCATGATTGCTGAGGGTCCCGGCAGTCAAACTCCGGGAGATCATATATTTATCACCTATCCTATTGAAAGGTGAGAAATATTTGTAGGGAAAACATCTTCAATATGTATAGAAATCAATGCCTCAAATAGAATATACAATAAAATAACAGCAAACTCTAAAAAAGAGGGGGCTGCACTGAAAATGGCAGAAAAAAAAGCTGTAAACATTTATTCCCATTCAGTTACAACTAGTATCTGCAAGTACACATTTAATTAATAGTTATATAAACCTAAAAAAAAGAATGACCAGATGGCTGTGTATCCACCAAAACCATTCACCTGTTCCCAATGTTCCTGCAGACCCTGAATAAAACCAACATTAAAAGAAGAAACACTATACGGAGAGTAGATGATAAAACTGGTAATTTTACCCCTTTGAGCTTTCCTTAATAGAAGTGTTAAAGTGTAACAGTGCGATAAAGACCAATTAAGTATATCAAATCGATCCCCAAGGTATTCAGATGACAGTGTCTTTGTATCCGGTGCACATCTGCGTTACAATGAACTGCACTGGAGTAGAAAGGTAAAAGTATTTAGGAGTTTTCTTTCTCAAACAGAACGTAATTTAATCTCAGCATCCACACAAAGCCTGCAATCATTCCATCTTAAAAGTCTGCAACTGGATACCATATGATAGAAAGAAAAAAGTGCAATCGCATAGGAACCTGTTTTAAAAGGTCACTAATTCTTCAAGGGCAGATTTCTTAGACGACCCCTCCACATTCACATTTACTAAACTATGCTCTTACATTTCTCTGGAAAAAAACAACAGTCAATTTTTTTCTGAAAGTTGTTCTTTATTTTGACCCTGAAATCATACTATGCGTTTTCTGCAGCCATAAGGTACTACTCGGTGTGTTAGATAGATAATAGATAGATAGATAGATAGATAGATAGATAGATAATAGATGTTAGATAGATAGACAGATTAGATAGATAGAAAGATAGATAGATAGAAGAAATGGATAGATAGATAGATAGGAGATAGATAGATAGATAGGAGATAGATAGATAGATAGATAGATAGAAAAAAGTTGAGTGACTGGTGGCTGGGGTCCCTTATATCGCTTTTCATCTTAGGGCTCTTTCACACTTGCAATTTTGCTTTCCGTCCTAGAGTTCCGTCCTCGGGGCTCTAGGACAGAAAAAAACTAATCAGGATAATCCTAATGCATTCTGAATGGAGAGAAATCCGTCCAGGATGCATCAGGATGTCTTCAGTTCAGTATGTGAACGTTTTTTGGACATTGACAAAACCGTAGCATGCTGCGGATTTGTCTCCGTCCAAAAATCCGGAAGACATGCCGTAACGCCGGATCCGGAATTAATGCCCATTGAAGTGCATTAATCCGGATCTGGCATTAAGCTAAACGTCGTTTCAGCGCATCGCTGGATCCGACGTTTAGCTCTGCGCATGTGCAGCAGCAGTTCCGATCGGGGCCCCGGTAAGCTGGGGCTCCGATCGGTTACCATGGCAGCCAGGACGTTACTACTGAAGTCCTGGCTGCCATGGTAAGTACTCCGCAGCAGTGTACTTACCTGCGCTGCGGCCTCCGGGCGCTCCCTCATGACGTCACAGGTCCGGACGGCAGCTGCAGAGTACTTACCATGGCAGCCAGGACTCAGTAGCGTCCTGACTGCCATGGTAACGTGAAAGCATTTTTAAGACTGATCAGGATCCTGATCAGTCTTCAAATGCTTTCAGGCGACTTGCGTTCTGCCGAATCCGTCAGGACGGAAGTGCCTGCCGGATCCTCAGAACGCAAGTGTGAAAGAGCCCTTACGGTGCTGTTTTTCTTCCCTTAAAAAAACATGAGCCTTTAAACAAGACCATTGGCAGAAAAATAAAATAAATTATGACTCTCAGAAAGTAAAAATATGAATTTATTTTCAAAAATGCAAATAAACTGTATAATTGGCAACTCTGTAGCCATAGTGATCAGCAGACTAAATTCAACATTTCACTTTTACACAACCAAAAAACTCAAAAAGGACGGAAAGAGTTGTTTTACTCTTCATCCTGCTTCCCAAAATAAGTCCTTAAACAGCTCCATCAAGAGAAAAATTTAACAAAACTATGGTTCTCAGAAAATAGTGATGCAAAACATTATTTTAAAAGACCTTCAAACATACCTACTACTTATTATCATGCTTCTCGATGTAAACACTAATAAGGGTCATTTATCAAACTGGTGTAAAGTAGAACTGGCTTAGCTGCCCATAGCAACCAATCAGATTCCATCTTTCATTTTCCAAAGGAGCTGTCAAAAATGAAAGGTGAAATCTGGTTGCTATAGGCAACTAAGCCAGTTCTACTTTACATCAGTTTGTTAAATGACCCCAAAAATCTTTCAAAGACAGAACTTCATTTGTTTCCCAACATCTGTTACACAAACGGTACAGAGGTATAAATTTCCATAATGGGCCCATTTATTGGGGCTTCCCCTGAGCTGATACCTCAGGAACTCCGCAAATGCAACATGATGCCCAAAAACCATTCCAGCAAATCTGCCCTCCAAAAGCAAAATGACGCTCCCTCCCCTCCGAGCTCTGTGGTGTGCCCATACAGCATATTACGTACACATTATCAGGAGAAAATAGGTAACAAATCCTCAAATTAACGATTACAAATATAAATGTAAAATTTTAAACACAGTATGTTATAAAGAACTTATTTTTAGATGAGTTACAGGGCATAAGTTACTATATAATGTAATTCAACTGTGTGTACTGTGGCAAAGACACACCGCAATCACTGTGTACAGTAGCAAGAGAGGATTATTTACTTCATCATTTACTTTTTAGTCTGCTTATTGTGTACTTATTTTTCCTATTTTCTTTTATGTATGTTTCAGAGTAAACAACACTGATTAAATGCAATTGCTGCTCACTATAATCCCACAGTATATTAGACATACCATTACATATAGTTTTTTGGCACTGTATATTACATTTAAATTCACAGCATGTAAAATTAATTCTTAAAATAATTATAATTCCTCTAGATTGTAAGATTATTGTTGTATACATACTGAAATCTATTTTGCAAGCTATTTTTCTTCAAGAAAGCTAAAACCATTTATTCTTTGGGCCATGATTCAGCTACTATGTTAAAAATTGGCTGCAGTATTAGGGCATTCATCAAGAAGACTGATTGCTGTATCATGTAGACTGGCAGGCCTGGCACAAAAGGACATTTCCCACACACTCCAAACAGGTCCGGATGATTGGTGTACTTATTTTTCTTCAAATTTAATAGCAGTCCGGGGAAGGATGCAATGGTTTCTGATGAAGGAAACTACTGAATTGGAGATTAGAAAAGAAAATGGGTGGGTTATGTATCCTTTGAAGCTTACGGACAAATTCAAGATGGAAAGGCCTATTTCTCACCTACGCAGATTGATAGAAAAGATTTAGCAACACAGATAAACTTTATATCACACTTTGGCAAACATTATCAGTTTATATACAAAGTTAGGCAGCTTTCTCTTGGCCATAATAAACTCATATTTTCCTGTTCATTTTATAGCTTCAACATCCACACCACTTACAGTTCTTCTGGTTCTATGGTGATTTATGTTTGGTTTAGCAAAAACGAAGTAGAGCCTTTGCTCTAAGTGTAATACATACCATAAACTGCGCTAATTTTATAGTAATTTGAAAAGAGCCATAAAGTGATGTCTAGATGTTGGTCTAGCAAGTAAGGTTTTAGAGGAGGAAAAAAATAAAAAATAAATATATATATATATATATATACCATCAGACCTCAGATAAGATTCCCAATTAAGTACAAAGGAAACAATCTTTCCTTCAGAGGGTCTGACCTCCGGGATTCTTAGAAAAGCCCAGAGAACCACTTTAAAGAGGTTGTACCAGGAAAAATATTCTACATTTTTCAAACCAGCACCTGGATCTGAATACTTTTGCATGTAATAATAAATTTAGTATAATAACTGAGTTATTCAATGAAATATATCTGTATAGTGCCATCTACTGTTTGTCACACACTGAGGTGGTCGAACAGGCTCAGGTTAAATCTTTAACTGCCACCAGCCATATATCCTGTTAGAAACTGTGGCAGTTACAGGGAAATGGCTACATAGAAAGGACACACTCCCTAAGCTGCAGCCTGAAACCACTATTGCAATTGGAATAATGAATGGGGAGATCTCCGGGTCAATATGAGGTACAAGGATGGTTCTAGCTTTGTTAGAAAGAGACTGCCATGTACTATATGATGTCTAATTTTCATTTTTTTTTTCCATAATATATGGCATAACCCCTTCCCGCCAAGTGGTGTACATGTACGGCGCTGGGTGAGTCTTTAAAGATGACCATGATTGCTTGTTCAAGTTTCCTATGGGGACTTTTAAAAAGTGTACAAAAAGTTTTAAAAAATATATCAAAAATTTATATCACCCCCCTTTCCCTCAAATCTAAATATAAATAAATAATAAAAAAGCTGGTAAAAACGCATGTGAAAACACCAATACTACTAAAATATAAAAATATTTATCCCATATGGCAAACGGTGAATTGGGAAAAAAACAATAACATTGAATTAAAAGTGATCAAAAAGTTATACACACCCCAAAAGTAGAGATTGTTCTGCAAAAAGGAGCCCTTACACAACTACAAAAAAGTTATAGGAGTCAGAATTAATTAATTTTTTTCAAGGTTTATTTTTTTTTTGTATTAAAACACCAAAAAAACTATACAAATGTAGTATTGTCATAATCATACTAACCTGGAGAAGGAAGATACCACAAGGGGATTATGGTAAAAAAAAAAAAAAGCATAAAACTGTGATGGAATTGCATTTATTTTCTAATTCCATCGTGTTTGGATTTCTTTTTTCCAGCTTCCCACTACATTGTATAGAATATTAAATTAGGAAGTGCAAGTTTCCCACAAAAAACAAGCCCTCATACGACTGTATGAATGGAAAAAAAAAAAGGGAGTGAAAAACAAAAATGCAAAAATGAAAAACACTCTGGAGTGAAGGGGTTAAGGGCCAGAAGAATAAGGATTGTAGTAAGGCTGAGTTCACACTTCAATTATTTGGTCACTTATTTCCATTTTCCATCAGTTACTGTGAGCCAAAACCAGTAATAAAGCCTACACAGACATAAGGTATAATGGAAAGATTTGCTTCTGTTGTGTTTTTTTGATCTGCAACTGGTTTCGGCTCACATTAACTGATTGAAATAACTGACCAAATAACTGAAATGTGAACTTGTTCTTAGTTACATACATTTAACCTAGACTTAAACTTGTATAAGTGTTTACTGGTAGTGGGTACCATTTTTTCTTCATTAATATTTTTTTACCAAAGACCTTCTGAAAAGTATTGGAAATTTGAGATCAGACAGTAGCTGCATAAGCAAGTACTGTGTATTGTCAAAAGTAAAAAGTCAAGTAAAAAGTAAATACTGTGCACTGCCAAAAGTAAAAAGTCATACACACCCCAAAAGTACAGATAGTTCTGCAAAAAATGAGCCCTCACACATTACACATAAGTCAGAGTGTATAGAAAATGAGAAAAAAAACTTGTGTCCATTATTATTATAGACAATAAAATTGGTAACCTTGGTAATAGTTCAACTTTTAAAATGCAACTTAAAATTAGACAGATGATTTTTATAATTGCCATGCATAAACTACTTTGATTTCTGCTAGTACAGAAATCATTGATCACTCAAATACAGTACTGACAACAATTGATCTGAAAATTCGACAAGATGACGTGGTTGACCTATCATTATGGTTGTACTATGGTTTGTGTGCTGCTGACCTTTAGAAAAAAGACTGCATTAATGTACTGTAGTTCTATAGCAGTTTACTTGAGATAAACATGCAGCAGGTAAAATGTATAAATCTGTCTGTCTGGGTAGGCAAATGTCAAAAATTGTGCTACCTGTATGCAACTCCTGACGTTTTCAAAGTCCTATGTTAGGCCTATTGCACACGAACATTTTTTCCCCATTTAAGTTCCATTTTTTGGTTCCATATACGGTCCGTATACGGAACCATTCATTTCAACGGGTCTGCAAAAAAAATGGAATGTACTCCGTATGCATTCCATTTCCGTACTTCCGTTTCTCCGTTCAAAGATAGAACATGTCCTATTATTGTCCACATAATGGACAAGGATAGTACTGTTCTATCAGGGACCAGCTGTTCTGTTCCGCAAAAAACAGAATGCACACCGACGTCATCTGTATTTATTGTGGATCTGTTTTTTGCGCACCGCAAAATACTGAAAAAGCCATACGGTTGTGTGCAATAGGCCTTAAGGGGATGCTTCAGTTTGTGGGTCAAACAGGTGTTTCACAGCAAAGTGGAGCATCCACTCAAATTTTAATTTGCGACCGCCTCAAATCCTGCCCGTTTGGCCCTATGATAATTAAATACTGATTCTTAATTTTTTTTTTTTGTCAGTTTATTGTCACAATAATTTAACGACTCTTAATGAACCATGAGGTATATATTCATCATAGGTGCACAGATTATGCATGGAGCTTCTTATGGGCTTAGCCACTCAATACAAGGAAGGTGCCTCCTGTGTAACATAGTTGACAATCAACTGCAATGACCAAGATTAGAGATAACCCCTCCGATGCTGCTGTCAATAGTTGCTGCTGCATCTGAGGGATTAGACAGAGGGAGGTATCTGCCTTTGTCCTCCAAATGGAGCCCTTGCAGCGAAATTGTGGGGCTCCGATCACTTGTAAATGCCTCCAGGCCTGCCACAGCAAACTGCCTGTAGCATGGCTTAATAAGTAACCTGTCAAAATCCCACAGACTGCAATAGAATACTATTACAAACTATAGTACAAGTGATCAGAGGATTGCATGCACAAGTCCCCTAAGAGAACTAAAAATGTCTTTGAAAATATACAGAAATGCAAAAATATAAAAAATTCTAGTCATCCCCTGAGGTACAAGCTAGTACCAAAGCCAACTTCTAATCCAAGTTTTAAAATGGTTTTCAAGTTTAAAAATCGATTTAACGTTCCCCATCATTGCGCCGGCTACATACAAAGGAGTGTGCTTCTTTATGAAATTTGGCGAAGCAGCTGAATCTAATTTTTCATAATTTTGCTCATCTCTAATGATTATTAAAAGTAATCCCTAGTTGGGAATGAAGTGATACAGTACATAGAATATTGTCAAATGTCAGGTATGTCGGTTCACAGATTCAATACTAGAGACATAAAATGGCACATCTAGTCTGTTAATGTGTATTATGTAAGGGATTTTGTGGTCAGTGGACGCTCCTCTTCTGACAGAAGGCACATTTTTGGACTATATGGCCCTGGCAATGAGAGAAGAGTAGCTAAATTGTAACCTCTTTCAAAAATCTGGAGACTAGGGAGCAAGGCCTAAGCATGCCCCAGAAGTCTGTATTGGAGTGGTGGCATCTAGGACAATCTGTGGAAGCTGCTCCCTTTTTTAATCATGTGGATTGGAGTAAGATATGTCTGACGTATGATATACATTTGAGCTAGTATATTATTCATTGACGGTGATACTTTCATCTAATAAATCAGAGTAGTCTTCCTGAAAAAGTGTTGGTATTTGTTCCTTCTAGAGACGAGCGAACCAGTTGAGATTTGTTTCAGGTCCGGATCACCGAATGCTTAAAAACGTTCGGGCAGAACCAAAGTTTCAATTGCCCTGAAAGTTGGTATATAACCCCCTGTAGCCTATAGGAATCATAATTTTTTAGGAAGCTTTATCTTTTTTCGTTTAGTTGTCATGATTTTTTTTCTCTATCCAACATCCTACCTCCTCAAGCTCTGGTACGCAATAAAAGCAATAGTAAATCATGTCATGTTTAAAAACATGTTCTGCTTTTTCATATTCCAATGCTTCCAAGAATTGTTCCCAGGGGTGCGATCAGAAATTAACTAAAAGTAGCAGATAGACACATGAGCATTTAAAAAAGAAAGAATTGAAAATTCTCTGGCAAGACAATTGAAAAAATGTTGTACTGCCTATTCTAACAAAGTAATCTTAAACATGGCAACCCCATTAAACACAGTTAGAAAAATATTGCCTGCGGTGAAGTCTTGCCACAACAAAAATACATTTATTTTACTATACCAATCTGGAAATGTGCTATTTTTCCTAATAGAGAGTTGAAAAAAAATGTCTTTATTTAAAAAACATATATATATTGTGATATTATGTCACGAGAAGTCTATGCTATATGAATTTGCTATGTGAATTGCAGCCTTTCAATCGTATTGCAAAGGTAATGGTTGTATGGAGGACAATGCTCTAATGTGTGATCAAGCCTGGCTTTACTGCAAAGGATTAGAATCATATGTACATTTTAGCAGATGTCAATAGAACAGATAATATACTTTTAAATATTTGACATTTTTAGGTATTTCATGATCTAATTGAATTCACAAATGTAATGACAAAGCAGGTTATTTTGAAATTAAGGGTGCCTTCACACACGGCAGATTTTGTTGAAGAAATTTTTCAATCAGTTCCATTCACCTTGCTTTTTAATATGTCAGATAAAGCTGAAATGCCACACAAAATTCGAAAAAGGAACCACTGCAAAGTTAGCTCGGTTCTCTTTAAGCTCCTTAGTGAACAATCCCCTTTTTGTAAGTGAAATGCTGAAAAAAATGCAATTCATAAATCTATGGTGGTTTCAAACGACAGTTAAAATTCCAGCCTCTGCAGTATGAATCATTACTTTTTAGATTGGCTCTGTGTTTAAAATTAATAGGTAATAGAATTTTCCCAAATACACACTGGGGACCTTATGGAAGCAAATAATGAGCGAACAGTGAAAACACATATTTCTGTGTTCAAAACCCAATTGCCTGATATGATTTATTCCTCTCACAACACTTTTAGATGTTCCTGGTTGTAAAACATCTGAATGTAGTGCTGCTAGCAGACAATTTAGGCGGGTACAAAGGCCGAGCCGTACAATGTGTCTACACATACTGGGTTATCTGATACAAAATGTGTGTAAGTCATTCTTACTAGGTCTGACAGATAAAGAAATAAACATTATTTCCTCTTCTAGGTTCTGTCTTAAGCCTGGTGAAGACGATAACAGAAGAATGGGGCAGCACAACAAATAAGCCATTTTTCATCAATGTACCATTATTGTAAGGCCCTAAATGTATGTAATAATAACAGACAGGTAAATCATTTTGTAGTGAGAGGCTTTCCTTTTAGCAGCTTGGAAAAACATTCAATATTTAAACTATGGGGTTTTTTGTACTCAAATTTTGTACCTGGCTGGGAGAGCAAGAACACTGAATTTTAAAAAGGCCACTTTCCCTGGGTTGAGGGCAGCATTTCAGGCCATAGACTGGGAGCAGTTATTGTCACATTATAATACTGAGGAGAGTTTTAAATGCACTTCCGGTAATTACACTAAAAATGTATTTCTGTAGGTATCAAGTATGGCTAAAATTAAACCCCACAAAGTTTACAGCTACTATAAAAAGGGCAATACATGACAAAAAAGGCATTTACAAATCAGAGGGGTCATCTGTAGCCTTTGAAATCTACAAAGGGCTTAATAAAATCTGTAAAAATGTGATAAAATATACAAAATAAACTGCGCAGTGGCAAAAGTGGCAAAAGAGAGCAAAATAAATCCCCAAAAATTCTTTAAAATATACCGACATAGCCAAGCTAAATTTGACTCTGATAACGCATAGCACAGTGTTATCTTGGATATCTCATGACAAAAACCATTGAAAAGTTAGCGCTTTTTTCTTGCCATACATTACTGAACGCTTTAACCATCAAGTTAAGCTCGACTGCATCTGCAAATGCTCAAAAAACAAGGTCAGAGCAGGTAGGTCTCCTAAATAACAGTAAAGGTGGGGAGGTCACTGAAGGTCTGTAAATACAAAAGAAGAGAAAGGATCTGATATTGGTGGTGCCAGGGCTGCTAATACATACAGTAATATACTCAGTTAACTGTGGATATAGTCCAAACTAATTTAAATAAAGTAAATGTGAACAAAACTCCAGGTACTGATGGATTATACCCAAGAGTACTTAAAGAACTCAGTTCAGTTATTACTGTGCCCCTGTTCATAATTTTTAGAGATTCTCTAAGTACTGGTACAGTGTCAAGTGACTGGCGCAAGGTAAGGCTACTTTCACACTTGCGGTAGCCTTTTCCGGCAGGCTGTTCCAGCGGGGGAAAAACCTGCCGGATCCGTACTACCGCTAGTCCACCGGAAATCAGCTCTGGCCCCATTCATGATAGTGTGGACGGGCCAGAGATCCGGCTGCAGCACAGCAAACATGCTGAGAGGTGGCTGGACAAAATCCACAGCATGCTGTAGCTTTATTCTGTCCGCCTCTCGGCATGATTGCCGTGCTGCGGCTGGAACAGCCTGCCGGAAAAGTCTACCGCAAATGTGAAAGTAGCCTAAATGTGGTGCCCACATTTAAAAAGGGCTCTAGGTCCTCCAGAGGTAATTATAGACCAGTGAGCTTAAATTCTGTTGGGGCAAAAGTGTTTGAAGGACTCTTAAGGGATTATATACAGGAGTCTGGGTTTACCAAGGACAGAAGTTGTCAGACTAACCTGATTTGTTTTTGTGAGGAGTTGTTTAGAATCCTAGACAGAGGGGCAGCTGTGGATGTAGTGTTCTTGGATTTTGCAAAATCATTTGATACTGTCCCTCATAAACATTTAATAGGTATAATAAGGTCTATAGGTTTAAAAAGTATATGGTAGTTTCAAATTGGATTGAAAACTGGCTGATGGACCATGTCCAGAGTGTGGTATACTCCAAGGTTCAATGCTGAGTGCCCTATTATTTATTTTATTTATTCATGATTGAGATGAGTAAAATTTTGAAAAACTCGATTTGGCAACTTTGCTGAAATAATTGTCACGAATCACTACAAATCAGGTATACCCTGACCATTCTGTCACAGGGGATGGCCACACGGAGTGGCCGTGCTGCATGTGGTTTGTGGACATGCTGCGGTGAAAAACACGTGGCCATTTAGCCTACAGCTGCTTTTCATGTAATAATGAAGACTGCATTGTATAGTCGGTCTATATTTCTAATGGCCACATGGCACCTTTAAACAGGGGCTGTTGCTGGTATGAGGCTTGGCTGGTTAGGTGGGGGGGAAATATGCAAATTATTGTTGTTTTTGCTTGCAATCTCCTGCAGGTTGACAGTAAACACTAAATGTTAATCAGCTCTGGCATACTCACTTCTCCAACCCCAGCGCTCTCCAGCTGTACAGGGAGTAGCCCTTAACCAATCTGCTTTTCTTCCTTTTCCCCATAATCTAATATCAATGAGAATATGTAATCAGGAACATCCATCCCCTCCCCTCTCTGCATCTTGCTGACTTTTCTAGAACATGGAGACTTTGAAGGAAAATTTGGAAGAAGTAAAGCCAGCAAAAGTTGAGGATGGTCAACATTAAGACCTCTAAGAGTTACAGACTGGATGGGATTGGTTGACAAGATGGCACAGGATTAATAAAGGCTTCCATCTTATTGGTATTGAATTACATGTATGGCTAATGTAGGAACAAATAAATAAAACTAACACAGAATAGGTCTCCCTATACAATATTTTTCTATTAATCATTTTCAGCAACACTGTCCCTAGTACATGAGCGCATGCCAGGTCGCTCCTTATGCTCAGCTCACAGGACAATGGCAGAGATTGCCTGGGATCAGGGTTTTGTAGGGCTGAGATGTCACAGGTGATGGTTATCTGTGGACTGGCTGGATGCATGGCATTATGGGTGATCTCGCATTTCTGGGCTTCTTATTTTCACTTTGTAACACATGCATTTTAGGAAAACATACCGTATTTTTCGTTTGATAAGATGCACTTTTTTTCCCTCCAAAGTGGAGGGAAAAAGTCACTGCCTCTTATAAAATGAATGTGATGCAAATTAGGTGGCTCAGGAGCTCTCACTAACAGCTCCTGAGCCTGCCATTAAACTATTGGGCGGGCTGGCGGCTTCACTGAAGGCTTCTGCCGCCAGCTCGTGCTTCCTTAACAAGACCGCCAGCCCGACCCAACTTTCTTAAGTGAAAAGGTTTCCCCCTTGTCCCCTCCTCCAGCTGCCAGCCCACGCGTCTGATGCGCGTCTGATGGTCAAACCCGTGACCAGCCACATCCCAGGCAGTAGCCCTGCTTACCAGGCTACCATCCTCTCTGGACATTCCTCCCTGAAGCTTATTTTTTAACCTCAGTCTTGCCAAGCCTTGCTCATCACCCTTGATTCCCCACACCTGGTACTTCCCTATATAAGTCCAGTCCCTTGCACTCCAGCTTGCTGATTATTGAGCTCCTGAGCCTTGATCAAGCTTCTCCTCATCTGCTGCTCTTGCTACTACCGTAAGTCCACTGCTGACCAGGAATTGACTACCGACTACTCTTCTGCTTCGTCACTACCTACTGAACTGCTACCACCGTTGCCCATCCGGATTGTCTGACCACGCTTACTGCCGCCTGCCCTGATCAACCGCCTGCAACCGACTACGCCTCTGCCAGACTTCCTGCACCTACTACCTGCCTGCTGTCCTTGCCACTGGGCTCCACTCCTACCTCCAGCCAGCTGTCCTCTGACTCAGCTGAGCCTGTAGGATTGTTACACTCATACACCACCCATGTACTGCAGTGTATGAGTGGATTCCTATGGATGAGGGGGGTTATAGTCATATTTAATATAAACACTGTCCAGGGACTGTTCTATAATTGGCATGTGTTTATATTAAATATGACAATAACCCCCCTCATCCATAGGAATCCACCCATGTACTGCAGTATATGAGTGGATTCCTATGGATGAGGGGGTTTATAGTCATATTTAATATAAACAGATGCCAATTACAGAACAGTCCCTCGTGTTTATATTTAATCTGACTATAGCTCCCCTCATCCTTGAGAATACACCAATGTACAGTACCTACAGTACATCAGTGTATTCTTTAGGATGATGGGTGTTATAATCACATAAGTGTCATCTACAGATCACTCATAACAGTGCATCATCCACAGATCCCCATAACAGTGTCATCCACTGATCCCCATACTAGTGTCATCCACTGATCCCCCATAAGTGTCACCCACAGATCCCCTATAACAATGCATCATCCACAGATCCCCCATAACAGTGTCATCCGCAGATCCCCCCATAACAGTGCGTCATCCAGAGATCCCCTCCTTAACAGTGCCATCCACAGATCCCCTCCTTAACAGTGCCATCCACAGATCCCCTCCTTAACAGTGCCATCCACAGATCCCCTCCTTAACAGTGCCATCCACAGATCCCCTTCTTAACAGTGCCATCCACAGATCCCCTTTTCAACAGTGCCATCCACAGATCCCCCATAATAGTGTCATCCACAGATGCCCCCATAACAGTGCATCATCCACAGATCCCCTCCATAACAGTGAGTGATCCACAGATCCTCCATAACACTGTCATCTACAGACCACCATTAGTTCAAAACCCATCAAAAGCACACCTTTTGGTTCAAAATATTTTTTTTTATTTTCCTTCTCACAAACCTAGGTGCGTATTATCATCAGGTGCGTCTTATAAAGCGAAAAAAACGGTAATTTGTTACCACGAAGCGTGAGGTACTTCAGATTGCACATGGAGCGCTGTCCCTATCTTTTGCAGCCCCATAGAAGTGAATGGGTCCACACCCGAGCCGCAAAAAATGCGGCTCAGATGCGGACCAAAACCACTGTCGTTTGAGCGAGCCCTTACTCTGAGTATTGGCGCAAGCCCAGAGGATCTGCTGCTACCTGACGACCACAGATACCGACTGCACATGTGCTACTGATGTCTGGATGGTGGTGTTCATCCATGTAAAGTCACCACCTCCACTTACAGATGTACCCAGACATCAGTGGCATATGAACATTGTCGATCTGTGCTGCCCACTTGTGCAGATACTCAAAGCATCAGCACAGGTGCACGATTGACAGAGTCAGACAAGATGCTTGGCCCTGTCAAAGAAGTTTGATTTTAATTAGTTTGATTTATTAGAATCAATTCGCTCATGATCTCTCTAAACCTAATCCCTTAGACCAGGCATCCTCAAACTGCAGCCCTCCAGCTGTTGCAAAACTCCCAGCATGCCCGAACAGCCTACAGGTATCAGCCTACAGCAGGGCATTGTGAGAGTTGTAGTTTTACAACAGCTGGAGGGCCGCAGTTTGTGGATGCGCCTTAGACCCTATGCTCTGGTTTAGCAGATGCAAATCAGGTTGATGCTTTGAAGATTCACACTGCATGTGTTGTTGCACTAATGATGACATAGTGAATTATTTAAAGTGAACCTTTGGAGAAAATGTTAAAAATCTACTTTTGCCAGATACAATGTCTAGCCAATCCTCAAGTTTCACTTAATTACTGGTTACTTGAGATGAGTGAATTCATTAACAAATTAGAGAGAGAGAGACTTTTTCAAACAATCAGGGCACTTTCAAATCAGGCAAATTTATTCAGACCTGAATCAAATAGGCTGTCCTATGCAGCTAAATCAGATTTTCAGAACTTCGCTCATCTCTACTTGGCACAGACTTTTGAGATCATTAGTAATATGTTTGAAGGCCTCACTTTTGTCTGTCTTCGATTTGTAAACTTAACTTGTGCCACCATAAAACACCAGTAAATCACCAGGAGACCACTTTGCAGGATTTAATTTAACCCACATTCACAAAAAAAATATTTTCGGCAAATTTTCCAAGGCAATGACAACATAACTTGAGGAAATTGAGATGTGAAAGCCTCACATTAAATTGTTAAAACTGGTGTGCTCCGAAAACATAGAATAGAAAGAAAAATTGCATATTCTTTTGACTACAATACTTCCTTTTAGTTTTTATTTGTAATAAAACTGAACTTCAGCCAGAAATTTGATTTGTTACTAATTACTTTGTCACAAATCACTTTCCATTGTTTGTAGGGGGTGCAATGACGGGAATGGCGATTGCGCCCTCCCCCATCATTTAATCCCTCAAATTCCGCATTCAACACTGTTCACGACATCTGTGACTCACATTAAGCCATTCAGGTATTAAGCAGGGGTTAAAAAAATTATACTCACCTCATCCAGTTCCCAGCGGAAAGGCCATCTGCTCCCATCTTGTTTGAAGAAAACCCTCCAAAGGACCTGCAGCGAGCATGATGATGTCAGCACATGATCACGCTGGGTGGCAGTGATGATGGCACTAGGCGTGACCAGCGTGATCACGTGGTAAGGTCATCATCACGCTGGCCGCAAGTCCTTTGGCGGGTTTTCTTCAATCAAGATGGGAATCCGATGGCTTCTCCACCAGCAAGGAAAAATTGATTTGAATCGAATTGATGTCAAATCAAATTTTTCCTGAAATTCGTATTGAAGTCTTCTTAGAATAGGCCATCAATATCTGATCTGTGGGTCTTATTCCAGGAAATTCCACCAGTCAGCTTGAACTGGACTGACCTGTACTGAGTTGCACAGCACAACTTACTCTTGTGGCTGGGCTTGGTACTGCAGCTCAGTTCATGCACAACACTGTGTACTTGCTTGTGGCACTGTGCTTTGTTAACAATGAAGGGGATATTTCCATTTCTGGAGAATCATAGCCCCACCATGCAGCTTATCAGCAGGGGTGCTGTGATTAGGGCCACTCATGATTAAATGTTGATAGCTTATTCTAAGGATAGGCAATCACTTTCAAAGTCTCAGAAAATCCCTTTAACACTTTTGGCAACAAAAAAATTCCACACTGTAAGATCTATGTAGGCCACCCAGTCAGCAACGTGCAACTTTGATTTCTTTAGAACATGCACTTGTTAATTAACTGTAGAATTAATAGTAAAGTGCTTTATGCTGACTTTATGTAGTAAAATTATATCTCTTGCTACATACTGGTATAAAAATATGTATACGGTAGTTCATAGATTTTTCCAAAACATAGGTCCTGTCTGCTGAGCACATACAGTCGTAACACATACAGCTTGTGAGACAATATCTAATCTGCCAGTCTTATATGCCAGGGCAAATGTAACATCTGAGCCAACAGCTTGTTCTGAAGAAGAAAAATACGCAATACTGTTATTGAAAATTATGCTATTCTCCAAGGGCACAGGAATAATGTGGGCCACATTTACTTACATTTACTTACAGACAATATAATGTTGTGAGTAACGGCCGCAATGACGCAAAACAGTGATTGCGCTGCCCCCCAATAATTGAACCCTGCAGATGCCGCAATCATCACTGAATGGGGCATCTGAGTGCTAAATCTCGCGTGCTGCATGATGCCGTCATCACGCTTGCTGGCATGGTGATGTCATATGTCGCTGCACATGAGATTTTGCGCGGGATCTTCAATCAAGATGGCTGCCGAGGATTATTCACGTGCAAATGATTGAAGTGAGTATGTTTTTTTTGCACCATTTTAGGGAAAATTGATTTTTTACTATGAAGCAGGTAATTTTTTCATGAACCTCGATTGGCTCAACACTAATTACCAGTATCATTGGATACTAATAATAATAATTAAAAGAAACTGTACTGTATATGAAATTTGAAAGTACGAGGTATGCTATATCAACTGTCTTTCAAGATTTGCCAGCTTAAATTATTGTGCCATGCATTGGAGACAATCTCAGGATAAAGACAGAAACACATTGCCAGCTTGTGATCTGTGGATACTCGCATTCTTGATTCAAGCATTTATCACCAGGCAGTTGAGAGACATTTATTGCCTTTGTATTCCTCTCCTATCAGGTGATCATGCTATTGCCTGGATTAACTAATCATCAAGGCCAGTCTGTGAGCTTTGTGAGGCAGATTAATCTCTGTCCAGCGCAGGCAGAACAGCATTGTTCGATTTTCTGCTAACAATAACCTGTGCTTCTCCCAACCTGCACACATTTCACATTAGATAAACAGGCCATGATTGACAGTATATGTTGGACTAAGCCAACTGGGATAATTCGGGCTGCAAATAAACTACAACTCCCAGAATGTTGTTATTTTCAAACCACTGGTGTAAAGCATCCAAAAACATCTGTCACATAAAGCAATTGCAGTAATTCTGTTTTATGCTGTAAAAAAAATCCCATGTTGATACACCATTTTCATGAAATTTTACATTTTTAGGCGAGTAGGTGTAGGTCAGATTTATTGAATGAGACTAGTGGAAAAAAAATCACAAAAAATGGTGAAATCTCATTGTAGTAGATGAGTGGCGAAAGACTGGGGCAACATCTAGATTAAAAAAAAGTGTTATTTTTAAAGATTCACCAAATCTATTAAAGAATGTGTGATTTTAATAAAATTATGGGAAGGAAGAATAAAGGAAAACTGACTTTAAAAAGTTCTGTTACAATAAATCCCCTCCTATGTATGTATATATGTATATATAGAACAACCCCTGAAACATCTGGCTGTGTAGTCTTGGCTATCGCTTATACCAGTAGAACAGTCAGTCTTCTATAATAGCAATACTGCTGTCTGATCTGGTAATCCAGCAATCTAGTTGTGTAGTCCGGACCAACCTCCATAACATCAGTTTTTCCATTTAACACATAACAGTTTTGTCAAGCTCTGCTTGAGCTTTGGTAAAAAGACCAACCAGTTCAGCCCAAGCAGAGCTTGGGAAGCATGGTGAGGAAGAGAGGGCTGCTTTAAGCTGTCATATCTTAGGCTCTTTAGTAGATAGATATATGAGACTGGTCTTGTTTAAAAGCAATCTAAACTTTAAAACAAGGACAGAATCACAGCATTATATTCTCTACATTGGAAGATATAGCCTTTAGAAATCAGGTGGGGAGTGACAGCAGATGAAAGTGAATGCAGGTTTTGCCTCTTTTACTCCCAACGTGATTTGAAAGTCTATATCTTCTGATGTTGTGGAGATAATGTTGTGCTTATTGTCTTGCTTTAAAGCTTAGATTGTTTTTTTTTATCTTCCCAAAAAATAAAATAATAAAAGTTATTTAATATACTATATGTACCCCAAATTTGTAAAAAAAATAAATAAAAATACAACTCATCCCTCACAAATCAAGGTCTGATATACATAAATTGGGAAAAATAAAAAAGTTTGGGAAAATGTTATCCATCCTTACGACTAAAAACAACAGGAGTTCTGTGCCAACTATATTTACTCCAGATATAAATTCAAATAAATTAGTATTTCCAATTTAAAAAGTGACAATTTTCAGTAGGGGGGTTAATCTGCACCACCCCCTATTAAAACAGTCTTATTGTGTGTATACTGGGCAGCCCTCTTTAACAACAAACTGGCTATTTAGTCTGGACCACCCCGTGTAACGGGTGTCTGGTTGTGTAATCTATACCTCTTCCTATAACTGCAGCCCCATTGTATTGTTTGGACCTCCATCTATAACATCAGTTTTCTGTAACACACAATTTAACTGCAGTCTCATGATCTGGAAAATCCTCTAAGCCAGCTACTAGTGGCTGTTTAGAATGAGGACAGTTGTCCTTCTCTGCCATATACAGTATAACAACAGGAAAAACAGGAAGATGACTATGTCTTTTATACTCCACTAGTGTTGAGCACGAATATTCGAATAGCGAATTTTTATGGCGAATATCGGCACTTCGGTAATTCACGAATATTTCGAATATAGCGCTATAAATTCGCTATTTCGAATATTAGTTTTTTTGTTTTTTTTTAGTTAGATTTTTTTTTCCCCATTTCCCAAAAGTAGTTCTTACCTGTCCTGAGGATTCCTGGCTTCCTGGCTGCTCCAATCAGTGCCTGTTGCCGCTTCTGCCGACTTCCGTGCTCATGGAGCGTCCCCATCACCATGGGAACGTCTCCATATACTAAAATGTACTGTCGGATTTGAGAATTAGGTTGAAATCGCAATGCGATTAATTCAAGCTATATTAATCGCATTGTGATTACAACTTAGCAGTGCACTGCTATCTTACATATTAGGCTAGAATTAACGAATATGGAATATAACAGCAGTGCTAAGTAGAAATCGCAATGCGATTACTCCAAGTTACATTAATCGCATTGCGATTTCAATTAGCACTGCTATAATATATTCCATATTCGTTAACTTCGTTAATTCTAGCAAGCTGACCCATTATAAACCCAGCTCGAAGTTGTAATCACAATGTGATTAATACAACTTGAATTAATCGCATTGCGATTTCAACAGACATGGTTTACTATGGTTGCTAAAACGAACATGGAGAATACTTCGTTATCTTCGTTCTGAGGAATATGACGAATACATTCGTCATATTCATCATCTTCGCTATAATTCTAGATATGAAACCAATCCGAAAGTAGCCTAAGTTAAAATCGCAATACGCGATTATTTAAATTGCATATTATTCACGATAACTAGAATAATGACGAATATTCGATTTTGACGAATATGAAACGAATATTCTTTCGTATATTCGCGAATTTCGTCGAAATCGAATATGGCACCTGCCGCTCATCACTATACTCCACATCATGGTATTATATAGGACATGATGATGTGAGATTTCACAGTGCAATCACACCCGCAATCGCATTATCACGCATGTCTAGTAACTAAGAAGCCATAGCTTTTATAAGATTGCACAGAATTAAAAAATCACAGCTGCTTTCTTCTAAAAGTGTCACTCCTATCTGTGGGTTGAGTCTGGTATGTTGCAGCTCAGCTCCAGTGGAGAAAATGAGGCTGAACTGCAATACTATATACAACCTGTAGAAGGTGTGATGCTGTTTTGGGGAGAAAGCAGAAGAATCCTGTGATCACTGATTTAACTGTATTGGAATGATGTATGTTGCACATTGTCTTACTGAAATGTTTATGGAACTTCAATCCTGATGGAAAAGACTTTATTTTTGATAAATGATACTACAGCATAGAGATGTACCGAACTATTCGCCGGCAAACAGTTCCCGGCGAACATCGCATGTTCACATTCGCCGTGGCGGGTGAACATATACGATATTCGATTCGCCCCCTATACTTTATCATTGAGCAAACTTTGACCCTGTACCTCAGTCAGCAGACACATTCCAGCCAATCAGCATACCCTCCCACCCAGACCCTCCCACCTCCTATCAAAATGCAAGGACTGCATCCATCTTAGATTCATTCTGAAACTGCAGTGTTAGTTAGAGCAGGAAGAGTGCGTCAGCTGCTGAATTAATAGGGAAAGTGTTAGCTAGGTCAGTGTTCTGTGTCCACTCCAGTCCTCAAAGACTCATCGGCCTCTTTCACACGAGCGTGTCCGGATTAGGCCCCATTCACACCTCTGTAGTGTGTTGCGGATCCGCAAATTGCATATCTGGAACACACCATGGCGGCACTCCCCATAGAGATGCCTATTCTTGTCCGCAGGCTGCGGACAAGAATAGGACATGCTCTATCTTTTGCTGAGCCGCAAATGTGGAAGCAGAGAGCCCATAGTGTGCTCTCCGCATCATGTTCGGCCCCATTCACAATGAATTGGTGCGCATCCATTACGCAGAATTGCGGAATGGATGCGAATAAAAATTGTGGATGTGTGAATGGGGCCTTAGGTGAGTTGAGGATGCGTTCAGTGAAAACTGTGCGATTTTACAGGCAAAGCCATTCAGTTTTGCCTGCGATTGCGTTCAGTTGTTCAGTTTTTTCCACGCGGGTGCAATGCGTTTTGATGCATTTTTCACGTGCGTGATAAAAAAACTAAAGGTTTACAACAACTTCTCCTAGCAACCATCAGTGAAAAACGCAACGCACCCGCACTTGCTTGCGGATGCAATGCGTTTTTGACGCAGCCCCATTCACTTCTATGCTCTGATCTTCACTCAACGCATAAGTGATGTGTAAAAAAAAACGCTGTACGCAGACCCATTGAAATGAATGGGTCAGGATTCAGTGCGGATGCTATGCGTTCACGTCACGCATTGCACCCGCGAGGAAAACTCGCTCATGTGAAAGGGGCCATCTGCTGTAAGGACAGCGTCGTGACAGCACCCCAAAAAGCCCTTTTTAGGGCTGGTACATCAGTCTGCTTTTTATTTTATTGTTCTATATATATATATATATATATATATATTGCAGTTGCCTGCCCGTGTGTGTGCACACCACTCATATAGGGTGGCACAGTACCTTGCAGATAAAAAAGTCATTACATTTTTACCCTTTAATATAATTGCAGTTGCCTGCCAGTGTGTGTCAGGCCCACAGACTGTAGACTGTACTGTTCCCACTGCCCACCACTCATATAGGGTGGCACAGTACATTGCACGGCTCACGAGCAGTGACCTAAAATTCAAACGAAGCGGACCGAGCATGGGTCTTTTTCCATCTCCTGGTTCCAAAAATCTATTCACTACACCGGTCCTGGCCCTGATAAGGGACAAAACAGAGATTAAACTGATAGGAATAGTACTTAGTTAACACTAGTTGCATTGGTGGCAAATTCCATTGCAAGTGCCCAAAATTAGAAGGAAGTGGACAGAGCAAGATTTTTTCTCTATCTACCCATGCAAGGATTCAATTCAATACACGTCCACTGATAGGGGACTTAACAAATATTAAAATGGTAAGAATAGTAGTTCACACTATTTGTATTGGTGGCACAGGAAGTAAGAGGACCGACCAATCATCTTTTTCAATCTCCGGGTTTCTAAAATCTATTCGATACATGTCCCCTGATGGGGGACGTAACAGGGATTAAACTGATAGGAAAAGTACTACTTAACACAGCACTCATATAGGGTGGCACAGTACATTGCACGGCGCACGCGCAGTGCCCCAAATTGGAAGAGAACCGACCAACCATCTTCCGGTTCATAAAATCTATTCCATACACTGGCCCTTGATAGGGGACAAAACAGAGATTAAACTGGTAAGAACAGATTTTTTTAATTTAAAAAAAAGAGGACAGCCTCTGCGGAGTTGGGTATTTTTTGGCCGCGTTACTGAACGCACAATGGCTATAGGCTCATGCATAATGCGTAATTACGGAAGGTTACGGAAGGTTACCTAATACCTGACCTTAGGGAGTTCAATCCCTCAGCCCCTGACGAAGCCTAAGGCGAAACCCAGGTCGGGCACGTTTTAACATGAATATGCTTTTTACCACATGGATTTTGTAAGTACAATAAATTGGAAACCTACTTTACCACTTGGGTATTGCCCCATGTGCTTCTTTTCTTTGTGAAGGTACTGGTGTCATATATTGAAAGCTTCGGTTAATGGCAAGACGCTGCAGGAAAGGTCCAGAGGAGGGGATTGTGAACAGCTATTTGTTGGATCGAGTGTGGAGTCTGCACTGTGTCTCAACTGCTGGAATTAGCGTGGTCCCTGAAATTGCTTTTGGATTTTACTGTATTAGATAGACTGAACCTACTCCTGGATAAGGGTACCGCTGCTCATCTGTGACGGTACACCAAGTTTTCTCTTTTTGTTGTAACCATTACACTACCTGATCGATACAACATCATACCTGATTGTATACACACACTGGATGTTTTAACCCCTTAAGGACTCAGCCCTATTTCACCCTAAGGACTCGGCCATTTTTTGCAACTCTGACCAGTGTCACTTTATGTGGTGATAACTTTAAAACGCTTTTTCTTATCCAGGCTATTCTGAGAATGTTTTTTCGTCACATATTGTACTTCATGACAGTGGTAAAATGAAGTTGAAAAATCTCATTTTTATTTATAAAAAAAATACAAAATTATTGAAAAATTTGCAATTTTCCAAGTTTCAATTTTTCTACTTCTATAATACATAGTAATACCGCCAAAAAAAGTGAATGATTTACATTCTCCATATGTCTATTTCATGTATCGATCATTTTGGGAATGCTATTTTATTTTTTGGGGACGTTACAAGGCTTAGAAGTTTAGAAGCAAATCTTGAAATTTTTCTGAAATTTTCAAAAACCCACAGTTCAGATCTGAAGTCACTTTGTGAGACTTAAATAATAGAAACCACCCAAAAATTACCCCATTCTAGAAACTACACCCCTCAAGGCATTCAAAACTGATTTTACAAACGTAATTAATCCTTTAGGTTTTCCACAAGAGTTAATGGCAAATGGAGATAAAATTACAGAATTTTGATTTTTTTTTTTGGAAAATTTTCCATTTTAATCCATTTTTTCCAGTAACAAAGCAAGGATTAACAGCCAAACAAAACTTAATATTTATTCCGCCGATTCTGTAGTTTGCAAGAACACCCAATATGTGGTTGTAAACTGCTGTATGGCCAAACTGCAGGGCACAGAAGGAAAGGAACGCCATATGGTTTTTGGAAGGTGGATTTTGCTGGACTGGTTTTTTGACACCATGTCCCATTTGAAGCCCCCCGATGCACCCCTAGAGTAGAAACTCCAAAAAAGTGACTTCATCTAAGAAACTACACCCCTCAAGGTATTCAAATCCAGTTTTACAAACTTTGTTAACCCTTTAGATGTTCCTCAAGAGTTATTGGCAAATGGAGATGTAATTTCAGAATTTCTATTTTTTGTTACCTTGTCTCAAAAAAAGTGTAATATAGAGCAACCAAAAATCATATTTACCCTAAAATAGTACCAACAAAACTGACACCTTATCCCGTAGTTTCCAAAATTGGGTCACTTTTTTGGAGTTTCTACTGTAGGGGTGCATCAGGGGGGCTTTAAATGGGACAAAGTGTCAAAAAACCAGTCCAGCAAAATCTGCCTTCCAAAAACCATATGGCGTTCCCTTCCTTTTGTGCCCTGCCGTTTGGCCATACAGCAGTTTACGACCACATATGGGGTGTTTGTGCAAACAAGAGAATCAGGGCAATAAATATTGAGTTGTGTTTGGCTGTTAACACTTGCTTTGTTACTGGAAAAATGGATTAAAATGGAAAATGTGCAAAAAAATTGCTGTTTTGGGACTGTTTTTATTTTTTGTTATTTACATCGTTGAACTGACAGGTTAGATTATGTGCTATTTCTATAGAGCAGGTTGTTACGGACGTGACAATACCAAATATGACTACTTTTTGGGGGATTTTGTTTCAGTTTTACGTAATAAAGCATTTTTGAAAAATAATATTTTTTAGTGTCTCCACATTCTGAAAGCCACTTGGTTGTTGTAGATCCAGTGGATCTGGTGTCTGTATAATACAGTACAGTACACTATATAGTGCATTGTGCTGTATTTTTTCCTTTATCAGGTCTATTCAGACTTTCAGCACCATGGAGAGCAGGACGCTTTTGAAAGCGTCCTGCTCCCATGGCAACCATCACCCGCTGCCATAAGAGAGAAGCGGGTGTTGGATGGGGAGGGAGTGCGGCTCCCTCACTCTGCGATCCCATCCTGTTGGGGGGCTGCAAAGGCACAGCAGCCCCCTGATGGGAGAGGGAGGAAGCTCCCTCACTGTTAACCCTTCCATACCGCGGTCCATACGGACCGCGGTACGGAAGGGGTTAAACGGCTGGCATCTGATCAAGCACAGATGCCAGCCGTTTCTATCAGAGTGTCAGCAATGTGCTGACACTCTGATAGATCCACTAGACACCAGGGAATAGAAAGAGGAGGCGGGCGGGGGATCGCAATCACGATCCCGCCTCCCGCACCACCTCCCACAGCCTGCAACCACACACCCTGCACCCCCGCAGCCAAAATATGATCCTTAAGGACCGCTGTACATCATGGGTCCTTAAGGACTCGGAAACCATGACGTACAGGTATGTCATGCGTCCTTAAGGTGTTAAAGCATGTTATTCCAAACAATTTAGAAATGTTAGGTGATTTATGCCCTTTATGGATTAAAACCCGACTCTGCATCAACTACGTAATTTTCCATGGGAGTTTTGCCATGTATCCCCCTCCGGCATGCCACAGTCCAGGTGTTAGTTCCCTTGAAACAACTTTTCCATCACTATTATGGCCAGAAAGATTCCCTGTGCGTCTAAAAATTCGCCTGTCTATTTTAGTCTATGCCGACATCTCTACTACAGCATTTCAAAGTACTCTTCTAAGCAATGTCTTTGCTGCTATATAATGTATGCAGCTGGTTTTCAAGGCAAAATTCTAAATCCAGACAGTAAAACCGAAGGGTAAGTCCCAGTCTAGTAACGTGCATATAATATACATGGTTATTTCGATATATACAATTTGATATGTTTGATATACTGTTTCATGCATGCTAGTACTTTCCAGATTACAAAAACCTGTGTCAAGGTCCTGTATCAGCTCCAGAAATTCCTGGGTGAATACAACTTGACACTAGTTTTCAGGGGCCAATGATGATCTAGAGAAATATACTCTAAAGTTCTTAAAGGGGTTATACAAGAGTGAATAATCCCCCAACAGTATTCAGACCCACCATATTGACAATACTTACCTTGTCCCCAACGCTAGCAGTCTTTTTATCCCCACTGCCTACAGAAATCCCCATCCATTGACAGAGGAAGTGCAGCCAATAGCAGGCCATGGCGGTAAGCTGCACCTTTGCATCATGTGTGAAGACGGTGTGGCGCGATCCAGGAGGAAACTGGCATCAGGGACCAGGTAAGTATTGTCAATATGGTGGGTCCTGGCACTGTAAGGGGTGGTTACTCACTTCTGGATAACACCTTTAACCTAAGAGGGTGGAAAAAGGGCCCATAGTGTTTCTCACCCATCTGATTTTGGACCCTACCTTGCTTTGTGTCATGGTGTATAGCTGAACCAAATGAGAAAAATCTAGAAACAAAACATGAACCTAAATTAGATGACCTCTGGAAAAAAAAGAAAAAGGAACAAAGAAAAGCCATGAAAAGTACACTAAAAGAAAAAATACTAACACTACAATAATTTTGTTTCTTGAATCTGTAATGTTGATAGATGCCTTTATATGGACATTAATAAAATCTATTAATGTTTGACTACTAATTATTATTACATGATATATTTGCGCACGGTAATATTTCTGTTCATAAAATGCTGTATTCAAAATTGTAAAAATGAAATTAGTTTGATTATAGAAGTTGCCTTTTTATCAGAAAAGCCCCTTTTTCTATATTCATAATAATTAAGCTGTGACTGGATTCTTCTTGTGTCAATACTGTGTTCCAGATTTGTTAAAAAAAAAATCATTACAGAATATCGAAATGTATTGTTCTCTAATCTGGATCAATGCATCATTACTGTCCAAAGACTAGAACCGCACATTTACAGAAGATTAAATAGACTGTTCCACCTGTTTAACCCCTTCTTGATGGAGCAATTTTCAATTTTTTTTTTTCATTTTAGTTTTTTATTACCTGAATTTCCAGAGCCATAACTTTTTTTTTTGCACTGTCATACTCATTAATCAGTGTCTCCTATGATGGCACATCTATTACCATTAAAGTAATGGCACTTACGTTACATACCACTGTGATAAATGGTCGTCGCTAACACATTGCTTAACAAATTGCGAAGATAAACTCTGTGTTTTAAAAAATATTACAAAAAGTCAGATATTTTTTCTTTTTTTTTTAAGTATGGATTGAAATATGCATCTGTATTAAAAGTGGTCTTGTTAGAAGGTGAGCTAAGTGAGTACAATATACCGAATGCTATCATATTTCACAAGGTGTTCTGATAGGCTCCCTACGGTTTGTTCAAATGTTTTACCTATTGCAAACCTTTGCTCGAGGAGAAGGAAAATGGTTCACTTCAGGATGGTAAGTAGAAATATACTACTGAGGACAATGACTTGCTGCAGTAGTTGTAATATGTTCCTGTTTTTCATATATTTAGTTTTCCATTGAAAAATTGTTAGTCATGTTAGCAATGCCATGTAGTAATATATATATATATATATATATATATATATATATATATATATATATATATATATTGCTCTACTGGCTAAAATAAAGCCTTCAATGCAGTGGGCAGTGTGAACGCTGTAATCATTATGTTTCCACTAGTTCAAAGGAGATATAATGATTGTGCCCTGTAGGTGGCAGCATTTATGATGCACGGATTGACCCTGGCACAAAATGGGTATTAGGGTGGGTTCATATCATGTTTTTCCTGTCCTGTTAACAAAAAACGTATACGTTAACCAAATCCCTCAGACTGATACCATAAAGTAGCATCCATAGACTTCCATTGTAAAAAAACAAAAACGTATACCTTTTTTTAACATTGTACCATTTTTCCTGGACTGCGCAGAATACATAAACTTGGTGCTCTGCCTTTTTGGATACTTTTTTTCCTAACGTCAAACAGAGGCATAAAACATGATGTAAACCCACCCTAAGTCAATTGTAATATTTAAACAGCTGGCTGACTTTAGCTTCAATTACCCTTTTACTTATGCCTTATTTTCCCTCACTCATAAAAAGTTACCCAGCTGATCACCACTACGTAGAATATCTCTATTTTCATCATCATAGGGTAGGTTACACTGGGAGTGTTCGACCATGTCCCCTACTGTATATATCACTTATGCTGCTATTTAAGATAGCTGAGCAATATGGTATCGGCAAAGGTGGTGTTCGCTATCAAAACAACTAATCACTGCCCCCTAGCATGTTTTACCAGGCCACTGGTGTCCTCAGGGGTTTGTGAGCAATGTGACAAAACTATGTTGTCTGTAAAAGTTTATAGTCTTGGCTATGTTCTAATCATGATCCCTACCAACTGGTGATCACAAAATCATCTACATCTCTAAATCCTGCCCCCAAATCTACACGAGAGAACTCTTCTACTGTCAAACTGTGCCAGGACAGACCCTGGACTGGTAACACCCATTTTTACCATCATTGCAAACTGCTTGCAATCCATTCATATCTTCTAGCAGGGATAATTGAAGAATGGCACAACATAGGATCATAAGAACTGATGCTCCCAAGTCCCAAATTGTTATTGTGTGTATAATGGAAAAAGAGGCATGTCAGGAGAGGTTACAGGTCCTCTTTAAGAGTTGTGCAGACATATCTATGCTATTATGTATGAGTGGGATGTGAGGAAATAATGGCTTGTTCAGGAAAAACTGTTGATCAAGAATTACTCAATCATATTTTATAGAGTAAAGAATTGTGAGTCTATTTGAGATAAGAATGGTTAGATGGGCTTAAAGGTGGGGAAAGAAGGAGCAAAATTCTCTAAAATAAATGCAACAAAAAATCTGAGTCATTGGCGACCTCATAGTGTCATATATCAATGTTCATGCTAATTTAATTATATTTGATTTGTGTAGAATAGATCCGAAAATGAATAAAATTTTTGTAAAATTTGACGAATTGGACACAAAACAAATTTTAAGAAGTTCGCTTATGTCTAGTTAGATCATTAAAGTTTAGCAACAATGTCTGGATCACGTCCAGTTGAGGAACGAATGAACCAATCTAATCAAGACTCACTTGATCATTTCTAGTTGGAAAATACGGTTTCATTCGAAACAGATGGCTGGTTCGTTTTTAGTTGGGTAAGAATGGCAAGATCATATATAGTTGAATGGAAGTGACAGAATCATATTTAGCTTGGTAAGCATTCCTAATGAAAGTCCTTGTTCCTATTGCAGAATCTGTAACAGGGATACCCAATTATTTTATGTTATTTATATTACTGGTGATTTTTTATGTGGTAAAAGGGCCCATAGGCTTCATCTGGCATCAGGGCCCAACTGTTACATTTGCACCACCTACTGCAACATTTCTGCTGGTAAAAACAGATGGATCATATCTAATTAAGAAGGAAAAGATATTTATCTTAAAAGGAGGCACAGATTAGGTCTATTGTAATCTTGTAGGAATAACAGGATCATATTTAGGTGATTTTTTGATAATTTGAGGGGTAAGCGTGGTTGCAAAGAAAGAACGCAGAACCATATTTTTTTAATGGGAAGAAGCCTGAATCATTTCTTGTAAATAATAAATTGCTGGATCATATCCAGTAAGTGATTGAATGAAATCTGGTTTTCCTCATATTCATATGTTATAAGTAAAACAATTGATAAGGAGTAAGACAGATTAGAGAGATGTTTTCTCTCTCTGTTTTATGTTACATACTTTTTATTCATTGATAGAAAGAGTTAGTGTATGGCTGGACATACAAATTAATTAATGTCAGTGCAGTGCCCCAAAGGATTACTGCAAAGGGTAAATTACTGCTAAAGGGGTTAATTTATTGTTACCAAGTTAAATATTGTGATTTGTTGTTAAAGCCAATAAGGAAGCTGGCGTAAATTTAGATCTGCTGTGGATGCGACGAAATTATGTAGGCCCGTTCATAACTTCGGCGGATCCACCGCCAGCACAAGGGGTAATTAAGTCCGAAGTCTAATAAATGACCTCCCTTATTGTTGTGAAAAAGGAATATTGCTTCAGCAGTGTACCTGGCACCCTTTGAAATAGACTAGCCATGCGGATCTTAAACTCTGCACCCCTCAGCCCAGACATGCTTATGGTTACTTGGAGACACTGCAAAGTATCTTTAGAGAGAGAGTGAGAAAACAAGGAGTACTACAACTACCATCGTTGTTGCTGCCAATACAAAGCTAAACTGTTCCCCATCAAGGGCACCCCAACTACCCCTAGACAGGAGCCTCAACGCCAGGGTGCAACCTCCAGTCACTGCATGGTCCTAGGGAGCGCCAGGGTGGAGTTAGCCACTGTGAACTGTAACTACTAATACCCCATCTTATCCACTACCAGTACTCCCATCCTTGCCTCCCCTCTGGGTCTCTGCATCAGCCAAACCTGCCAGTCTTTGTTGGACTGGCTAAGTGTCTACCTTCATGTGTATGGGGCTATCATTTCGGGGAAGGAGCAGGCTGTTGGATTTCAACATGGCCAATCCTTTTGTTTTCAGGGAGAATAACTGATGGCTGTAGTGTATGGCAGCAGTTTACTCTCCTCTCCTCATTAAAAACACTTGCATTCTCAGTCCGAGCAAGCATGTGTATGGGAGTTTGGGAGCAAAGGCTGTCAGGCGAATAAGTTGAAGTACATAGCAGCTTGAATATATGATTGAAAGGGCACATTCAAATGCAGCAGATTGAAATTTCTGCAACTAGAAATGTGGCCCATTTCTTTGAAGGGGAACAGTTATGCAGTATACACATGAACCTCTCCAAGCCTTGATTAGATGAGTGGGAAAGTCATCGAAATGTCTGTAGAAAAAAATTGCTAGATTCCCCATAGGAATGGGTTGCCGATGTCCTCATTAGTGAGAAAAAGATTTTAAAAAGGACCTTTAGAAGCAGATATTAAAAGAGGTTTTTTTTCGAGATTTTGATATTGATGACTTATCCTCAGGATAGGTCATCAATATCACCCCAGTCAATCAGATGTTTGAAGAGCCTTTTCCTAAGCCAGTGCCATCACGTTAATCTGTCACATAACCTTGGCACTGCTCAGTCTCATTCAAGTGAATCGGTTGAGCGGCAATACCATGCACAGCCACTATCCAATGGACGGCTTTGTGTTTGGTAAGCTGTAAGGAGGCTGAAGCACTGCAGCCTCCTTAAACAGCTGATTGGTGGATCCCCGCTGATCTGATATTGGTCACTTATCCTAAAGTTGGTCATCAATATCAAAATCTTGGAAAAAGGGAAAGATGCAATAAAATGTATGAGACTTTAGTAAAAAAAAAAAATGCAGTAAAAGATGTAGAAGTACATATAAATAGATAAAACCTAGTCAGTCACTCATTATTTCAAGTATTTGACAGTAGTTCCACGAAAAAAATAATAATAATATTTGCTGCCAAGGTATTATTGAGGACGTAGCTAAGACACTAAAATAATGAAGAAGGGGTTGTTGTGCGAGACCTAAACCTACCAAGTATTTAATTACTAATTTTGGGAGAATTTGCTCACAATGCCCAAGGCTAGGCATGGCTTCAGTGGTAAATAGATGGTGTTCTCAGCTAATAAAAGTGTTTGCTGGGTAAAAAGCGTCCTGAATATTGCATTATGACATTTGGTTTGTGTGACTCTGAGACTTTGGATATGCAGAGGCACCTCATCACATTTCATCGCTGTGAGCTGATTTCTCTATGGGACTCATTTTACAAAAAGTAATTACAGGTCTCATAAATATTGCAACCACCTGCATGTCATCCCAAATTAACCAATAAATCTGTTAAGAACACCTTTTCAGTCTTGATGGAGAGATAATGTGAGATTTCTGGTACTAAATTTTAACCACTTAGCATAAATAATTACTTATATGTACACAACTCACATTTGTAGAACAAGCGACAAGCCAGGCACACAGTGAACAAAATCAAACTAATAGAATTCAGTTACATCTCGCCTATCCTAAAGTTTGAAAGGAAACTGCAGGAGATGTCTGCCTGTGGAGTCATGTTGTAACTTTCAAGGGGCTGTTCAATATTAGAAAAAACATGTCTGCTTCCTTCCAAAAACAGTGCCTGACTACAGGTTGTGTGGGACTGCAATGGAGTCCAGCTGAAATACCAGACAACCCATGGACAGAGGTGCTGGCATCAGAAGCGACACGGGTTCCTGGAAATGAGCTAAGTACAATCTGTGTGATGGGCCCGGGCATATGGGGGACAATATAGGTCTTGGATATGTACAGACACACTCAAGATACAAATGTCTATATCAATCTTATTTATATATTATTTAATTAACTGATCACCTTAGAGTTAACTAAGGGCGGAATTTATCATTCCTCCCATGGTAGTTTTCTATTGTAAGAAATTTGCAAACCTTACCACATTTTAAAATGCCACAGTGCTTAAATTTAAGCACAAGTGACATTTCTATGCCAGCCTTTGCCACTTTCCTGAGAAGGGGGCATGGCAAGCGCAGGGATGGGTATTCAGAACAGCTTTCTGGTGTGAATAAAGACAGAAATCTATAGCTGCTAGGAGGCTGCCATAAATTTCGAACTATCTTCAATGGACTTTATCTCATTCAGCGCAGCACCACCATACGTGTTTATCTAGATTGGAGGATTGTCCGGCGCTGTCCTTGCTTCCGGGTGTACTCAGAGGTATTCAGCGCAGGCGCGGTGAGCTGAGGACAGCAGGCACCAGCGTCCTCTGCTCACCGCGCCTGCGCCGAATACAGAGCGGCGGCGCAGGCACAGGATTTCAGAAGGAGACAGTGCCGGAGGATCGCTGCCCGGCACTGTCACTCAAAGTAAGAAGGGGCGTGCCAGCAGGTTGCCGCACAGAGCCTCTAGGAGCAGGGCAACGCCCCCCTGCTCCTAGAGGCTAATTTACATATTATAAAAGTACGTTTTTCAGCCAAAATATAAATCGGATTTTTATAAAAAAGACATTATCAAGCTGCTCTGACATTAGCACATAGCTAATGTCAGACAGCTTATAATGTCAAAACTTGATGACAGTAACCCTTTAAAGATAATCTACAGCAGAAATCTTCTCCTCAACTTAGCTTTCTGCAGCAGACCGTCCATTAGATTATAATTTAAAGGAGTTGTGCAAGAATAAAGAGTTTTTTGGCAACACCCCCGCCCCGCCCCAATTTGGCCAGACTTGTAAAGGGAAGCTTACTTACCTACTTCCCAGTGCTGGTTCATCTCCAGCTAATTTCTGGTCGCTGCTTTGACCGACTCCCCTGGCATCATGACAAATGCTCACATGACGCAAGGGGATCCTGTCACCATCACAGCCAGTAGCTGGCTACATGCAGCATCAAACCAAATGTTCCTTCTCCCCGGAGAGGGAACATGGAGACAGCACCAGGAAGCAGGTAAGTAAGCTTCCCTTTATAGGTCTGGCCATAGTAGGGGGCTTCCTAACCCTCCCATTCTTGCACAACCACTATAAATGAACTAATATATAGCTTTTAAGTTTATATTTCATTGTAACAATGAAATTGCTGTGGATTTTACATTATTATTCAACACATTCATGATCCACTCTACACTCGCACCTACTAATGTGATGTTTCAAAAATTCAAAGCAGAAGTCAAAGAAGTAAAGAGAATTTGCCAGCATCCACATTAGCTCAAGACTTTATTTGCACCTCTGTATCATCACACCAGGTATCAACCCTCACAGGGTCTTTTTCAAGTGCAAATGATTTCACCCAACAATAGATCTGGTACAGCGCTGTGGTTTCCATTATAATCTGAAACCACAGCATAGTTGTGAACAGAGCCTTATCCTTTTATTTCACACATTGTATTGTGATCAATAAGGCAAACATGTTCTTCCCAGGATGATGTACTGCAATACTGAGTCAACTCTGTTCATTACCGTTGCAAAATTTATATACAGAGAGCAAATTTCAAGCTTGTTCTGGGGAACCATTAATATGACCATACATTTATTTCTGCATGTAAAAATGCAGGAAATGTAATAGAGGGTTAGTGAATTTCTTCTTTCATTGATTGTCATTATCATAAATGCTGCTTTTAGCTGTGAGAGAGTTAAGAATTCACCCTTAAAGGCTGCAGCAAATTTAACATTCTCTTTTTCGATGTCCTAAAGGCAACCACTCATACTAGAGCCAGTGTCTGTAGGAAAACTTCTGAAAATCACGTAAAACGTCTAAAAATTAAGTACTGTATCCTGATTGCACTGGTTATTATTGGAACCATGTCCTAGCTACATGTAATATTCCTGATAATAGTATAAAACATTTAATCATGGGCTGGTGTCTGCAGTAGGCTACTCCCCTCTTCTGTAGCTCCTCACCCCCCACTCTTCTCCTTTACCTCTTCTGTTGGCAACAGTAGCTTTTCCCTCTGAGTACTCACTGCATTAGGGATTAATATATCGCCTGGGCTGCAAACACAAAGGGGTAGGGCTTAATCGTGAAGTGGGTCAGGCTTAATTTAAATTGGCCATAGCTTATCGGACTTATGGCCGAGTTATTGTTGCAGCCTATATGGATTCTACCAGGGTTCATGAATTTGAAAAAAAAAAAGACATTCTGAGTGAGATTGATGTGTAATCCAAGTGGTCAGTGGTATTTGCAATATGTGAGTGACATATGAATTATACTTATGTGCCATGTGTGCAGGCCATGAATAGCAGGGCACTATTCACTCCCAGTCCAGCCATGCTGTTATGCAATATTCCCAATCTTTGTGGCTTGATTATGAGTTGGGATGAGAGTATCAGGAGTGGTGAAAACATCATTTCTCCTGAAGCTATCTTTATCTTTTCTGTACTGATTATGCCTGCTTCCAAGCCAATGCTTCATGGAACCCAGTACAGCCAGTTGTAGAACGTTTAGATAATGTTCTCAGGGTCAAATCTACCTTTAAAGTGTAGTCTTATGAAGAGCACTCCCATTTAAATCTCACCCCCTGGAACGCGGGAAGCTGCATCTCTCTCGACTACTTCATAGATGTGTGCATATGGTCATACATGTAAGAAAAACAAAAGCAAAATACAACACACGCCACCACGCAAGGTGTTCGGCGCCAACCTGGAGAATCGTAATAGAGTGCTATTGATAGTGAATTCTTGGACGAGACTTTAGTAATGTGGCAACATCGAGGCTTGGGACGCCAAGTAAAATAAAGTGACTGAAAGCGAAGAAATAATGACTTACTTCACAGGGAGAGGTCCCAAGAGATAAGCTCAAGACACTCAAGGGACTTCTCTCCCTCGCCTGGATCGCTTGTAGTATGTTGGGAGATATTCAGCAGACGGGCAGTGCGGTCTTCAAGAAAACTTCCTTTATTGTATACAAATATACAGACAGGCAAGGTGGAGGCAGGCTCAACGCGTTTCGGGGTTCGTATCCCCCTTCATCAGGAGCATAGAAACATTATAAATGATCAGATATATATACTCTGAATTCCGGCGCCAGAAATGGGGAGGAAATAAGATCACTTCCGGTATGCGTCCCACAGTGGAACGCAACCGGAAGTGGTCATCCTGACCAAAATGAAGCGCACCGGAAGTGGTAATTTGTGAATTGATACATGGGGGAGAGGATCTAATTTAAACTCCTGGAACAAACAAAAAACTATGTATATATTCATGATTAGCAACAAGAGTGTTAACTATTTTTGCGGCGCTCTGTTGGGGTCGAAATATGGGAAGTGACCTCATTTCCGGAGGCCTTGCAAGAGGAGCAAAGGAAGGGAATGAGGTCACTTCCGGGGAGTGTCTCGAGATGGAACGCAAACGGAAGTGGGCGATTCGACATGATGGAACGCAAATGGAACACTTCCAGGCTGGATCCTGTTGGCTGAGCTACAGCACCAGAGGATAACATTGATTTGGGGCTGGATCCCATTGGCTGAGCTACAGTGCCAGAGGATAACAATGATTTGTTTGTTTTTTTATTATTATTATTATTTGTAAAGAATATATATGGAACGGGATATCCTGGGGAACAATAAAACAATGTAGAGAAACCTCTAACGTGGGGGTTTGTTAGAGGGGAGGTGGGAAATAGACGTTCTGAAGAAGAACAGGATAAAATGCTAAGTTGAATTGTTGCATATGGTCAGCCAGCAAAGGATGCATGTGTTTTTGATAATTCCCGTATCCTAAGGGAATTAAGTGATGTCATAGCCAGACCTTTATTTCTGATATTTACGGACTCTATACTAACAGGGAATGTTCCATAGGATTGGCGCATAGCAAATGTGGTGCCAATATTCAAAAAGGGTCCAAAAACAGAGCCTGGAAATTATAGGCCGGTAAGTTTAACATCTATTGTTGGTAAACTGTTTGAAGGGTTTCTAAGAGATGCTATTTTGGAGTATCTCAATGAAAATAAGCAAATAATGCCATATCAGCATAGCTTCATGAGGGATCGGTCATGTCAAACGAAGTTAATCAGCTTCTATGAGGAGGTAAGTTCTAGACTTGACAGCGGCGAATCAATGGATGTCATATATCTGGACTTCTCCAAAGCATTTGACACTGTACCACATAAAAGGTTAGTATATAAAATGAGAATGCTCAGACTGGGAGAAAATGTCTGTATGTGGGTAAGTAACTGGCTGAGTGACAGTAAACAGAGGGTGGTTATTAACGGTAGATACTCAGATTGGGTCACTGTCACTAGTGGGGTACCTCGGGGGTCAGTAGTGGGCCTTATTCTCTTCAATATATTTATTAATGATCTTGTAGAAGGCCTGCACAGTAAAATATCTATTTTTGCAGATGACACTAAACTGTGTAAAGTAATTAACACTGAAGAGAACAGTTTTCTGCTACAGAGGGATCTGGATAAATTGGAGGCTTGGGCAGAGAAATGGCAGATGAGTTTTAACACTGACAAATGTAAAGTTATGCACATGGGAAGGAATAATGCAAGTCACCCGTACATATTAAATGGTAAAACACTCGGTAACACTGACATGGAAAAGGATCTAGGAATTTTAATAAACAGCAAATTAAGCTGCAAAAAACAGTGTCAGGCAGCTACTGCCAAGGCCAATAAGATAATGGGTTGCATCAAAAGGGGCATAGATGCCCGTGATGAGAACATAGTCCTACCACTTTACGAATCACTAGTCAGACCACACATGGCGTACTGTGTACAGTTCTGGGCTCCAGTGAACAAGGCAGACATAGCAGAGCTGGAGAGGGTTCAGAGGAGGGCAACTAAAGTAATAACTGGAATGGGGCAACTTCAGTACCCTGAAAGATTATCAAAATTAGGGTTATTCACTTTAGAAAAAAGACGACTGAGGGGATATCTAATAACTATGTATAAATATATCAGGGGTCAGTACAGAGATCTGTCCTATCATCTATTTATCCCCAGGACTGTGACTGTGACAAGGGGACATCCTCTGCGTCTGGAGGAAAGAAGGTTTGTACATACATACAAACATAGAAGAGGATTCTTTACAGTAAGAGCAGTGAGACTATGGAACTCTCTGCCTGAGGAGGTGGTGATGGTGAGTACAATAAAGGAATTCAAGAGGGGACTGGATGTATTTCTGGAGTGTAATAATATTACAGGCTATAGCTACTAGAAAGGGGTCGTTGATCCAGGGAGTTATTCTGATTGCCTGATTGGAGTCAGGAAGTAATTTTTTTCCCCCTTAACCCCTTAAGGACCGGGGGTTTTGGGATTTTTGCGTTTTTGTTTTGCGCTCCCTGCCTTCCAAAAGCCATAACATTTTTATATTTCCGCTCACATAGCCATATGACGGCTTGTTTTTTGCGGGACAAGTTGTACTTTTTAACGCTACCATTTATTTTTGCATGTGATGTAGTGGGAAACGGGAAAAAAATTCCAAATGGGGTGAAATTGCAAAAAAAAAGCAATTTCACCACAGTTTTACGGGTTTTTAAATTACAACATTCGATTTGCGATAAAACTGACTGGTTAATTTTATTCTTCAGGTCAGTACGAATACGGCAATACCTAATATGTATAGTTTTTCTTGCGTTTTGATAGTGAAAAAAAAATTAAAATTGGGAATTTTTTTATTTTATTTTTTTGTCGCCATGTTTTGACCCCTATAACTTTTTTGTAATTATGCGTACGGAGCAGTGTAGGGGCTCATTTTTTGCGGGGCGATCTGAACTTTTAATTGATACCATTATGGGGTGCGTATGATGTTTTGATCACTTTTTATTCATTTTTTTTTAGGAAATGAAGCGTCCAAAAATGGCGAATTAGCCATTTGGACGCTTTTTTTTTCCGTTTTTATGTTTACCATATGGTGAATATTTTTTAATATTATTATAGTATGGGCATTTTCGCACATTGTGACACCCATTATGTGTAATTTTATTATTTTTTTATTTATTTTATTTTCATTTTGGCGAAAGGGGGGTGATTTGAATTTTTATATTTTTTTTATTTTTTTTTTTATTTTTTAAACTTTTTTTTTTTTTTTTACCACTTTCTTATAGTTCCCACAGGGAACTATAAGATGCAATCATCAGTTTGCTATTCTCAAATATTCCAATGCAATAGCATTGGAATATATGAGAAAATCGCATATTTCCTATGGAGCCTATTACAGTCATAGGCTCCATAGGAATACTATGTAGTAACCTAGGTTTCATTTACAGAAACCTAGGCTACTACATGCATGCTCCGGCTCCCCCTTGTGGCCATCAGGGGAGCCGGAACACAAACCGAAAGTGAAACTTTCGGTTTTTGCGCGATCAGATGCCGTGGTCAGGATTGACCACGGCATCTGAGGGGTTAAATATCCGCGATCGGCATCGCTGCCGGTCACGGACATGAGCTGCGGGTGTCAGCTTGATGAATCAAGCGTTTACCCGCAGCTTATGCGCCATCTTTAAAGTGCGGACGAAGGGCGTACATGTACGCCCTTCGTCCTTAAGAGGTTAAGTGGGAAAATTGGCTTCTGCCTCACAGGGTTTTTTTGCCTTTCTCTGGATCAACTTGTAGGAAACAGGCCGAACTGGATGGACAAATGTCTTTTTTCGGTCTTATTACACCTCCAGTAGGGTCTAAAGTTTCTGAGAACAAAATCCAACATATATTACCACTCTATCTCCCGACATCAGCTATAAGGGGAGGGTTGAGAGACCCCTAAATAAACTACATGGTATGAAATTGGGTTCACACTAATCCAAAGTTTTTGAGATTTGTCCCACACAAATTGACTAAAATTGTGACCGACATTTTACACATCAGAATACAGGGAGAATAATGAAGAGAATCACATGATTCCACCCCAAAGACCTTGCACATAATGCCTTGTAGTCAGCCTCAGCCAATCATGAGGGACTATAGATGTCATCAGACATCATGCGCACTATATACAATTTCAGTCTTGTACATTGGAGGGAGAGCACATTGGTTAGATGGAGGAAACAGATCTTAAAACACACAATACAGACAGTTTAGGATCGGTTCATATCTGCACTGTGAACTCTGGCACTCTGTTCCCGGTGGAGGAACAGACTGCCAGTCTGTTCACCATATACTACCGTGCACCTCTGAATCCCCATTCACTATAATGGGTTCCAGCAGTAATCCAGCTGCTTTCCGCTACATATGCTGACTTTTGGCCGGACACAAAACATTGCGTGTTTTTGTCCGGCCGAAAGCTGGCATGTACACTGGATCCAAGTTTGCAGGAGGTCATAACGCAGATGTGTACCCGGTCTTAAAGTCAGATAGACGTTTTTACATTGAAGTGAAAACAATAGCTAGTCAGATTTTATAATTAACAGAGATAGCTTTTAGAGACAGGACAGGAGTCAACGTGTCACTGTGTAGCTCAGGATGTCTCAGGCAGGCTGTCGAACATTTTATTCAAAAAGACACTATTCAATTTATTATTATTGGAAATCATCTATATCTTTAGCCAGGGGCATTGCTATGTTAAAACATTCGGGGCCTGGGCCCCTGATGTTTTGTCACAGGCCCCGAATGTCCTCCCTGCCAGCTATATGTAATTGTATTGCCATCCTCAAGATGGCAATACAATTGAATTTAATGCACTACAAAAGTTGAAGGACCTGTGGTGACATCACAGGTCATTTGACCAGTAAAACAGGCAGTTGTTGAGAAGGACCTGCGATGATGTCACCATCATGTGACCAGTGCAGGAGAGGACTGCAGTGAAGAGGAGAAGAAGCTGTGGTGATGTCTGCTACATGAGAATAGGTAAGTGAAGGGAGAGACAGAGCAATGCTGGGAGTTGTGGTTATTTAACTGGGACTGTAGGGAGGAATGTTATTTACATGGAACTGTGTGTTGGAGGTGGCTGGGGAAGGGGGTCATGTTATTGACATGGAACTCTATGTCTGAGGGAGTGAGTGATGTTATTTACATGGGGCTGAATGTTGAGGGGGTGATGTTATTTACATGGGACTGTATGTTGAAGGTGGCTGCTGGGGAATTATGTTATTTACATGGGACTGAATGTGCAGGGGGTAATGTTTACATGGGATTGCATGTGTAACAGGGTGCCGAAGGCAAACTCGGTCTCTCATCAGCCTACTGCTTAGCTTTGGGAGCGAGGATCTGTGCTCAGCCTCGTTCCCAGGGCGGCTTTGCTAGCTGGTAGGCTCCCTGCTCCTAGGTCTGCCTTGAGCGCCGAGCTGATCACTCGCCGCTCGACTCGTCTGTCTGTCGGTCATGTGACGCTGGCCACGTCACATGACCCTCACTTGCCACTATAAATACAGGCAATCTGCTGGCCACAGGTTGCCTGTGATTATTTACTGTCAAGGGCTACTGCTGCTACTATTCCTGTGTGTGTTTGGTTTTGACCCGTATTTGACTCTCCGTATTTACTCCTGCCTGCTCCTTTGGATTTGACGTGACTTCTTGGTTTGACCCGGCTTGTATTCCGACTTCTCTGTTTCCCCTTGGATTTGATGTGACCTCCTGGTTTTGAACTCCGGCTTGTTATCTGACTACGTTTTGTGAGACCCCTACTGTTACTAGGCTACCTCCTGGCTTTGAACCCTTGGCTTGTTTTGGTTCTGTTCGCTGTTCCTGCAGTGTCTGTTTACTTCTTCCTTCTGTCCACCTGTCTACGTCCTTCCTGTCCTCCGCACTTATCCAGGTCAGGGACCGTCGCCCAGTTGCGCTCCGTTACCTAGGACGGGCAAGTGCAAGTAGGTAGGGACAGAGGCGTGGATGGCAGACAGTGGGTGCACGCTTTCCCTCCCTTTCCGTGACAGCATGTTGGAGGCGGCTGGGGAGGGGGTGATGTTATTTACATGGGACTGTATATTGGAGGAGGCTGGAGAGATGGTGTGATGTTATTTACAAGGGACTCTATGGCGAAGGGAAGGAAATAGTGTTTTTTACATGGGAATGTATGTTGGAGGGACTGAAGAGAGAGGAGTGATGTTATTTACATAGGACTGTATTTTGGAGGGGGCAGGAGAGATGGCGTAATGTTATTTACATGGGACTGTATGGTGGAGGGAGGAATATAACTACAGGGTTAACTGCAAATCCAGGGGACATTAGGTGTTCTTATTACTACTGGGGACTCTATAGGAGGGACTTATAGAGCCAACTTATTTCTACTAAGAGCATTATGGGGGGCTTTATTACTACTGAGGGGTCTGTAGAGAGCTTTATTACCACTTGGGAAACAATGGTAGGCTTATTTCTACTGGAGGCTTTGTGAGGGTATTATTAATACTCTGGGCTCTTCTACTAATGGGGGCATTCTTGGGGAGTGTTATCACGGGGGCACTGTAGGGGGCAGTATTACTAATGGGGGCATTCTTGGGGAGCATTATCACGGTTGGGTGTACTGTAGGGGGCATTATTACTAATGAGGGCATTCTAGAAGGGAATTTCTATTGGTGGGACTATGAGGAGCACTATTACTATGGGGGGCACTATTATTTCTTCAGGACAGTATTTAGGGTAATGGGGGGCAAAGCGAGCAGCAGGATAACACTGTTGGATCTCCAGGTTGGGGGATGATGATAGAAATGCGAGGAAGCTAAGATATCTGTGTGTCACACTCTGCAAAGACGAGGCAGCTGAAAGAAGTTGTACGGACCAAATGGAAAAGATGACGACAGAGTAGATCGACATCAAAGGAGGCGTCACATGGGAGGCACTGGATGTGACAGTTATGTGCTGCTGTATAGCATGTACAGGAAAGTGTGGTGAGCAGGGGGGGGGGGTGACTTAGAGAAATGGGCCATATTTATTGGGGCTTGGGCCCCGGATATTTTAAGACCCTAGAAATGCCCCCGACTTTAGCACATAATTTAAAATCATAGACAGTCAAACTGCCTTAGGCAGGGGTGTAACCAAAAGCTCATGGGCCCTGGGGCAAGAGTTAAGCTTGGTCCCCCCCTTCACTCAGTGCTTTGTGGCCAGGGGATGGGAAGCATATAGCCTTCGTGCTGTCTGAGACAAAAATTTAAAAATCACCCCCCCCCCATGCCAGATTCCCTCCACCCTCCAGCCAGAGGAGTAACTTGACCAGCATGCATTTTCTATATTACCAGAGTCTTCTTATGTAGCACAAGGGTCTTCGGGGCCCCTTAGGCCCCTAACTTTAGGGAGTCTGTTGCAGCCATGATGTTAGTCAATGTTGCATAAAACTAAATACCCAATTTATTATTAATGTGACTTAACCCAATCTATATCACATAATCCACAATCACAACAAATCTCTTACAATATTAATCCTGGTGCTTATAGTGTGATGCATGATGTATTGGTGTGTGTCACAGTTACCATATATTTTAGTGAACTTAGGTTCAATTTACCTTATTTCAAAATTCAACAATATTTCACAGTTTGTTAATCAGTTAATCACAGACTGGTGTATCTAATTGAAGATAGCCAGCATTCGATCCTCTTGTCACGCTGCGCAGGAAGGAGCTTTCTCCACACTTCATTCACAAGAGAGATCCCAGCAAACGTGTTCTTTTTATACTGCTGTTTTATTCCAAAAGTACCAAATACAACATTATCCTGGATGCGTTTCGGCAAGTAGCCTTTCTCAGCAGGACCTGCTGAGAAAAGCTACTTGCCGAAACGCGTCCAGGATAATGTTGTATTTGGTACTTTTGGAATAAAACAGCAGTATAAAAAGAACACGTTTGCTGGTATCTATCTTGTGAAGACTGGTGTATCTGACACATTGGTATGAGTCTCAGTTACTAACTATATCGTAGTGGACTCTGTTGATACTACTACCCCTACACAACCACACATCTCCTGCCTTGTCTATCATATCCCATACTGTGCTGCTGTTGCCGCTACTACTACCTCTACACAATTGCACATCTCCAGCATTGTCCATTATGTTTCATACTGTACTGCTGATGGGAACCCTACTCTGCACAGAACTGAAACCGCACCCAAAAAGGTATACTCTTTAATGGTTTCTGGAAAAGGCCACTGCTTCTTCACTTGCCTTCACCTTCACCTGCCAATGAATCCCCATATTCATGAGCTCATGTCTAGTGTTGAGCGAACAGTTCGAGAATCGTTCGGGTCCGTACCGAATTTTGGGGTGTCCGTGACACGGACCCGAACCCGGACATTTTCATAAAAGTCCGGGTTCGGGTTCGTAGTTCGTCATGTTTTATGGCGCATTTTAAAAGGCTGCAAAGCAGCCAATCAACATGCATCATACTACTTGTCCTAAGATGCCATCGCAGCCATGCCTACTATTGGCAAGGCTGTGATTGGCCAAGTGCAGCATGTGACCCAGCCTCTATTTAAGCTGGAGTCACGTAGCGCCGCACGTCACACTGCTCTGATTAGTGTAGGGAGAGGACGCAGCTTCTGTGAGGGCGAGATAGGCAGGTATAAAGAAGTGAATGATCTACCTTTCTACACCTGTGCATCAGAAAAACTCAGCTGAGCTGTTCACTGAAAGTCAAAATTTTGTTTAGACTGGCCAGAGCGATTTTTACTGGCACATGTAAATGGGTTTGGCTGTGCTTGTGTCACCCCTACTAACTGCAAAGATATTTAATATATCAGTGGTGAAACTGAAAGTAACCCACTTGGATAGCAAATCCCATGAATGTGCTGTTCCAGCTAGGCTAGCCAGTGCCACTACAGCCAAGTCCAATACTGTCAGCCAGAAATATTTTTTTTTTTTTATGTGCCAGAAATATAAATTAAAAAAAGCTTTCACCGTAATAATAAAATTATTCTGGTGTTAGTCCAGAAGAAGCACTCCTGTTGTAATTAACCACTTCAGCCCCCCTAGCTTAAACACCCTTAATGACCAGGCCACTTTTTACAATTCCGCACTACACTACTTTCACCGTTTATTGCTCCGTCATGCAACTTACCACCCAAATGAATTTTACCTCCTTTTCTTCTCACTAATAGAGCTTTCATTTGGTGGTATTTCATTGCTGCTGACATTTTTACTTTTTTTGCTATTAATCAAAAATTACCGAAATTTTTGCAAAAAAATGACATTTTTCACTTTCTGTTGTAAAATTTTTCAAAAAAAACTACATTTCTATATAAATTTTTCTCTAAATTTATTGTTCTACATGTCTTTGATAAAAAAATCCAATAAGTGTATATTTATTGGTTTGGGTAAAAGTTATAGCGTTTACAAACTATGGTGCAAAAAAGTGAATTTCTGCATTTTGAAGCAGCTCTGACTTTCTGAGCACCTGTCATGTTTCTTCAGGTGCTAGAATGCCAGGATAGTATAAATACCCCCAAATGACACCATTTTAGAAAGAAGACACCCCAAAGTATTCGCGGAGGGGCTTGGTGAGTTCATGTATCATTTCATTTTTTTCACAAGTTAGCGGAAAATGACACTTTCTGAGAAAAAAAAAAAAAAGTTTCAATTTCTGATAACTTCTGGCAAAAAAAAAAATCTCAGACGGACTCACTATGCCCCTCAGTGAATACCTTGGGGTGTCTACTTTCCGAAATGGGGTCATTTGTGGGGTGTGTTTACTGTTCTGGCATTTTGGGCGGGCTAAATTGTGAGCCGCCATGTAAAACCTAAAGGTACTCGTTGGAATTTGGGCCCTTTGCGCACCCAGGCTGCAAAAAGTGTCACTCATGTGGTATCGCCGTACTCAGGAGAAGTAGGGCAATGTGTTTTGGGGTGTATTTTTACATACACCCATGTTGGATGAGAGAAATATCTCTGTAAATTGTCAACTTTGTATAAAAATTTTTTAAAAGTTGTCGTTTACAGAGATATTTCTCACACCCAGCAGGGGTATATATAAAAATACACCCCAAAACACATTGCCCTACTTCTCCTGAGTACGGCGATACCACATGTGTGCCACTTTTTGCAGCTTGAGTGCGCAAAGGCCCTAAAACCAATGAGTACCTTTAGTATTTCACAGGGCATTTTTACGCATTTGGATTCCAGACTTCTTCTCACGCTTTAGGGGCCCCTAAAATGCCAGGGCAGTATAAATACCCCACATGTGACCCCATTTTGGAAAGAAGACACCCCAAGGTATTCTGTGAGGGGTATGGTGAGTTCATGTAAAATTTTATTTTTGTCACAAGTTAGTGGAATATGAGACTTTGTAAAAACAAAATTAAAAAAACAAAAAAACAATTTCCGCTGACTTATGCCAAAAAATAAAAATTCTGTGGACTCACCATGCCCCTCACAGAATACCTACAGGTGTCTTCTTTCCAAAATGGGGTCACATGTGGGGTATTTATACTCACCTGGCATTTTAGGGGCCCCTAAAGTGTGAGAATCCAAATGCATAAAAATGGCCTGTGAAATCCTAAAGTTACTCATTGGTTTTAGGGCCCTTTGCGCACTCAGGCTGCAAAAAGTGTCACACATGTGGTATCGCCGTACTCAGGAGAAGTAGGGCAATGTGTTTTGTGGTGTATTTTACATATACCCATGCTGCGTGTGAGAAATATCGCTGTAAACGACAACTTTTTAAATTTTTTATCCAAAGTTGTCAATTTACAGAGATATTTCTCTCACCCAGTATGGGTATATATAAAATACACCCCAAAACACATTGCCCTACTTCTCCTGAGTACGGCGATACCACATGAGTGACACTTTTTGCAGCCAAGATGCGCAAAGGGCCCTAATTCCAATGAGTACCTTTAGGAGGGCATTTTTACGCATTTTTCTTCTCACGCTTTAGGGCCCCTAAAATGCCAGGGCAGTATAAATACCCCACATGTGACCCCATTTTGGAAAGAAGAAAATTTTACATGAACTCACCATACCCCTCACGGAATACCTTGGGGTGTCTTCTTTCTAAAATGGGGTCACATGTGAGGTGTTTGTACTGCTCTGGCATTTTAGGGGTCTCCGCAATCATTACACGTATGGCCAGAATTAGGAGTTTCTGCTATTCTCCTTATATTGACCATACGGGTAATGAGAATTTTTTTTTCCGTTCAGCCTCTGCGCTGAAAGAAAAAAATGAACGTCACAGATTTTTCCATTCACATTGATCAATGTGGATGAAAAATCTCTAAAAAATGTGCAAAAAAGAGGGAAAAGCTATAAAGCTGCGATCGCTAAGGGACCCTAAGGCCTCATTCAAGCGTCCGCAATTCTGTTCCGCAAAATTTTATGGAACAGAAATGTGGATACATTCAATTCTATGGGGACAGACTTTGTCCCGCTCGGATCCGTAATTGCGGATCCGTAATTGGAGATCCGCAAAAGTATAGAACATGTCTCTATTCTTGTCCGCAATTGCGGACAAGAAAAGGCATTTTCTATATAGTTCTGGCAATGTGCGGATCCGCAAAATGCGGAAAGCACATTGCTGGTGTCCGTGTTTTGCGGATCCGCGGATTTGCGGATCCGTGGATCCGCAAAACACATGCGGACATCTGGAATGAGCCTTACAGGGGTGATCAGTGACAGGGGGGTGACAGGGGTGATCAGGGGGTGACATGGGAGATCAGGGGTTAATCAGTGACAGGGGGTGGTGGGTGGGTGGGGGCGGTGGTGGGGGTTGTGTGGTGATTGGTGCACTTTGATATTTTTCTCTGGTGGTCCCAAGCAAAGGGACCACCAGAGAAGCGGGTAGCAAGCAGATCAGACGCTGTTCACAGAACAACGTCTGATCTGCGATTTTTTCTGCCATATACAGCCTGCCAGCGCACGATCGGCGCTGGCAGGCTGTAGTATAACTACATGCGAGCGCGCCAATGGCGCGCATTGCGCATGTGCGGGCGCGTCCTCACGTCATCTCGCGTCTCGCGAGATGACGCGCCGATGCGTCCGATCAGAGCTACAGGGCCGCCGCCAGGACGCAATCCTGCGTGCGGCGGTCCTGTAGAGGTTAATACTGTAAAAAGGCTTAGGCAATATTACTCCCAGTGTGGGAAATTTATTTAGCAAAACTAGCATTTAAAAAATTCCGGTGTTCTGAAATACCAGCAGTCCTCTTGTACATAATACCGCAAAAAGGCATTATATCGTCCAGTGTTGTAATTTTGGTGAAAAAAGGCCAATTTAATCAATCTGGTGTTAGTTACACCAGAAACAGTAGGCCACACGTTTTTACTCCTATAAAAAGGAATTATATCTCCCCGTGTGGGAATCTATGTACCAAAACTAGCATTTTAAAAATTCTGGTGTCCAATTTGCAGCAGTTTTCTTGTAATTAATACCGGAAAAAGGAATTATATCTTCCAGTGTGGGAATTTATGTACACAAACTAGCATTTTAAAAATTCTGGTGTCCAATTAGCAGCAGTCTTCTTGTAATTAATACCTGAAAAAGACATTACATTGTCCAGTGTTGTAATTTTGGTGAAAAAAAGGCCAATTTAATCAATCTGGTGTTAGTTAGACCAGAAACAGTAGGCCGCACGTTTTTACTCCTGTAAAAATGAATTATATCTCCCCGTGTGGGAAACTATGTACCAAAACTAGCATATTAAAAATTCTGGTGTCCAATTTGCAGCAGTTTTCTTGTAATTAATACCGGAAAAAGGAATTATTTCTTCCAGTGTGGGAATTTATGTACACAAACTAGCATTTTAAAAATTCTGGTGTCCAATTAGCAGCAGTCTTCTTGTAATTAATACCTGAAAAAGGCATTATATTGTCCAGTGTTGTAATTTTGGTGAAAAAAAGGCCAATTTAATCAATCTGGTGTTAGGTAGACCAGAAACAGTAGGCCGCACGTTTTTACTCCTGTAAAAAGGAATTATATCTCCCCGTGTGGGAATCTATGTACCAAAACTAGCATATTAAAAATTCTGGTGTCCAATTTGCAGCAGTTTTCTTGTAATTAATACCAGAAAAAGGAATTATATCTTCCAGTGTGGGAATTTTGGGGCTAAAAAATAATATATTTTATTGTGGTGCGAGTTGAATCGCAACAATGAGGAAACATTCTATTAAGGGACGAGGACGCGGTCGTGGTGGTGTCCGTGGAGCCTCTGTTGCTGGCAGAGAACGTGGCCTCGTCTTATTGCAGTGTGCAGACTGAACAGGAGGAGGTCAGGGAGGAAGACTGGGTGGAAGACGATGCAGAGGACGATGAGGTCTTAGACCCCACCTGGACTGAAGGTCGTGCCGCTGACTTAAATAGTTCAGAGGAAGAGGCAGTGGTGAGACCGAGACAACAGCGAAGCCAAAGAGGGAGCAGGGGGCAAAAGCAGAACAGCCGCCGTCCAGATAGTTCGCCTGCTATTGGCCAGCGCCAACAGGGACCCAGCACCCCAAAGGCATCTTCAAGAAGTTCCCTGGCATGGCTCTTCTTCAAACAATGTGCTGACGACAAGACCAGAGTGATTTGCACGCTGTGCCATCAGACCCTGAGGCGAGGCATTAACGTTCTTAACCTGAGCACCACCTGCATGATCAGGCATCTACATGCAAAGCATGAACTGCAGTGGAGTACACACCTTAAAAACAAGGAACCCGCTCAGGCTCCCCCTGCTCCCTCTACCGCTGCTGCCTCAGCTTCCGCCTCGAGAGGAATGTTGCCACCTGCCGAGCAGCAAACAGAGGATGTGCCACCGCCACCACCACCACCACCACCACCGCCACCGTCACCTAGCGTCTCCACTATTTCACACAGCAGCGTTCAGCTCTCCATCTCTCAAACCTTTGAGAGGAAGCGCAAATTCCCACCTAGTTACCCTCGAGCCCTTGGCCTGAATGCCAGCATTTCTAAACTACTGGCCCTTGAAATGCTGTCATTCCGGCTGGTGGACACAGACAGCTTCAAACAGCTGATGGCCATGGCTGTCCCCCAGTATGTGGTTCCCAGCCGCCACTACTTCTCCAAGACAGCCGTGCCTTCACTGCACATACAAGTGTCCGATAAAATCAAGTGTGCACTGCGCAACGCCATTTGTGGCAAGGTCCACCTAACCACAGATACGTGGACCAGTAAGCACGGCCAGGGACGCTATATCTCCCTAACTGCACACTGGGTAAATGTAGTGGCGGCTGGGCCCCAGGCGGAGAGTTCCTTGCCGCACGTCCTTCCGCCGCCAAGGATCACAGGGCATCATTCTTTGCCTCCTGTAGCCTCCTCCTCCTACTCGGCTTCCTCCTCCTCTGCTTCCACCAGCTCATCAAGTCAGCCACACACCTTCACCACCAACTTTAGCACAGCCCGGGGTAAACGTCAGCAGGCCATTCTGAAACTCAGCCCGGGGTATTGAACAACAGACCGACCAGTGGTTGCTGCCTGTGGGCCTCAAGCCCGGCCTGGTGGTGTGCGATAATGGGCGAAATCTCGTGGCAGCTCTGGGACTAGCCGGTTTGACGCACATCCCTTGCCTGGCGCATGTGCTGAATTTGGTGGTGCAAAAGTTCATTCACAACTACCCAAACATGTCAGAGCTGCTGCATAAAGTGAGGGCCGTCTGTGCGCGCTTCCGGCATTCACATCCTGCCGCTGCTCGCCTGTCAGCGCTACAGCGGAACTTCGGCCTTCCCACTCACCGCCTAATATGCAACGTGCCCACCCTGTGGAACTCCACCTTGCACATGTTGGAGAGACTGTGCGAGCAGCAGCAGGCCATAGTGGAGTTTCAGCTGCAGCACGCACGGGTCAGTCGCACTGCGGAACAGCACCACTTCACCACCAATGATTGGGCCTCCATGCGAGACCTGTGTGCCCTGTTGCGCTGTTTCGAGTACGCCACCAACATGGCCAGTGGCGATGCCACTGTTATCAGCGTTACAATACCGATTCTATGTCTCCTAGAGAAAACGCTTAGGGCGATGATGGAAGAGGAGGTGGGCCAGGGCCAGGAGGAGGAGGAGGAGGATGACGGGTCGTTTTTAGCACTTTCAGGCGAGTCTGTTAGAAGTGGCTCAGAGGGAGGATTTTTGCAACAGCAGAGGGCAGGTACAAATGTGGCCAGCCAGGGACCACTACTGGAGGATGAGGAGGATGAGGAGGAGGTGGAGGAGGATGAGGATGAAGCAGGTTCACAGCGGGGTGGCACCCAGCACAGCGCAGGCACATCCCTGGTGCGTGGCTGGGGGGATACAGAGGATGATGACGATACGCCTCCCACAGAGGACAGCTTGTCCTTACCTCTGGGGAGCCTGGCACACATGAGCGATTACATGCTGCAGTGCCTGCGCAACGACAGCAGAGTTGCCCACATTTTAACGTGTGCTGACTACTGGGTGGCCACCCTGCTGGATCCACGGTACAAAGACAATGTGCCCACTTTACTTCCTGCACTGGAGCGTGATAGGAAGATGCGCGAGTACAAGCGCACACTGGTAGACGCGCTCCTGAGAGCATTCCCAACTGTCACAGGGGAACAGGTGGAAGGCCAAGGCAGAGGAGGAGCTAGAGGTCGCCCACGCAGCAGTGTCACGGCCAGCTCCTCTGAGGGCAGGGTTAGCATGTCAGAAATGTGGAAAAGTTTAGTCTCCACGCCACAGCTAACTGCCCCACCACCTGATACGGAACGTGTTAGCAGGAGGCAACATTTCACTAACATGGTTGAACAGTACGTCTGCACACAACTCCACGTACTGACGAATGGTTCGGCCCCATTCAACTTCTGGGTTTCCAAATTGTCCACATGGCCAGAATTAGCATGTTATGCCTTGGAGGTGCTGTCCTGCTCGGCGGCCAGCGTTTTATATGAACGTGTATTCAGCACGGCAGGGGGCGTCATTACTGACAAAAGCAGCCGCCTGTCCGCAGCCAACGTGGACAAGCTGACGTTTATAAAAATGAACCAGGCATGGATCCCACAAGACCTGACCCTCCCTTGTGCAGAGTAGTCCTTATTAATAACTGCCTTAAACCATGTTATCTTGTACTCCTGGCCACTTCTTCATTGAAAAATCAATTTTTGAAATTAACTAGGATCTTGGGGTGCAACCCAGAGTTGAATGAACCTTCCCTCTGTCTGGGTGCTGGGGCCAAAGTACATGAAAGTGTCCTTCTCCTGTGCTGGGTGATATGAATGTTATACTTGTGCTGTCTGACATTTTTTCTTTTGTGTGGGTGCAGGGGGCCAAAGTCACTGAAAGCGGCCTTCTCCTGTGGTGGGTGATCTAAATGCCTGATTCTCTGCTGTGGGACCTCTCTCCTCTTTCTGGGTGCAGGGGTCAAAGTCTCTCAAAGTCGCCTTCTCCTGTGCTGGGTGATATAAATGTTATACTTGTGCCATCTGACATGGTTGCCAGGGTCCCATTAAATGGTGGCTTACTCCTGTGGTGGGTGATCTAAATGCCTGTTTCTCTGCTGTGAAAACCTCTCTCCTCCGTCTGGGTGCAGGGGTCAAAGTCTCTAAAAGTGGCCTTCTCTTGTGCTGGGTGATGTAAAACTGATGCTCGTACCATCTGACATGGTTGCCGGGGTCCCATTAAATGATGGCCTACTCCTGTGGTGGGTGATCTAAATGCCTGATTCTCTGCTGTGAAAACCTCTCTCCTCCGTCTGGGTGCAGGGGTCAAAGTCTCTAAAAGTGGCCTTCTCTTGTGCTGGGTGATGTAAAACTGATGCTTGTACCATCTGACATGGTTGCCGGGGTCCCATTAAATGATGGCCTACTCCTGTGGTGGGTGATCTAAATGCCTGATTCTCTGCTGTGAAACCTCTCTCCTCCGTCTGGGTGCAGGGGTCAAAGTCTCTCAAAGTCGCCTTCTCCTGTGCTGGGTGATATAAATGTTATACTTGTGCCATCTGACATGGTTGCCGGGGTCCCATTAAATGGTGGCCTACTCCTGTGGTGGGTGATCTAAATGCCTGATTCTCTGCTGTGAAAACCTCTCTCCTCCGTCTGGGTGCAGGGGTCAAAGTCTCTAAAAGTGGCCTTCTCTTGTGCTGGGTGATGTAAAACTGATGCTTGTACCATCTGACATGGTTGCCGGGGTCCCATTAAATGATGGCCTACTCCTGTGGTGGGTGATCTAAATGCCTGATTCTCTGCTGTGAAAACCTCTCTCCTCCGTCTGGGTGCAGGGGTCAAAGGCTCTAAAAGTGGCCTTCTCTTGTGCTGGGTGATGTAAAACTGATGCTTGTACCATCTGACATGGTTGCCGGGGTCCCATTAAATGATGGCCTACTCCTGTGGTGGGTGATCTAAATGTCTGATTCTCTGCTGTGAAACCTCTCTCCTCCGTCTGAGTGCTGTGAAACCTCTCTCCTCCGTCTGGGTGCAGGGGTCAAAGTCTCTAAAAGTGGCCTTCTCTTGTGCTGGGTGATGTAAAACTGATGCTTGTACCATCTGACATGGGTGCAGGGGTCAAATTAACTAAATGGTGGCCTACTCCTGTGGTGGGTGATATGATGCCTGAATATGTGCTGTGGGACCTCTCTCCTCTTTCTGGGTGCAGGGGTCAATGTAACTAAAAGTGGCCTTCTCCTGTGCTGGATGGTATAAATGTAATGCTTGTGCTATCTGACATGTCTCCTCTGTCTGGGTGCTAAGGCCTAAGTCACTGAAAGTGGCCTTCTCCTGTGGTGGTTGATATGATGCCAGATTCTCTGCTGTGGGACCTCTCTCCTTTGTCTGGATGCTGGGGTCGAAATAATAGTAAGCGACCTTCTCCATTGGTGGGTGATTTGAAGCCTGATTCTGTGCTATGGGACCTAACTCCAATTAATATTGGTTAATTTTTATTTATTTTATGTTAAGTCATCATTTCCCTATCTACATTTGTTTGCAGGGGATTTACCTACATTTTGCTGCCTTTTGCAGCCCTCTAGCCCTTTCCGGGAGTCTTTTACAGCCTTTTTAGTGCCCAAAAGTTCGGGTCCCCATTGACTTCTATGGGGTTCGGGTTCGGGATGAAGTTCGGGTTGAGTTTGGATCACGAACCCGGACATTTTCCGGAAGTTCGGACGAACCTCTCGAACCCAAACTTCCAGGTGTTCGCTCAACTCTACTCATGTCTTTCCCTGCCCACCTGCCTCTGACAGCTTTTTTCCAACCGAATTATCAGCAGGTGGGTGGGGAAAGCCAGGAGCTCATGAATATCCTGGACTCATCATTAGGCCTTGGAGCTGTTCAATACAAGATATTGACAAAACAACTGAGTCATTTAAAGAAAGTGACCCATTATTTTGTCGAGCAGATCTGTCACTTGTTAAGGTTGCCCTTATTTAGAAAACTGGTGACAGATTCCCTTTAACGCTGTCTTCATGTTACAAGAGCATGAAAAAGCTACAGTCATAGGAGACCACAGAGTGTCATACATAACATTTCAGGGCACTTTTGATTTGGGTCAAATTTATTCGGACTGAATGGAGTTTAAAGTCAGAATCTACATCATTGGAACCAAAATAAATTTCTGAAAATTCACTCATCTCTAGCGCCGTTACGTATTTCCAAGTCATTTCTTACAATAGAGATTTACTCTTCATAACGATAGAGATGGACTAAAGAACTGGTAGAAAAAAGTTAGGTAATAGGGTAATACAGTAAAATATTTGCAAATAGATGACTAATGTCAACAGCACATCACCCCACGGAAACAGGAGATGTGCTGTCATTCATTTGGGCAAATATCTGCAAGTGTAAATGATGCTTTAATGAGTACAGATTAAGTTTCTATATCATCAGCTGGAGTTCTTTACGGGCAGAAATCTGCCTGTGTAAAAGGTCCGTAAATGAAAAGGTAAAAAGACCAGTTAACTCAATTTCATTTAAATTATATTAGAAATTTGCAGTGTCAGTTTCATCCTTTTCTAGCAGCTAATTACTGCAATGCATTCAAGCTAATTATAATTAACGCAAGCCGTCTTGTAGGAGTTCAAGCTGGTAATATTATTACTGTGCATATGTATAGTCTTTAGAGAAAAATATTTCTATAATCAAGAACATAGATTTAAAATAAATAAGAAATGAACATTGTTTCATTAAGAGTGAAACATGTCACTGTGCAAATTATATCAACAGAAGGTAAAGCACGAACGCCAACGTCAGACAGGCATGTGCTGGCCGGCAAGGACGGTCCATGTGACAGCCACATCTCCTATACCAACTGCGCCACATCTGACCAGAAATCACATCAGAGTGATGTGAGTACAGTACAGAAGACCAGGCAGGAACTCACTGACTCATGAATCTCTATGATGCTGTGAGTTTGAGTCAGATAAGCAGCACTCTGTCCTGGAGATGCACAAAAATGCACAAAAATCATTGAGGCGCACACATTCTGGGAGGTAGCACTATAAAACTAAATCTGGCCATCTGGGAGCCATCATAGATTGGAGGTGTAACTTATGCCAGTTTTCTGAACTAAGTAGTCTTAAATTTGTTGGGCTGTATAGCCAAGACACTTCATGCCAGACTGTACCAACTTTTTCGAAAAGTGGAAAGTGCAATGTAAACTGGCATAAAGTTGCAAATTTGTGTGCAGAAATGTATAATTTTTGTATTGCAGAAAACATGTGTACATTACCTTTAGTGTCTGGGGAAAACATTAGTCATAAGCTCCACCGTTCCCCTTACATCATATGATCCCATATGGTTGCTCTTTCAGTCCACAGAAAAAATAACAGCAGTCAGATGACTGTCACTCCATAGTTAGGCTCACACCCACTTCTCAAGTCCCTGGTGATCTCTACTTCTTGGTTTTTACTCAATACATACTGTACGTAGGAAACGGGTGGTAGGCAGAGATGAGGGAGGAGATGTAAGGGGTGCAGCACTGTGGAGAGCTTTGTGGGTGAGGGTGAGGAAAACCATTTTAAATTGAATCCTGCACTGTATGGGCAACCAGTGCAATGACTGGCACAGGGCAGAGGCATCGGAGTAGCGGTTAGACAGATAGGTGATCCTGGCTGCTGCAGTAAAGATAGATTGGGAAAAGGAAAGTCTGCTGCTGGGGGGGGGGGGCAATTAATAGTGAGGTACAGTAATCAAGGCAGTAATGGATCAGGACAACAGGATAGTTTTTGAGGTGCAGGCGACACAAGCGGACAAGAGATTGAATATAAGGGGTGAAAGAAAGATCAGCAGCAGACATAACACAGAGACAGCGGGTGTACTGCCTATGCATGTAATCAGTAATCAATTTAGAGGTGCCAAACAAGGAAATGAATTAAGAAATAGTGTACATTAAATTAAGTTAGTATACAAATGCTTTTGTAGCCACTTGGGATGCAATTAGATGAAATGACTACTTTATATCATCTACTGAAAGAAAAGGGTTTTACAATTATGAAAAAAGGTTCCTTATCACTGCCTAAAGATAGCATACAGCACATTGACAATGTTCATCTCAAATGTCTATTTTTGTTTTTCCCACAAATGCTTTACTATATTGCTGATTGACTCCTGCTGTTTCTAATATAAAAAAAGTAGTTTATGCAATATCTACATCATTGAGTTCCCAGCAGCGGTAGCTGTTTCTTTGACAACATCTGGATTTTATTTTTGGTAAAATTTGCACTGTTGAATTTCTTATATTCCTTAAAATATAATGAGTGTTTCTTCAAAAAAGCATCATTCATTCTTGAGATCTGATGACAAAACTGCCTAAAGGCTCACTATATGCAATAATACTGATAAATTTGCTTAAAATCCAATGCCTTAAAGGGGCTGTCTTCAGCAAGTGGCATTTATCATGTAGAGAAAGGTAATACAAGGCACTTACTAATGTATTGTGATTGTCCATATTCATTCCTTGGCTGGCTTGATTAATTTTTTCCTCGCATTATACACTGCTCATTTCCAGGGGTTAAGGCCACCAATGCAGTGAAGGTATGAGGTGGCCAGGACGCCAGCTACTACGCATGTGTGCCTATGCACACTCCACGGTCACGGCCACTAGAGAGGTTGGCGCCTTCTCCTATAGTATGGAAGCACGACCACTGCTGCTGGATTGCAGAGTGGTTGTAACCCCTAGAAACAAGCAGTGTATAATGATATGGAAAAATGAGGGATACTTACGTACACCAATCCCCAGCTGCTCCCATTCCAATACTTACTCACTCCCCTGCTCTCTGCTTCCCGGTCTGACATTAACTCATAGAAAATGCCTGGAGATAACAACTCCGCTGATTACTAGCTGCAGAGGTGACCCATCTAAATTGGTTGAGAAGGAATCTGTTACTTTTATTTTTTTTATCCCATATTGAGGCTTAACTAACACACTTTTCCCTCTGGACAACCATTTACAAGGGGTATTCTGGTTTTAACACATTATCCCTGTCCACAGGATAGCGAATAACTATTAGATCAGCAGAGGATCCAACTCCTGGGCACTGCCACTTCATGTATCTTTATGGGTCTGCCAGACATAGCAGAGTGATTGTACCTGGCTATTTCCAGCAGTCTCCAAGAGATGAATGGAGTGGCAATGTGCATGCTCAACCTGCCAATCCATTCATTTTGGGGTGCCCTGTTGGGTACCGGATCCCAATGCTCGCAATTGGTCGTGGTTTCAGCGGTAAGAACCCTCACTGATCTAATAGTTATCTGATATCCTATGGATAAGGGATAACTTGCTACAACTGGAATAACCCTTTGAGTATGAATCTGAAGTTCACTTAATATTTTCTCTACTGAATACAAATATATTTTATACATTTATCATTAGTAAAGTGCATATGTTTCCACTGCACTGATTTATGTTACTTAACCCCTTAAGGACCGGGCTCATTTTCACCTTAGGACCAGGCCATTTTTTGCAAATCTGACCAGTGTCACTTTATGTGGTGATAACTTTAAAACGCTTTTTCTTATCCAGGCCATTCTGAGATTGTTTTTTTGGCACATATTGTACTTCCTGACACTGGTAAAATTAAGTCGAAATATTTCATTTTTATTTATAAAAAAATATCCAATTTAGCAAAAATTTGGAAAATTAGCAATTTTCCAAGTTTCAATTTCTCTACTTCTATAATACATAGTAATACCGCCCAAAAAAGTTATTGATTTACATTCCCCATATGTCTACTTCATGTATCGATCATTTTGGGAATGCCATTTTATTTTTTGGGACGTTACAAGGCTTAGAAGTTTAAGCAAATCTTGAAATTTTTCAGAAATTTTCAAAAACCCACTTTTTAGGGACCAGTTCAGGTCTGAAGTCACTTTGTGAGGCTTACATAATAGAAACCATCCAAAAATGACCCCATTCTAGAAACTACACCCCTCAAGGTATTCAAAACTGATTTTACAAATGTCATTAACCCTTTAGGTTTTCCACAAGTGTTAATGGCAAATGGAGATAAAATTTCAGAATTTCGATTTTTTAGAAAATTTTCCGTTTGAATCCATTTTTTCCAGTAACAAAGCAAGGGTTAACAGCCAAACAAAACTCAATTTTTATTTCCCCGATTCTGTAGTTTTCAGAAACACCCCATATGTGGTCGTAAACTGCTGTATGGCCAAAGGGCAGGGCACAGAAGTAAGGGAACGCCATATGGTTTTTGGAAGGCGTATTTTGCTGGACTGGATTTTTGACACCATGTCCCATTTGAAGCCCCCCGATGCACCCCTAGAGTAGAATCTCCAAAAAAGTGACTCCATCTAAGAAACTACACCCCTCAAGGTATTCAAAACTGATTTTACAAACTTTGTTAACCCTTTAGGTGTTCCACAAGAGTTATTGGCAAATGGAGATGAAATTTCGGAATTTCTATTTTTTGTTACCTTGCCTCAAAAAAAGTGTAATATAGAGCAACCAAAAATCATATTTACCCTAAAGTAATACAAACAAAACTGCCACCTTATCCCGTACTTTCCAAAATGGGGTCACTTTTTTGGAGTTTCCACTGTAGGGGTGCATCAGGGGGGCTTCAAATGGGACATGGTGTCAAATAACCAGTCCAGCAAAATCTGCCTTCCAAAAACCATATGGCGTTCCCTTCCTTCTACGCCCTGCCGTTTGGCCATACAGCAGTTTACGACCACATATGGGGTGTTTCTGCAAACTAGAGAATCGGGGCAATATGTATTGAGTTTTGTTTGGCTGTTAAACCTTGCTTTGTTACTGGAAAAATTGATTAAAATGGAAAATTTGCAAAAAAATAGCTATTTTCGGACCGTTTTTATTTTTTGCTATTTACATCGTTGAACTCACAGGTTAGATTGTGTGCTATTTCTATAGAGCAGGTTGCTACGGACGCGGCAATACCAAATATGGCTACTTTTTGGGGGGTTTTGTTTCAGTTTTACATAATACAGCATTTTTGAAAAAAATGATTTTTTAGTGTCTTCACATTCTGAAAGCCATATATTTTTTTTTATTTTTTGGGAGACTGTCTTATGTAGGGGCTCATTTTTTGCGGGATGAGATGGCGGTTTGATTGGAACTATTTTGGGGTGCATATGACATTTTTGTCGCCTGCTATTACACTTTTTGTGATGTAAGATGACAAAAATGGCTCTTGACACCGTATATTTTTATTTTGTGTTCACCTGAGGGGTTCGGTGATGTGTTATTTTTATAGAGCAGGTTGCGACGGACGTGCCGATACCAAATATGTATACTTTTTATTTATTTATTTAAGTTTTACACAATATTATCATTTTTTTAAACAAAACAAATCATGTTTTAGTGTCTCCATAGTCTGAGAGCCCTATTTTTTTTTTTTTTTTGGGGTGATTGTCCTATGTGGGGTATCATTTTTTGCAGGATGAGATGACGGTTTGATTGGCACTATTTTTGGGTGCAGTTTTTGAGATGTGAGGTGACAAAAATGTTTTATTTTTACATTGTTTTTATTTTATTTTTTTAACAGTATTTACCTGAGGGGTTAGATAATGTGATATTTTTATAGAGCAGGTTTTTACGGACGCGGCGATACATAATATGTGTACTTTTTATTTATTTATTTTACTTTAACACAATAATAGCATTTTAGAAAAAAAAAATTATGTTTTAGTGTCTCCATAGTCTGAGAGCCATATTTTTTATTTTTTTGGGCGATTGTCCTATATAAGGACTCATTTTTTGCGGGATGAGATGGCGGTTTTATTGGTACTATTTTGGGAGGCATACGCCTTTTGATCACTTGGTATTACACTTTTTGTGATGCAAGGTGACAAAAATGGCTTTTTACACCATTTTTTGTGTTTTTTTTACGGTATTTGCGTGAGGGGTTAGGTCACGTGATATTTTTATAGAGGAGATTTTTACGGACACGGCGATACCTAAAATGTGTAGTTTATTTATTTTTGTTTTTTTTTATTCAGTGATATGTATTTTTCTTATTTTTACTTTTTTTTTCACTTTTTTGACATTTTTTTGACCCAGACCCACTTGGTTCTTGTAGATCCAGTGGATCTGGTGTCTATATAATACAGAACAGTACACTATATAGTGTACTGCACTGTATTTTTTTACTTTTCACAGTCTGGTCAGACTTCTGCCTTTAGCAGAAGTCTGACCAGAGTTACTATACCATGGCAAGCAGGACGCTTCTGAAAGCGTCCTGCTGCCATGGTAACCATCACCCGCTGCCATTACAGAGCAGCGGGTGATGGGAAGAGAGGTGAGCTCCCTCCCTCTACTTTCCTCTCCTGTCGGGGGGCTGCAAAGGTACGGCAGCCCGCAATGGGAGAGGGAGGGAGCTCCCTCCATGTTAACACCTTCTATACTGCGGTCCGTACGAACCGCGGTATAGAAGGGGTTAAACTGCTGACATCTGCAGCACAGCTGTGCTGACCCCTGCTATACCCACTAGACACCAGGGAAATGGATTGAAAGGAGGCGGGCGGGGGATGGCAATTGCGATCCCGCCTGCCGCACTGCCCGCCTCCCGTGCCGCCCACCCGCAGCCCCGCCCGCAAATCCCCCACCCCTGCACCGCCCGGGGGGACAATAAGATGGCGGGCTGCAGGGGGGGGTTAAAATTTACCATTGGGGGCATATTTTAGTCTCTGATCCCCGCGGTCTGATCAGAGATCGCACATAGCGCAGCAAAACGCAGGTCTGAATTGACCTGCGGTTTGCTGCGATCGCTGACATGGGGGGGGGGGGTCACAGGACCCCCCTGGGCATTGTGCCAAGATGCCTGCTGATTGATTTCAGCAGGCATCTTGTTCCGATCACCGCCACGTGCGCAGCGGTGATCGGAACTTCTCAGGGCGTACATGTACGCCCTTGGTCCTTAAGTACCACGACGCAAGGGCGTACATGTACGCCCTTCGTCCTTAAGGGGTTAAAGTGGTTGTCCTGTCTGGGAGCCAACAACCCCAATGATACAGATTACCCCAATGACTGGCACCTCTGCTCCATTCTGTCTCTGCAGGAACTTGAAGTGGCTGGGTCCAGTGACCACTGGACAGGCCTCAGAAGTCACAGTGGCTTGGATGCTACGTCACAGCAGTGATGTACCTTTCAAATCTCTGTGACCGCTGGAGCCGCTTCCTGGGACCTGAGAACGGAGCAGCGATGGGACCAGATAGGGGAGTCTGCTTTTTTATGTGGAGGGGCACAATTTTACAGTATAGGGCTTGTCAACTCCAAGGCCAGACAACCCCTTTAATGATTCAATATTTAAGCAATGAAATATATGATTATCAGCCAAGTAAAAAATTAAATAGAAAAAGAACTGAATTTATTACAATTTTATTTACCTTGTTCTCTCTTTGTGTCTTTACAACCTTTCAGTAAATCTAGGAAGTGCTGAAGCTATTCAGGTTATGCATTATTTAGAGCGGCTTACAAGCTATTTTGTTACAGTTTAACACTGGTGTGCATCTGCCTCTGCATTATGAAATATACTGCTATCGTCTTTCATAGCAACACAATAAACTCTTTTTACATATGAAATGTACATCTCTTTTATGTTGGTGATTTATTGTGCTCTAGCTTCCATAGATAAAGAAATGTAGAACAGGCCTGTGTGATCAAAGCAACAGACTACATAACCATTGAAAAAATTCTCGGATCTTTTCACAATAGATTACATCCTTTCATTAATCTAACCATTTTCCAAGGGCCAATAAAGTGCGGCTAAGTGCAATTACCAACTGGGGAGTTATAAATAAAGCTATGAAATATTCATCTAATTCATAACTCATTTAGCTACAGAAACTTTGCCATATGTTGTGATGTCACTGTCCTGTGCTCACTGACTGTGGGAGAATACCTTTCTAAAGGAATACTACAGTAAGATTTTTTTTTTCTTCCCCTAAATATCTATTGGCCAAATAGTGAGCCCAACCTAATATTACGATACAAGGTACACAGTCCAAATAACTATTTTCATTAAAGAGGTTTTCCGGGATTTTAATATTCTCAGGATAGGTCATCAATATCAGATCGGTGGGGGTCCGACACCCGGCACCCCCGCTAAATCAGCTGTTTGAGGAAACGGCGCGTGCAGTACGCATGTGCCATCTCCCTTCTCTCTTCCTGCTAGCCGATGTATGTCTATGAGACAGCAGCGGTGCGCAGAAAGAGAGAAGGAAGACGGCACATGCGCACTGCATGCACCATCTCCTCATACAGCTGATCGTCGGGGGTGCCAGAGAACCCCTTTAACCAGTCCCCGACCGCTGTACGCAGGATTGCGTCCTGCGGGCGGCCGGGATCTTCTGTTTGGACGCATCGGGGCGTCCTCTCGCGATGCGCGAGATTTCGGGCACAAGCGCCCGCGCATGCGCAGATCGCGCATACCAGTGATTTCAGAAGAACTTGGTCATCAGCCTGCCAGCCAATCGGCAGCGCTGGCGGGCTGATGACATTCAAAAAAACGAATCAGGAGCCATTTAACCCATCATATTAGTAAATGGCTTCTGTGCTCTCTCCTGGGTCCTTTTCGTCGGTTGGACCCAGGAGAGAGCACACCTCTACAGTGAGTACACCAAGCACCACACATAGCCCCCTGATCAGCCCCCCATCACCCAAATTAACCCCTTGATCACCCCTTTCAGCACCTGTCAATCATCCAGTGAAAGGGAAAAAAGTGATCAGTGTAAACTGTCACTTTTTTTTTTTCACTAAGATTGACTGTTAGGTTTAGCTTAGTTTAGTCCCCTTTGGTAGGTAGTTAGCGTTAGCGCCAAGCCCACCGCACCGCAGTCACTGGTTCGCTGATTAGCGTAGCGCTAATCAGCGCTTGTACTTTTATAGTATCTGTAAGTGATCAGAACTGATCACGGTCAGATATATAATAGTACTAGTGTCACTTTAGTTCGCCCTCCACCCCAAACGCAGTGTTTGCCCGATCAGACCCGATCGGTCGCCCACACCTGCGTTCACCCACGCCCACCTCGCCGCAGTGACAAAAAATTTTTTTTTGTAATCACTGCACAATCCTTCACAGCGCTGCGGCGATAAAAAAATCAGTTGTGATATTTTTATCAATCGCAGCGGCTTCTGTACTTCGCTACCCTCTCAATTGTAAGACAGGCTTGCTTTTTTCTTGGGTAGTCTCAGGAATACCCCTAAATTTAGACGGCCAAATGTCAAACAAGGGGTATTCCTCTGAAGAGGCCTACAGGATTCTGACCCAGTCGGATGAGGAGTGGGAACCCTCATCTGACGAATCCAGCGGGTCAGAATACCAACCTGTAGAAAGCAGTGGCTCTCTGACCTAAAGTTCTGACGAGGAGGTGGAGGTCCCTGATAGAACCAGGCGTACCCGGCCCCGTGTCGCTAGACCACAGGCTGCGCAGGATCCGCTTCAAGGGCAGCAGAGTGGGACTGGCGCTGCCGGATTACGTGGTGAGGCATACACCAGCAGCGCAGCCCGTCCTGGACCTTCTACCAGCACTGCCGTAGAACATGGTGAAGTGGCGAGCACCAGAAGGGCAGTAGAAGCTGGTACGGTGGCACGTGCAATAGTTTCCCCGTCGCAGCCACCGCAAAGACAACAGGCCCGTAGAGCCCCTAGAGTCCCTGAGGTGCTGGCAAACCCTGATTGGCAGCCCCCATCTTCAGCCGCACCAGTAGTTCCCCCTTTCACCGCCCAGTCAGGAGTTCGGGTGGAAACAGCTCAGATAGGATTGGCGCTGGGGTTTTTGAGCTGTTTTTCACTGCGGAGCTCTTTGACTTAGTCGTGGCAGAAACAAACAGATATGCCACTCAATTTATCGCCGACAACCCGGGAAGCTCTTATGCCCAGCCTTTCCGGTGGAAACCAGTCCAAGTTTCCGAACTTAGAACTTTTCTGGGCCTTCTCCTCAGCATGGGCATAACCAAAAAACATGAATTGCGGTCATATTGGTCCACGAACCCAATTCATCACATGCCCATGTACTCTGCTGCCATGTCCAGGACACGTTTTGAGACCATACTGCGTTTCCTGCACTTTAGTGACAACACCACCTCCCGTCCCAGAGGCCACCCAGCTTTTGACCGGCTCCATAAAATTCGGCCCCTCATAGACCATTTCAACCAGAAATTTGCAGATTTGTACACCCCTGCTCAAAACATCTGCGTAGACGAGTCCCTTGTACATTTTACCGGGCGCCTTGGCTTCAAGCAGTACATCCCGAGCAAGCGCGCCCGGTATGGGGTCAAATTGTATAAGCTCTGTGAAAGGGCCACAGGCTATACGCACAAATTTCGGATCTATGAGGGAAAAGATCAGACCCTGGAGCCGGTCGGTTGCCCTGACTACCTGGGGAGCAGTGGGAAGATAGTCTGGGACTTGGTGTCACCCTTATTCGGCAAGGGGTACCATCTTTACGTGGACAACTTTTACACAAGTGTGGCCCTCTTCAAGCATTTGTTCCTAGAACAGATTGGCTGCTGCGGCACCGCGCGACCTAGTCGCCGGGGCTACCCCCAACGGCTTCTAGGGGGCAGAGGGCTGCACTGTGTAACGACGAACTGCTCGCGGTGAAATGGAGAGACAAGCGTGACGTTTACATGCTCTCCTCCATTCACGCAGACACGACAGTCGCCGGGGCTACCCCCAACGGCTTCTTACCACCCGACTTGCAAGGGGGCAGAGGGCTGCACTGTGTAACGACGAACTGCTCGCGGTGAAATGGAGAGACAAGCGTGACGTTTACATGCTCTCCTCCATTCACGCAGACACGACAGTCCAAATTGAACGGGCAACCAGTGTCGTTGAAAAGCCCCTCTCAGTCCACGACTATAACCTCCACATGGGAGGGGTGGACTTCAACGACCAGATGTTGGCCCCTTATTTGGTTTCCCGAAAGACCAGACGCTGGTATAAAAAAGTGTCTGTTTATCTGATTCAATTGGCTCTATATAATAGTTACGTTCTCTACAGTAAGGCTGGGAGAACGGGATCTTTCCTAAAATTCCAGGAAGAGATCGTCGAGAACCTCCTGTACCCAGGAGGTTCCGTGGCCCCATCCACCAGTGTAGTTAGCCGTCTACACGAGCGGCACTTCCCTAGCGTTGTGCCGGGTACCTCAAACCAACCGCCACCCCGAAAAAATGTCGTGTCTGTAGCAGGAGTGGAATAAGGCGTGACACCCGTTATTTCTGTCCTGACTGTCCTGACCACCCTGCCCTATGCCTTGGAGAGTGTTTCCGGAAGTACCACACTCAGGTACACTTAGGGACCTAGGGACAGCACTACACAGGTAGTTTTTTTCCACTGAGGCTCTAGGGTCTCTCAGGACACTAGGTTTTGAGAGACCCTAACACATAGGGACGGTGCTGGTGTGCTACAGCAGAAGTGTGAAACGGTAGAAACCTCTCCTTTCACTTGGGATAACGCGTATAATGTACTTCGCACCATCTCTGTGTGATTTACACTTTACACATTGTCCCATGGGAAAGGAGAGGTTTCTGCTAGGAAAATAAAGAGTGAAATGGTAAAAAAAATAAAAATTAAACAGGTAGCAAGAAAAAAATCTTGAGTTAGTTCAGGTTTTTATGTTCATGTTTTATAAAAGTTTTAAAATGTTCTGGTTTTATAAAGTTTGCAACGTTCAAGTCATGTGCCTGCTGCCTGTTTTTCTTCTTTTCTTTTTTTTTCCCCATAACCACCCTTTATTTTCCAGGTATACCAACAGACCAACGGACCAACCGACGAAAACGCCGCAGCACTGATGTGAATTCTGAGAGAAGCATTGCGCTGCTGTCAGAAGACACGTGAAGTCAGTGTATGCGGCGCTGCAAGACGAGATTTCTCCTCTGCAGGACAGGTACGTTTGCCCTGGCATGTGAGCTGAGGAGAGGTGTTGGAGTTCATATGCTTTGGCAAACACTTTGTATCAAAAAATCTGGCAAAGATGTCTTCCTCCACACCGATGGATTGATCGATGTGAATGGAGAAATCACGTTTGCCAGGACATAGGAGCTGAGTGGGTATGGATGTTTAGGCGGAGCCTCTATGTCCTGGCAATCGCCAGGCCCCTCTTTTTTCTTGCATATTTTTTGGCAGAGATTTTTTCATCCACATCGATCGATGCGAATGAGGAAATCTGTGCCGTTCATTTTTCTTTCAGCCCAGAGGCTGAACGGAAAAAAAATCTCATTACCTTTATGCTCCATATAAGGAGAATAGCAGAAACTCCTAATGCTGGCCATACGTGTAATGATTGCGGTGACCCTCAAATGCCAGGGCAGTACAAAAACCTCACATGTGACCCCATTTCGGAAAGAAGACGCCCCAAGGTATTCTCTGAGGGGCATATTGAGTCCATTAAAGATTGAACTTTTTGTCACAAGTTAGCGGAAAGGGAGACTTTGTGAAAAAAAAAATATATATCAAATTTCGCTAACTTGGGCAAAAAAAAAAAATCTTCTATGAACTCACCATACCCCTCACAGAATACCTTGGGGTGTCTTCTTTCCAAAATGGGGTCACATGTGGGGTATTTATACTGCCCTGGCATTTTAGGGGCCCTGAAGCGTGAGAAGAAAAATGCGTAAAAATGCCATCCTAAAAGGTACTCATTGGATTTAGGGCCGAATTGCGCAAATTGGCTGCAAAAAAGTGGCACACATGTGGTATCTCTGTACTCAGGAGAAGTAGGGCAATGTTTTTTGGGGTGTACTTTTACATATACCCATACTGGGTGTGAAAATATCTCTGTAAATGACAACTTTTTAAAAAAATTATACAAAGTTGTCATTTACAGAGATATTTTTCACACCCAGTAGGGGTATAGGTAAAAATACGCCCCAAAACACATTGCCCTACTTCTCCGAGTACGTCGATACCCCATGTGTGCCACTTTTGCAGCCAAGATGCGCAAAGGGGCCCTAAATCCAATGAGTACCTTATAGGATTTCACAGGACATTTTTACGCATTTGGATTCCATACTGCTTCTGACGTTTAGGGGCCCCTCAAATGCCAGGGCAGTATAAATACCCCACAAGTGACCCCATTTCGGAAAGAAGACACCCCAAGGTATTCCGTGAGGGGTATGGTGAGTTCATGTAAAATTTTATTTTTGGCACAAGTTAGTGGAATATGAGACTTTGTAAAAAAAAAAGAAAAAAATATCAATTTCCGCAAACTTGTGCCAAAAATAAAAACTTCCATGAACTCACTATGCCCATCAGCGAATACCTTGGGGTGTCTACTTTCCGAAATGGGGTCACTTGTGTGGTATTTTTACTGCCCTGGCATTTTAGGGGCCCCTAAACGTCAAAAGCAGTTTGGAATCCAAATGCATAAAAATGTCCTGTAAAATCCTAAAGGTACTCATTGGATTTAGGGCCCATTTGCGCATCTTGGATGCAAAAAGTGGCACACATGGGGTATCGCCGTACTCAGGAGAAGTAGGGCAATGTGTTTTGGGGTGTATTTTTACATATACCCATGCAGGGTGTGAGAAATATCTCTGTAGATGACAACTTTTTAAAAAATTTATACAAAGTTGTCATTTACAGAGATATTTTTCACACCCAGTAGGGGTATATGTAAAATACACCCCAAAACACATTGCCCTACTTCTCCTGAGTACGGCGATACCCCATGTGTGCCACTTTTGCATCCAAGATGCGCAAATGGGCCCTAAATCCAATAAGTACCTTTAGGATTTTACAGGGCATTTTTACGCATTTGGATTCTCACGCTTTAGGGGCCCCTAAAATGCCAGGGCAGTATAAATACCCCACAAGTGACCCCATTTCGGAAAGAAGACACCCCAAGGTATTCTGTGAGAGGTATGGTGAGTTCATGTAAAATTGTATTTTTGGCACAAGTTAGTAGAATATGAGACTTTGTAAAAAAAAAAAAAATCCATTTCCGCTAACTTGTGACAAAAAATAAAAACTTCCATGAACTCACTATGCCCCTCAGTGAATACCTTAGGGTGTCTACTTTCGGAAATGGGGTCATTTATGGGGTATTTCTACTGTCTGGGCATTGTAGTACGTCAGGAAACAGGACAGGTGCTCAGAAAGTCAAAGTGCGGAAATTCACTTTTTGCACCATAGTTTGTAAACGCTATAACTTTTACCCAAACCAATAAATATACACTTATTGCATTTTTTTATCAAAGACATGTAGAACAATAAATTTAGAGAAAAATTTTTAGAGAAATGTAGTTTTATTTGACAAATTTTCCAACATAAAGTTTAAAATATCATTCTTTTGCAAAAATTTCATCAAAAAAAGTAAAATATCAAAAAAAGTAAAAATGTCAGCAAGAAAGAAATAGCACCAAATGAAAGCTCTATTAGTGAGAAGAAAAGGAGGTAAAATTCATTTGGGTGGTAAGTTGTATGACGGAGCAATAAACGGTGAAAGTAGTGTAGTGCGGAATTGTAAAAAGTGGCCTGGTCTTTAAGGGTGTTTAAGGTAGGGGGGCTGAAGTGGTTAATGCTCTAATGTAATGGTGCTATACCCCATATATTATATGTCTGAGTCACTTCTAGTTTTACACAATAAGAGGGACCATTTCACTAACACTCCAGCATGTCCACTGGTGAAAATACACCATTCCCATGTTCATTCTTTCTGCCTTACAACTACTCTATCTATCCTATGGCAACTTGGTAAGTCCTGCTCTCATTATCTTTAGGGGAGACGGGACTGATTAGAGGAGTTATTTTAATGTATACTTGCATCCATTTAGGCCAGTGTATTCTCTACTTTTCCTGATTACTTATACTTAACTGTTACTATAGATATAATTTGAACCCCTCAGGATCAGTTTTTTCATAGATTGCTTCACTTTTGATGATTACATTGAGGATCACCATATATATTCTAACAATTGACTCTTAGTCTTGTCACTCAATTTCTCTGATGCTGCAAATGTATTTATAGAAGAAATATCACATATTGGCAGTTGCCAGAATACTATGAGCCATATAACTACCTTGACAGGAACCAATTTTATGTTACTTAGGATGTAAACAGTTTGTTTTATCCAGATAATGTATTTATTGCATAACTTGACTATTGTAAATGCGATATTTCCAAATTTCTATATCATTTTTGCATATATACTGAATGTCTACTATATTTTCATTTACGTAGTGTTTGATAAAGGTCTTTTGTACCAAAACGGCACACAAGCATCTAAGTTGCTTTACTAGAAAAATCAAATAAAAATAATGCACTGATTACACTATATCTGAAGGTGTGCAAAGTTTTATTCTATGTATTTGAGGGTTGGGAACCCACAACTAAAGCACCCAAGAATTGGAAAAGAGTGCCATGCCAGTTGATCAAGGTCCTATATCCCATTTAGGGACTTACCACTGAGGCTCAAATATCTGTCCAGAATACAAGAACCTTGGAAATGCAGGGCGATATTTAACACCAATTTTCACCATAATTCCTACAAGTTCAACAAATTTAGATATCAAAATGGGTTCGGCATGGTACTTGTATTTATATCATATATATTAATTTACTTCAACACAAAGTAGTATACAGGGATATATACCATATAGGAACTCAGATTTATAAGGTGCTGTACGCGTTAAAATATGTTGCAGATGCTACTTTCTGTTAGTTATTATTTTACTTACATACCACTTTACAGACATTAATGGTCTAAATTGCCTATGCAAACACAGATAGAACATACAAAGTACATACAGAGGTTGTTATTGGTTGGATTTGAATCTAGGAACCCAGTGTTTGCAAGGCACCAGTGTTAGCCGCTCTGCCATCATGCTCAGCCATCTCATGCGAGTTACATTTTAAAGGTGTTTTTCCAAATTGGAAGTGGTTTGTTAGGCTATACCATCACTCCCTCATCAGTGAGGTTCCAACTGCCAGAAACCCCAACAATCTGCTCCTTCATAGACATTCCATGCATAGTAATGCTTCCAGTTACTCACTGTGCAGGGATGTACAATGCTAGGGGCCCTACTGTAATTGCCTGCATAGAAGGTTGCACCACTGCAGGAGCCCGCTGTGTAGAAAATAAGCTGCAAGGTCTACAGTCCCTTTGTTTTAGTGAGCAGTTGGATCATTCCCTACTGATTATATGTTATGACATATTTTTCTGATATGCCTTAACTTTATAAGATGAGAATACCTCTTTAAGGCCTCTTTCACATGGGCGTCATGTTTGACGCCCGGATAAGAGGCGGGTCCGTTGCGGGAATATGCGCGTTTTTCCCGCACGGGTGCAAACGTTTGTAACGCGTTTTGCGTGAGAAAAAACGCAATGTTTGGTACCCAACCCGAAGCCAGACTTCATCACTGAAGTCCGGATTCGGGTCTTCTGGAGAATTGATTATTTCCCCTTATAACATGGTTATAAGGGGAATAATAGCATTCTTAATAAAGAATGCATTGTTAAATGAAGTGGAGGGGGTTAAAAATAATAAAAGTTAACTTACCTTAGCCACTTGATCGCGTAGTCGCGATCTCTCCTCTCTTTCCCTGCAGCATCTAAGATCTACAGGACCTGTGATGACGTCACATCACATGGTCCAATCACATGGTCCATCACCATGGTAAGATGATCTTAGATTTAACAATGCATTCTTTATTAAGAATGCTATTATTTCCCCTTATAACCATGTTATAAGGAAAAATAATAGAGATTGAGTCCCGTTGCTAAGCAACAATGCGGGAAAATCGCAACGCATCCGCACTTGCTTGCGGATGCTTGCGATTTTCCCGCAGCCCCATTCACTTCAATGGGGCCTGCGTTGCGTGAAAAACGCAGAATATAGAACATGCTGCGATTTTCACGCAACGCAGAAGTGATGCGTGAAAATCACTGCTCATGTGCACAGCCCCATAGAAATGAATGGGTCCGGAATCAGTGCGGGTGCAATGCGTCCTCCTCACGCATTGCACCCTCGTGGAAAACTCGCCCGTGTGAAAGGGGCCTAAAGCTAGGACACCACAACAATAAGTTAGGTCTCACATAGTCAGTGTTTGGTCAGTGATTTCCATCAGTGATTGTGAGCCAAAACAAGGTGTGGGTCTAAACACAGAACAAATGCAGATCTTTTCCTTATACTTTATTTCTGTGTAGCCTCCACTCCTGATTTTGGCTCACAATCTCTAGCCAAATACTGATATTGCCCTATGCAAGCAGGTAATGTGCTGCCAACAATGTACAAAGTGAATGGGATGAATGATTTTAATAGTGATAATTTTTTTCCCTTTTCACTTTGTATCGGGCCATATCAAAGGGTCTTAAACAAGGAACGATTGATTTGTACATCGTTGACCGGCACTCGTTATCTGCCTGGTATCAACCCATATAAGACGACCCTAAGGCCCCTTTCACACGGGCGAGTTTTCCGAGCGGGTGCAATGCGTGAGGAGGACGCATTGCAACCGCACACTGAATCCGGACCCATTCATTTCTATGGGGCTGTGCACATGAGCGGTGATTTTCACGCATCACTTCTGCGTTGCGTGAAAATCGCTGCATGCTCTATATTGTGCATTTTTCACGCAACGCAGGCCCCATAAAAGTGAATGGGGCTGCGGGAAAATCGCAAGCATCCGCAAGCAAATGCGGATGCAGTGCGATTTTACTGCATGGTTGCTTAGCAAAGGGACCCGATCTTTATTATTTTCCCTTATAACATGGTTATAAGGGGAAATAATAGCATTCTTACTAAAGAATGCATAGTAAAATGAAGTGGAAGGGGTTAAAAATAATAAAAGTTAACTTACCTTAGCCACTTGATCGTGTAGTTGCGATCTGTCCTCTCTTTCCCAGCATCAGCTAAGAACTAAAGGACCTGTGATGAAGTCACATCACATGGTCCATCTTACCATGGTGATGGACAATGTGATTGGACCATGTGATGTGACGTCATCACAGGTCCTTTAGTTCTTAGCTGATGCTGGGAAAGAGAGGACAGATCGCAACTACGCGATCAAGTGGCTAAGGTAAGTTAACTTTTATTATTTTTAACCCTTCCACTTCATTTTACTATGCATTCTTTATTAAGAATGCTATTATTTCCCCTTATAACCATGTTATAAGGGAAAATAATCAATTCTCCAGAAGACCCGAAACCGGACTTCAGTGATGAAGTCCGGCTTCGGGTCTGGGTACCAAACATGGCGATTTTTCTCACACGCGTGCAAAACGCATTACAAACGTTTGCACCCGGGCGAAAAAAACGAGCATATTCCCGCAACGCACCCGCCTCTTATCCGGGCGTCAAACATGACGTCCGTGTGAAAGAGGCCTAACACAGTAAGGTATATCACCTTTGCCCAGAGAATTCATTTAAAGCACATGTACAAACTACATAAACTTAAGCATGGGCTCATTTATGAAACTTGTGTAAAGTAGAACTGGTTTAAATGCCCATAGTAACCAATCAGATTCCACCTTTCATTTTTGACAGCTCCTTTGGAAAATGAAAGGTGGAATTTGATTGGTTTATATAGGAAACTAAGCCAGTTCTATTTTACACCAGTTTCATAAATGACTGCAATATTTTTGTTTTAAGTAACAGTTTTGAAACATTAGGAGGAATATTGTGGACATTTATGAAGAGGTACAGGAAAATGCTACATTTTTTTTTAGGAAACATAAATATTAGAAAGAAAGTAGGAATAGATGTTCTTGTTCTACACTTAAGGCCTCATGCACACGACCGTATGTGTTTTGCGGTCATTTTTTGCGGATCCATTGTAATAATGCCTATCCTTGTCCGCAAACTAGAAAAAAATAGGACATGCTCTATTTTTTTGCGGAACAGAAAAGCGGACATACGGAAATGGAATGCACACGGAGTACCTTCCATTTTTTTGGGGACCCATTGAAATGAATGGTTCCGCATATGGTACATAAGAAAACCGGAATGGACATGGAAAGAAAATACGTTCGTGTGCATGAGGCCTAACCCTTATTCACATGTCAGTGTTTGGTCAGTGATTTCCATCAGTGATTGTGAGCCAAATTGGAGCCTCCACAGATATAAGGTCTAAGGCCTCTTTCACACGAGCGTGTCCGGATTAGGTCCGGATGCGTTGCGGATGCGTTCAGGGAAAACTGTGCGATTTCACAGGTAAAGCCATTCAGTTTTGCCTGCGATTGCGTTCAGTTGTTCAGTTTTTTCCGCACGGGTGCAATGCGTTTTGATGCGTTTTTCACACGCTTGATAAAAAACTGAAGGTTTACAAACAACATCTCCTAGCAACCATCAGTGAAAAACGCAACGCACCCGCACCTGCTTGCGGATGCAATGCGTTTTTCACGCATCCCCATTCACTTCTATGGGGCTAGGGCTGCGTGAAAAACGCAGAATATAGAACATGCTGCGATTTTCACGCAACGCAGAAGTGATGCGTGAAAAAAAACGCTCATGCACACAGACCCATTGAAATGAATGGGTCAGGATTCAGTGCGGGTGCAATGCGTCCTCCTCACGCATTGCACCCGCGTGGAAAACTCGCCCGTGTGAAAGGGGCCTAAGGGAAAGATCTGCACCTGTTCTGTGTCTAGATCCACATCTGGGTTTGGCTCAAAATCACTGATGGAAATCACTGACCGAACACTGAATGTGTGAATAAGGTTGGATCATTTGATTATTAGCATTAAATTAGTTTATAAGAACTCAGTGGACAGAAAAAAAAAAAAAATACATATCCTAACCTAGTCAGTTTATGGTCCAAAAATGGATATTCTAAGAAAATAAAATTCAAGCACAAAGTAAAAAAATAGTAACTGGATTATTATGGGAAAATTACAAAACATATGTCCAAATGCATTTACAGTACCTAAGCCAAACACTTTGATATCCAAAACATGAAATCTGGCAAAGGATTGCGCTGGCAGTGTAGTAGTATTTACATTCAGAATGTCTTGTAACAATATAAGAACACACTAGAGCTTAACTGAGCTCTATACTTCAACACTAAAAGGGTTTATTTTTAATCTAAAATATAGAAACTTTATAAAAACTTGTGTCCCTGCAAAGTCGGTGGTTGGGGGCCCTGTTGTGCAGCGAAAAGCTTGAATTGCTCACTTTATTCTCAAGATCTCTCTGGGTCACTGTGGTTGGTCTCCAGTGGCAGACTGAGAACTTAAAGTGGCCCTGGAAAAAATACTAAAAGTGGCCCCATTTTATAGCTGGGTCCACACTGATGGAAGGCAGGGCCAGCAATACAATATTGTGGCATATTATACTACACCAACAAAGCCAAATACCACAGTCTATTACAAAATACTGCCAGCAGCACAAAATACATGTCCAAAAACTTCCACTGGTTGGCCCCGGGGCGTCGGCCCACTGGGAGATTTCCCTGTAAGGTCTATGGCCAATCCGCCCCCGGTTGGTCTCCCATATCCTAGCAAAATGCTCACATACTTTCTATGATGGAAAACGCATTTAACGAGATATTTCAATTTTCACTCAATATTTATCACTTGCCCACACTTCCTGGTCACCCCACCACTATTACCACTACCACCAGTATGACTTTGGTGAAGAGGAGTCTATGAAGTGTCTGTCAAACAAGCTCACTGCTGCTTAACACAACTCAAGATCTGTCAATGATGTTATAATTTATAGGAATTTCAAAAGTCAGTATATAAGAAAAAAATTGCAATATTTGGCATCTACAGTGCTTAAAATCCAACTTACCAGCCTGGTTGGTAGTGACATTCAGTGAGACATACTGCCTTGATGCAGGACTGAGCTCAGACACACCATTTTCAGCCTCAATCTCAAAAGTGTAATTTGTATGGGCCTGAAGATCTATTACCATCACAGAAGAGTTTCTGAGGCCACTTTGCTGAGGTACATAACGGACATGAATTCCACATTCCTCGCAAACCCTTGCAATAGAGTTACATTTCTTGCACACAATGTTATAGTAGACATCTTTCCTTCCTCCGGTGTCTGCTGGAAACATCCATTCCAAGAAGACACTAGTTTCATTGATGTTGGAAATTGCATTTCGTGGCGGTGATGGCGGCCCTTAGAATAGATAGAGAAATAATAAAAACATAGCAATAAAATGTGTTATATGACTATTTTTCGTTTATTGATTAGACAAAATATATCCAAAGTGACCACTTTATCTGCTACTCTTGTATACTTTCTCGCCAATGTGAATATCTTATATTCCAATCATGAGGCAACAAATGCATAAAATCACACAGGCATGATTAAAGGGGTTTTTACTTGAATGGGTTTGAGCTGCACCTAGGCTATGTGACTGATGAATGTGAAGTCACTGGCCTAGGCAAGATTACAGGAGCACTGGTGCCTCTTGATCGGCGGGAGTCCCCTGTCAGACTCCCACCGATCAGATACTGGTGACCTATTCAGAGGATAGATTATCAGTTAAGTGTTGGAAAACTTATTTAAGAGGTACCATATAGCTGTTGTTCAGACCAAAAGCTAAAATAAGGTAAATGGTAAATGGACAGCTAGCAGAAAGATGGCCGGCATCCCTTACCATGCATTACAAGAGCACCTCTGAGCGGGCAACACAGTTCAATTTCTGGCATCTAAGAACAGGGTCTACAATGGGCACATGCTCACTAAAACTGGACAGTTATAGGATGTTGATCCTCATGATAAGTCACTAATATCCAATCAGTGAGGGTCCAACGATCTGCACACCCCTACTGATCTGCTATTTTCTGTAGCCTCATCACGGGAACTAACACTGTGAATGGAAAAGGAAGCACAGCTCCGTTCAGTGTAGCGGCCGTGCCGGGTTACTGGAGCTCAGCTCCCATTCACTTCAATGGTAAGTGAGCTGCTCTAACATAGCATGGCCACTACACTGAATGCAGCTGTGCTTCCTGTTAAATTCACAGAGCTAATTCCAGTGACAGAGGCTGCAGGAAGCAGAGATCACTGGGGGTGCAGAGTGTCAGACCCTCATCGATCGGATATTAATGTCCTATTCTGAGGATACCCTTTAGTTATTGGAAAAATGTCACTTGATCTGGGTCATTTCTGATGCAAAGAACAGTTAGCATGGTTTTGTATAAACCAGTGTTTCTCGGCTCCAATCCTAGTGTCCCCTCAACAGGACATGATTTCAGGTATTCCATAGAGAGAACACCCATGACAGTTCCTGACAATAACTATATCAAATGTGAAATGCTAAATTATTTAACAATCCTGAAAGTATCACCTGTTGTGGGTAAAATACAATAATTCCTCAATCCTTTCTTGTGTCAAGCGTTTGTGCTGGAGGTGTGGCACACATTTGCCAATTAATACTAAGTCTCCCATAAATTCTACAACCAAACTGAGTATTGAAGCTAACCCCATGCATGTCTAAATAGTTACAGTCTATGCAACATGTCATAAGTCATGTAATCTCCAGCTGGCTACATAGGCAAGAAAATAAATATAGTCTACTCTCACCTCATCTCAATTCAACATAACTTCTATAAGATGTGATAGAGAACCATGGCACAAATGAGTAATCTTTGAATTCATGTCATTAAAGTTTTTTTTTCCCTCCAGAAATAGCACCATGTCTAGTATTGCAATTCATCCCCATTCCCCTAAATGGAGCTGAGCAGCAGCATTTTGTTTGATAAATGAGATCCATAGACTCTACTTGTTGGGTCTTTATATGTGTCTATGGCATGTTCGAATATGAATTTTGGGTAGATTCTCCTTTAAGGCATGGTTTCTATTTGAAAGTATATAAATAGAAAAAAAATGCAAATTTGCCTTTCATATGTATATATTTATGTTATCCATATAGTTATACTAGATTCTGTACAGTTACAGTAGAATCTTTCATTAGGCAGAGTTTTTGGTTTTTTTATTATCCTTTAGTGATTTGTGTAAGAATTGCCTTGCTGAGAAGAAATTAAGACTAATGAATGAGGGTAATAAATGTGTATTGGGCAATAAAGTTCTTTATAGTTAAATTAAAAGAAGAATCACAGACTACAATTCAGCACTAATTAGCTCACAGATAATCGAGGTACCACCATAGGTTACTGTTTGGTTTAGTCAACAGAAATGTTGTAGAGTGTCTTGGAAAAGCCCTAAAATGTCTTAAAATGAACATAAAGCAAAAACAAGTTATATTAACCCCTTTCTTTAGCGCCATTCTCTGTGGCGCTGGTCCAGTTCTCATGCAGCTGTTTGTTTACAAACTGCAATGGTGACAAGCTGGGATGCCGATCTTTCATTCTGATGCCTAAAAGTCCCCATATGTTTCCAATAGCTGTCAGCTGGGTGAGCTACACTATCTGTAAGCAGCACCCTAAGAAGTTACCCAACCAAGCGTGAACAACTTTAAGCCAATATCAATGTTACGGCAAAGCCTTTTTCAGGCATGATCCTTCTTGTCTCTGGCATTGGTACTAGGCTATTAGCCCATTAATTTACATTTGGGGTTGAGGAGGGTTAATTCAGGTGTTCAAAGGTGTGTGTGTGTACTGTGTATGTATGTATATATATATATATATATATATATATCCTTCTTTATATATAATATATACAGAATATATAATATATATCTGTTCTTAAACAGACAAGGCTTCAAACAAAAATTGAAAAGATGACAGAAGGATGAAGAATAAACAATAAACATCCAGAAATCTTCTATCCTTTTGTGTATACAGTTACTTTAACAACCTATGCATCTCCATAGTATCTGACAACAAACAAACCCTGCTTTGCCTCATCCTGCAATTATGTGTTACTTTACATCACTTCCTCTGTCTCTTCTTCTTAAGGCCAATAGGAGAGATGGTAACTGAAAGGAAATAAAACATGACTGCAATATCAGACTACGCACAGGATTTGTTTGTAGTCTGTAACCATGGAAACATGGTCTTCAAAAAAGGGGTAGACACAAAATGCTGAATATTTTATGAAGACTTTTTCATAAGTTTCTTCATTTTTCTTCTTGAAGCAATTACAGAAATTATTACAAAAGGGCCCTTATCCTTTACAAACATGTTCAAAGTTGTGTCTTCGAATTTAAGAGTAAAAGGAACAAAACAGCTGTAAATTCAGTTTCAACTAAGTGACAAATGAAGAAATAAAATCAATACATCATTACAGAATTGGCGAAAGTGTGCAGCTGTGATGTCCATAAATGACTGGAAAAGAGCCAGCGAAAATAGAGTTGACCACTTTACTGAAATGTTTAAGAAATAATACCAATTTTACTTTGTATCAGTAGAACAAATGTGTCTTTCCAATGTATATTTCCAACACATCTTGCATGACATTAAACTGCATTCATAGATTACTAAACATTAGTCGAGGAGTGCTTAGAACTTGCTTACTTGTACATGCCATTGTATGAGGGTCAGATTCTCTCCTATAATAGCGCTCTTCACAGACACAAGATGTTGATGCTTCCTCATGGGCATAGCTGTGAGGTGGACACTTATTGCATGTGTGACTCTGAGGGGAAGACTTGAAAAATCCTGGACGACATGCTACAAAACAAGACATAACATACGAGTGTTACTACAACACATTTTACTGGATCTTGTTACTGGATGAAAAAAGGACAACTTGGTGTACAACCAAGAACACATGTACCATATAGCCAGCATCTGTAAATGTTTTGAGACCTGTGTTGGTGGGTGGGCAGTTCAAGATGGACCAATTCCTCTTATCCAAGTGTGAGTGAATTTATGCAATAACTTGACTCTCCTTAAACACCTCAAGAAAGAAAAAAATAACAATTTAAGAGTTTTTTCAGGCTCCTGATATTGATGACCTATCCTCAGGATAGGTAATTAATATGCCATCATTGAGGATCTTAAACTCCACACCCCAAAGTGTAGAGGTCATGTCTGGTTACTGAAGTTCTGCTCCTATTCACTTGTAGTGGCATGTATGACTACTAAACTGAATGGAGCTCTGCTTCCAGCGAGATGAGGTATTCCGGATCAGTAGGGTTGTGGGGTGTCAGACCCTCACCGATCGGATATTAATGACCTATTATAGGTCATCAATATCAAGAGTTTGGAAAACCCCTTTTAGAAATGGTGGATACTGGCACTGGATGGGCGTCCCATTTGAATCTTGGGCATAGGACTTTATCCAATAATAATGACAAATTAATTATTTGAAATTGCTCTCAATAGACTTAAAATACTATAAGCTCAAAAACACAAACACATATTTTTGGAAATATATGTTTAAATATCAAAAGGTCCCTGCTAGGAAACAAATTACAGGCATCAAAGTGAATCATGTAGCAAAATACTTGCCAAAGATTTGCAGCTTCAGCATCATAAGTGCTTATAAAGGGGTGCTCCGGGATTCATACATAAATATTACTTCATTATAAATATATTCCCAAATACCTTACATACATTAGTTATAATGGCTCATTTTGTCTACGGAGCAATCATAGGAGAAATAAAAAGGCTGATCCTGAATACAGCTGATAGAATCTTTAGCTGAATCTCTATAGGAATGGAGTCCATGAGCAGATGTGGCTAATGAGCAGCAGAACTTGTTTGCAGTCTCAATTTCCACAGCCCCACATTACCACAGACTGTCCTATCCATCATCTCTGTACTTCATGTCTCCTCATAAACTCCACTCCTACAGAGATTCAGCTAAATATCATATTAAACTGTATTCAGGATCATAATCCCTGACAAGTAGGAGAGGAGGATGAGGCAGCTCTTTATCTCAGTGTTGTGAAGTAACTTGTCCTGCTGTGTGACTAGGACAGGTTTTGTGTGTACTGGTAGGATGGCGGCCATTTTATTTTTCCTATTAATTGCTCTCTAGATAAAATGAGCGATTATAACTAATGAAAGGTTTTTGGGAATATATTTATAATAAAGTAATTTTTAAGTATTTTCATTTTCTTCATTCCCAGAGAACCCCATTTACCCCTTAAGGACGAAGGGCGTACATGTACGCCCTTCGTCCGCACTTTAAAGATGGCGCCCGCTCCCGCACGGAGCGGGCGCATGAGCTGCGGGTAAACGCTTGATTCATCAAGCTGACACCCGCAGCTCATGTCCGCGACCGGCAGCGATGCCGATCGCGGACATTTAACCCCTCAGATGCCGTGGTCAATCCTGACCACGGCATCTGATCGTGCAAAAACCGAAAGTTTCACTTGCGGTTTGCCCGGCCCTGATGGCCACAAGGGGAGCCGAGCATGCATGTAGTACCCTAGGTTTCTGTGAATGAAACCTAGGTTACTACACAGTATTCCTATGGAGCCTATGACTGTAATAGGCTCCATAGGAAATATGTGATTTTTCATATATTCCAATGCTATTGCATTGGAATATATGAGAATAGCAATCTGATGATTGCATCTTATAGTTCCCTATGGGAACTATAAGAAAGTGGTAAAAAAAAAAAAAAAGAAGTTTAAAAATAAAAATTTAATAAAAAATATAAAAATTCAAATCACCCCCTTTCCCCAAAATGAAAATAAAATAAATAAAAAATAAAAAATTACACATAATGGTGTCGCAATGTGCGAAAACGCCCATACTATAATAATATTAAAAATATTCACCATACGGTAAACATAAAAACGGAAAGAAAGCGTCCAAATGGCTAATTCGCCATTTTTGGACGCTTCATTTCCTAAAAATAAATAAATAAAAAGTGATCAAAACATCATACGCACCCCATAATGGTATCAATTAAAAGTTCAGATTGCCCTGCAAAAATGAGCCCCTACACTGCTCCGCACGCATAATTACAAAAAGTTATAGGGGTCAAAACATGGCGACAAAAAATAAAATAAAAAAATTCCCACTTTTAATTTTTTTCACTATCAAAACGCAAGAAAAACTATACATATTAGGTATTGCCGGATTCGTACTGACCTGAATAATAAAATGAACCAGTCAGTTTTATCTCAAATCGAACGTTGTAATTTAAAAACCCGTAAAACTGTGGTGAAATTGCTTTTTTTTTGCAATTTCACCCCATTTGGAATTTTTTTCCCGTTTCCCACTACATCACATGCAAAAATAAATGGTAGCGTTAAAAAGTACAACTTGTCCCTCAAAAAATAAGCCGTCATATGGCTATGTGAGCGGAAATATAAAAATGTTATGGCTTTTGGAAGGCAGGGAGCGCAAAACAAAAACGCAAAAATCCCAAAACCCCCGGTCCTTAAGGGGTTAAGCTTGCATTTACCTTAATATCAACTTCTGAATAAAAGTTATATGGAGACCCAAACTTTTTTTAGTTAACTCAATAGGCATATGCAAATAGTAATCACGGATTTTCACGAGATAATGCTCTAGTCATATCTGTTTACCCAAAAAAATGACCACCTAAATGAGCCTCCAATGCAGAAGTGAACAAATCTTTAGATTATCCAACACAGTATTTCCCAACTATGGTAGGTCTTAAAGCAGGCATGTCCAAACTGTGGCCCTCCAGCTGTTGCAAAACTACAACTCCCAGCATGCCTGGATAGCCTACAGCTATTAGGGCATGCTGGGAGTTGTAGTTTTGCAACAGCTGGAGGGCCATAGTTTGGACATGCCTGTCTTAAAGGAACTAGGATTTTCTTAATATTGAACAAATAATTCACATCATGTTTCTGCATCCCTTTTAGCATATTACTCACCTTTAATCATACTGACCCAGTTATTTATAATGTTATTTATGCCAAAAATTAACACTGCAAAATTTGTAATGTAAAAACTCAGTGGTGCAGTATTGCTGTTGTTTGGTGCCATTAAAAACTCCAACTTGTCCCACAAAAAGCAAGCCCTCAAAAATTGCTTGGCCACTAAGCCTCAAAATAAGCTGGTCACTAAGGGGTTAAATATCCTCCATTTATCATGTAAAAAAAGAACAAAAAAATTGATGGTGCAACAGGATGTCTATCCATTCAACTAAACCGATTCAACCTGCCATATGGAGACAAACTGATATTTTACCATGATGGAAACCCCATAGAAAATTTATAGATTTGCTAATAGATCCATTTAAAACATAAAAATCAACAGTATTTTAAACTTTAACCTAGAATAATTTCATTAGTTTTAATAATTATCATGTTTGTTTTCACTAAGAAAATCCTTAAGACATGACCTGTTGAAGTCATGAGAAAGGACTTTGTTAATATATGTGCACAGGACACCTCTGGTTCAATGTTTATGCAGATTAGGTCAGGAGTGAAAATATAGAATTATAAAAACATGTTAAAAAAGTATGGTGGAACCATCAGGAGAATTCATTAGGCTATATTTCCGAAAGGCCGTTTTTGGTTTATAAGTTTAGCTGTGGATAAATTATAAAAAGGCCAAAAATGCATCAAAACACCAAACTGCCCAATGGTTTCCAAAGCAACAAATACATTGACATTGTGCTGGACTTTTGTAAACAACGTACATACGGTGGGGTCATTTATGAAGACAGGTGTTTTCTGGAGGATACCAAAAATGTGGAGAGTATTTTATTTTTGCTCTTAATTTATGATGAGGTGCATGCCTTGTCATGAATTAGGCGCATCCTCCGATGGTCCATGTGCCTAGAAGGAAATCTTAGTGTTGATTTCCGTCATCATTGATGCCGATGGCCCCATGCACACCACACCTACATCACATCCCATTTTGAAAAAGTGTTAAGGGTAGTGAAAAAACTCTATCTGCACAGTTTGGAACTATTTTACACCAGTTTCCCACTTAGCGCCTTCATAAATGACCTCCATTATGTTCAATGATCTGACAAATCTGTCAATTCTACCCAAGCATGCCAGGTTATCGTAGCAAAAATTGAGTGGTTTTTACATATTTAGTGATAATTATTTTTTGCATTTTGCTTACATTATATTCTTTGGTTTGCCACACACACTGTAGTCATTCATATCAGACTACATCTCCAGGCCCAGATTTTTCAGCAAAGTATCTTTGCAATAAAATCTGCACCTAACATACGCCTAAAAGCGACTTATTTTTTTTAATAAATGACCCATACGTTTTTTAAGACAACTTTCACTGGTCTAAGGAAGCAAGGCTCGTTATAAATTACATGCCTTCTCTGTCAGTCTGCTCCAGAAGGAAATCTAGGGTAGCTTGGAGATCCTGTATTTTTCAGTTATTATTGACTCCAGATTCTGGCTTAAATAGTTGTGAATGTCTCAGGGCCAATGGCCCTGCCTGAACCCCACCCTCACCACTAGAGATGAGCGAATTTCTCAAAAATGTAATTCGGTCGGTTCACCAAATTTTCCGAAAATATTTGATTTTATCCAAATTTATTTGTGGTGAATTGCATTAAAAACAGCTATTTCCTGGCAGCAGAGAGCCTGTATAGTGGTGTAGAACACTATGTCTTGCAGTAACACGCATAGGGAGTCTGCTTGGGTAGTGAAACAATACTGTGAGTCAGTATGACACGCAGATGACAGGTGTTGCTCTTAGAATCACTGCACACTTCACTTATTTGGGCAGTTACGGAGCAAAAACTGACCAACTAACTACAGTGTGAACTCAGCCTTAGGGTCCATTCACACGTCCGCAAGTGTTTTGCAGTCCGCAGATTGCGAATCCGCAAAACACGGACTCCCGGCCATGTGCATTCCACATTTTGTGGACCACACATGGCAGGCACTTTAATAGAAATGCCATTTCTTGTCTATGTCTGCGGACAAAAATAGGACATGTTCTATTTTTTTGCTGAATGGAAGTGCGGATGTGGAACGGAAGTGCGGATGCGGAACGGAAGTGTGTATGCGGACAGCATACTGTGTGCTGTCCGCATCTTTTCCGGCCCCATTGAAAACGAATGGGTCCAACGTTCATCCAATCCATAAGTAAGCAGCAGTAAGTTTGTGTTGACGTCATTGATTATTTTGCCATTCCTCTGATAAGTCAGAACAATAACCCCCCAAAAAACGGATCCTGTCTTCACTCGGTCAGCCTTTGGTCCGTAATTCATCAGTTTTGCTAAAGCCAAAAAAAAATCAGGAGTGAAGAGATGACACGTGAATTGAATATTTGCACATCTTCTGTGTTTTGTACCCACTCCTGCTTTTGGCTACCAAATCATAAGCCAATTCTGATGGGACCATGTTATACAGGCCTTACAGCTGCTTCATAGACAAGATCCGTTGTGCATCTCATTTTCCCTTCCTTCTGACAGATCAAAAGAAGGGTCAAATAAATTATGATGTCAACAAGGCCAAAAAGGCCTTGAATCCTCAGTAACTCTTTACATAGTATATCTGTGTTATAACCATAGAGCGTTGTATTGCTGATCCTGTAGTTACACTGATGGATATAGAGATTTCCGTTTTAGCAGTAAAGGATGCAAAATAAATGTAACCAGACCGATAGTCAATGCAGCAATTCGACTGTTGCCTTACTTGATGAACAGCATAATTGCAGTGTTGAGTGTTACATTACCGCTCTTGTAGATGACACTGAAGTGCCTAAATGCTGGTCTCGTTGTGCAGTTAAGTATCGCCACTTATTTGCAAATGTTCATGGCTAAAGGAACTTGAATACCATGATCGCAGCTGGCCTCAAAGTTATGCCGTATCACTACTCGCAGCACGCCGACTTCCTGTGTGGTGTCCCACGTGGTCCGAGGATATCGCATTTAGTCACGCTGTTAATGTGAGCGTAGGGGCACAATTCGCTGCGTATCCCTTCCTTAGCTGCGATCATGGTATGCAAGTTCCTTTAGCCAGGATTAGATTTCTTGATAAAGGACACGGAGCAGTTCCTCCCCTGTGTGACTCTGTTCGCCCAGGCAAACAAGGGGCAGAACAGCATGACACTACCGTGCTCTGCATATGTGGTATGCTGGTGGGGCACTGTGAATTATCACCGCAGTGAAGGCTGAGGACACAGTGGAGGATGAGGAGGCAGAGGCGGACATTGTCGCAGGAACAAAGGCATGAGACGGTGGAGGCAGAAGCGGCGGCCAAGTTACTGGTGTGGCTGGGCAGGAACTACATTTATCCAGTGGGCCGCTTCAGGAGAAGAAGGAGCAGGAGCATCAGGACCGGTAGATGATGGGAAGGACAGGCCAGCTCCCTTTGGCTGAGGTGGTGGAGCCTTGAATTCAAGAAATTGGGTGCATGCCGCTGGGTGATGCAGCGGTTGCTGCAGCAGGCTGGACCACCACATCGGAGCCACCGTTCTTCTAGGCCACTTTATGGTGATGCTGCATATGTTGACGGAGGGCGGTGGTGCCAACATTGGAACCCTGCCCACGCTTCACCTTCTGCTCACAAATTCGACAAATGGCCATGTTCACCTCCGATGACGACCCAACAAAAAAATGCCACAACGCCAAGTATGGCATTTTACCCCCAACACTTCGTACTGACTGCTTTCTACCGCTGCCTCCGTGAACCAATGCATCGCTACTTCCTAGGCAGGTAGTCTACTGCAAAGCACGCGGTCTATCCCGGGCGTGTTTGGCTCCTGACCTGCCACCCTGCAGACACCCAGCCACGCTACACCTTGCTGGCTCAGCCACTCCCTCACGCACAAGCTGCCACTCTTCTCCTGATGATGATGAAGCCCCTTCTTCACCCAGATTCCAAATGCGATCGGCGTCATCATCATCCACTACTGTCTGCACGTCACTGATGTCCCCCTCAATGGTCTCAGGGCCAGGAGCCTGATAGCTCGCAACATCAGCTCCCACGTGACTCCCATCATCACTGCTTGCCCACTTACCGGAGGAAGTGGCAGATCTATCCTCCAGATCTTGGCTGGGCAGTAGCTGCTGACTGTCCCCTAAAAGCTCATCCTTGCTGAAAAGTGGAGCGGAGCCTACGGCATATAATACTTCTCTAGCAGAGGGAACTGAAAAGGACAAAGGCAGGTTAAGGACAGGTGAGGGCACAGGGTCTGCTCCCGGGCCATGTCAACTAAGTGTTGTGTCTGAAGAACCCACCGACTCTTGGCTGGGATGTCTGATGTCACTTGAGACGAAGTAGAAGACCGAGACAAACATTTGAGCACCGCTGGTTTTCTGGTCAAGACACGACCGGTAGATGACACCGGGAGCTCAGGCCTCTCTCTGCGACTACTGCTGTCACCCCCCCTCTTCTTCTGCCTGCGACAGAAACATTTTGGCAACTGCCCATGCCCTTTGAAAGGCCTGTCACTTGTTTGTCTGACATACTGTTAGATAAAATAATTAAATTAAAAGGAAATTAATAAACTCCAAAAATGCTGTAGGACAATATAACTTGACCGCAGAGCTTACCGCAAATAAGACGTACTTTTTCTTTTACACTTATACATCCCAAAAAAGGCTCTAGTGCAAAGCAACTGCACAGCAGAACAGCAAATAAGCTATACTTTCTTTACACTTATACACCTAAAAAAGGGCTATAGTACAAAGTAACTGCACTGCAGAATGGCAACTAAGATGTATTTTTTTTACACATATACACCTCAAAAAAGGCTGTAGTACAAAGTAACTGCACTTCAGAATGGTGAATATGATGTACTTTTTTTTACACTTATGCGCCCCAAAAAAGGCTGTAGTACAAAGTAACTATACTGCAGAACAGCAAAGAAGACGTACTTTTTTTGCACTTATACACCTCAAAAAAGGTTGTAGTACATACTAACTGCACCGCAGAATGGCAAATAAGACATAATTTTTTTACACTTATTCACCCCAAAAAAGGCTATAGTACAAAGCAATTGCACTGCAGAATGGCAAATAAGACGTACTTTTGATGCTATTACAAAGTGTGTAGTACAATGTAACTGCACCGCAGAAAGGCAAATAAGACACTTTTTTTTACTTATACAACCCAAAAAATGCTGTAGTACAAAGTAACTGCACCGCAGAAGGCAAATAATATGTACGTTTTAGACTATTAAAACACCCTAACAAAAATGTGTAGTACAATGTAACTGCACCGCAGAATGGCAAATAAGAAAAAAAATGTTTACACTTATACACCCCAAAAAAGGCTGTAGTACAAAGTAACTGCACCACAGAACGGCAAATAAGACAGACTTTTTTTTACACTTATACACCAAAATAAAACTGTAGTACAAGGTAACTGCACCACAGAACAACAAATAATGCGCACCCTAAAAAAAGTGCGTAGAACAATGTAACTGCAACAAAGACATCCTTTTTTTTACACTAATACATCCCAAAAGAAACTGTAGAACAATTCAAATGCACTGCAGACCGGTTAATATGACATATGTATATTGCCTATAAATACACCATGCAACACAGCACTTGCACCCCAATAAAAACAAGGTTTGCTGGAATTACAGAGATATCATCTAGTGCAAACCAAAAAGCAGCAGTATAATGGCAATTTGGATCCCTAATAAGTGCAGCAAGGTGTAATAGTAATTGCTCCTATTACCCAGGCTGTAAACTCTCCTATTGCACCCTGTTCTCCTTTTATAGCGTGGATGATGCCTCCCTATCCTTTCCCTACACCTTGAATAATCTTTCCCTGAACTTGTAAATCGTTTTCGAAATGTGATTCATTACCACGAAGAGTGAGGAAATTCGGATTCGGTGCAAATCTAATTTTTCCTGAAATTCAGATAGAATTCCACTTCGACAACTTCGTTTCACTCATCTCTACTCACTACGTCCCTTTACAGAAATTGGCAAGGGCAGCATAAAAAGACCACGTGCAACTAAAAAAGTTGCAGTGGCGTTTAAAAAGTCGCAAATTGCAATTTTTTAATGCCAAAAATAGGTATGGGGGGATATAAAATCTCCCCACAGTTTCCAATATAATGACTATTTTAGTGATCCTTCGACATATAAACATGAAATATATTTGTAAAAGACTCTACACATGTAAATGAAAATTTTCTTTATAGGAAACACATCAATAACACATAAAGCTGCAGGGCTGAAACCAGAGAGCTGAGGATTCTTGCCAAGGATCGATACATTAAATTGTATTAGCGCATTGTTCCATAGATCGGCTTGTGGTGCTACATGTTCTAAGCACCATACAAGTTTATAATTATAACAAGTACTCAGCTGAAGAGACACCAATTCCAAAATTGTAACCATCTCTGTATTTCCTTTCACTGACTAGCAGTCTATGATTGTATTCCATAAGCTTAGGAGTCTGGGGGATGCATTGTTTTGTCTAGCCACACATTATACTAGTTCAGGACGATGTTTTATGGTTAAAGAATTTCTTTAACCAGGAAATTTAGGTTAAAAATTTTTTTATTTTCTTTAACCAGGAAAAATAACAGGAAATTTCAGGTTAGTTGACTTAAGTCTTCTCCTTTCAAAATAATTTACTCTTCATGGCTCCTCTCAGGTCATACTAAGTGAGAGTTTGGGTATGCTTTTGATCATGTACTTTATAGATAGTACAGATACAAAGAAGAGTAGCATACAACAAGCTGGCCATACACATGAAATAAAATTTGCCCATAATAGCCGTTCGCAATGGCCAACGGCAGTCTCTCGTTTGTCAAAAATGTTAAAAAAGTTCGGCTGTTATTGGCCAACACTGCCTGTTTATCGCATGGTTGGCCGATTCCATTCCATTGTGCTCAATGACCAGGGAGGCAGTTTTTTTTTTTTTTTTTAACTAACTGGTCGTTCAGTTTAGTCTATGCTGCACTTTCTGTTCTAACTCAACATGCTGGAAACATTAGGAAATGTCTGCTCAGTGATTGGTTTGGAGGACCTTTCCAGAGCAGGAATATCAGAGCAGTGGTGGTAGAACAATGGGTAGTCTCTGTGCAGGTTTTTTGTGGATCCACTCCTGCTCCAGTCCCCACTATGCTGCACTTTCTGTTCTAACTCAATGTGTTGGAACATTAGAAATGGTCTGCTCTGTGATTGGTTTGGTGGGCCTTTCCAGAGCAGAAATAGCAGAGCAGTGGTGGTAGAACAATGGGGTAGACTCTGTACAGGTTCTTTTAATTTTTAACATTTTCTGGCCCTCTTTTTCCTTGTAAATCAAATATTCCATGCTTATATCCAGTTCACACACAGGGTGTATTCACATATCTGTATTATAGATCCATATTTATTCAGCTTTTGTCATTGAAAAAATTGTGGCAATTGTGGGGAGTCGCTCTGGTAGATAGCAGTGCGGGTGCAGTACAGAGGCAAAACAAGAAGTCCAGAAAGTGCAATAAACAGTGTTTTATTCACACTTGCACAAAATAAACGATAAACAGTCTCTTGGTGTTAATTCACACTCAGCAAACACAAAAAAGCAAAACCAAAGAGTCCAAAACCAGGTTCAATCACCTGTGAGATGTTTAGGTGCGCGTTCGCACCTGGCGGTCGGCCCAGCCGCAGGATAATCCACCTTCAGGCTTCCAGGACGACTGCACGACTCCTTGCTGAGCTCATCCTTCCAGCCCAGAGAGCAACACAACACTAGCAGCAGCTCCAGGACAATCACAGCCACACCTGCTGATGTGGCTGCCTTTAAAAGCCCGGCAAAGTCCGGCCTGGACCGTGGGGAGTAGGCACCCACCCAACTCTTTGCCTACTCCCAGTAAGAGCCGGCCCGGATTGGCTTTGCAGCCAAACTAACTATCAATGTCAAGCAGCACTAGCTGCTGCTGACACATAAAACCCGGCTTTCACCTCACCGAGGCCAGGAACCTCGGTGACACGTATCTTCCGTCCATGACGGCACCTTGCGCCCTCTTACATACCTCCCCTTTGTTCAACCCCGACAGGGTGAACACACGCCAAACACTGTACTCGAGACAGTGCATCCGCATTTCCTTGCAAGCGGCCTGCCCTGTGTTCCACTGTGAACTTAAAGTTCTGCAGAGACAAGAACCATCTGGTGACCCGAGCATTCCTGTCTTTCGCCTGGCACATCCACTTTAGAGGGGAATGGTCGGTCACCAGACGGAACTTTCTCCCTAGCAGATAATAGCGGAGAGACTCTAGTGCCCACTTGATGGCCAGGCACTCTCTCTCCACTATACTGTACCTGGTTTCGGCTGGGGTGAGTTTGCGACTCAGGAAAACCACGGGATGCTCCTCCCCATTGATTTCCTGAGAGAGTACAGCCCCGAGGCCCACTTCAGAGGCATCGGTCTGTACCACAAACTCTCTCCTGAAGTCGGGCGTCACCAAAACCGGGGACCCACACAGGGCCGACTTCAGAGCAGAGAAAGCCTTATCCGCCTGCTCATTCCACTGGATCGACACTGACCTGCGTCCCTTTAAAAGGCTTGTCAATGGAGCAGCAATTGTAGCGAAGTTGGGAATAAACCTCATGTAGTATCCCACCATGCCCAGGAATGATTTTACTTGCCGCAGTAGTGACAGGTCGGGGCCAATTCTTAATTGCCTCAATTTTGTTTACCTGAGGTTTGACCACCCCCGCCCAATGACATACCCTAGGTATTTGGTCTCTTCTAACCCTATCACACACTTTTTTGGGTTAGCAGTTAAGCCAGCTTTCCTAAGGGAGTCCACTACGGCCTGTACCTTCGGTAGGTGACTCTCCCAGTCGGTGCTATGGACAATGATATCATCCAGATACGCTGAGGCGCACCGTCGATGTGGACGAAGCACAATATCCATAAGCCTTTGAAACGTGGCGGGGGCGCCATGTAGACCAAAGGGTAATACCTTGTACTGATACAACCCCTCCGGTGTGATAAAAGCAGTTTTTTCCTTGGCAGCTTCCGTTAAGGGTACCTGCCAGTACCCTTTGGTGAGGTCCAAGACAGAAAAATACCTGGCTTGGCCCAATTTTTCAATGAGCTCATCCACCTCGGCATGGGATATGCGCCAAACTTGGACACCTCATTCAGCTTACGGAAATCGTTACAGAACCTCAATGTCCCGTCCGGCTTGGGTATTAAGACTATCGGACTGGCCCAATCACTTTTTGACTCCTCGATGACACCTAACTGGAGCATCAGCTGCACTTCCTTCACAATGGCTTGTCGCCGAGCCTCGGGTACCCGATACGGCTTTAACCGGACTTTGGCCTGAGGCTCAGTGATAATGTCATGCTGGATTAGGGATGTGCGCCCAGGAGGTCCGAGAACACATCCGTGTTCCGACTAATGAACTCCTTAACTTCCTGGACCTGTTTGGAGGATAGGCTATCTGAAATTTTTACGGTGGCTGCTGCTTCCCGGACTTCGAGGTGAGGGGCTGGATCCTTCTCACCTAGAAGCCCTGGCCGGGGCTGTCATCGCTGGACGAGTTCCTATCCTTCCATGGCTTCAGCAAATTCACATGATACACCTGCTCCGGCTTCCGCCGCCCTGGCTGGTGCACCTTGTAATTTACTTCCCCACTTTCTCGAGCACTTCATAGGGCCCCTGCCACCTAGCTAGAAATTTGCTGTCAAGGGTGGGTACCAGAACTAAAACTCGGTCTCCGGGATTAAAGTCTCGCACCCGAGCCTGACGATTATAGACTCTACTTTGGGCCTGTTGTGCTGCCTCCATATGCTCCCGGACCAGCGGTAACACTCTCTCCATACGTTCCTGCATCTGGGTAACATATTCAATTACGCTTTGTGGGGGACGGGCTGTTGTTCCCACGCTTCCTTAGCGATGTCCAACAGGCCCCGTGGGCGTCTGCCATAAAGCAGTTCGAAGGGCGAGAACCCAGTAGAGGCCTGGGGCACTTCTCGCACTGCAAACATGAGATAGGGCAGAAGCAGATCCCAGTCCTTCCCATCTCGGGACACCACCCTTTTAGCATATTTTTTAAAGTTTGGTTAAATCTTTCCACAAGGCCGTCCGCTTGTGGATGGTAAACGGACGTCCGCAATTGCTTTATATGCAACAGTTTACACAATTCCCTCATAATCTTAGACATAAAAGGGGTCCCTTGGTCCGTCAGAACCTCCTTAGGTAGGCCCACTCGGGTAAACATCTCCATTAACTCCTTTGCAATGAGCCTAGCCGATGTGTGTCGCAGAGGCACCGCCTCTGGATATCGAGTAGCATAGTCCAGAATCACCAGGATATGTTGGTGACCCCTAGCAGACTTCGGTACGGGTCCGACCAGATCCATGGCAATACGCTCGAATGGGACCTCAATTATTGGGAGAGGGACCAGGGGACTTCTGTAATGCGGCTGGGGGCTATTTACCTGACAGGTCGGACAGGACTTACAGAACTCCTCTACTTCCTTAAACAAACCGGGCCAGTAAAATCGCTGTAGTACGCGGTCCTGCGTTTTCTGCCACCCCATGTGTCCCCCAAGAACATGTTGGTGGGCAAGCTCCATAACAAGCTTGCGATATGCGGTGGGCACCACCAACTGTTCAACTGGCTCACCTCGGATTTGGTTCACCCGATACAACATATCCTGAAGAATAATAAATCGTGGAAACATTAATTCAGCCCCAGGTTTCTGGGGTTTACCGTCAATCATTACAACACTTTCCCAGGCCCTGGTTAGGGTTTGGTCCCGGTGTTGTGCGGTCCCAAAATTTTCCCGGAGACATTGAGGTCTGCCAACTCAGGTCCCGGTGGCAAGTCCTCCGTGTCTCCCACCATTACACTCAGTGGGGTTGTCTCCCCTCTACCGCTGGAGCAGTGGTCACCCCTACCGCTGGCCCTTCAGATTCGGGCTCCCAGGGTTCTGGCCTTCCAGTGGTATCAGGCCACTCTACTAAGGTTACCCCTGTCTCGGGCCCATCAGACACTTTTATAGCCGGCCACAGCGCCGGGAAACCTGGGAAGTCCCTCCCAAGTATCAGTTCATGTGGGAGTTTGGTAGCGACAGCCACCTCGTGGGTCCACTTACCAGCAGCTGTGGACAAAGTCACTAATGCAGTGGGGTAGTCTTTTAAGTCTCCGTGGATGCATAGGACCCCGACTTTACGGCCGGTATACTCCGCAGGCCGTACTAGGGCAGCTCTTACCAGGGAGACTAAACTCCCGGAGTCCAGCAGGGCCACCGCCAGAGAATCTCCCACCTCTACCTGACACAGGTGGTTATTGTCCTGCCCCTCACGGGTGCCAGTTGCACACAGCTTCCGGGCATACAGGGAGTGGCGATACCCGTAGTTCACATCCATCGGCTCACCCTGATGCGGACAGTCGGCCCTGATGTGGCCTGGCTCCTGACACCTCCAGCATACCACGGGAGGCGGATCCGCAGGGGATACATTCCGTGCAGGTCTCTCTGTCGCCGGTCGTCGGAACTGGGGTGGAGGCCTCCGGGTTTGACTGGCCCCTTCCCAGCAAGACCCCCTGCAGGTTTCTGGTGGCCTCGTAACGCTCCACCAGGTCGACCATCTCCAGGGCACTTACCGGAGACGCCTGGCCGACCCAGTGCTGGAGGGGATAAGGCAGGGCCCTCCAAAAGATGTCCGCCAACAGTCGATCCAGCATGGCAGTGGGACTTAGTAGATCAGGCTGCAGCCACTTTTGCAGCCTGTGCAGCAGATCGTAGTACTGCGGCCTAGCAGGTTCAGTCGCTTTAAAGTCCCACTGGTGGACTCTTTGAGCGCTGACCAGCACGTTCACCCCCAGTCTGGCTAGGATCTCTCCTTTCACGGTGTCATAATCGGCCGCTTGGTCGTCCGACAAGTCGAAAAACACCTGCTGGGGTCCGGAAGCCAGGAACGGAGCGACCACCTCAGCCCACTGGTCACGGGCAGCTTCTCCTCACGGCCACTTTTTCGAAGACTGCCAGGTAGGTCTCGGCATCATCCTCGGGGTCATCTTGGGAATTGCTGCACGGACCGCTTCCGGGCATCATGGGCACGGTGAGAGGCTCCAGTCGCTTGCAAAGCCATTACATGTTGCAACAGCAGCTGGTTTGTCTCCTGCTGCTGCTTGTTGGCCTCCCGCTGCTGTAAATTGGCCTCCACGAGAGCCTTTACAACTGCCTCCATCTTATCAGAGTTCACGTGTTGAAACTTTGCCGGCTTGACATATGACATTCACTTTGGGAAAAAACTTCGGCGTTACGCCAGCCTCACTGCGCATGCCCGCATCCTCCACCAAATGTGGGGAGTCGCTCTGGTAGATAGCAGTGCGGGTGCAGTACAGAGGCAAAACAAGAAGTCCAGAAAGTGCAATAAACAGTGTTTTATTCACACTTGCACAAAATAAACGATAAACAGTCTCTTGGTGTTAATTCACACTCAGCAAACACAAAAAGCAAAACCAAAGAGTCCAAAACCAGGTTCAATCACCTGTGAGATGTTTAGGTGCGCTGTTCGCACCTGGCGGTCGGCCCAGCCGCAGGATAATCCACCTTCAGGCTTCCAGGACGACTGCACGACTCCTTGCTGAGCTCATCCTTCCAGCCCAGAGAGCAACACAACACTAGCAGCAGCTCCAGGACAATCACAGCCACACCTGCTGATGTGGCTGCCTTTAAAAAGCCCGGCAAAGTCCGGCCTGGACCGTGGGGAGTAGGCACCCACCCAACTCTTTGCCTACTCCCAGTAAGAGCCGGCCCGGATTGGCTTTGCAGCCAAACTAACTATCAATGTCAAGCAGCACTAGCTGCTGCTGACACATAAAACCCGGCTCTCACCTCACCGAGGCCAGGAACCTCGGTGACACGTATCTTCCGTCCATGACGGCACCTTGCGCCCTCTTACACAATATATTTAAATGTTTTTTGTTTTTTTTATTACGTGCACGGAGTTCCTTTCATTATGTAGCAGTTTTCAACTGATCAGTATTGGTACTATTTTCAGCCCATAAAAGTTAATAGGTTGAATTTGAAAAAGCACATTCCAAATTAGCATAGTACATATCTGCCTATTTGTTCTAATTGTTCACATCCTTATTTCAGCAACATTACAAAAACAGCAAAAAAAATTAAAGTTAAACCTTTAACACAAAAAAGAAACAAATACTAATGAAAGATGGGCAGATTCTAGCAAAATGGATAAATATAAAATAAAATCATTACTGCGCATTCATATTTTTTATACACAAGTGTGAAGGAGACCAAACTCAGCATCCAGCATTACTCTACAGCTATTTACTATGAAGACACCTTTCATCTCTTGTTTAAACATAAGATTTGTTTCCTACTATGGACCACTGTTCTTCGGCTTTGTGTGCTCTTAGCCAAGGGGTAGATGCAAAACATGTTTAACAACCCTTTGCTTTACTGACAGTCCTCCTTCTATCTGGATTATGAAGGCAGTGGTGCTAAAGATTACTGCAAGAAAGCAATCAGTAGCTTTATGAGTTGAAACAAGAGCACAAAAGAGACTTCTTGCAGAGACGATTCTGGTAGTTTAATAAAGTACTGGAGGGCAGAAACCATGGTAAGAATATTGATGGGGCGCAGAATGTGCATCTTCAGCTCGAGATAAGGAATACCAATACTGCAGCTAACAAGCAGCTTTGTCTTCCTGACCCCTGCATCTAACATACCAGAAGATACATATTATATACATGTCATCTACAGATGAACCAGTTATTCTCAAAAATGCCCTGCATATTCCATCAAATTACAATATTAATAATGGGAAAGCCTGCAGCCGTACTGGCGACTATTATTTCCCATAGGCCTTTTGTAGGAAAACCTGCGAAGAGTATGAGATATCTGACAGCTCTCTCAATGTACATTGTGAACCAGACATGCCCTCTATTCAATACGTTTCCTCCAGCTGTAATTTATATGTATGATAGCTTTGACAGATTTCAGTTAGGACCTCCACCTTGTGATTTCTTTTGTTCTGGACTAGACAAAGCTCCCACTGTGATCTGAATAAGATCCTCGCTCATCTTCCAATTAAGGTTTCTACTTTAATCCAGATGGCCTCTCCGATGCAAGCTGTATCTGTATATGTAATTGGACTAATTAAGTGCACAAGAAGACTAATTCATGATCGCTGTATGGTGTAATTACCCACACCCCAGATTAGAGGAGGGTTCATCACACTATTTGAACATGGTCGGTGTAGGTTAAAGGGATTTACAAAGAAATAGGAGACTCAAAGGACCTATTTGAGAAAGTTCATGTACAGTACTAGGAGCGCAGAGTTCACTTTACATATACATTGTGCTATTCTGAACAATTGAGGCTGGATTACAGTCATTAATACATCTCACAGAAAGAAAATGGGATTTCCTAAATATATGTTGACATAGGAAATGTAACTGCAAGATAAACAGTTTAAAATGATGAACGCAATGAACTTAAAGACTATGTACACCTTTAGAGGCAATTTTTGTTTATGATTGCATTTTAATCATTTTTGGTTAAAAATCATACTTTCAATTGGCTTTTGTAAAAAATATTGAGCCATTCTGTCACAAAGGGTTAACAGGTTTTGCTAACTGTGTGATTGGTACTTTCACTGTCACTTTGTGCCGGTCATCTAATAACCCTTTTCTCTAAACTACAAAGAGGTCATATACACTTATTTAAACCACATTATTATCAGTAAGAGAAGAACTGAGCTATTATGAAAGCAGAAATATGGAGTCCGTCAGCTCCTGTTCTGACAGAAAAGACAGAAAATCCACAGGCTGCTGGTATAGCATCTCAGCCATGTAAAGAAAAAAGGCTCCATATTTTTGAAAAAATGATTTATATCAAAATAAGTATAATGCAATAATAATAAAAAACAATTGTCCCCAAAGATGTACATAGCCCTTAAAATTACATTTCATAATTTTTTTTTTCTTCCATGAGTGTCATTGTGGCTGCCCTTTTTTTTTCTCTTTACAGATTACAATCTGAGAACAACAATATCAACATTTTCTCAACAAACTTTTTAATGAAACAGAGCCCTAGTTGGAGTTATGTGATAATAATGCAATAAGCTAGAAAATGGGTACAGTGCAAGACTACAAGGGTTTCTCTGCAAACACGGAGACACATTGTTCCGCACAGGTGCTGTATGCGCAAAATGGTAAGAGATTTGAATTACTTTTTTTTTCATATGCATAGTAGGAAAAGAATGTACACACAATATTTTCTATTTTTGCTTCCAATTTAACAAAAGTGGATTAATTTATATATATTAGCAGTCACTCCTCCGGTAGCTTCCTTGCAGTTGATAATTTGGCCTCGTGCACCATCAGTGTTATGTGCACAGAGCCTATATGTTGGAATGCAGACTACTGAGCCATTTCAATGTTATTATTAGAGATGAGCAAATTGATTTTAAACAAATTGCATTTGACCCAAATTTTGAAAAAATTTAGATGGATAGAAATTGGTGGTTGATTCGATTCTTCCAAATTTCAGAGAGAGAAAAAAACTTATGAAATTGTATTTTTTTAAGGGAGAAAAAAAGGGAGAAAAAAAATTGAGATGGAAGAGACCATGTAGTGTCATACATTCAGGTCAAATGATGCTGTTTCGATTCAGGCAGAAATCCATTCGAACCAAGTCAAATCGGTCAATCAACCTGACCAAATTGAGCCCAAACTGAACTTTGCGTTATTTGCTCAATTATTTACTATCCATTGGATTCATTTTGAATCTGAGACATAACTCTTTATATGTGAAATCAGAAGTATAAAGAAGCACAGCAGAGCCCTACAAACTACAGCCCTAATTAATGGTATTTTCACGCAAGAATTCTGGCTTCAAAAGGCAGCAAAATATGGCTTTTGCTATTTTTTGGGCTCATTTGCACAAAAAATTTGTGACTTTTTGCATTTTCACACCACTCACTCTAGCTTTGAAAGTGGATAATGATGACTTTTACTCCAGATTTATCATTGAGACTTTTTAAAAAAGTTGCAAAAAAGTTGCAATCTCACTCCATTAGGAGCATGGAGTAGGAAAACTGTAGTAGATTTTCTATACAAACGTGTTAGGTTTAAGGACATAACAAATTTATCAAACAACTAGTGTTGAGCGAGCATGCTTGGCAGTACTGGTGTTCGACTCGAGCATTGCGATGCTCGACCGAATACCGCGTGTGCTCAAGCACGATGCTCGAGTCATTTTATTTAAATCTAATTTAGCCTCTATTTCTGAAAAGGTTCTGCCGGTATTTAAACTCACAACCTTCTACATTAGAGGCAAGGACCTTAACCACTCATCTATAAAGCTGAATGATAAACTGTGTTAGAAAAAACTAACTGTCATGTAGTAAGTATTCCTATACGGCAGAAGTATCATTTTATATTTCCCTGCAGGTTAACATGTAGCTGTATAGGGTAGTGGTTAAGGTTCTTGGATCTAATATAGAAGGTTGTAAGTTCAAATACTGGCAAAAACTTTTCAGAAATAGAGGCTAAATTATATTTAAATACACTGGGTATCCCCAAGCACTGACTCCATATATGAACATAGCTATATATGGAGTCAGAGCAGGGACTCCTAAGTCACGGACTTGCACTGAGGGATTCCCTCCCTGTACATCGATCTTCTGTGTAGACCTCAGTGGGACCTGGCACCCCCTCTTCAGAGTAGGGGGTGCCTGGTTTAATGCTCAGGTTTACCCATTAACTCCTATTGTGCTCGGGTGCTCTGTGGAGCACCTGAGCATTTCAAAGTGTTCTATTCGAGCACCAGAGCACCCGAGCACTTTGGTGCTCAATCAACACTACAAACAACCTGTGACATTTGATAAATGCGGCATAAAGTACTCCAGTGCAGACTAGGGCAAAACTGACTCCAGATATTACCCCTACAAGTGTCAGTGCAGACTAGGGCAAAACTGACTCCAGATGAGGTTTCTCCTACAAGTTCTCATTGTATGGCTCAATACAGAGGTTGTATGGAGCCATAACATGGTCAGCCAAAGTTACTTTCTCATAGTATAATACAATGTCAGTGACAAAGTAGCAGTTTACATAATTTGTTTGACAGCTATTGCGAAACTGACAACCAATATCGAGGTGGGTCAAGGTTTCACCTTGGGAAGAATGGTCGCTGCAATAAAATACAATATCAAATCAATGTTTCTTTTTATGACATACTGTAGACTGAGCTATCTCACTGTACAAATGGATAGTCCAGTGACATCATTGGATCTGGGATGGGAATCCTACATGTCAGACGCCTAGGAGGTTAAAGCTGTTCCTCTGATATTTGTGACTTCTACTGTTTATAGCATATACCTTTACAAAGGGAGCAACACACCAATTTATTCCTTTAATAATTCTTAAGGTGAATCAAATCGCCTCCCAGAAAAATCACATTTCAATTGAAAAATACACATTTCTAGTAAGAAATGGCAAGCCTTCAATGTTTCACACATACATACAGCTCTGCCATGAAGAATTTATTACATATTCACATTGGAATAGAGCTGTGCAAACATGCAGTAAATTTTTTTTGCAGAAAGCAGTTCTTTGTCCTGGAAGGAGTAGATTGCTTTCTGCAATGTGCACCTGAACCTCTCCATATCTACCTAAAGGCTAATGCCGTCTATCATAAATATAAATGAAAAATTACTAATTGATTAAATAGAGAAAAAAAAAATCCTCCATTGTCAGGCCCCCCCATTTATAACATGGTATCAATGATTGCATAACCTTTGTTTTATTTAAATAGCAACATATCTTTTCTTTTATTCTGTACTTTGGACCTGTACCAAAACCCCAGGCTGTCCCTCTACTATGGCTCGCTTGACAGGGCATATCTGTATTTTATTCTTACTGGTGGCTCAGTGTCTTGCAGTGTTTAAATATTTTATCTTTACTGCATGCAAAATAATATCAACATGTCAAGTCAGCTTGCATTGTACTGCCAATCAATAGAAGCAAAGCTGCAGTGTAAAGTATGAGGCTCTGATGAGAATGGAGGTGTGTTCCAGATTACCGCAGCTTTTGAGTTTGACTATGTAGCTTACAGTCACTGATAACACTTTCTCCCTATGGGTATGGCCACACGGTCAGATTTCCTTGTGCAGATTTGGGGGGGTAACTGTCTCTCCTTGAGGAGAGAGCACCTTAATCGGCGTGATGAGACTTATAGGCCATACATGCTCCTCTGGAATTCTGGGAAGACAGGGATTCAAATGAGCTCTTAACAAGCTCCGCCTCTAATGCCACCAGATGTAAGGCCTATAATCCTATAAGCCAAAAACCAGGAGTGAATTCAAAGATAAAAAGTTGCATCTGTTCATTATATTTTCTCTCCTTGCATGATCCACTACTGATTTTGGCTTCCAAAACATAATCAAAAAACCTTACCATGTGGCCGGCAATATGTAACAGGTTTCCACAAAGGAAAAGGAAAGGAAAACTGCCTTAGTTGCCCATAGCAACCACCTTTCATTATTCAGAGGTACTTTAAAAAACTGACAGGATCAATCTAATTGGCTGCTTTGGGAACTGTCAGTTTACCTTTTCTTCAGTTTGAGTAAATCTCCCCCAGTGGCTGTACTTTGAAATAACACAATATGGGTCTTCCTACACCAGGTAAAAAGAAGAGACAAAAACTGACAACCTCCACAAAAGTGGTTGAAAAAGCGTGAGCCCTGACAGCCCAGTCAGGTTAGAGGTTGCACTGGCATTGCATGTACCATATGTTAAGAATGCTGATCCATAACCACCCTCGAGCCTGATGAGGTGACCACCGACTGACACACTCAGATTCCAGAAAAATACACCAGAAATCCATCCCATACACCGGAATGGGGTTTGTAAAAATGTCATGTACCTCATTCAGATGCAGAAGCTCTGCAGAACTTTCTGCACATGTGACTATTCCCTGAGGCTGATATCAGACGTCCATATTATGGATTCAGTACTGACACCTCTCACTGCTCTACTGAGCCAAGCTTTGATCACCACAGGGTTCTATATGTTTGTTTTGTAGCAATTTTTGATGTGTTTTTATTACAGAAAAATTTTGACAAAAAGCACATACAAAATAGAGGGATAAAGGTAGGCATGAATTGAGTTTCAAGGCAACACCACATGTTGCTGCTGTTATGCATCTATTCTGAAGTAAAAAAATAAAAAAAATTGTGATTTTTTTTTACTCCTTTCATTGATGTTTTCCACAAACAGCACATGTATCCATTGATTTAAATGTGTCTGTTCACATTTCAGTATTTTTTTTACTGACCATGGGTCAGTAAAAAAATCACGGAGATATGCACTACTTAGATCCGTGATGCAGACCAAGCACGCTCATAGAATTCTATGGGTCCGTGAAAATCACGGACACACCACGGATGGTATCTGTGGTGCATCAGTTTTTCACTGAAGACTGATAGGAGATTCTTTGGAAATTAATTTTCTGTTGGGCAGTGTCCGGATGGTCATGGATGACACACGGATGGTAAAAATGGACACACGGACCAACCGTGGATCCTTCACAGACATCTTCACAGATGAAACAGGTACGCTTTTTTTAACGGATGTGTCACTGACACAGAAATGTGGACGAGGCCTAAAACAACAGTCATATATGACCTCACCTCAATGCACCCATTATAACTCATTATTCAATAAAAAAAAATAAAAAAACTGCGCCAGCAAACAATGTGTGCCCCACCTTAACTCTGTTCATGGTAGTAGAACGGGTATAGCAAATTGTGCCCCATATTCAGGCTGCTCTGTGAACTCATTTGTCATTTGAAATTATTATATATACTGTATAACTATACATATATTGATTGACACCACAATAATGTTGCGTATTTAGTCCCTTCTATTTCCTCGACCAAACTATTGCATTCACTATGTACTGAGTGCATGACTTATCCAGAGCAGTAAATACATCATCAGTATATTTCTCTATGAAGAATATGTAAAATACATAAAATGTCATGGCTGGTGTCAAACTGCTTCCACCATAGCATCCAACCGGTATAGTGATGGTGTATGAGAGCACGTACATGTTCGTGCTTATATACAGGAAACAACTACTCCAGAGGAAACATTAATGTTTCTGTACAATGTTTAAAGCAGATTGTTAAGCCTGATTCTGTATTTCCTCCATACTCTGCTTGAACAACAGAAGTAAAGTAGAATAGGTGCCAAGAATCCCAGGAAATGAGTCTACGGTCTAATATTCATTCTTGTTCTCCTGATTCTTCTTTGAACAGGGGTCTTTGTTTATTTTAGAAATCTCTACTCATATTTACAGGCATTATGTATTATTATTATTTATCTATATTTTGTTCATACTCATGTCATAACTCTATAGTGTGGGCAACAATTTCCCCCCAAAACAACTGCTGTTCAACCGTTTTGGAACATTTTAAATTTTAGTAACTGCTATGACGAGAGGTCATCATGCTCAGCCTGATATTCTAGGTTGATCCAGAAGGCGCAAAATAAACCAGCAACATACAATGTGCTAGAAGAAAACAACTCCATACATATCCAGTGGATTACAGGTCATGAGTTAAACAACTCAAATTAACCATGACATAAAAAGGTATGAGTAAACACTGGAATTTATCATTAGTGATGAGCGACATAGGCAATATTTGAATTTGCGATATTTCACAAATTTTTGCCCGACTATTTGCCATAAATTAGCAAATTTGAATTCGTGATCTCCAGTCATTATTTACTTGATTGCAAAAATCATCAATGTAATATATTTGCGATAAAAATTTGCGATTAGAATATTCACGATCAACACTAAGGGGTAGGCAACTCTCCTATTGGTTGCTAGGGATGTTGCTAAGTGCTAATATTTGCAATAAATTCACAATAAATTCACGATTAGAATATTCACGATCAACACTATTCGCGAATACGAATATATAGCACTATATTTCAAATATTTGCGAATTCTCAAAGTGGCGATATTTGCAATTAAAATTTGTGGGTTGAATATTTGCATTCAACACTATTTATCATGAGGAAAATATTTGAAGCCAGTTTTGCTTGAGTCTGGTTTGGACTATCTTTCGACAAATTTATCAAACGTTGCATGGTGTTGGTTAAAGTTAGTGCACCGTTAAACTAAAACTTTTGCACAATCTACTGCATGAGACATCACTTGCAACAGTTGTCGCCAAAATACTGGTGCCCCAGGTTTCATAAATGTCCCTCTGAGACTATTATTCTTACTTCGATATTGGCCATGATGTGGCTTATAAAAAAAAAACAGGCTTCATTCACAGGTCAGTGAATCATTGACGTGTGCTGTCCCATGTTCTTCACAGACAGCACATGTACCCATTGATTTTTATGTGTGTATTCAGACATCCACGGTCCATAAGCTTGCCCTATAATTGTCCATGTTCACGGATCCCTCATGGCCATTATAGTCTGAGTCAGTAAAAAACATGGACACAACACGGATGTCATCTTTCTTTTTTCTGTGTCTCATGGATCGTTGCTAGAAAATTCTCTTGAGATTAATTTTCAGTTGAGCACTGTCTGTGGAATACAGAAGACAAATGGACAGCAAAAAATGGACACACGGACCAAACATAGATCCTTCACGGATATCTTCATGGATGAACCACTGACCCCCTTGTCACTGATGCTATCACTGGACTTGGACATGTGAATAAGGCCTTAGGGGGAGATTTAACAAAACTGGCATAAAATAAAACTGGCTTAGTTGTCCATAGCAGCCAATCAGATTTATCCTTTCATTTTTCAAAGGAGCTCTTAAAAATTAAAGATTTTCCTTTACACTAATTTTGATAAATCTCCTCCTAGTGTTGGAGTAGGATCCATGGTCCACTCTCCATCCAGTCAATTAAGCCAAATCCTGGAACTACTTCTGCAGCAGTGCTATTTTAAGGTTCTTATTACAGAGGGCAATTTCAGCCTTGATGAAGCGCCAATTGGCAATATACAAGTCAATCAGTACTGGTTGTTTTACATGGGCTTATGCTACTATGAATGTCCCACATATAGCGTGCATATGGGTGATTAGGTCAGCTAATAAATGAGCATTTGCCCATTGTCCGCTAATCGGCAGGCATTTAACATTGGCCATTTTCTTCTGTTGATCATTGACGCAAAAAGCCCCTGAGCCAAACGTCCACTCTCGTCCACGTTAAAAAAAAGCAACTTTAAAATGCTTCTGTACTACACATTTATATGCTGGCCTGGCATCTTAATCTTCTGCTGGACCATTCAGCCCCATTATTGTGTCACAGCCTAGGCCCATTGTGGGATCCTCGGGTACTCTTGTAGGCCAATCCAAATTAGGAGTTTGGTGAGTCTGTTGTAGTTTATTCAAAACCAAAAATCAATATGACTCAAATGTTGCACAATGTTCACATAGATTTACCTCTTGTGTCACCCCTACTTCCTCGCAGATTGCAAGCTCTTGAGATACAGGGACTTGTTTTTATTGTATGATTTCTTGATAATTTTGTTAGAGCGTAAATTCTGATTTTCTTTGTACATGTACCATCTGATTGTTACTGAACATCCCAGTGCTATATAAAGATTATTATCATGCCAAAGAAGGGCAAAGGATAGGAGTGACTTTAAAAAACATTTGTGTACAATAATGGTCACTAAGAATATCTTAAGTGGAAATTAAACAAAATATTAATAAAGGAGGAAAAAATTAATCTGTCTGTCAAATAGATGTTAAATCCTCGTAGACCAATTTTTTACACAACAGACTATTTTGTACAGCGGAACAAAGTCCCTGGAGGTATTATTGCCTCCTTCCTCCTTCACTAAGATGTATAGGAAATACCAAGGTTGACATGTTGACATGTAAATTACCAATATATGCACTAGCACACACTGTAAGTCATAGTTACGGAAGGTCATAAGTTTATTCTCTCTCACTATATATATATATATATATATATATATATATTCTATCTATCTATCATCCATCTGATCTATCTATTATGTATCTATCTATCTATCTATCTATCCATCTATCTATCTAGAAAAGTGGAAAAATGGAAGCACCACAGTCAAAAAGAAACAAAAGAGGTGCAAGCCAAAGGGGACCAGCCTATTGCCCAAAAGATTAAAATGCAAGCAGGCAACACTCTCTAGCTATCTAGCTATCTATCTATCTATCTATCATCTATCTATCTATCGATCTCAATCTACAATCTGTCTATCACCTATCTATGTTCTATCTATCTATCTATCTATTGATCGATTGTTACAGATGAACGGAAAATTCAACCTGAATTTTTTTTTTTACTCAGATTCTAACTAATTCAAATTTTGTGTGATTCGATTCAGAAGAATCAAAGAGAGAGAATGAGAGAGAGAGAGAGAGAGAGATTTTTCCAGTCAAGCTAAGCACTTCCAATTTGGGTCAAATTGGCTGTACTATTCAGCAAATTTGGACCCAAATCAAATTTTAACAATTTATTTTACTTTATTTGTAGTATGAAAAGCTCTTCAGAAATAAGTTATATACGATCCAGAGGTGCAGGATTCTAAAAGTAATAAAGCACTGATGCCTAGAAGTTAGTACAGCTACAGCTACATCACTAATAATGGTACAGATAGCTGGGGACACAGGCTCTTCAGCCTTGAGCTTCTTGCCAGCCTCTGCATTCTCTCCAAGCTGCAGGTAAACAATTACCTATAAATTGTTGCTGAAAGCTGCAGTTTAGCAAGCTCCATTAAGAGTAGAACAGCGTTATCCACAAATTAATGCTGGCGTCTGTTTTTTGTTTGCATATTCTTGTCTTGGCAGATATTTTTTCCAGTCTTAATAAACCCCTAAGCTGGTAGTGGTTCAGCCGAAGTTAAGAAGAGGCGCAGGCCTTTTCATAACTTCGACGGATTCTCCTCCAGTTCTAAATGAAAGGCAGCTTCCGAGCTGTCTTACATTTAGACCTTTTTCTACGCCTGAATACAGGCTGCCACAGACATTGCCTATAGATTGAGAAGATGTGAGGCAGACCCTGGACTTCTAACTAGCAACAATGGTAGACAATAGCAACGTTTCAGACCAATGGCTCTTCTATAGGTTTAGCTATGTTGTATAGGGGCTAGTCAGTCTCTTGGAAGCCACACTAGAAGAACTTGCTGTGCAATGAGAGACAATGCACAATTGTACCAATAATTGTGCTATGGACAGGGACCATGCTGAGAGGCATCCTGGAAATTGAAAATTGTGCATGACAAGAATATACAATGTCCAGTTTCAAAAAGTAAAGGCACAAGGTTGAATAGGAGTGACAATGAATCCCATCCCAATGGTAATTACACAGCAAGTGATTCTAGCATAGATTCCCATAAATTGCCTATCCCCCCGATACTATACACCTAAACCTGAAGTTGAACCACTGGTCCACAACGTAACTACTGGCTACCTTGCTATTATCTGAATTACTGTGTTGAAACCTTGATGAACTACAAATAGAATAGATTCATTATTTGCATCGATCCTGGAGTGCCATTCATTTTCTGTGTTCTTGTCTATCATTTGAAGGTCATGGCCACAACGGATTTTCTGTATTCCCCACTGACATAAATTTAGTCCTCAGACTAGTCAAGACTGAAACATTTATCTTCATAACTCACTTGAAAGGGGAGAAGTCTTATCCTCACTAGTTATAAGCACCTAGGCATTCCAAATCTATGTACAGTACCTGCTCTTCACACACAATATGGAGGCCAGGACTGACCATATTTTCCTTGCTGTAAATATTTATGTCTGAAATAAAGGCAGATATGAATATTTACTGTATATCATGCATCTTTAGCACAGTTTGGTCACTGATGATGAATCTTTTTGTGATTTTCATTTAACTCTAAATTAAGCTCTCGTGTGACTTTGGCTGGCTAATGCACTTAACAGCTGCTAATTGTCTCATCCCATGTTTTCTTCACAGGTCATCGGAGCAAGAGCAGAAAATAACAGATGCTCTGAAATAATTTACTGTATATGTGAGTCTGTGGTAACGGAGATTTAGTGTCAAGAACTGTAGACTGCAGTGATGCAATGAACATTTGCTTTTCTCTATCTCATAACATAGCGCAGGCTTAACACCTTATAAAAGTCGTTTTATAGGCCAATACAGTCACCAAATCCCCCCATGATCTATGTAATCATCTTGTAGAAGGAATGTTCTTTTCTTTCCATTGGGAAATTATTTTATTACATAAAGATTTTCAAAAAGAGTGTCAGTGGTAAGAACCTTTGATTACTCTTCCGTACGCAAAGATCTGAAGAGCAAGGATCTCATAGCATATATAAGCTCAGCAATCCATGAACTTTCCCCGGATACCTTTAACCTTCATCTTGGCCACTTTATGGTAAAGAATATTGGCCAAGAGAACTATCATTGTCATGTAAATGCAGCCACCACTAAAAAAATTACTTGTCTTGACCCAGCACATAATCAATACGCTTTGTAATGCATCATATTAAAAGGAAACACAAGGCCTGAAATTACGTTATGCGCAGGTTTTAGGTTTTACTAGTGTGTAAATTGCATTCTTTATTGTTTTGCATCACTTACTACTCTACTGGGTAAAGCTCAAGAGCAGCAGATGTTTCCTGATGACATCTTAGCTCCAAATGGGAAAAAGCGGTCAGAAAGGGCACTAAAATCTCAGTTACAAAAGGACGGCATATTTATTGGCGTTAATTTGATTTTCTGCAAAACATCTTTTAAAAAAAATATTAAAGAAATCTTTAAGAATATTTGAACATGCTATGTTCAGGGAAGAAAATTAATTTCATTAAATATTTCAGTAAAATTTCCAGTAACAATTTTTTGACTTTTTTTTTGTATGTGTGCAAGTTTTTTGTATTTTATGCACTGAAAAGATGCGTACTGTAGGGGGCTACCTACTTTTTCAGCTCAACAGTGTGTCATAAACCAGTATATACATGAAATGCACATCTAGTAAGAATCGCCAATCAGCAATTCATAAAATATAGCAATTTTATTTTTTAAATAGCATCTCCCAGCAAAATCAACTTCAAAAGGGTTTTCCAGTTTGCACCAATATACTTTAAAATAATCATTTTTGAAAGAAGCTGTAATTTTGTAATGTATTTATTTTACCTTTATTAATCCTATTTTCAGTATTGGGTTGTGGTCCATGTCCATGGGTGTGTCAAAGCAACAGGGGCAGTGATAGAGGAGTGTCTATGTAACTAGCTGGGTAGGGGGAGATATAAACTAGCTGGGTGTTAGGGTCAGTGATAGAGGAGTGTCTATGTAACTAGCTGGGTGTTAGAGGTAGTGATGTTGCGAACATAAAATTTTCCGTTCGCGAACGAAGAACGCAAATTTCCGCAAATGTTCACAAACGGGAGAAACGGGCGAAATGCCATAGACTTCAATAGGCAGGCAAATTTTAAAACCCACAGGGACTCTTTCTGGCCACAATAGTGATGGAAAAGTTGTTTCAGGGGGACTAACACCTGGACTGTGGCATGCCGGAGGGGGATCTATGGCAAAACTCCCATGGAAAATTACATAGTTGATGCAGAGTCGGGTTTTAATCCATAATGGGCATAAATCACCTAACATTCCTAAATTGTTTGGAATAATGTGCTTCAAAACATCCAGTGTGTGTATACGATCAGGAATGATGTTGTATCGATCAGTTAGTATAAGGGTTACGCCCGCGTAACAGACCAAACTCTGACAGACCAAACTATCGGTTTAACGCACCGCAAACAACAGCAAACAGTCTATTTTCACAACTGCAAACTCCCTATTTGCACAAGGTTGAATACCAAGCTAGCCATGTCCTGTTCCTTGTCCTCAGTGACATCATTAAAGGTCTCTTCCTCCACCCAGAAAAAACGCATATGGGATGAGGTCGATGATGTTGCCTTGGTTTTGACTGACCAGGTTTGTCACCTCCGCAAAAGGACGCATGAGCCTACAGCCATTGTGCATGAGCGTTCAGTAACATGGCCAAAAAATACCCAGCTCCGCAGAGGCTGTCCTCTTTTTTTTTAATTAAAAAAATCTGTTCTTACCAGTTTAATCTCTGTTTTGTCCCCTATCAGGAACGGGTGTATGGAATCGATTTTAGGAACCGGGAGATGGAAAAAGATGATTTGTCGGTCTTCTTACTTCCAATTTGGGGCACTGCGCGATTGCCGCGCAATGTACTGTGCCACCAATACAAATAGTGTGAACTGCTATTTTTACCATTTTAATCTTTGTTAAGTCCCCTATCAGGGGACATATATTGACTTGAATCCTTGCATGGGGAGATAAAGAAAAAAGCTTGCTCTGTCCGCTGCCTTCTAATTTTGGGCACTTGCAATGGAATTTGCCACCAATGCAACTAGTGTTAACTAAGTACTATTCCTATCAGTTTAATCTCTGTTTTGTCCCTTATCAGGGCCAGGGCAATAGTGAATAGTGAATAGTGAATAGATTTTTGGAACCGGGAGATGGAAAAAGACCCATGTTCGGTTTGATTCGTGTAAATTTTAGGTCACTGCGCATGCACTGTGCAATGTACTGTGACACCCTATATGAGTGGTGGGCAGTGGACACAGTACAGTCTGTGGGCCTGACACACACTGGCAGGCAACTGAAATTATATTAAAGGGTAAAAATTAAATGACTTTCTTATCTGCAAGGTACTGTGCCACCCGATATGAGTGGTGGGCACTGGCAGTGGGCACAGTACAGTCTCTCACACGGGCATGCAACTGCAATATATATATATATAGAAAAAGAAAAAAAAGCACACTGATGAACCAGCCCTAAAAAAGGCTTTTTGGAGTGCTGTCAGGACGCTGTCCTTACAGCAGATGAGTCTTTGAGGACTGGAGTGGACACAGAACACTGGCCTAGCTAACGCTTTCCCTATTAATTCAGCAGCAGGAGCACTCTCCCTGCTCTAACTAAGGCTTCATTCAGACGTCCGTTATCAATGTACTGTATTTATGCCAGTATAATGCATCACTATTCCAACACATGTTGACGTCACTGATTATTTTGCCCTTCCTCTGAACCGTCAGAACAATAACCCCCAAAAACGGATCATGTCTGTGGAGCAGTCGCCTTCATTCGGTCATCATTTGGTCGGTAATCCATCAGTATTGCTAAAGCCCAAAAAAAACAGGAGTGGAACCAAAACAGAGATGACAAGTGAATGGAATATTTGCATGTTTTCTGTGTTTTGTACCCACTCGTGCTTTTGGCTACCAAATCATAAGCCTATTCTGATGCAAAATAGGGACCATGTAATGCAGGCCTTACAGCTGTTACATAAATGGGATCCTTTGTGCGTCTCATTTTTCCTTCCATCTGACAGATCAGAAGAAGGGTCAAATAAATTATGATGTCAGCCAGGCTGAAAGGCAAAATAGTGCCCCAGTCATGAAGTGGGGTGGGTGGGAACAGCATGAGAAGTCCACAGAGTGGCCCTATGAAATAATAGTGAGGTGGAAGCAGCATCAAGAGGAGGCCACAGAGTGGCACAATGACAGTATGCCGGTGACAGCAGCATCAGGAGGCCACAGACTGGCCCAATGACAGAGTGTGGAGGTAGCAGCAGCACTATCAGGAGGAGGCCACCGTGTGGTACAGTGACAGTGTGGAGGTGGCAGCAGCAGCATGAGGTAACCACAGAGTGGCACAATGACAAAGTATGGAGGTGGCGGCAGCAGCAGCATGAGGAGACCACAGAGTGGCGCAATGACATAGTGTGGAGGTGGCAGCAACATCCGGAGGAGGCAACAGGGTGACACAATGACAGTGTGGAGGTGGCTGCAGCAGCATTAGGAGGCCACTGAGTGGCACAATGACAGAGTGTGGAGGTGGTGGCAGCAGCAGCATCAGGAGGAGGCCACAGGGTGTATTCAAAATACCAAGTAGGGTTGATCCTACTGATTAAAAGGACAATTTACATTAGATGATAGCATTTAATGGAACTTTTAATCTGCATGCAAATAAGGGCTTAAACGCTTAAATCTTCTGTACTGCAGTGGTGGCCACTCCCCATCCCCTTCATTGACACGCTCATGCATCAGCAGCATCCTCTCGTCTGGCCCTGTAATCCCACAATTACATGGCCCTGTGCTGTCACATCATTGGTAGACTAGGAGGCAGTAAGTGGTGGAGGCAGTGTCGGAACTGGATCAGCACGGTTTCCATAAGATGAGTCCTTTTTTATTCACAACTAGAGTTGAGCGAACACCTGGATGTTCGGGTTCGACGAGTTCGGCCGAACTTTCGAAAAATGTTCGGGTTCGGGATCCGAACTCGACCCGAACTTCATCCCGAACCCGAACCCCATAGAAGTCAATGGGGACCCGAACTTTTGGGCACTAAAAAGGCTGTAAAACACACCCGGAAAGGGCTAGAGGGCTGCAAAAGGCAGCAAAATGTAGTTAAATCCCCTGCAAACAAATGTAGATAGGGAAATGATGAGTTAACATAAAATAAATAAAAATTAAACAATATTAATTGGAGTGAGGTCCCATAGCACAGAATCAGGCTTCAAGTCACCCACCAATGGAGAAGGTCACTTACTATTATTTTGACCACAGCACCCAGACAAAGGAGAGAGGTCCCACAGCAGAGAACCAGGCATCATATCACCCACCACAGGAGTAGGCCACCATTTAGTTACTTTGACCCCTACACCCAGACGGAGGAGAGAGGTTACACAGCAGAGAATCAGGCATTTAGATCACCCACCACAGGAGTAGGCCACCATTGAATCAGACCCGGCAACCATGTCAGATGGCACAAGCATAAGCTTTATATCAATCAGCACAGGAGAAGTCGACTTTGACAGACTTTGACCCCTACACCCGGACGGAGGAGAGGTTTCAAAGCAGAGAATCAGGCATTTAGATCACCCACCACAGGAGTAGGCCCCAATTTAATGGGACCCCGGCAACCATGTCAGATGGCACAACCATCAGCTTCATATCAATCAGCACAGGAGAAGGCGACTTTGAAAGACTTTGACCCCTACACCCAGACGGAGGAGAGAGGTTTCACAGCAGAGAATCAGGCATTTAGATCACCCACCACAGGAGTAGGCCCCCATTGAATCAGACCCTGGCAACCATGTCAGATGGCACAACCATCAGCTTTATATCAATCAGCACAGGAGAAGCGACTTTGAAAGACTTTGACCCTACACCCAGATGGAGGAGAGAGGTTTCACAGCAGAGAATCAGGCATCATATCAACCACCACAGGAGAAGCCACCATTTAGTTACTTTGACCCCTGCACCCAGGAAGAGGAGAGAGGCACCACAGCACATATTCTGGCATCATATCAGCCACCACAGGAGAAGCCACCATTGAGTTACTTTGACCCCTGCACCCAGGAAGAGGAGAGAGGCCCCACAGCACATATTCTGGCATCATACTAACCACCACAGGAGAAGCCACCATTGAGTTACTTTGACCCCTGCACCCAGGAAGAGGAGAGAGGCCCCACAGCACATATTCTGGCATCATATCAGCCACCACAGGAGAAGCCACCATTGAGTTACTTTGACCCCGCACCCAGGAAGAGGAGAGAGGCACCACAGCACATATTCTGGCATCATATCAGCCACCACAGGAGAAGCCACCATTGAGTTACTTTGACCCCTGCACCCAGGAAGAGGAGAGAGGCACCACAGCACATATTCTGGCATCATATCAGCCACCACAGGAGAAGCCACCATTGAGTTACTTTGACCCCTGCACCCAGGAAGAGGAGAGAGGCCCCACAGCACATATTCTGGCATCATATCAGCCACCACAGGAGAAGCCACCATTGAGTTACTTTGACCCCTGCACCCAGGAAGAGGAGAGAGGCACCACAGCACATATTCTGGCATCATATCAGCCACCACAGGAGAAGCCACCATTGAGTTACTTTGACCCCTGCACCCAGGAAGAGGAGAGAGGCACCACAGCACATATTCTGGCATCATATCAGCCACCACAGGAGAAGCCACCATTGAGTTACTTTGACCCCTGCACCCAGGAAGAGGAGAGAGGCACCACAGCACATATTCTGGCATCATATCAGCCACCACAGGAGAAGCCACCATTGAGTTACTTTGACCCCTGCACCCAGGAAGAGGAGAGAGGCACCACAGCACATATTCTGGCATCATATCAGCCACCACAGGAGAAGCCACCATTGAGTTACTTTGACCCCTGCACCCAGGAAGAGGAGAGAGGCCCCACAGCACATATTCTGGCATCATATCAGCCACCACAGGAGAAGCCACCATTTAGTTACTTTGACCCCTTCACCCAAACAGAGGAGAGAGGTTCCACATCAGAGAATCAGGCATCATATCAACCACCACAGGAGTAGGCCACAATTTAGTTTATTTGACCCCTGCACCCAGGAAGAGAGAGAGGCCCCACAGCACATATTCTGGCATCATATCACACACCACAGGAGAAGGCCTCTTTCAGTGATTTAGGCCTTTGGACCCAGACAGAGGAGAGAGGTCAGAGATTAGCTTCATATCCCCAGCACAGCAGAAGACCGCTTTATTTGACTTAGGCCTCAGCACCCAGACAGAAGACAGAGGTAGCATGGCAGAGGTTATGGCTTCATGTCACCCGTTAGTTTAACCGGCCACTTTCATCTGGTTAGGCCCGGCGCCCAGACAGAGAAGAGTTTCATTCAACTGTGGGTTTCATAAAATTTGTATCAAATAAAGAAGTGGCCCGTAGCACAACAAGACATGTTTTAGGCAGTTAATAAGGACTACTCTGCACAAGGGAGGGACAGGTCCTGTGGGATCCATGCCTGGTTCATCTTTATGAAGGTCAGCTTGTCCACGTTGGCTGTGGACAGGCGGCTGCGCTTGTCAGTAATGGCGCCCCCTGCCGTGCTGAATACGCGTTCAGATAAAGCGCTGGCCGCCGGGCAGGAAAGCACCTCCAAGGCATAACATGCTAACTCTGGCCACGTGGACAATTTCGAAACCCAGTAGTTGAATGGGGCCGAACCATCCGTCAGGATGTGGAGAGTGTGCAGACATACTGTTCAACCATGTTAGTGAAATGCTGCCTCCTGCTAACACGTTCCGTATCAGGTGTCGGTGCAGATAGCTGTGGCGTGGAGACAAAACTTTTCCACATTTCTGCCATGCTAACCCTGCCCTCAGATGAGCTGGCCGTGACACAGCTGCGTTGGCGACCTCTTGCCACTCCTCTGCCTTCACCTTCCACCTGTTCCCCTGTGACATGTGGGAATGCTCTCAAGAGCGCCTCTATCAGCGTGCGCTTGTACTCGCGCATCTTACGGTCGCGCTCCAGTTCAGGAATTAAAGTGGGCACATTGTCTTTATACCGGGGATCCAGCAGGGTGGCCACCCAGTAGTCTGCACACGTTAAAGCGTGGGCAACTCTGCTGTCGTTGCGCAGGCATTGGAGCATATATTCGCTCATGTGGGCCAGGCTACCCATGGGTAAGGACAAGCTGTCCTCTGTGGGAGGCGTATCGTCATCGTCCACCGTATCCCCCAGCCACGCACCAGTGATGGGCCTGGGCTGCCACCCCGCTGTGAACTTGCGTCATCCTCGTCCCCCTCCACCTCCTCCTCCTCATCCTCCTCGTCCTCCAGTACAGTGCCTTGGCTGGCGACTTGTGAACCTGTCCTCTGCTGCTTAAACAAACCTCCCTCTGAGCCACTTCGAACAGACTGGCCCGAAAGTGTTAGAAACGAGCCCTCATCCTCCTCCTCCTCCTCCACCTGGGCCACCTCCTCTAACATCATTGCCCTAAGTGTTTTCTCAAGGAGACATAGAAGTGGTATTGTAACGCTGATAACAGTGTCATCGCCACTGGCCATGTTGGTGGAGTACTCGAAACAGCGCAGCAGGGCACACAGGTCTCGCATGGAGGCCCAATCATTGGTGGTGAAGTGGTGCTGTTCGGCGAGTACGACTGGCGCGAGCGTGCTGCAGCTGAAACTCCACTATGGCCTGCTGCTGCTCGCACAGTCTCTCCAGCATGTGCAAGGTGGAGTTCCACCGGGTGGGCACGTCGCATATGAGGCGGTGAGCGGGAAGGCCGAAGTTCCGCTGTAGCGCAGACAGGCGAGCAGCGGCAGGATGTGAGCAGGCGGAGCGCGCACAGACGGCCCGCACTTTATGCAGCAGCTCTGACATGTTGGGGTAGTGGTGAATGAACCTCTGCACCACCAAGTTCAGCACATGCGCCAGGCAAGGGATGTGCGTCAAACCGGCTAGTCCCAGAGCTGCCACGAGATTTCGCCCATTATCGCATACCACCAGGCCTGGCTTGAGGCCCACCGGCAGAAACCACTCGTCGGTCTGTTGTTCAATACCCCGCCACAACTCCTTTGCGCTGTGGGGCCTGTCCCCCAAACATATGAGTTTCAGAATGGCCTGCTGACGTTTACCCGGGCTGTGCTGAAGTTGGTGGTGAAGGTGTGTGGCTGACCGGATGAGCTGGTGGAAGCAGTGGAGGAGGAAGCCGAGTAGGAGGAGGAGGCTACAGGAGGCAGAGAATGATGCCCTGCGATCCTAGGGGCGGAAGGACGTGCGCCAAGGAACTGTCCGCCGGGGGCCCAGCCGCCACTACATTCATCCAGTGTGCAGTTAGTGAGATATAGCGTCCCTGGCCGTGCTTACTGGTCCACGTATCTGTGGTTAGGTGGACCTTGCCACAAATGGCGTTGCGCAGTGCACACTTGATTTTATCGGACACTTGCATGTGCAGGGAAGGCACGGCTGTCTTGGAGAAGTAGTGGCGGCTGGGAACCACATACTGCGGGACAGCCATGGCCATCAGCTGTTTGAAGCTGTCTGTGTCCACCAGCCGGAATGACAGCATTTCAAAGGCCAGCAGTTTAGAAATGCTGGCGTTCAGGCCAAGAGGCTCGAGGGTGACTCGGGGAATTTGCGCTTCCTCTCTAAGGTTTGAGATATTGAGAGCTGAACGCTGCTGTGTGATATAGTGGAGGCGCTAGTTGACGGTGGCGGTGGTGGTGGTGTCGGTGGCACATCCTCTGTTTGCTGCTCGGCAGGTGGCAACATTCCTCTCGAGGCGGAAGCCGAGGCAGCAGCGGTAGAGGGAGCAGGGGAGCCTCAGCGAGTGCCTGGTTTTTAAGGTGTGTACCCCACTGCAGTTCATGCTTTGCATGTAGATGCCTGGTCATGCAGGTTGTGCTGAGGTTCAGAACGTTAATGCCTCGCCTCAGGCTCTGATGGCAGAGCGTGCAAGTCACTCGGGTCTTGTCGGTAGGACATTGTTTAAGAAGTGCCATGCCAGGGAACTCTTTGAAGCTGCCTTTGTGGGGCTGGGTCCCTGTTGGCGATGTCCAGTAGCAGGCGAACTCTGGGGCGGCGGCTCGTCTGCTTTGGCCCCCTGCTCCCTCTTTGGCTTCGCTGTTGTCTCGGTCTCACCACTACCTCTTCCTCTGAACTGTGAAAGTCATCGCCACGACCTTCAGTCCATGTGGGGTCTAAGACCTCATCGTCCTCTGCATCGTCTTCCACCCAGTCTCCCTCCTGACCTCCTCCTGTTCAGTCTGCACACTGCAAAAGACGCGGCAGTGGGCACCTGTGTTTCGTCATCATCAGAGAGTCGGTGACTCTGCTGTGGTGGTATTCCCATGTCCTCTTCATCTGGAGACATAAGTGGTTGTGCGTCAGTGCATGGTATGTCTTCCTCCACTGGGGAAGGGCTAGGTGGGCGCCCCTGGGAAACCCTGGAAGCAGAGTCTTCAAACAGAAGAAGAGACTGCTGCATAACTTGTGGCTCAGACCGTTTCCCTGATATGCTTGGGGGTGATGTGACAGACTGATGGGCTTGGTTTTCAGGTGCCACCTGTGCGCTTTCCGCAGAAGACTGGGTGGAAGACCATGTGGTGAACGTGCTGGAAGCACTGTCGGCCACCCAATCGATTAATGCCTGTACCTGCTCAGGCCTTACCATCCTAAGAGCGGCATTGGGCCCCACGAGATATTGCGGTACATTCTGCCGGCTAGTTGAGGGAGTTCGTTCCCTACTGTGTGCGCCTGGGGCCGAGCGGCCACGTCCTCTACCAGCAACAGAGGCTCCACGGACACCACCACGACCGCGTCCTCGTCCCTTAATAGTATTTTTCTTCATTGTTGCGATTCAACTCGCACCACAATGAAATATATTATTTTTATAAGCAAAATCCCCTCACTGGAATACTTTCAGTCTTTTGACTGTATGGATTACAGATGGAATGACTGTTATATGTGAGTACCGCTTTCTTTGACAGATTCTAGTATGGGTACATATATGTTTTCCCAACCCCAGCACATTAGTTTGCTAATTCCAGATGTATGAAACGCATGAGCCTAACTGTATCTAGTATATTGAACGCCAGATAAACTAACTTGGCCTTTTTAAATAAAAAAATTCCCTCACTGGAATACTTTCAGTCTTTTGACTGTATGGATTACAGATGGAATGACTGTTATATGTGAGTACCGCTTTCTTTGACAGATTCTAGTATGGGTACATATATGTTTTCCCAACCCCAGCACATTAGTTTGCTAATTCCAGATGTATGAAACATGAGGCCTAACTGTATCTAGTATATTGAGCGCCAGATAAACTAACTTGGCCTTTTTAAATAAAAAAAATTCCCTCACTGGAATACTTTCAGTCTTTTGACTGTATGGATTACAGATGGAATGACTGTTATATGTGAGTACCGCTTTCTTTGACAGATTCTAGTATGGGTACATATATGTTTTCCCAACCCCAGCACATTAGTTTGCTAATTCCAGATGTATGAAACATGCAGGCCTAACTGTATCTAGTATATTGAGCGCCAGATAAACTAACTTGGCCTTTTTAAATAAAAAAATTCCCTCACTGGAATACTTTCAGTCTTTTGACTGTATGGATTACAGATGGAATGACTGTTATATGTGAGTACCGCTTTCTTTGACAGATTCTAGTATGGGTACATATATGTTTTCCCAACCCCAGCACATTAGTTTGCTAATTCCAGATGTATGAAACGCAGGCCTAACTGTATCTAGTATATTGAGCGCCAGATAAACTAACTTGGCCTTTTTAAATAAAAAAAATTCCCTCACTGGAATACTTTCAGTCTTTTGACTGTATGGATTACAGATGGAATGACTGTTATATGTGAGTACCGCTTTCTTTGACAGATTCTAGTATGGGTACATATATGTTTTCCCAACCCCAGCACATTAGTTTGCTAATTCCAGATGTATGAAACGCAGGCCTAACTGTATCTAGTATATTGAACGCCAGATAAACTAACTTGGCCTTTTTAAATAAAAAAATTCCCTCACTGGAATACTTTCAGTCTTTTGACTGTATGGATTACAGATGGAATGACTGTTATATGTGAGTACCGCTTTCTTTGACAGATTCTAGTATGGGTACATATATGTTTTCCCAACCCCAGCACATTAGTTTGCTAATTCCAGATGTATGAAAGCATGAGCCTAACTGTATCTAGTATATTGAACGCCAGATAAACTAACTTGGCCTTTTTAAATAAAAAAAAATTCCCTCACTGGAATACTTTATGGCTTTTCACTGTATGGATTACAGGTGGACTGGTATTAGTAGGGGTGACACAAGCACACCCAAGTCCCTGATGTAGGATTTCTATGGCACAGACCACTATTACAAGTGATTAATGGACGTTGGGAGAGATTGTGCTGCAGCACTAGTCCCAAGATGGCCGCCGCCTATCAGCCCAGTAACATGTGCCACAAAATGGTCTGCACAACCTTTAAAAAAATAGCCTTGGACTGTGCTGCTAAATCGCTATTGGTCTGAATCCCAGGTGTAGATGTCTGACTTGTTTGGAGCTTTGGAATGCACACTGTGGCAGCTTCTGCTGCAGCACTACAAGTCGCAAAATGGCGGCGGCGGTCAGCCCAGGTACATGTGGATGGAAAAATCACTCTGGCCACTCTAAAAATAGCCAATCCCTATCAAAAAAGCAGCTCAGCTGCAGTTGTTCAGATGAATCACAGGTGGAGGAGAGAAATTTGCTTCCAGTTATTCAATTATCCCTGCCTATTCTCGCCCTAGCATCAGCTGCGTCTATCCCTGTTCTATTCACATCGGGAGTGAGCACGTCCCGACGTGCGCACAAGCTTATAAAGAGGCTGAGTCACATGCTGCACTTGGCCAATCACAGCCTTGCCAATAGTAGGCATGGCTGCGATGGCATCTTAGGGCAAGTAGTATGATGCATGTTGATTGGCTGCTTTGCAGCCTTTCAAAATGCGCCAAAATACATGCCGAACGACGAACCCGAACCCGAACTTTTACGAAAAAGTTCGGGTTCGGGTCCGTGTCACGAACACCCCAAAATTCGGTACGGACCCGAACTATGCTCGAACTGTTCGCTCAACACTATTCACAACATGATGAGCAGTTCAACATTTTTTTTCTGACAAATTCCATAAATACATTATGTTATTGTAAAGCAAGGTTTTTAATTGGTCCTTCCTCTTTAATTCATTTGGATGTAACTGTATGTGCTATTAACCTTTAGATGGGGCTAGAAGGGGTCAGGAGTCTAGAAAACACTTAGAGAGTATCAGGGTAAGATGTCTTGCTACCATCGCCTCTCTTTGTATCATATGGATGGTGGCCAAGTACCATGTTGGGTACTTGTCGATGGGAGCTTGCTCATTTGTTTGCACGACTCACGGTGACTATTACTTATTCATATTTGTCTTTGTATATATATTATAATAAAGTAAATTCTTTATGCAACATTTATCAAATGTGCATTTTCAATATTTAATTTATTTGTTCATCGATCTATTTTTTATTTGTTCATCGATCTATTTTTTTTATCAAAACAGTATAATAATTGTATTATTTTCTATAATGGTTTTAATTTGCTTTGGAAAACAAAACAAATTAAAGAGAAAAGACATGATAATTCTATTTTTCGAAATGACTCAGTTTTTTTGGACTGTCACATGAAAATAAATCTGTGAAATGCTGACATGGCAAGCATTGTATCTCCTCATGGGATTGTGTAACAGAATTAACTGTACTTTAACATACAGCATATCTTTCTGAAAGCAGTTACATTTCTGAGGGGAATTCATTAACATGTCAAAAAGTGCAACCAGTGATAAGTCTCTGTTAGTCAGGTTGCGTATTTAGGGTATTGAATTCATTTGTGAACACACTGATATGCCATTAGCAGAGAAAAAAATGAGCATGATTATATTTGATATGTGGAAAACTCTATCTATGATAACTAGAAAGAGAAAATCTTCACATTGAACATCAGACAAGCCCTGTCAAAGACCCACATAATCTGAAAATATAATTATATGGATCCTCTGATATTGACTGCTTCATGTATAGCTAAAAGAATCCTACTCAATTAGCATATATACACAGGACATAGGTCTGTCTTAGAGATGAGTAAATTGATTCTGAACTAATTGGATTCATTACAAATTTAACAAAAATTCTTTTTCCAATGAGTCCAAAGTTTTGGTAATTTGCTTTGGACAAATTGCGCAAAAGAGCACCCACCATTTTACTTTATATGGAAACAGGACAGGGAGATGAAGATGGAGGATCACATGACCCCAGGCAGGTCCCCAGATTTTGGGCTTGCCCATAATGCTTTGAAGTCAGTCTGACAGCCAATGAGGAGGAAATATTTTGCCTACTCCATCAGGCTCTATCTAGCTGTGAAGCAGAGCCACCATAAGCACAGCCACCATTTTGAGCACAGCCACTGATGTGAGAGGATGTGTCTGTTGTGTCTCTGATACACATAGTAATTAGACACACAAGCCAGTCATTTTAGGGTCTTGCAGGGACAGAGTAGGGATTGTGAAGAAGATTGAATTACTAAGTACAAAGTCAGGTTTTATCATTAGGGACAGGAAAGGGGCAGTTAGTTTACTATGTGTCTTAAAGTCTGGGCTGCTGGAGCTGCTCATAACTTCATGTGTTGCACTGCACAAATATAATTTGAAGAGATTATGCTATTTTTTCCAGGCATGAGCCAGCATTTTTGACCAAGCATGTAGCAAAGCTTCCACAGTTCATAGGTAGAGATGAGCGAATTTCTCGAACATTTGATTAGGCGTTTAAAATAACAATTAGTATTACTTACCTGAATTGCCCAAAGGCTCCAGTACCACTATTCTAATCCTCCTCTCTGGTCTTTGTAGGGCTCAAGAGCTTTGGTCATACTGACAACATTACCACTGCAACCAATCACGGGCCTCAAATATACAATTTTGAGATCAGTGATTGGTTGCAGCATGTATGTGCACAATGTACCAATCTTTTCTGACACATCAGATTTGTAAATGCCTAATATCATCGGGATATTTTCTTAAAGACATTTAGGCAATATTACAATGACAGAACTACATTAAACATTTGGGATTGTGAACATGAAGAACAGAATTTCTGTGGATCCTAGGGAACTAATAGAAGCATACAGCATATCTGTGTTGCATTTGCTAAATATAGAGGTATGTTCCACATTAAAGAAATTTGCAATGCTTACAAGTCTAAATCTCTGACTTAATGTAATTGCAAACTAGGCTACCTCCAGCTGAGATCTGGCATAAAATATACAGGAGAAAATGTGGTTGTAATGAATATCAGATGCAGCTCATAATTCTTGAGATGATTCCATCTTAAATATATAAATGAAGAAGTGAAACAAACATTAACTAATTTATTGACATGAAAATACTGATGAAAATACTGAAAGTATGCTTTGCTATTTCACCATCTTTCCATTTGGACAATACAATCTAATTACTTATCATTTGATCATTCTTCCAAATATGACTAACTCTCTCTCTCTCTCTCTCTCTCTCTCTCTCTATATATATATATATATATATATATATATATATATACCTTAAATGCTTTCAGCATGCACAGAAAACATATATATTATTAATATTATTAAAATTTCTTTAAAGGGGTTAGAAAGCAGTCTGTTTCAATGTTGGCTGCCAACGGTGCACTGCTCCTCTGCATAGGCGCAAAAATGGGTTTGGCAGCCTTAGCCCATAGATTATGCAGTTATATGATGCAAGGTGTGTGAGATCTAAGTTGTAGGGTTTAAATGCAGTCGTACATGGGTTTTATTTGGTTTTGTCAATTTAGAAAGCCCATTTTCTATCAACATGAATTGTTCACATGGGGCAATGCTGCATGGGGGCTATTGTTGCTGTGGTGTGGTGTCTGTGGATTGTTGGGGGCTCAGTGCCAAGATGGCCTGTCCCTATAGCAGGGGTATTGTTGGGATACTGAGTCTTGTCACATGAGGGTGCTGCTTTGTGGCATTGGTCACCATGTGGTGCTGTATCAAAGTAGAGTAGGGACCCAACCAAAAGGACACCTTGACGTAGTAATTGGGCCTATACATTTTTATCAAAATGTTCAATAATGGGGTCATTTATCAAACTGGTGTAAAGTAGAACTGGCTAAGTGGCCCATAGCAACCAATCAGATTCCACCTTTCATTTTTGACAGCTCCTTTGGGAAATAAAAAGTGGAATCTGATTGGTTGCTATGGGCAACTTAGCCAGTTCTACTACACAGTTTGATAAATGACCCCATAAGTGTCTCATGTACATGTTTATAAACCATCCTGAGAAGCAATAGATTAATGCATGTGAATGTGCGATCTTTATTTAATTTTCTAAAGCTTGGCATACTTATTGGCGCTAATGACATGCAGCCTTTATTTAGAGTTGGACCCCACCCAAGGATTGGTCATCAATATTAAGTTCTGGAAACCCCCTCTAAAGTCTGGTGTTAAACACTTTTTGATGTTTAATAGTTGTAGTTCTTAAGAAAAAGGTGAATTGCAAGGATATGTTATCATGCGGCTCCCACGTGACTGTCTATGTGACCAATATAAAAAAACGTGGGGTAATACTAAAATTTTCATGCGTCAAAAGTCTGTGTATAAACCTTGTGTTGCTTAAAAGACAGGAGCTATCCCAAGTAGCAAATATTTCAGTATAGGGAGATTATTTTAAGGAACATTGCTTAGGTCGCTCAGAGTAGTAACAATGGCTTAAAAGGGTTTTATGAGACATTTTTACTAATGACCTAACCTCTAGATAGCAAAGCAAACAGAAACGGTTAGCACTCCACCTCACTGTGTGAATGGTGCAAGAATCCAGAGACGGCAGGCTCACAAAATCCAATGAAGAAAGGATCAGCACTCAAATTCAGTTCTTTGCGATTATTTTCCTTTTATTTTGCCCATAGATGAGGAGACAAAATGCTACACGTGTTTCGGCTATGTACTAGCCTTTGTCAAGCATGCAAACATACAGCAGTTCAAACCATTAAATAGTCTGTCGACACCTGAGACAAATTAATGACCTCAGGCTGTCTTAATCACACAGTGTCAGAATAAAAAAACAACAGATACTATGGCATCAAAAATTACATTGTATAAGACATAATCGTCTAATCGTATCAAGAGTATCAAGGACCATAATTATTCATCTATCCATGTGGAATATATCAGGAAAGAGAAGATTCAATTTTTCTGTGACTGTAAGAAGAAAAGAACAAACAAAACAAAGAAAATAATTTTTTTTTAAAAAAAGGTTGTAATCATGATTGACTATAATAATAGACAATCAATGTCATTACAATAATCAATATTAATTTAATTTGCTTTATAAAAATGCACTCAATTCATATTCTCTATTTAAACCATGGGGCTCGATTGTCTGCAGTGTATGTATCCAGTAGTTTTCTCGAATTTTCAATTGGCGCAGTCTATCTCCGCCACGTCTGGGCGGTAACACCTCCTCTATGATCTGAAATCGCAGCTGCGATATGTTGTGTGAACACCGGTGAAAATGAAAAGGAACAGGTAGTAATAAATTTTCAGTACGGATCGTGGACTTGAGCTTTGAAAATCTGTCCTTCATTCTCATTGATGTTTCACCAACATAAAGCAACCCGCAAGGACACTTTAATAGATAAACAACAAAGTTACTATTACAGGTAAAAAAAACATGGATAGGAAATTTCTTGCCAGTATGAGGATGTGTAAAATGATCTCCCTTTATGACTGCTGAACATTGAATACACTGCAAACAAGGGAATGTTCCTTTTTTGGGAGTTGACAAAAAAAGTTGTTTAGGTAATTTAACTGCACTACCGATATCAGCTTTCACTATGGTATCTTTCAGATTTTTAGCACGTTTGTAACAGATCATTGGGATCTTTTGAAATTCATTAACATCGGGATAAGCCTCCTTCAAGACATTCCAATGTCTATTGATGATATGTCTGAATTTGTTCACATATGGGTGATATTGTACAATAAAAGGTAATCGGTTTTTGTTACTTGAATTTTTTTTTTTTTTTATCACCCAATGTCACTTTTTGTATTTGTTCCTGAAGTAAGAAACTGGGGTAACCTCTGGATTCAAATTTGCATGTCATTTCACGTAACCTCAGTTTTTTTAGCTGGTCATCATTTACCAGTCTATTTACTCGCTGAAATTGAGAAAACGGCAAAGATTTTTTTAACGCTGGGGGATGATTACTTGTAAAATGAAGTAGACTGTTTCTGTCAGTGGCTTTGACATGCAAATCTGTTACAATATTACCATCTAAAGTTTTAATGGCCCAAGTATCCAAGAAATTAATCCTGTCAGAATGCCATTGTGTTGTAAATTTTAACTCAGACCATACACCATTAAGAAAGGAGGAGAACCGCGATAGGGACTCAACGCCGCCACGCCACACGCAAAAAATATCGTCGATAAATCGACACCACACTATACAGTGCTGAATAAATAAATCATTTGTGTATACATATAGATCTTCAAAATGAGACATATAGCTATTTGCGTATGGCGGTGCAGCATGAGAACCCATCGGCTAGAGAACCTCTAGATAGGTCATCATTATCTGATTGGTGGGGGTCCTACCCCAGCTGATCAGCTGTTTTAGAAAACACCAGCACTCACAGACGGAAGATAGGTCATCAGTAAAAATATTTCAGAAAACTCCTTTAAGGCCCCCGTACATATTAAGCTTTTGTTGGCTGAACTCTCCATTTCAGCAGGACCATTCAGCAGTCTGATGTGTACTCTTGCTTTAAATTTTAATGCCCGATCTTTCTATTCCCTAGGGAGATAAGCCAGTGCCAGGTTTGTCTGCCAGCAACTTTTTCTTCTTTCCCCATGAAAAACAAATAAATGCTCAGCTGAACCGAATGTGTAGGTGTATGGCGAAGTCTGGAGTTATAGCTATAGTCCAAATACACTTATTGAAGGAGTAAACCTTTAGAGATTACATGGTGCAGCACAGAGGCTCAAAGGCTAGGGCTGCTGCCTAGCGAGTTGTAATCCAAAGGGGTAGCATCAGCATGAAAATTGTTCCATACAAGCTATATACAGTGCTGCAGAATATGTCGACACTATCTAAGTGGTCTTGCTTTCCTATATGGGACTCTTCTCAATTTAATGACAAAGATGGAGTCCTGGGCTTTATATGCAACACTTGCAGATGTTTGAACTTTACAGAAAATATACAAAACTAAGTTCAGTCGTTCAGCACCCTGGTAACCTGACTACTGTTTTCATCCTGACATTATTTTCACGAAGCCTGACTTGTACATGTCTCAAAGTATAGGCCTGGAGCAGGTTTAGCAACAGCTGCTCTGACCACCCTCTGTGCGACTCAGATTTAAAGCTGTCAACAATTGATTCATGCAGGTTTGATAGTGAGACTATTTTGTGACAATGTGATTGCTCATCCAAGGTCTAACAGCTATAGAAATAGGACGGGAAAAAAAAAGAAAATCCCCCATGCTATGCATCCCTGCACTTGCTCACTAATAGCAGGCAATTCATTATCTGTCATAATCTGCACTCTATAAAATATGACCTCTAGATTCCCTAAGTACTTGTTGAGCAAACTACTGTGTGTACTAAACACAGTAACGAGAATGTGGATATTCCTGTCACACTCCCGCTATATTATTTTTAGAAAAGAATTTCAGTAACTTACATATAATATATGGAGGCTTTTATTAAAATGGTTCTGCAGGGGGTATATATTGATGACCTATCCTCTGCATAGGTGATCAATATCTGATCGGTGGTGGTCCGACACCCGGCATCCCCATCGATCAGCTGTTAGAAGAGGAGGCGACGCTCCATGCTAGCACTGCTTCCTCTTATTACACTACACGTTGTCTCCCTTGCAACAGCGGCATAGTGTGAATATAAGTACGCCCTTCATTCAAGTTACCAGAGCAAGTACTTGTCATTTCACTCACTTCCGACATGACGGGCAGTATAATGAACAGCATAGAGAGCCGACTACTTTTCAAACAGCTGATCAGCGGGGGTGTCGGTGTAGGACCCTCACTGATTAGATGTTGATGGGGCTTCATAGAAAAGGACCAAATCTAGGAAAACCCTTCAAAGGCTATGTTCCCCCTTTGGGGGGAAATTTTTTTATTATTGCATTGTACTCATTTTGAGCTAAAATTATTTTTTTCTAATTGGTCTAAAAATATGGCTTCCTTTTTTTTTTACAGAGCTTACATGTTCTAGAAGCACCGTTTGGATTCTCCATCAGACCAGGAGCTGATGGACTCCTTATCGCTGCTCTCTGACCTCTCAAACACTCATTATAGCTCAGTTCTTATCTTACTGATAAGAATGTGGCTTAAATAAGTGTTTATGACCTCTTAGTAGTTTAGAGATAAGGCTTATTAGATGACCGGTACAGAGTGAAAGTGAAAGCACCAGTCACACAGCTAGAAAAACTGTTAACCCTTTGTGACAGAACAGCTCAATATTTTTAATAAAGGCTAAATTGAAAAATGATTTTTAGCCAAATATGAGTAACAAGCAATCATAAAAAAAAATTGCCTCCAAAGGTGTACGTAGCCTTTAAGGCATGTTTCAATAATCTTTCAAAACAATTCTAATAACAAACTGATTTTTTTTTTTTTTATAAAATAAGCTTACCATTTCAGTGCATCACATTTAGTAAGCTATGTAATATGCTATGAAAGGAAGTCAGAACTTAAAAAAAGCTGAGCTCAGTCTATTTAAAGTACCCACTGATCTGACATTTTCTTACTGTTCCATACATTTTCTGATGGTATATTTTGTACGTTTGAAACATTCTTCAAGCTTTCTGCATGTAATTATAAAACAAGATGAAAAAAAGTAATCTGAGTTGGGTTGTGGTAAAGCAATGTAGTTTTCAGAGAAGAATGATATGGACTTTCTTTTAACGGCTTGAGAAGTAAATTGCTGCGCTCAGTTTAGAGCTACATGTTCATATCTCTGTTAAGTAAATTTAACTTTGTTCCAGAACTATTTGAAAGACATAAAGCTATGATCTCATGCTGGAATATGTTTCTCACAATGGTGTGAACGTTGTCACGTGAGCAGCCAGATATCTTCTGCTTGATGATGTGCACTTACACTAAAGAACATTATTCCCCATCAAAATTTATATGCCTGAATAACTTACATGGTTTTATTGTCTTTTTATTTGTTTCTTTACAAGTAGAAAAAATATATAGACTTAGCAATAAAAGTGACCAACAGTTATCATCCAATAGTATTGACTCATAGGAGAAGGCAACTTAAAGGGGTTATCCAATTTTTCCCAAAACCCACACACATATGCCGGCTCCCTCAATGGTAATATACTTACCTAGCTCCCTGCTCCCGGCGCTGCTCCTCGTTCCCGCACCGGCACTGCTGCTTCTCCCTGCACACGGATGAAAACATCTAGTGTTGAAGGGGAGCAGCCAATGGCAGGCGGGGATAGGGACGAGCCTCCCTAGCATCACCCGCGATGCTAGGTAGGCTTATCCCCATCCCCGCCTGCCATTGGCTGCTCCCCCCCGACACCGGATGTTTTCATCCGTGAGCAGGGAGGAGCAGCAGTGGGGACCAGGAGCAGCAACAGGAGCAGGGAGCAGGGAGCAGGGTAAGTATATCAGTAGTGAGGAGCCCGGCATATGGGGGTGGGGGGGATTTGAGAAATGTAATAATCCCTTTAACAATGCTGGAATAATACAGATTTTTGATTTGCCACTTGCACATGTCTAAAAACTTATATTGACACTGATAATTGTTAGGGATGAGAAAATAGACAATTCAGGAAGAAAAAAAAAACTACAGTATATATATTAAATCTTTACATTTACATTTTTAGAATGTGAATGTTAATTTTTGGCTAATAATAGGACAAAGTTCTATACATTTAATATATAGGACTAAATTAAAATAGTGGTAGATATAGGTAGGTGATTTGATTCATTGTCTTCAAAGTGCTTAATGAAGATTTCTATTTTTCTATATTCTATTCTATAATGCAGATTTAAAGCATACCTGTAGTTTTAGATAACTTTTCAGAATAATCTGAAGTGTGCATACACACACTATATATGACCATTATATGAATTGTATCTTGCCTTTCTTAGCAGTTTTCTCCTTTGCACTCTGCATTTCTAAGCTTTAGTTGTCGCTGAGCTGGTATGTGGAGATTTGCTGCTCCACACATGGACACAGCAGACTGTGTTTCTTCTGACTAACTCATTCACTCAGAATCAGAATATAGGACATTACAGAGAAGTACTGAGCTGTGTAGATGTGAATACAGTACTTTAAATGAGACATAACACTTACTATTAGCTGCTCAATCTTCTATACTGTATCTATGTCCCTTTCTGTGTGCTTTTTTCTCTCTGAAATTCCTCTCTCATCCTCCCACTTCCCCTGTCCACAGACTTCTATGGGGTGATATAATCTGATCCTTTAGTGAGCAGGCAGCCCATCTTGGTTTAAAAAAAAGAGAGATTTACCACAGATTCTGGAGAAAATAATAACTGGAGAAAAGGGAATTTTTCATAGCTGAGGCCAGTGACAAGTTGTTGTGGTCACATGACCATGGTAGGAATGTCATCATTTCTGGTCCAGTGGACAGACAACCACTTAATTTTTCACACTTAGACACAATTAGTTGTTTTTGAATTCTAAATAGGCCCAACATTTTGTGCTAATTATTTCCAGAATATATCTATAGGCTATCTGGAGCAGTGATCCAAATCTTCTACAGGGTCATACAATCAAAATATAAAATTTTGGATTCCTGCAGATGACACTGGGCGGGATAATAGGAGTTTACTGAATAGGATCCATACATTTCAAGAGACTCACAGGACAATTGCTTTTTCTGAAAGGGTCACTTTTACTTTATGGCTATGTAAAGAGAAGCAGAGCTGTAAATTACACAAAAAGGATATCCTACCTCTAAATTATATAAAATGAAAAACTAATATAACAATTACATTGTAAAATGTGACACATCATTTAAACAGAATTTGTCACCAGTCATGACATGTTTGTTGTAGTAAATATTTGTATTCCCAAGAAATAGCAATTCTAGAGAATCTTCTCTTAGAACTCTATGATGTACCTTTCCTCTAAGTTTATGAAAAAAGTTACAACTGGGTGTTACCAGTTGCGGGTGTGTCGCTGCACAGACTGCCACTGTCCAATCAGTGCTGACAGTGTCAGACAGTGTAGGTAGCCCCCACCCCAACTGTTAACACCCATCTGGACCCTCATTAATTGACTTCTAGAAGGACTACCAGAAGAATGGCACACTATAGCTTCACAAGGACAGATATCCCAGAATTATTAAATGTGGAATGCAAGGAGTTACTAAAAAAGAACTGTCAGGAGAAATCTCAGGCCCTCTTTAAAGATACTCATACCATCAACATTATGAGATATGTGCCTGTACTCTGACCCTCTATATGCCTTTTTATTCCAGGTTTCACAATTTTTTGGCAATAGTGAGTGCTTTTATTGACAGAAGAGCCTGATCTCCACCTAGATCCTCATCCCAATTGCCCTATTAGGGTGTAAAACTTGTCATGTGCCATATTTTCAGTTTTACAATATCTTAAATATGTCATTTTTTTATATATGTATATGTTAGTATATTTTATATATGTATTTTATTCTGTATTTCAGTGTCACTCTTTTGTACCTGCGGCAAAATGAACGATTGTCAATTATTGGCAGCACATCTTTCTATGTAATCATGGATGTGCTTCCGATAATGAATAGAACTGAATGAGGGAGGAATGACTGTGGTAGGAATTGTCTCTCCCAGATTCAGTTTGCACTGGCCTGAGTAATCAGGCTGGTGCAAGAGAGTGCCAATGGATGTATTCTCATCCATTGGATCTTGCACTGTCCGATGTTAGCGCCTTATTGTACCAGGTTACTGATAAATAAAAAAACTTATTGTTCATTGATACTCAGTAAGCAATAATGCTAATGCTGTAATCACAGTAATATAACAAATGAATATGTCTCACATATGACTGTACAACCTACTGTATATTACAATTTGATATTCCCTTGTTATAATGCCAAATGTGCTATGATATTTTATTAAAACTAGTAAAACTAGTTAAAAAAAAATCAGTTTTCTTAGTTCGCATTGTGAGACGTGATGAAATAAATGTGGTACATTGCATATAAACTTTTTATTTTTTTACATCGTACGGCTGATTATCTAACACAGCAGCAGATAGCTGGATAGACTATTGATTACCCTCTCATAATTGTAAAGTTTAGCAATAATATTTTTATGCAGGTACGCTGAGATCAATTCAAGATAATTAGATAGAAGATGGTGGAATTTATTTCTGCTGACACAATCTGCTCATTCTGTAATGCTCCTAACTCAAAAACATAGTAAACTGCATATTCAAAGTTATATCGTTATGTTCGTATTTTAGATGCAGTGATAGATCATCTCTACAACATTTTTTTCTAGCAACAAGAAATAAAGCATAGAAATTGTGAGAAATGTGAAAAAGAGTAGGTTCATAAATAAAGAAAAAATTGGTTAGAATGTCCCTATTAAATGGGTTAGCCACTTTCTGGCTACTTTTGGCCTATGTATATGACACTTATTAATATAGCCTTTGTTGATCTTCTGTTCCATTTGCCATATTTCATAAGTTGTGTTCCATTGTTGGGCAAATCTTCTATGCTGTACAGACAAGAGACCTGTCCATAAGATGGCCGCTGATGGAGGGTCATGTGACCTGGCAAAAATAACTCCAGATTCATTACTCAGCCTTCTCCACTTGCACTGTTGAGAGTTTAGTGCAGGTTCAGTGTAATTTTAATGGAGGAGACTGATTAATTTTCTCTTTCACATGACCCTTCATCAGCAGCCATTTTTGTGACAGGACCTCTGTCTGGACAGCACAAAAGACTTAACCAACAAAAGAGAACAACTAATGAAATATAGAAAATGGAGCAGAATATCAACAAAGACATTTACTAACAGTAGCCGGAAAGTGGCCAACCCCTTTAATAAATGTCTGGCTGTGTTGGCTAGAGTGCCCTATAAGAGCAATCTTAGTATGTTTATGGACAGTACCCTACACCCATGGTATGGCATCAAAGTCTGGATCACCCATATAACAGCAGTCTGGTTGTACAGTCTGAAATGTGCATTTTATCATCAGTCATCTGAACCACTCTCTATAGCAGTAGTCTGGTTGTGTAGTCTGGCTGGGTGTGTAATTTAGACTGCCCCTTATAACAGCAGTCTGGACGTGTACCCTGGACCTTCCTTCCTACAGAAGCATGGCTATGTAGTTCAGACCACCTCCTACAATTGCAGTTTATATAGAAATATATATAGAAACTGATAGGAGAAAAGAGCACAACCCATGATGTAAGGTAGCCCAGATCTGGTAAGACCTCATTTCTGACAAGCATTTTGGCATTTTATGTAGTCCATTTGTGACCTTTCCTCATAGTTGGATGATAAGGAGTTATTATTGCTATTGCCAAAGCATTTTGAGACCAGGCTACAGTAGCAAACAGAATGTTTGTCCCAATTTACATAACCTATGGCAAATTAAAAAAATGAAACAAATCGAAAGCCTAGATTTGCATAAAATAAATAAATAAATAAATTATAATTACAACACCCAAAACTATTTTAATACATTTTCACATTCACTTATCAAGTCATATTCTTAAAATCTGTGTGTAACTTTCGAGATCTCTGTAAAAAATCACACTTTTTTACAATTAGCCAGATAATTAAAAAATAGAATGATCGCAAAGCAAATCACGTTAGGCAGATAAATTATTCCGAAATAGGGTAAAGACCTTGCTCAATAAACTATCCAAGATTGATTAATAGAATATCTTGAATTAATTAATTTCCATCTAAATATATTTTTGCACCAGTGTAATTGGTCACACGTGATATAGTGTTAAATATGATGTGATACAGTATTAATTTAAATTGCATACCTTTTAAAGGATTTACTATAAACTACACACTATGCTGATACACATATAAGAGAAGATTTATCAACTGGTGCAAATAAAAACTGGCTCAGTTGCCTATAACAACCAATCACATTCCCCATTTCATTTTCCAAAGGAGCTCTGCGAAATGAAAGGTGGAATCTGATTGATTGCTATGCGTAACTAAGCCTGTGTTCCTTTACACCAGTTTTGATAAATCTCCCCCTTAGTATCTATCTGTATAGCCTTTAATATATGGACATTATTAAGAATATGTAAGGGCATTGCTATAAGGAAAGGAGTTGGAATCTATGTGGGACATAGGTCAAAATGTATATAATAGGCCTCTTCATCTGACTTGGGGGATGAAACTGGGAGGAAACCATGAGGAAACGATCTGCCTGCCTGGTCATTTTAACATAAGACACTAAAGGGGTCATTTAAAAACATTTATTCGGCAAAAAGGTTATTTGCGTTGCAATCTGCTACTTTTCCACACTCACACCAGGTCTTAAAAAGGGGCAGGCCAGCAGGTCCATCTAATTAATTTTTTTCTAGTCCTGTTTTAGGCACAGAAAATGGTCTAAATCTGGGGTAGATTCAGACAGACAGTGGATATGCAGAAGTTATGTAGGGGCCGGCACCTCTACATAAATGTGGCGCGTCCACCGCCAGCTACAGGGGTATTTAGACCAGCTTCTAACCGGTCTTAATAAATGACCCCCTAAGATCTAAGCTGCAATCACTGAACTATATTGATATTTTCCTATAATGCCTGCTCCAGACTTCAATAAAATGCATCATTTTCAATTAATATGCAACATTTTTATAAGAAGTGCTGCTGCTATGATTGATAGAAATAGAAACTGGAAAAAATCACAGCGTAGCTTACATATTGACCAATGAGAAATTCCAAGCTTACTAATCCCCTCTGCCTTCTGCTTATTGGGCAACCAGTAGTCACAAATTGTTTGCTAGGGATAGCTCTATATGAATATACCTCAGTTGTAAGGCTGTATTTTCCAACTAGTGTTTCTCTGACTGATCACCTATCCAGATTCTTAGGGTTGTAGACTCGACATAGCAGCACATGGAGTCCCTATGGTTCCACATAACAGATCCAGAGTATGTGACTATGTATGTTTGCGTGGAGGCCCATGCTCTTCACTGCCCCACTCTCCCGGGATGAACCTTACTCATTCTTTCATTCCTGCCCAGCAGCTTGGACCTGCTGTCCCTCCTCTTTCTCACTCACAGCAGGCCCAGCTGCCAGAGTCTTATGCTTCTCCTGAAGGCCACAGCCTGCTCTTCCTTGTTTGGCCAGTTCTACCAAACCTTAGAGCACACATGCGCTCCCTGGATCTTAAAAGACCAACATGCACACATCCTAATTTCTTCTCAACCTATGGCTGACTGTCTCAGGGTATATAAGGCACCTTCCCCAGCGGGAAGTTGCCGGAACTTATGCAGGTTCCTAGCTTGCCAGTTTACCAGTGAAGATGTACTATTGTGATTGTCTGCCCATATACAGTACCTCTGACTGTTAAATTACTCTCTAAGCTGCCTACCTTGACCTTAGCCTATCTACTGTACTGATCCTTTGCTGCCTGCTTTGATCTCAGATTAGATTTACAGAAACTCAGCCTGTCTTGATCTCTGCTTGTTTATTGACTACAAGTATTGCTTGATCACTCCGTGCTTCCCACCAGTGTCTCTGACGCCGATGGGCCAGCTGCCAACTACAGCGAGACTATTTCAAGAGGTAGTGGCTTGGTGGCCCCTGCAGTCAAGACCAGATTGACCCACTACCCATTATCATACTCCAAATTAAGTCAAACTTAAAAGATAGGAGCATATCCAATACGCATTTATAAAAACAATTAAATCTGTTCTTTCGAAGTAAACCTATGATAACAAAGAAATTACAGAGGAAAGCGGCTGCAGTAGTCACATGACTTATGCAGTCACATCAACAATGCTGTTTATAAACAGGACTTGGCCAGCGGCACTGGGGAGAGTATACCAAGTTTCATTACAACAGAAAAAAACTATATTATACTGCTGAACACTTTTTATTGCTGCAAGAATATGTAATGTAAATGCAAACAAATGAAGCTATAATTTTCCACACCTTTGTATATGAATCAAATCTTTCTTACATTTAGTCAGGTCATTTATTGGCTCTAGCACATTAAGAGGAAATGAAAAACTCAGTTACAACTATACATTACACAGACATAGATATAAAGATGTCATACAACAGAATAGATGATAAAAGTAAGTAGAAAGTTGCTCCTGAAAAAAACTGTAGTGAAAGCATCAAACAATTCAATAAAGGATTAGATGAAAGTGAAAAGAAATAAAAAGTCCTGAACAATGTCCATGAGACCATTATAGTCATAGTATTATATTAAAGATAAAATGTAAAGGAAATTTCTTAGCATTGTCCGGGTCAAGAAAAGTGAAATGCCATGAATGCTATATTAGCTACATATTTTATTGAACAGCATTGAACTGAAGAAGGAGGAAAAGAAACATAAACCAAAGCAGATTACAGTTTAAGAGGGTTCTCGCATTGATATATAGGTTGTGTGTGAACTCGCAGCTGCAGTAAGGTTCAGAAAGGTTTGACTACATACAGTAATACATGGTTTTCTTTGACAGTCTTCTGTTATCTTTCAACTTTAATGGCATATGTAACCAATGCAGATTTTTATTTCAAGTACTGTACTAGGCTTCATTTTCCCCAAAGGGGCTTTCCACTTTAAGCTATCATGGTGTCTCTGTGGTTAGCACTGGTGCCTTGCTGCACTAGGGTCCTAGGTTCAAATCTGACCAAGGACCAAATCTGCATGAGGTTTGTATATTCTCCTTGTGTTTGTGTGTGTTCCCTCCAGTTTCTTTCCATATTCACAGGGAATGTAAATTGTTAGCCCCACTGGGGGGCAGCAAGTGATTATATTGTCTGTTAAGCACTGTGGAGTATGTTTGCACTATATAAGAAGCTAAAATAATAATACATGTGTATGGTGGTTTATCAACTCTCAAGCACTCTTGGAAGGGTCAGGCATGTTGAGTATCCCTTTTGCTCTCACGTAGATAAGCTTCTGCCAGGCGTCTGCCATTGGTTTTCTCCCCTTATTGAAAACACATGCATTCTTTGCTGAGCTGAGTGTGTATATCAAGGATGCTCGACCTACTGCCCTCCAGCTGTTGTAAAACTACAACTCCCACTATGTCCTTCTGTAGGCTGATAGCTGTAGGCTGTCCGAGAATTATGGGAGTTGTAGTTTTGCAACAGCTGGAGGGCCGCAGGTTGAACATGCCTGGTGTATATGTTCAAGGCAGTCGTGAGGAATAGCCAATCAGATGATTGCTGCTTAAAGATGTATCTGACAGCAGCATTATATTTCCCCCCCCTATTTATTGGCACTCATTTGCACCTGCCTTCTAAGGCTACTTTTACACTAGCATTTTTGCGGATCCGTCATGCATCCATCGAGAACAGATCCGGTTGTGTTATGTCTTCTATAGCCAGGACGGATCCGTCATGAACCAGAGCGGAATAGTGACTGAACGGAAGCAAACTGATGCATTCTGAGTGGATCCTTTTCCATTCAGAATGCATTAGGGCAAAACTGGTCCTTTTTGGACCGCTTGTGAGAGCCCATGACAGATCTCACAAACAGAAAGTCAAAACGCTAGTGTGAAAGTAGCCTTACACAGACTGAAGCAAACTGAAAGGGAGAAGAACAATGGTTATTGGTTACGTTAGCCGTTATTCACCTATTCAGTTTTAATGATAATCGGCAGCACATCTCTGATTACACAGAGACAGATGCAATTCAGAGGACAAACAAGCAGTTGCTCTATTATCGGCTGATTGGTGGCAAAAATTATACTGGCCAATTATCGGGAACAAGCAATCCAAAGAAGGCTTATTGCCAATTATTGACCTGAAAATTGTCCAGCCTAATAGGTCCTTACACCAGTTTTTGACAGATTTGTACATCAAATTCAGATACCGTATATACTCGAGTATAAGCCGACCCGAGTATAAGCCGACCCCCCTAATTTTACCCAAAAAAACCTGGGAAAAGTAGTGACTCGAGTATAAGCCGAGGTGGAAATGGATGTCACTGTTATGGGGGATCTGTGGATGACGCACTGTTATGGGGGGGATCTGTGAATGACGCACTGTTATGGGGGGATCTGTGGATGACGCACTGTTATGGGGGATCTGTGGATGACACTGTTATGGGATGGGGGCTGTGGATGGCACTTATGGGATGAGGGGGATGTGGATGACACTGTTATGGGAAGGGGGATGTGGATGGCACTTATGGGATGAGGGGATGTGGATGACACTGTTATGGGAAGGGGGATGTGGATGGCACTTATGGGATGAGGGGATGTGGATGACACTGTTATGGGATGGGGGATGTGGATGGCACTTATGGGATGAGGGGATGTGGATGACACTGTTATGGGAAGGGGGATGTGGATGGCACTTATGGGATGAGGGGATGTGGATGACACTGTTATGGGAAGGGGGGATGTGGATGGCACTTATGGGATGAGGGGATGTGGATGACACTGTTATGGGATGGGGGATGTGGATGGCACTAATGGGATGAGGGGATGTGGATGACACTGTTATGGGAAGGGGGATGTGGATGGCACTTATGGGATGGGGGGCTGTGGATGGCATCCACAGATCCCCCATAACAGTGCCATCCACATCCCTCATCCCATAACAGTGCCATCCACATCCCATCCCCATAACCGCTCATGTATAGTTTTTAAATTTGATTATACTATACACTTATTACAATTCTTGCCCCCACTGTACCTCATTACATGCGGCAGGCGGGCAGTGAATCCTTCAGGCCGGGCGGGAGAGCGAGCGCAGTGTGACTGACGTCACGTGCCTGCGCCGCCTGCTTCATTCATAAAGCAGGCCGGGCAGGCACGTGACATCAGCAAGTTACGCTGCTCTCGTCCGCCCGGCCTGAAGTATTCACTGCCCGCCTGCCGCATGTAATGAGGTACAGTGGGGGCAAGAATTGTAATAAGTGTATAGTATAATCAAATTTAAAAACTATACATGAGCGGTGGGGCCGGAGCGCAGTGAGCGCATCGGCTCTGCCGCAAATGCCCGCCCCCAGCTCCTCCCCCCGCTCCTCCTCCCACTCCGCTCTTCACAGTTTTAATTTATGACTCGAGTATAAGCCGAGTTCGGGTTTTTCGGCACAAATTTTGTGCCGAAAAACTCGGCTTATACTCGAGTATATACGGTAATTGTATTCCATGCAATCCTATGAGTTATCATTGGAGTTTTGTACTTGTAAGCTGCTCCCTTAATTTTCATATATATTTGTTAATTGTTGATTATGCAATTTCCGCTTATAATTCTTAATGCCTCAAAGATGAATATACACTTCTACACTCTTGTATACTAAATAGTTAATTGTCAGGGAGCTATTTTTCGTTTTATTTCTATAGATATTTCTTATTTTTCCTGATACATTTCTTGACTTTTCCCATTTTTTTAAATTTATGAAACATTTATAGTAAAAATAAAAATGTAAGCAACTTCTGCTGCTTTTCAAATGAAAATAATTGGCTGATTCAGTAGTTTTTATCAGAGAACTTGCTACTGGTGCAATTCTGTAATTTATTTACATATCTGCATTTAATAAATTATTCAGATTTAGATTTTTAGAAAAGGATTTAACATGTAATGGATTATGAGGTAAATTTCAGTTTTTTGCTTCTAGTTTGTTCCTAGTTTATTGCAATATATTTACTATAACAGTTTCATTCGCATATGAAATGCTGGAGAAACAAAGATTAATGGAGGTCACTTGAATAGAGGAGCATTGGAAAATTGAAGTTATGAGTAATGCCTTATAAAACTATAAATTTCATGGGTATTTCTGAATTAAAGAAAAGGAGCTAATAATTTTATTTAAAAAATTAATGACTATGCTAAAAAAAAGCTATCGGTTCGTAGGACTTAGCATTCTTTCATGCTCTTCCACTGTGCAAGTTAAAATGTACCGTATTTTTCATCCCATACAACACACTTTTCCCCACAAAATGGGGTGGAAATGCTCCTGCGTCTCATGGAGCGAATGCTGACATTTTACATTGCAGTGGGGAGGGGCTGGCGTCCGGCAATTGCGGCGGGGCCAGGTTGATTCACTGTACTCTGGCCCTGCCTCTCACAGTCTGCAGTATAGTAATATAAAATCTCTCATTCAATTCATGTTAACTAAACATGCGCCCTCACTTGTAATATCTACTCACTAACAGCTTTTGCAGAACGCAGGCAGGCCGGGCGGGAGGCAGTGTAACTTACTGATGTCACGTGCCTGCGCTGCCTACTTTATGAATGATCAGATCCCCCATAACAATGCCATCCACAGATCCACCCTATAATAGTGTCATCCACAGATCCCTTATAATAGTGTGTCCTGCACAGATCCCCCATAACAGTGTCATCCAAAGATCCCCCATAACAGTGCCATCCACAGACCACCATTAGTTTAAAACCCACCAAAAGCACACCTTTTGGTTAAAAATATTTTTTTCCTTATTTTTCTCCCCAAAGGAACCCACCAAAAGCACACCTTTTGGTTAAAAATATTTTTTTCCTTATTTTCCTCCCCTAGGTGCATCTTATGGGCCGGGGTGTGTCTTATAGGGCGAAAAATATGGTAATATTTACAGGATAGATAGACAAAAAAAAACAACTCGTGGAGGATTATTTATTTGGTTATACTTTTAGTACAAGCTTTAAGGACTTATCCAAGAGTAAGACCATTTTCACACCGTCAGTATTCAGTCAGTGAGTTCCATTGGTGATTATGAGCCAAAACCACAAGTGGTAGCTACACAGAGATCAGGTATAATGGAAGGATTTGATCTTGCTCTTTGTTGTTGACTCACACCTGGTTTTGCCTCAAAATCACTGATGAAAATAACTGACCAAACACTGATGTGTGAAAGTGGCCTAAGACAGACCTCCCAGAGTGGTAGGGGAATAGCTATATGGGAAGCAGAGGAAGCGACAGCTTTGGGGCCAAAATTCAGAAGGGCCAGCCCAGGAGGAGGACTAAAAGATATTATTGTCAGGACCCCCTCAACTGTATTATAAAATTATATTATATACAGTGTTACTGTAAGAAACAGATGGAGCGGCTGCTGGGCCTCTCCTGAGACCAGGCACAGGAGTATGGTTTGCATGGGAGTCATGGGTTGTGAAGAAGTTGCTGGGGGAACCCCATTCAAAAATTTGCTGTGGGGCCTAGTCATTTTTAGTTATGCCTCTGCAGAGTGGCCAACCAATAGTGGAGATCATACTTACCTAGTCCCTGCTACTTGGTTTGGTATGTGTCTCTCCTGGGCCAGCTCAGAGGCTGCAGAGATGACCTGCTCCTATTGTGCCATGACAACTGGTCACGTGATGCAAGGGGAGCAGGTCACTGCTGGGACCTGTAAGTGGCTGCAGTGGTCATGTGTCACCTCATCAAAGGATGCTGATTTCAGCACAGTAGAGAAAGGAAGAGCCAGCCCAGGAGAGATTGACACTGAACCCAACAGCAGGAATCGGGTAAGCATGATATTTACTATGGGTCAGCCACACTGGGAGGTCTGTCTTTCTCTTAGATAACACCTTTAAAGGTGTATTCCTATTTCAGACTTTGATGGCATATCTCTAGGATATGCAATCAATATCAGATAGGCATGGGTCCCACCTTAGCGACCGGCTCCTATCTTCTCCAGAAGAGGCCCCCCAAAGTGAAGGAGAGAGCACCGCTATGAGAGTTCTGAAAATAGCCTATTTCCAGCAGTCAGGGCAGTGAAAGGACAGGTTGGCGTGCATGCGCAGTACATTCTCCATTCAGAGCTATGAGACTTCTGAAAATAGCTAAGCCCACAGCAGTGAATGGAGAGCACGCAAAGTATGAATGATCAGCTCTTCTTCACTTTTGGGGCCCCATTCTGGAGATAGGAGTTGGTCCCTAATGATATGCCATTAATGTCTGAGATGTGCTCACCTCTTTAACACCTTTTACTCAAAATGTGTTTTTATAGATCACTCGCCATTTGCTTTTCAACACACATAAATGTACTGTATCTGTATCATTACAAAAAAAAAAGAGGTAAAAAGTCAACAATGTTCTGCTAACTTAAGAGTTCCAAATCTCCTCTGGCATGAATCAGCACAAAAACTGTGTGTGGAGAGATCTAAAGAATCAAGCCACTCCTCTATCTCGCTTCCTTTCCTAATTGATAAGTTTGCGTTTGGGAAATGCCAGGATAAGATTACCTGCCTGATTGCATTGTGCCAACTGTAAAGTTCGGAAGAGGGATAATGTTGTGGGGTTGTTTTTCAGGTCTTGACATAGGCCCCTTAGTTCCACTGAAGGGAACCCTTAATGTTTCAGCAAGACATTTTGGACAATTATGTACTTCTGACTGCACCTCACAGAACCCTGACATCAACCTTTTGGAACAACTTTGGGATAAACTTGAAGGGATATTGGGAGTCAGGCCTTCTTGTCCAACATCTGTGTCTGACCTCACAAATGCTCTTCTGGATGAATGCTGTTTTAACTGCAAAGGTGAAAACAACTCCATAATAATGGATATCATATTTTGGAAAGAATGTCATAAAAGCTCCTATAGCTGCAATGTGTTGGTGTCCCAACACTTTTGGCCATTGTGTCCTAAGCAAACTCTGCAGCCCTGAATAGCCATTTGAGGATGAATATATATGTGCTAGATACAAGAATGTTGTATTTTTGGAAGCATAGGTTTTAGATTTAAACTAGGATCTGCGGGAGAGAGGATTGCTCATACAAAAATTGAGGTGTATAGAAAGATAGAACGTAAGATGTAGTAGAAGATTAATCCTAGCAGTGCTTCAGACAGAGGTTCAATAAATACAAGTCCTAATTAACACACAGGATGATTACTGCTTCTCTTCTTTAGTCCAGATACTTGCAAAAATTCCTTCAGGAGGGCAGGGAATTCAAAATTCCTCAAAAGCTACCAAAATATTTCAACCTATGTAATTATGTAGCTATATTTAATAGCTTGATAAGCATACTAAGTTGGATATGCTTTATTTATTATAAAAATAAAAAAACTCACCCGTTAAGTCCTCCTTTGCTCAAGTGCTAATGTTGAGGTGGACCCCATTGGCCTACAATTACTTTTCCTACAAATAATCAATGTGACTGCTGAAGCTAATCACTTAAAATAGTATGTTACTATGTCAGTAAACTGAGATCATGAAAACAATGTTTGATAAAATAGCTATACAAGCTAATATGTCATCGCAGCGTAACCCATTCACCTTCATTAATAGAACAGTTAGTACAAATGCAAACAGATAATTTCTTAGCAGTGAATCTCAGGCATATCTAAAATATATTTCCTTTTAATGGCTTTATTGTGAGCTTGTACTAGTGATGTCGCGAACAAAAAATTTTCAGTTCGCGAACAGCGAACGCGAACTTCCGCAAATGTTTGCGAACTGGCGAACCGGGCGAACCGCCATAGACTTCAATAGACAGGCGAATTTTATAACCCACAGGGACTCTTTCTGGCCACAATAGTGATGAGAAAGTTGTTTCAAGGGGTCTAACACCTGGACTGTGGCATGCCGGAGGGGGATCTATGGCAAAACTCCCATGGAAAATTACGTAGTGGACGCAGAGTCGGGTTTTAATCCATAATGGGCATAAATCAACTAACATTCCTAAATTGTTTGGAATAACGTGCTTTAAAACATCCAGTGTGTGTATACGATCAGGTATGATGTTGACACACACTGGCAGCAGGCAAGCAACTGAATTTAGACTACTGTCTAAAAATTAAATGCCTTATTTATCGGCAAGCTACTGTGCCACCCGGTATGAGTGGTTGGCACTGGCAGTGGGCACACTACAGTCAGTGGAAGCGGGCCTGACACACACTGGCAGCAGGCAAGCAACTGAATTTAGACTACTGTCTAAAAATTAAATGCCTTATTTATCGGCAAGCTACTGTGCCACCCGGTATGAGTGGTTGGCACTGGCAGTGGGCACACTACAGTCAGTGGAAGAGGGCCTGACACGCACTGGCAGCAGGCAAGCAACTGAATTTAGACTACTGTCTAAAAATTAAATGCCTTATTTATCGGCAAGCTACTGTGCCACCCGGTATCAGTGGTTGGCACTGGCAGTGGGCACACTACAGTCAGTGGAAGCGGGCCTGACACACACTGGCAGCAGGCAAGCAACTGAATTTAGACTACTGTCTAAAAATTAAATGCCTTATTTATCGGCAAGCTACTGTGCCACCCGGTATCAGTGGTTGGCACTGGCAGTGGGCACACTACAGTCAGTGGAAGCGGGCCTGACACACACTGGCAGCAGGCAAGCAACTGAAATTACACTAAAGTGTAAAAATTAAATGCCTTTTTTTGATGCAAAGTCCTGTGCCACAGGGGATGACAGGGGTGGGCACTGGCAGTGGGCACACTACAGTCAGTGGAAGTCGGCCTGACACACACTGGCAGGCAACTAACCTTAGATTAAAGTGCAAAAATTAAGTGCCTTTTTTTTAAGCAAAGTACTGTGCCACACGGGATGACAGGGGTGGGCACTGGCAGTGGGCACACTACAGTCAGTTGAAGTCGGCCTGACACACACTAGCAGCAGGCAAGCAGCTGAAATTACACTAAAGTGTAAAAATTAAATGCCTTTTTATGCAAAGTCCTGTGCCAGCCGGTATGAGTGGTGGGCACTGGCAGTGGGCACACTACAGTCAGTGGAAGTCAGCCTGACACACACTGGCAGGCAACTAACCTTAGATTAAAGTGTAAAAATTAAATGCCTTTTTTGATGCAAAGTCCTGTGCCACACGGGATGACAGGGGTGGGCACTGGCAGTGGGCACACTACAGTCTGTGGGCCTGCAGCTCCTCACACACAGGCAGGCCAGGCAACTGCAATATGTATATAAAGGAAAAAAAGCAGACTAATGTTGCAGCCCTAAAAAGGGCTTTTTGGGGTGCTGTCAGGACGCTGTCCTTACAGCAGAGATCAGATGAGTCTTTCAGGACTGGAGTGGACACTGAATTCACTAGCTTAGCTATCGATTTCCCAATTAAATCAGCAGCAATTACACTCTCCCTCCTCTCACTAAGACTGCAGCTTCAGAATGAATCTAAAATGGATGCTGTGCAGGAGGTGGGAGGGTCTGGGAGGGAGGGTATGCTGCTGATTGGCTGGAATGTGTCTGCTGACTGTGAGGTACAGGGTCAAAGTTTGCTCAATGATGATGTATAGGGGGGGGGGACCGAACATCGCATATGTTCGCCCGGCAGAGGCGAACGTGAACAAGCTATGTTCGCCGGGAACTGTTCGCCGGCGGATAGTTCGGGCTATCTCTAGCTTGTACCATGTAATGGGTAATTAGGCAGATAACCCCATATTCAGATAATGCAAATACTGGAGAAAATTCTAATGGGAAAATTGTTTCAATCATAGTAAAAATATAATAAAAAGTTAAAAGAAAATCAGACCATTAGTCCGGACAATATAAATTGTCACTACGACCAGCTTTTGAAGCCTGTTTATGAGATATACAGGGCTGTTTGCATGAAACAAAAAAATCTATTAGGAATAAAATAGTGTAAAAAGATTTGATAAATTAGCCTGACATTGTGGGGATAACAAGGGAATAAGAGAAGACAAAACAATTTGCCCGCAGCTAATAAAAATAAATTGTACAATTCTTGTATCCGATCACTGTGCCTTCTCAAGAATCCAGCTCAATTGCAATTTTCACACTTTGCAGCTGTAAAATTGTAAAAACAATATCTTTCCATACAGTTTCTCTGTTTTTATTGTTTTGTTTGGCACACCACCTTAGTTACAGAGCCTAAACGCTTCTTTTATAACTTCCCAAGGTATCTCTGGCCATGAAATCGGAAAATCTGATAATTTTCTGCTGTGTTTTCTCCTTTTGTTAGCTGATGAGATTAGATGTTGCAATGCTTGAGAGACAAATCTCATTTGGGATTCTACTAGGAGACACTGCGTCTGAACTTTCAACACATTGTAATATAAAATATGATTAAGTTATAAAAGTTGAGAGAAATTATTTTTGCGCTGCTTGTATAACAATTAAGAAGCTATTAATTAGTCCAGATAACTCTTTATTGCCTTAATGGTCATCACTTTTTAAGAGATGTTGTGTGTCATCTTAGTCTACTTTCACACTGGCGTTTTTGGGTCTGCTTGTTAGATCCGTTTCAGGGCTCTCACAAGTGGTCCAAAACGGATCAGTTTTGCCCCAATGCATTCTGAATGGATAAGGATCTGTTTAGAATGCATCTGTTTGGCTCTGTTCCACCTCCATTCCGCTCTGGAGGCTTGCTTGCAGCGTTTTGGTGTTCGTCTGAAGAAACTGAGCCAAACAGATCCATCCTAACATACAATGTAAGTCAACGGGGACGGATCCGTTTTCAATTACACAATATGTCACAATAGAAAACGGATTCATCCTCCATTGACTTTCAATAGTATTCAAGACGGATCCGTTTTGCCTATGTTCATGATAATACAAACGGATCAGTTCTGAACGGATGCATGCAGTTGTATTATCAGTGTGGATCCGTCTGAGCAGATACATGACGAATCTGCACGAGACGCCAGTGTGAAAGTAGCCTTAAGCCTGTATTAGTTTGGCTGATTCTCGGCTAGTTCATTGTTAATAATCGTTCGTAGTAATGCTCGTTAGCGATTATCTGGCAGTCCAATACTGCCGTAAATTACTCGATGAATGAGCAAATGCTTGTTCATGGGGCAATTGTGATTTTTAAGCACACTTGAAAGTCATTGTTTGCCAGTGGCAGATCTTGCTGTGCAATCATGATCTGCCGCCAGCAAACAACTAAACAGTATGGGGATGAGCAATGGCAATGTAAAAGAAGCGGTCTCCTCAACTAGCGAGCAGGTGATTACCTCCTGACAATTATTAGGAGAAATAAAATGTCCGTCATCCTATAAATGCACACAAAACCTGCCCTAATCACGCAGGAGGACAATTTACTTCACTACAATGAGCCATAGTGCTGCCTCATCCTCCTCTCGGCTCTGCTTGTCAGGAATCATGATTCTGAATACAGGTGAATCTCTGTGGAAGTGAAGAAGATGAGGAGACATGACAGGATTGTGAGGTGGGGCTAATGAGCAGCAGCTTTTATATGCAGTCTCCATTACCACAACCTGTCCTGTCTATCCTCTCTTTACTCCATGTCTCCTCATGAGCTCCATTCCTACAAAGATTCAGCTGAATATCTTCTCATCTATATTAAAGATTATAATCCCTTACAAGCAGAGCAGAGAGGAGGATGAGGCAGCTCTTTACCTCAGTGTTGTAAAGTAACTTGTCCTCATGTGTGATCAGGACAGGTTTTCTGTGAACTAATGGTTCAGTGTAGAGATGAGCGAACTTTAAAAAAAAGTCCGGTGTTCGGCGTTCGGGTTGTGGTAAGTCGCGCATCCCGTTATGGATTCCACTATAGCGGCATATGGAATCCATAAGGGACGGCTGCCACCAACCCGAATTGTTGAACAGCCGAAGGACCTGGGGTGACGTCACTGTCATGTGATCAGTGCAGGGGGCGTGGCTCAGAACGGGATCAAATCCAGTGCTGAGCCACGCCCCCTGCACTGATCACATGACAGTGACGTCACCCCAGGTCCTTCGGCTGTTCAACAGTTCGGGTTGGTGGCAGCCGCCCCTTATGGATTCCATATGCCGCTATAGTGGAATCCATAACGGGATGCGCGACTTACCACAACCCGAACGCCGAACACCGGACTTTTTTTTAAAGTTCGCTCATCTCTAATTCAGTGGCCATTTTGTTTCCCCTGATGATTGCTCCCCTGATGAAAGGTATTTGAGAATATATTTATAATAAAGTAATATTTGAGTATTTTCATTTTCTTAATTCCCGGAGAACCCCTTTAATGTGCAGCTATTCTAATGTCTACATATACAAACTTCTCTTGTGTTACCTAATTCAATATCATGCAAAACAGTGTGGCAATGAGAGAGTATTCACAATGACAAAGAGAAGAGACTTATAGGCTGAGGAGGAGACCAGGAAGACAAGGCTGCAGCACTATGAGATATCATGTTTGATTCAAACTTTCTGGTCTTTAAGGGATTCTCCCACAAAACATAATCTAGTTTTTTTCTTAACTCAGCGCCTGGATCTGAATACTTTTGTATTTGCATGTAAAATTAATATAACCACTGAGTTATTCAATGAAATCTATCTGTATAGCACCACCTGCTGTTTGCTCTTTTTCTAATTTCTCTGTCCAACTTACTGATATGTACACACATGCTCAGTTACATCCTTTATCTGATAACTGCTGCATCAAAAATGACATGCCCCCTTAGAGGACACACTGCCTGAGCTGGCAGCTTGAAATAAATCTAGCACAGCAATTGAAGCAATGGATATGGAGATCTCTGGATCCATGTGAGGTGCAGGGCTTATTCTAGCTTTGTTAGAAAGAAATTTATATTTTTTACACTTATCATGTAATCATCCATTTAAATAAAAATGATTTTGTACCAAATTTTGCTTGCTTTCTACTGAAAGCTGTAATAAAACTTACAATGGAGAGGAGATATATCCTGTCCTATTGGGTTTATCCAGAATTATCCAGCAAGAGTTGCCTGATTTTTATCCAAAAACAGTATCACGTCTGTCTATGGTCTGTGTATGATACATCCAACTTAAAGGGAACCTGTCACCTCCAAAACACATATTAAACGGCCATCATTACCTTACAGTGGCCCCCAGTGTGTTCCTAATCGTGTTTTTTTTTCTCCATCGGTGACTGTAAACTTTAAAAAAACGCAGTTTTAATCTTGATTTTCCCTTACGTCAGAGTCAGCTTGAAGTCAAGGAGGCAGCGGCCTCCTTGCTTCAAGTCAAGCTAAACCCGCCCCTTACCCGTCCTCCCTTCACAGTGATTGACATCCCGGCTACCGCACTCACCGGCCGCTTTACTGTCTGAGCTCACGCTAAGGAGAAGAATTGCTGGGCGCGCACGTTGAAAAGTCCCGGCGCATGCGCACAGAGAGGAAAGCGGCCAGTGAGTAGGGAGACGGAGACGGTATTGCACAGTGAAAAGGAGCGCAGTGCGCATGCGCGAGACTTGCGCGATCCCAGCCTCACAGCAGGATGTCAAACACAGTGAAGGGAGAACGGGTAAGGGGCGGGCTTAGCTTGACTTGAAGCAAGGAGGCCGCTGCCTCCTTGACTTTAAGCTGACTCTGCCGTAAGGGAAAATCAAGATTAAAACTGCGTTTTTTAAAAGTTTACAACCACCGATGGAGGAAAGAAAAACACGATTAGGAACACACTGGGGGCCACTGTAAGGTAATGATGGCCGTTTAATATGTGTTTTGGAGGTGACAGGTTCCCTTTTAACAGGGATGAGTTGTAATACCAGATGCAGCCTGTGGATGGAGCTGATGCTGGTCCAGACAAAAAGTGGATTTATTTTTCTAATTTGGGGCAACTCATTTTACGATATTTTGTTCATATCTACTAGAGATGAGTGAATCGAATCCTACGAAGTGGAATTCGATTTGAATTTCAGGAATTATTCAATTCGCCTAGAAGCCGAATTTCCTTGTGCCAGCGAATCGATTAATTCTGAAATTCAAACTTACCGCCTCTATTTCTGCGAAGGGCCGCCAGCCACCATCTTGCTTGAAGATCTCAAGCAAGATGGTGGCTGGCAGCCCTTCACTCGCAAATGGATGTGGTAAGTTTGATGTAATTTTTTTTAATGTTAATTTCACACTGTTTGTACACTCAGATGCCACAACTATGTATGAACCCAGCATCTGAGGGGTACAATGACGGGGGTTGGCGCTATCGCAGCTTCCTGTCATTGCACCCGCTACTTACAAAACAATGCACTTTGTGGCGAAGAAATTTGTCACGAAGCAAATTTTTTTGAGAAATTTGGCAAATCAGCCGCTTATCCCTAATATCTGGGTTGGAGGCTCTGTTGGGCGCTTCTGTCACAGATTCCAATTAAAAGCAGGACAAAATAGCCCAACCTGCCACAGTATTTTGTCTGGTAAAATACAGAGTTCCCTGGCGAAGTCGATGGAGTCTGCCCGAAGCTGTTGGTGTCCGTTATGCAACTGATCTGCGCTTTCGCTAAGCACATGATGACTGATTCATCAGTGGAAAAGAGATTGAGAATGTGTCAGTAGAAATATTAAGGGTCCTTGGTACTTGATGAGACATTGCATGACTACTTGAGTTTAACGGCCAAAAGCCTGAGGCAGCACTACTGCCAGGTTCCCATGATATTTCATGTTCAGTTTTTTTATTATGTGTAGTATTGTTATATAGCTTTTTTTGTGAATGTACTTTAATGTATCCACAGATCCTCATATTACTGTCACTAAACAAGGAAGATAAGTCACAGAAATATCTGTCATACCAAAATACATAGAGCATTTTTTTGTGATATTGTGTTATGATCATTAGTAACTCAATATGGTAGTTACTGTACCTCATTACTATTGCATTAAAGAGTATTTAATTAGCTCCCTTCTGTGTTATTCCCTTCTGAAGTCCCTCTCTACCCTTTGGACACTTTAAAGAGGTTTTCAGGATTTTAATATTGATGGTCTATCCTCAAGATTAGGAAGTGGCAAGTGGGAATCGTACATCCTGCATCCCCACCAATCAGTTGTTTCAGGGTAGCTCTGGTAACAGAAGTCAGTGCTAGAACTATACAGCTCTATCCATTGTGTAGTGGATGAACTGGTTACTGCCGTGCTGCTTCCATTCAGGATCAGGCTGCAGTTCAGGGTTGTTGAATTCCTAGATATTGATGGCCTACCCTAAGGATTATCCATCTAGATTTAAATTCTGGAAACCCCTTTAATTGCTAGGCACAGTATTTTTGGTTTTATAGGTGAACAGTACCTGTCTGGAAAAAATAAAACAGTCTTTCTTATTCTTTACACAAGCTATAATGAAATATGCAAACATAAAAATCCATATGATGCACTGAATCTGAACATTGTCATATTACTATAAAACACGGCCATCAGATAGAAAACAGGAATACGTGTGAAATTATTATTTAGAGCACTTCATTCAGAATATTTTAATTCTCCATTTGCCTAAAAATTTTAAATAAACATTTCTAATAAAAAAAATTCTCCAATCACATTCAAAGATGCTGAGATGAGTTATCCAGTTACACTCTTATTAAACTCACAGAGATCTCAATTTACTGAGCAAACTCAAATTCAGGGTCTGCAAAGTATCTAACAGTACTTAACATTTTGATGAACTGTCTGCTGTAAGAAAACAACAGGTTATTAAGAGCAGATGCTGAAAGAAGTTATGTGCTAAATAATGCTCAGTACAAGGAATAATAAGAGTAAAATAAGCTTTCGTCCCAAGACCATTCACAGACATTTCCTTCAAAACATGACCAGAAAGTTAAAGTCCTTGATTTGGAAAGTAAAATACACATAAAATACTTGGTCAAAAAGCATGTAAGTTAATAAAGTAAAATAAAATAGCTGAATAAAATAATGAACTAAAGGTATAATAAAATTTACAATACTTAAACTGATTCTTAAAAATAGACCTCAAAGTGAAAATATTTCTGTCTGTCAGTTCCTCTCACTAGATCCTGCTTGTGCTGCTATTATCTATTGGGAAGGGGCAGCCAAAGTACTTTAATATTTCTTTGTATGGACCACTGACCAACGGGTATTTGTTACATAAAATCAGTGCTCTCAGCAGTTTATTAAAGACAGTACAAAGGGCAGGAAAGCTGGGACCTTGGTGAAGAGCAATTATGGAATACATTCATTCATTACATCCAGAACAACTCCAAATATTCTGTTCCCAGATGTGCAACATTTCCAATGTGCAGCCATACCTGACAAGACAACTATTTTTCCAGCATAAACTTCTGTATTGTTCTCTTTTGTAGATTATTACATATTGCTGACCTTCTACTATCTGGAAAACAGGAAGAGGCATCATCGTCCAGTTCTTATATATTCTTTATTTAAGCCATCAGAGTATGCAGGTAAAGCATCAACATTTTAACCCTACTTAAATAGCTAGGTATTTGTCAAAGCTTGACAAAGAACCATTTATTTTTGTAGAGTCAAAATGTTGCTGCTATATCTGTAGGTAGTGTTGAGCGAATTGAAGTAGCAGAAGTGGACTTCGATCCGCATTTCAGGTAAAACTCGATTAGCCGTGAAGCCGAATTTCTGTGTGCCTCGTAGTAACGGATCAATTTTCACAGAAATTTTGGTAAAAAAAAATATTCACCTAATCTACTTGAGGCCACTATCTTGATTGAAGATTCCGCTCAAAATCTTGTGCAAGGTAATGTATGACGTCACTACGCCAGCCAGCATGATGATGTCATCAGGTACCACACAAGATTTCACACAGGATCTTCAATAAAGATGACAAATGGATAACTTGAGCATTTTTTAACTGATTAACCCTGAAAGCCCTCCTTTTTCATCTCAGTTGTCGAGATCAGCGATGAAGGCTCAGATGCCGCAATGAACGCTCAGATGCCGCAATCAGCGATGAACGCGGCATCTGATGGGTTCAATGACGGGGGTTGGTACGGTCGCGCTCCCCATAATTGCGCCCATTAGTTACAAAGAAATGCACTTTGTGATGAAGTAATTCATCACAAAGCAAATTACTTTGTAAAATTTGGTGAAGTAGCCGAATCAAATTTTTGTAAACTTTGCTCACCTCTATCTGTAGGCACCGATGGCTTAAATAAATAATATAGTGGAACTGGCTGCTGATGCCTCTTCACCTTTTGTATGGATATACCCTGGGGTTTGAGGACCAATTCCAATAGTATACAATACGTGCATCTACTTTGAACCAGTGCTATTTACCGTTCCTTATTTTTTGTACTTCTAGTAACTAGAGTCTAGCCTCTACACTCTATCTAGATATCATTTATTCGTCCTGCTAGCCTTTATCTTCTGGACCTATCTGTCTAAAGGTGGTTATGTGGCTTTCAGACTTAGGTCATCTTACCTCACCAGAACCAAATGACCATCTAATGCATGTGTTCTTTCTACATACATTGGGGGAAGAAAGGATCCTACATGTTGAAATTCAACATGCCCAATCCTTTGTTCTCAAGGGAAATACACTAGAGTTGGTGTCTGTCAGTGGTACACTACTCTCTTAAGAATAGCTGTCTTACAAACAAGAGGGTATGGCCAAATTTACACTTCTTTAGTTTAAAAGTCACAAAATCACTCATTGTACCCCTCCCCTACATACAATACCCCATTCTTACATATTTCCATAGCTATCTACCATTCTCCTCCTGAAATACCTTTGTTTTACAAGTCACAGAATCACTCATTGTACCCCTCCCCTACATCCCATACCCCATTCTTAAATATTTCCCTAGCTATCCACCATTCTCCTCCTGAAATACCTTTGGTTAACAAGTCATAGAATTACCCATTGTACCCCTCCCCTACTTACCATACCTCATTCTTACATATTTCCCTAGCTATCTACCATTCTCCTCCTGAAATACCTTTGTTTAACAAGTCATACTGTAGAATCACTCATTGTACCCCTCCCCTACTTACTATACCCCATTCTTACATATTGCCCTTGTTATCTACCATTTTCTTCCTGAAATACCTCATAATATCTCATAATCTCTTCGGATGCATGACTACAGACTTCTCTCAAGGTGTCCCATTTCTATCATGCTCTCTTCTCAGTTCTGGCACACTTTAGAATTGCCCACCCATCTTCTTTTCCACCTCACGTAAACCAGTCTCATAAACACAACCTCAACAACCCTCAGCAGATTATTATTTAAAGGTATCCCATAGAGAGAACTGTATTAGCAATCTCTGATGCACTGAAAATGATATCACCTGTGAAATAGTAATGGAATACTAAAAACTTGATCGGTTGAGTGCATTTGACAGGAGTTTGGAGACACTGTCCCACCTAATATGGCCACTTATTATTTCCACTCTGTCCACTTTAATCCCATGTGAATGGGAGTAGCTCATCAGTTCCATGTCACCCACTGTATAGAAAACATGAAGAATCCTTTCTTACGCTTTAAGAGCCAGGGGTATCTGATGGATGTTTTTTTTTTTATCTTCTAGCAATGAAATAAGTATGCCTAATGGTCAATTCAAGCATTCTTGTTTCCAAAGGAGCCATATCTGGTGGGTAAATACACTACATACATTTTAGGCTGAGCTTTTGACAGCACACCCTGTACTGTACATGTCTATCATATTTTTACACCTTTTGTTATATAATCTACCATGCTGCATATAAGATGTGCTGACATGTAGAAACTTTATTTTACAATGTTACGTTTTGAACCTCATAGTGAATAAGAAGTCCCTAATTCTGATATTTCTATATATTTTAGCATTATTTTGGTCAGGGAAAATTCTCACTGGTTAAAATGACAACGAACAATGGAAAAAACTGAGTTGCTATGGGGTGAGATTTACATGAGGAAATAGCTTCACCATTAAGTAAGCCAGTCATTGACTGGAATTGCCATCTGGTTGACAATGCAGCAGCTGGTTTAGTGATTAGGAGGAATTTGGCTTTGTATGGAGTATTTTTGTTTGTACAACTGTAAGATCAAAAATCAATAACACATTCATCCCCCCAAAAAAATATCCAAATAGAGCACATACGAATATACCTAAGGTTAATGCAAATAGATATACCCTTTTGCATCTCAGAAATAATGGTTCCCAGATGCAAGAAGACTGTTTTATAAATGATAGGCTTCTATACATCCACTATATATGCATTATATATACTTATAGTGATATATAATATATATATACTGTATGTGTGTATACATATATAATGAATGACCAGAAGACCAAGTAGCATGGTCTCTAAGCATTAGATCCCAGTATGTGATGCTCTCCTGACTGTTTTAGTAAAACATCTTTCGATATCCAATTTCTCTGTTAGGCCATTTTCACATGTATGTGTCTCTGCCCCTGTCAAGTCCAGGAAGGGTCCGTGTTTGGTCCATATGTTCTTTTTTTGCCCTCTAGGTGTCCTCTGCATTCCATGTGCACTGCTGGACTGAAAGTGGGATGTCCAGATCATCTCCTACAATCGTGGCGGGTGCCAGAAGTAATATTACTCAGACCACATGCAATGAAGTCTACAGTAACAAACATGAATTACCTTCCACTCAATTGTTAACAGTCCTCAATCTTATGTAAAAAATCTGTTTTTTTTTCTCTCTCTCAGAGCTTGGTTCTTAGTACATTTACTTTTCTGGCAGCTCTACTCTCATGGGGATAGTGTCTCCCTGTAAAATAATTATTTTTTCCAACTTTAGCTTCAGTTTGACCGGCTTACACACCAGCAAATACATGTCTTCTCTCTTGGGTTACTTGCCAGGAACGCAGTAACAAGGAGGAGTGGGACCAGCCCACTACACGGCAACTATTCCTAAGGACTGACAGTTAACTAATTCCCTACCATAGAAAGCCCTATGAGATACACAGTGCATAAATAAGCCACACAAATTGTATAGTTAGCATCAGAGTAAACATTTTTAGAATTTTACCAATCAAGGCTCATTAGAACATTAACCCTTTAACAGTGAACCACTTAATAACTTTAGCTGTGAACCACTGGGTTACTGCAGATGCAGCAGAGAGTAGATTGACAGATAGATAAGAGATAGACAGAATAGACTACATATTGATACGATAGATAGATAGATAGATAGATAGATAGATAGATAGATAGATAGATAGCAGACTGATATAATACATAGATAGATAGATAGATAGATAGATAGATAGATAGATATTGATACAATAGATAGATTGATAGATAGATAGATAGATAGATAGATAGATAATCAATATCCCCATAAATCTAAGCTATATGTAGAATTAATTTTAGAATTTAGCAGATAGTTTTGAAGCAGTTTTGTCAGATCCACAGCCCTTACATGTGATCTGCCTCTACTTAAGGCTTTGCTGTTGAACAATATATTTTGAGTATCTCCTTGAGCCTTAAATAAAAAGACAATGTCAGTTTCATATTTCTCACTGTTGATCTATTCAGCAAACGTGCTGTTACCTTAGCAACGTGCAGGCCACGTGACAAAATTTCTAACCAAGGGATGTTAGGAATCCAAAGCAATCCTGAGACTGCATTTACTGCATTGTTCTCTATGCATGCTTGGAGAACCCAGATATTGAATTGTGAGCGCAGAATAACAAATTACTCAGCGTGTCAAATAAGTACTTGCTTGTAATTAAAAAGCAAACAAAGTTAGTGCAAATCATGATTCAGTTTGCAAGTAAAGCCTACCACTATGGATAAGAAATAAAGCAAACAATGTAACTGGGCTTTATAACAGACAGGAGTGTATACTAAAGGTGGGCTTACACCTTACAGCTTGGTCTGCTGACTCCCCCCATACACATGCATTCTTGACTCAGCAATAATACATATGTGACAAGGGAGTAAGACAGCAGAAGTGCCAAGCAGTGGCTTATCTCAATTGAGAAGATGCCCAATCCATCCCCTAAAATCTTAGTAGTGGACACCCTATACATACTAGATGATCAGCAGATTTAGTAGACGTTCTTCTAATGTGTAAAGGCACCATAAAAAAGAAGGGTAAACATCTGACCTTTACAATGGATTATCTGTCTGGTTGTACGGGGCACACAACCTACCACTACTGAAGGGCGAACCACTAGCCTCACCCACAACTTGCACACTAAATCCCACATTTGGTGCCTAAATCTATGGAGCACCTGCTCAGTTATTTAGGCAACCATCTGGCAGAATTTTTGCACACCTCACATCAATGGAATTTGAGTACTGTACGATTGCATTATTGGATCACTTAATTGTACATCATGGGGCATGAACCAAGCTAGGGCCACCTCTTGAAGGACACCATAGCAGAATCAAAATATAGCACCCCTATGGTGTTGTAAGCATTAAAGCCAGCAGCCTTAAACACATTTAGATTTTCCAGGATCTTTCTAAACCAGACTCTAACCTAAATGTCAGGCAAAGTTTTGTACTGCATATTGGCATAGTTCACTGAGGATTTCACAAAGTTGATACACACAGGTGAATACATAGGCTCCTACACCAGAGAGATTCATACCCCCCCCTCCCCCTCATTTATCATGCTATTGTTTGTGGGAAGGGGTCGGGTCAGGGCATGTGCGGTGTCAATCAATTAAGAGAGATGTGAAGTACTAACTTTCCCGGGGGTGGTGGGAGTTCGACCCACGCAAATCTGAGTTTTTATTTATAGTAAGATAGTAACTAGGGATGAGTGAACCCGAACTGTATAGTTCGGGTTCGTACCGAATTTTCAGGTGTTCGGGACATGGACCCGGACATTTTCAAAAAAGTTCGGGTTCGTTGTTCGGCGATTTCTTCCTGCTTTCTAGCTAGCGTTTTACTTCTTGCCCTAAGAAGCCATCACAGCCATGCCTACTAATGGCATGGCTGTGATTGGCCAAGTGTAGTATGTAACCCAGCCTCTATTTAAGCTGGAGTCATGTAGCGCCGCACGTCACTCTGCTCTTATTAGTGTAAGGGTAGGACGCAGCTACTGTGAGGGCGAGATTAGGCAGGGAAAACTCAGCAAAAACACCTAATGAAGTGATCGACCTACAGCTGTGAATCATTCAACTTCTGCTAGTTAATTGCTCTCTAGTTTTTAGGCTGCACAGAGTGTTTTTCTGTCACTTTATTTTGGGGTGATCAGCGGCCATTTTGTGTCTTGTGGTGCACCAGAAAAGCTGCCACCAAGTCAATCAATCCATCACTACTAGGTTTTTGTTTGCTATATCCTACATCAGGGGCTTGGCTGTGCTTATTGTCACCCCTAGAAACTCAGGATAGAAATTTCTATATTTTATTGAGGGGTTAAATTCAATTGCCAAAATAGCAATCCCCTAAATCTGGTGTTCCAGCTGTGGCTAGCCAAGTGTAATATTGTCTGCTGTCTGGCAAATGATAGATTTTTTTCTGTGGTGCTATTCAATTGCCAAAATAGAAATCCGCAAAATCTGGTGTCCCAGCAGTGGCTGGCCAAGTTTAATAGTGTCCGGCAAAGGATAGATAATTTTCTGGGGTGAAATTCAATTGCCAAAATAGCAATCCCCAAAATCTGGTGTCCCAGCAGTGGCTGGCAAAGTTTAATAGTGTCCGGCAAAGGATATATTTTTTTCTGGGGTGAAATTCAATAGCCAAAATAGCAATCCCCTAAATCTGGTGTCCCAGCAGTGGCTGGCCAAGTTTAATAGTGTCCAGCAAAAGATATATTTTTTACTGGGGTGAAATTCAATTGCCAAAATAGCAATTTCATAAATAAGTGGTTTCCGCTTTGGCTGACCAAGTTTAATAGTGTCCGGCAAAGGATAAATTTTGTTCTGGGGTGAAATTCAATTGCCAAAATAGCAATACCGTAAATCTGGTGTCCCAGCAGTGGCTGGCCAAGTTTATTAGTGTCCAGCAAAGGATAGGTCATTTTCTGGGGTGAAATTCAATTGCCAAAAAAGCAATACCGTAAGTCAGTGGTTTCAGCTGTGGCTGGCCAAGTTTAATAGTGTCCGGCAAAGGATAGATAATTTTCTGGGGTGAAATTCAATTGCCAAAATAGCAATACCGTATACCAGTGGTTTCAGCTGTGGCTGGCCAAGTTTAATAGTGTCCGGCAAAGGATAGATAATTTTCTGGGGTGAAATTCAATTGACAAAATAGCAATCCCCTAAATCTGGTGTCCCAGCAGTGGCTGGCCAAGTTTTATAGTGTCCGGCAAAGGATATATTTTGTTCTGGGGTGAAATTCAATTGCCAAAATAGCAATACCGTAAATCAGTGGTTTCAGCTGTGGCTGGCCAAGTTTAATACTGTCCGTCAAAGGATATATTATTTTCTGGGGTGAAATTCAGTTGCAAAAATAGAAATACCGTAAATCTGGTGTTCCAGCTGTGGCTAGCCAAGTGTAATACTGTCTGCTGTCTGGTAAAGGATAGATTTTTTTCTGTGGTGAAATTCAATTGCAAAAATAGCAATCCCCTAAATCTGGTGTCCCAGCAGTGGATGGACAAGTTTCATACTGTCCGTCAAAGGATATATTATTTTCTGGGGTGAAATTCAGCTGCAAAAATAGAAATACCGTAAATCTGGTGTTCCAGCTGTTGCAGGCCAAGTGTAAATCTGTCTGTAAAGGGTATATTACACTCAGCGTGCATCTCCAAGTGTATTTCTTTCGATTATAGGGTATATTACAGTAAGTGTTAAAATACAGCATAATCCTCTACATTTGCACACACTCTTTTGCATCTTTAAGTGTATTTCTTTCCGTTAAGGGGTATATTACACAAAGTGTTAAAATACAAGTGCTGAAAGCATAATCCTATATATTTTTTCACACGCTACTGTGCATCTCCAAGTGTAAATCTGTCCGTAAAAGGATACCTTTCACCCAGGGCCTAAATACCAGGCCTACAATTGATATTCCCCTAAATCTGTGGTTACTGCTGTGCCTAGATTAGTGTAATACGGTACATAAATAGATAGCCAGATAGTGTTACGTGCCTGTAAAAAAGGGCTTGAATTTAAATTCAATACATTGGGCCAAATAATTTTTTTCTTATTGTGGTGAACGGTAACAATGAGGAAAACATCTAGTAAGGGACGTGGACATGGTCGTGGTGTTGTTAGTGGACCCTCTGGTGCTGGGAGAGGACGTCCCCGTTCTGCCACAGCCACACGTCCTAGTAATTCAACTACCTCAGGTTCCAGTACCCTCCAGAATTTACAGCTATATTTGGTGGGACCCAATGCCGTTCTAAGGATGGTAAGACCTGAGCAAGTACAGGCGCTAGTCAATTGGATGACACGTTCACAACATTATCTCCCACCCAGTCTTCTGCAGAAAGCGCAAAGGTGGCACCTAAAAACCAAGCCCATCAGTCTGTCACATCACCCCCATGCATATCAGGGAAACTGTCTGAGCCTCAAGTTATGAAGCAGTCTCTTATGCTGTTTGAAGACTCTGCTGGCAGGGTTTCCCAAGGGAATCCACCTAGCCCTTCCCCAGTGGTGGAAGACATAGAATGCACTGACGCACAACCACTTATGTTTCCTGATGATGAGGACATGGGATTATCACCTCATCAGAGTCCGCATGTCTCTGCTGATGATGACGAAACACAGGTGCCAACTGCTGCGTCTTTTTGCAGTGTGCAGACCGAACAGGAGGTCAGGGAGAAAGACTGTGTGAAAGACCATGCAGGGGACGATGAGGTCCTAGACCCCACATGTAATGAAGGTCGTGCCACTGAGTTTCATAGTTCAGAGGAAGAGGCAGTGCTGAGACAGAGCCAACAGCATAGCAAAAGAGGGAGCACGGGGCAAAAGCAGAACAGCCGCCGCCAAGAGAGTTCGCCAGCTACTGGCCACCGCCACCAGGGACCGAGCACCCCAAAGGCATCTTCAAGGAGTTCCCTGGCATGGCACTTCTTCAAACAATGTGCTGATGAAAAGACCCGAGTGGTTTGCACGCTGTACCATCAGAGCCTGAAGCGAGGCATTAACTTTCTGAACCTTAGCACAACCTGCATGACAAGGCAACTACATGCAAAGCATTAACTGCAGTGGAGTAAACACCTTCAAAACAAGGAACTCACTCAGGCTCCCCCTGCTCCCTCTTTTGCTGCTGCCTCAGCCTCTTCCTCCGCCTCGGGAGGAATGTTGGCACCTGCCGCCCACCAAACAGAGGATGTGCCACCAACACCACTACCTCCGTCACCAAGCATCTCCACCATGTCACACGGCAGCGTTAAGCTCTCAATCTCACAAACTTTGGAGAGAAAGCTGAAATTCCCACCTAGCCACCCTCGAGCCCTACTGGCCTTTGAAATGCTGTCATTCAGGCTGGTGGACACAGACAGCTTCAAACAGCTGATGGCGATGGCTGTCCCACAGTATGTTGTTCCCAGCCGCCACTACTTCTCCAAGACAGCCGTGCCTTCCCTTCACAACCAAGTATCCGATAAAATCAAGTGTGCACTGCGCAACGCCATCTGTGGCAAGGGCCACCTAACCACAAATAAGTGGACCAGTAAGCACGGCCAGGGACGCTATATCTCCCTATATCACTGCACACTGGGTAAATGTAGTGGCGGCTGGGCCCCAGGTGGAGAGTTCTTTGGCACACGTCCTTCCGCTGCCCAGGATCACATCCCTTGCCTGGCGCATATGCTGAATTTAGTGGTGCCGAAGTTTTTTCACAACTACCCCAACATGTCAGAGCTGCTGCATAAAGTGAGGGCCATCTGTGCGCGCTACCGGCTTTCACTTCCTGCCGCTGCTCGCCTTCCTGCCGCTGCTCGCCTGTGCTACAGCGTAACTTCGGCCTTCCTGCTCACTGCCTCATATGCGACCTGCCCACCAGGTGAAACTCCACCTTGCACATGCTGGAGAGACTGTGCGAGCAGCAACAGGCCATAGTGGAGTTTCAGCTGCAGCACGCACGGGTCAGTCACACTTCGGAACAGCACCACTTCACCACCAATAACTGGGCCTCCATGCGAGACCTGTGTGCCCTGTTGCGCTGTTTCGAGTACTCCACCAACATGGCCAGTGCTGATGACGCCGTTATCAGCATTACAATACCACTTCTATGTCTCCTTGATGGAAGAGGAGGTGGCCCAGGAGGAGGAGGAGGAGGAGGAAGAGGGGTAATTTTTAGCACTTTCAGGCTCAGAGGGAGGTTTTTTGCAAAATCAGAGGCCAGTTACAAATGTGGCCAGCCAGAGCCCACTCCTGGAAGATGAGGGGGAGGAGGATGAGGATGAAGCGTGTTCACAGCGTGATGGCATCCAACGCAGCTCGGGCCCATCACTGGTGCGTGGCTTGGGGGAAACAGAGGTGGATGACGATAAGCCTCCCACAGCTTGTCCTTACCTCTGGGCGACCTGGCACACATGAGCGACTACATGCTGCAGTGCCTGCGCAACGACAGCAGAGTTGCCCACATTTTAACGTGTGCGGACTACTGGGTTGCCACCCTGCTGGATTTCCGGTACAAAGACAATGTGCCCACCTTACTTCCTGCACTGGAGCGTGATAGGAAGATGCGCGAGTGCAAGCGCACGTTAGTAGACGCACTACTGACAGCATTCCCAAATGTCACAGGGGAACAAGTGGAAGCCCAAGGCGAAGGCAGAGGAGGAGCGAGAGGTCGCCAACGCAGCTGTGTCATGGCCAGCTCCTCTGAGGGCAGGGTTAGCATGGAAGAGATGTGGAAAAGTTTTGTCACCACGCCACAGCTAACTGCACCACCACCTGATACAGAACGTGTTAGCAGGAGGCAGCATTTCACTAACATGGTGAAACAGTACGTGTGCACACCCCTCCACGTACTGACTGATGGTTCGGCCCCATTCACCTTCTGGGTCTCCAAATTGTCCACGTGGCCAGAGCTAGCCTTTTATTCCTTGGAGGTGCTGGCCTGCCCGATGGCCAGCGTTTTGTCTGAACGTGTATTGAGCACGGCAGGTGGCGTCATTGCTGACGCCTCTCTATTCTACTTCCACAGAATAGACATTTATAACTACCTCCCCTTAACCATATATTCTTGTACTCCAGGGCACTTCTTTATGGAATCCTCTTTTTTTAATTTTACCATTATTTTGCAGGGCAACCCAAAGTTGAATGAACCTCTCCTCCGTCTGGGTGCCAGGGGCTTAAATATCTGACAGTGGCCTTCTCCATTGGTGGGTAACATGAAGCCTGATTCTCTGCTTTGGGACCTCTCTCCTCTGTCTGAGTGCTGGGGCCAAAATAATTAAAAGTGGCCTTCTCCATTGGTGGGTGACATGATGCCTCTTTTGCTGCTATGGGACCTCTCTCCTCTGTCTGGGTGTCAGGGGCCTAACTTTCACTTACTTGCGTGCTGTCTTGGTGGCAGACATTTAACACTTTTTACTGTCATGACCGCCCCATTGTCCGGGTTTCAGGGGCCTAAATTTAACATAGAAACATAGAAACATAGAAACATAGAAACATAGAATGTGTCGGCAGATAAGAACCATTTGGCCCATCTAGTCTGCCCAATATGCTGAATACTATGGATAGCCCCAGGCCCTATCTTATATGAAGGATGGCCTTATGCCTATCCCATGCATGCTTAAACTCCTTCACTGTATTTGCAGCTACCACTTCTGCAGGAAGGCTATTCCATGATTAACGTACTTGCTTGCTGTCTTGGTGGCAGACATTTAACACTTTTTACTGTCTAGTGACCGCCCCATTGTCTGGGTGTCAGGGGCCTAAATTTCACATACTTGATTGCTTTCTTGGTGGCAGACATTTAAGACTTTTTACTGTCTAATGACCGCCCCATTGTCTGGGTGTCAGGGGCCTATATGTTGTTTAATCATTTGTTGTCTTGGTTGGAGATATTAAACTCTTTTTACTGTCTAATGACCGCCCCATTGTCTGGGTGTCAGTGGCCTATATTTCGTTTAATTTCTTGCTGTCTGGGTGAGAGACATTAAACTCTATTTACTGTCAAATTGCCTCTCCTTTGTCTGGGTGTCAGGGGCCTACATAAATGAGAATGGCCTGTTCCATTGCAGGTTGAGCTGAGGCCGGTATTGCTGTTACGGGACCGCTCTCCTCTTTGCGGGTGCAATGGCCCTGAGTCTGTGAATGAGGCCTGTGGCACTGCAGGCAGACATGAATCCTTTTTGGCTGTGATGAGAACATCAACTCCTATAGCATTCCCACCTGATGCCACCCCAACCTCCTATTCCACCTCCTCGTCCTCCAAGTTGCAAATTGATATTGGTAAATTTTTATTTATTTTATTTTAAGTCATTTCCCTATCAATATTTTTTTGCAGGGGATTTACTTACATTTTGCTGCCTTTTGCAGCCCTCTAGCCCTTTCCTGGGCTATTTTACAGCCTTTTTAGTGCCCAAAAGTTCGGGTCCCCATTGACTTCAATGGGGTTCGGGGTGAAGTTCGGGTCGAGATTGGATCCCAAACCCGAACATTTTCGGGAAGTTCGGCCGAACTTCTCGAACCCGAACATCCAGGTATTCGCTCAACTCTAATAGTAACATGGTTTATAAGGCTGAGATTAAGGATGGATCAGCTTGCAGGATAACAGGCTGAACTGGATTAACACATGTCTTTTTTCAGCCTTACAAACTATGTTACTATAGAAAAAGACATTTATCCATCCAGTTCAACCTTCAAGTTGATCCAGAGGAAAGCAAAAAACACCATGTGGTAGAAGCCTATTTTCCTCATTTTAGGGGGAAAAAATTCCTTCCCGACTGCAATCAGAATTACTCCCTGGATCAGCAACCCATCTCTAGTAACTATAGCCTGTAATATTATTACACTCCAGAAATTCCAAGAGAGTTCCATAGTCTCACTGCTCTTACCGTAAAGAATCCTCTTCTATGTTTGTGTACAAACTTGCTTTCCTCCAGATGCAGAGGATGTCCCCTCGTCACAGTCACAGTCCTGGGGATAAATAGATGTTGGGAGAGATCTCTGTACTGACCCCTGATATATTTATACATAGTTATTAGATCTAGTGTTGATCACGAATATTCCAATTGCGAATTTTAATTGTGAATATGGGGACTTTGAAAATTTGCGAATATTTAAAATAACGTGAAATATATTCGCAATCGCGAATATTGTTTTTTTTTTAAATACCAGTTTATGCAAATTTTTATGCACATTTTTATATGTAAATTTTCCCAATCAAGAAAATAAAAATACCAGTTTATGCAAATTTTTATGCCAATTTTATGCCAATTTTTATATGCGAATTTTCGCAATCAAGAAAATAATGACTGGAGATTACGAATTCGCGAATTTTCGAATATAAGGCGAATATTCGTCCAAATATTCGCGAAATATTACCCCCACTGCTCATCACTAATTAGATCTTCCCTCAGTCGTCTTTTTCTAAATTGAAAATCCCTAATTTTGATAATATTTCTGGGTACTCTGGTTCACCCATTTCAGTTATTACTTTAGTTTCCCTCCTCTGAACCCTCTGCAGCTCTGCCCAGAACAGGAGCCCAGAACTGTACACAGTACTCCATGTGTTGAAGAGTGGCAACAGTTGCATGCCGCTTTTTCACTTCAAGTTCTGGAGCTGGTACTCAAAAGAAATACTATGGAATATGAGAAAATAAAGGAAGATTTGATTAAATCCAGGGATGAGCTTTCCACCCGACTCTCGGATAACCAATTGACGACTTTTGACAAAAGACTGAATAAGAAATTGGTGGTTATACAAGCCGAGATCAAGGAAAGAAAAAAGGACAAATTCATTAGAGATAAACAGGACTATGAGTCTGGACACGTTTTTGACTGGAATGTTGCTAAGAACAATAATAATAAAAAAAGATTCCAAAGGAGAAGACCCACACGACGCCAAAAAAGTGACTTTTAGACCAGTGAGTCTGATTCGAGTTTATCGGATGAGTCCAACCAGCCCCGCAATGACTCTAACAGAACTGAAAGTGGCCCTTTAGAAGGCGTATTAGAAGGGGCCAGGGAAAAACAGAAAGAAGTCAGAAAGTCCGGGCGTACAAGGAAACAGGTGTCCTGGAGGAAGTAGTTGCTCCCTCGATACCTGGCACTGAGTCCTTGGATGACACCTTGGTGGTTAATTTGACTGGCCGCGATTTGCCGTCGGGCTGCACCAGAGCCCTCAGTCGAGGGCTCGGGTTCAGCCTGACTGAGCAATTTGATCCAGTCACCTTTGAAATTGATCTTTTTAAGGCCGTCAGGAAATTGTGTTTGCATAAAATGTTCAGTAATGTTCCCCAGGGTGCCACCCCAAAACCAGAAGGGCAGCGTCCGCTCTGCCCTGATCCTTTGGCTTTTTTCATATCGACAAAGTTCAGTGTAAATGAGTTGCAGTGTTTAGAATTCCTATCGGGAGGGGTGTTAACTGACCAAGAAGCGATGTCTGAGGGTGAAGCCACATTCACAGGTGGTGTTAAATCAACCCTTTGCCCCCCTATGCCTGCCGGCACGAGCATAGACATCTTTCATCACCAAGTGATGAGAGATGTGCGGGCAATTATATACTCGAAGGCTCCTGATAACATAAATATTGAAGAGCGCCAGGCGCTCAACTGGCTACGTGCCCAGGAGGACATCATAGTAAAACCGGCAGACAAGGGGGGCAATGTGGTTCTTATGTCCAGGTCGTATTATGTCGGCGAAGCTCTCAGACAGTTGAGGGACACCGACACTTATGAAGTGATACGGGGGGACCCCACCGCGGACATCAAACGTCAGCTTGAGTGCTTTATTCGCAACTATGTAGGTAGGGGCTTCCTAGCCGAGAATATGCTGGATAAATTGATACCTTCCTCCCCATCTAGACCTTGCTGGTATTTCCTCCCCAAGATACATAAGTCCCTAACTCACCCCCCGGGTCGTCCTATTGTCTCGGGGGTCGGGTCAGTGACGGAGCCTCTATCTAAATATCTGGATTGGCTGCTGAGACAGTTACTTCCCAGTGCTCCAGCTTATCTCAAGGACACGAATGATTTTCTGTTGTCCTTAGAACAAGTGCACTGGCAGGATGGTTTTCATCTTGTCTCGCTGGATGTCGAGAGCCTCTACACCCGCATCCCTCACGATGGGGGTGTGGAGGCCATACGCGACATCCTAGAGAGTGCAGGAAAGAGTGCGCTGTATAGTGATTTTGTGTGTGAAGCGTTGCACCTCATACTCGCGAATAATGCATTCAAGTTCGGCAATGATTGTGTCACGACCGCTATCCCAGCATCGGTCGTGTCGCACCAGACGAAGGGGAAGGGGGACCCTTATCTACGGATGGGAAATAGAACAGCCACCCCTGACAAACCCTAAGCTGGCACCTGTCTGCCCTGATACCCTAGACGGGGTGTGAACCCGTGCGGCGAGCAGGATGCCTAAACCCTGAGTCACCCTCAGAAGACTAGACTGGGGAAAGGCAGATGGGAGCACTAGTCACCATCACTCATGTCTAGGAGAACAACAGGGGAAGACAGGGGAAGACAGCAACAAACAAACAATCTCCAGCAGAGATAGACTTATCCAGTCACGAGAAGAGAAGAAGATCCCAATAACGACAGTCCACGCCAGACAAGAGCTCCACAGCAATACCGTCAAACGCCAGTCAGAATAGCACTGGAAGTAAGGACTATATCTGGCAATGACTGCAAGTGAAACTGAAACTAATATAGTAGCTGGGAGTTGCAGACAGCACTCACCTGAGAAGAATGCCTACAAACTCCCAGTCAGGACAAAAAGGTTCAAAAGGCAAAACCCGGATGACATACCCTGAACCACGGAGCAAACTCACAAGCTATCGCGAGTAGCAAGTCGCTGTGACCTTCTCTTCCCAGACCTATCTGGATCAGTCACAGTCGTGACAGTACCCCCCTTTCTACGAGGGGCCACCGGACCCTCAAGACCAGGCCTCTCTGGGTTGGACCTATGAAAAGCCAGAATGAGTCTGTCCGCCTTTATCTCTGATGCTGGCACCCACATTCTCTCTTCGGAACCATAACCTTTCCAGTGCACCAGGTACTGAAGAGAGCGGCGAACATATCGTGAATCGACAATCTTTTCTACCTGAAACTCAAGACTGCCATCAACAACCACCGGTGGAGGCGGTAGTGGCAATGGTTCAGGAGGTTCTACATATCTCTTAAGCAGAGATCTGTGGAAGACATTATGGATCCTTAGAGTCTGAGGTAGCTCCAGACGAAAAGCCACCGGGTTAATGATCTTAATTACCCTATAAGGACCAATAAATCTCGGACCTAATTTCCATAAGGGAACCTTCAACTTGATATTTCTGGTAGACAACCACACCAAGTCATTCACCCCAAGATCCAGACCTTCAGAGCGCTTCTTATCAGCCACATGTTTGTATCTACCACCAATTCTCTTCAAACTTTCTTGCACACTCTGCCACACTGATGAAAGTGAAGACGCAAATCGTTCCTCCTCGGGAATCCCAGACGGCCCCCCCTCACTAAACGTACAAAACTGAGGATGGAAACCATACGCACCAAAAAATGGTGACTTATCGGTGGATTCTTGACAACGATTATTAATGGCAAACTCGGCTAACGGTAAATAAGATGACCATTCCTCCTGATTTTCGGAAACAAAGCATCTCAAATATGTCTCTAGGTTTTGATTGAGTACGTTCAGTCTGACCGTTGGACTGTGGATGGAAAGATGAAGAAAACGACAGATGAACCCCTAAACGAGAACAAAAAGCTTTCCAAAATTTAGAAACAAATTGGGTACCACGATCCGAAACAATATCGGAAGGGACCCGTGAAGCTTCACGATGTGGTCAATAAAAACCTGAGCCAGTGTGTTAGCATTAGGCAATGCGGTCAGAGCAATAAAGTGCACCATTTTACTGAATCTGTCAACAACAACAAGAATAACAGTCTTCCCCGCTGATACTGGTAGATCAGTAATGAAATCCATTGATAGGTGCGTCCAAGGCCTGTTGGGGATGGCCAGAGGTAAAAGATGCCCTGCCGGACGAGTATGATCCACCTTAGAACGAGCACAGGTAGGACATGCAGACACAAAATTCAACACCTCCTGGCGCCACTTAGGCCACCAGAACCGACGAGACACTAATTCAGAGGTTGCCTTACTACCTGGGTGTCCTGCCAGTGCGGAGTTATGGTGTTCTTTTAGTATCTCCAGGCGTAAATTTTCTGGCACAAACAGTTTACCCGAGGGGCAGGAGGCCGGGCGTCCCCTGAGCTTCCAACACCCTCCCCTCTAAACCTGAGTGTAATGCAGAGACCACCACCCCCTTTGCAAAATAGGCTCTGGAACATCATCATCACCCCCTCCAGGAAAACTTCGAGACAATGCATCCGCCTTAGTATTTTTGCCCCGGGCGATAGGTTATTACAAAATTAAACCTAGTAAAAATAACGACCACCGAGCCTGTCTAGGGGTGAGACGTTTAGCAGACTCCAGATATACTAAGTTTTTGTGATCAGTAATCACTGTGACGGGATGAACCGCCCCCTCCAAAAAATGACGCCACTCCTCTAAGGCCAACTTAATAGCCAAAAGTTCCCTGTTGCCAATGTCATAGTTCCTTTCTGCAGTAGACAATTTCTTCGAAATGAAAGCACACGGACGCCATTCACCAGGGACGGGCCCTGAGATAGTACCGCTCCCACCCCCACCTCTGATGCGTCAACCTCTACAATAAAAGGAAGCGAGACATCTGGCTGTACGAGAATAGGAGCCGAGGTGAATCTTTCCTTCAGAGATGTAAAGGCAGTTTTGGCTGCATGTGACCATTTGGAAAAATCGGATCCCTTTCGGGTCATGTCCGTCAGTGGTTTGACCACCAAGGAATAGTTCTTTATAAACTTTCTATAAAAATTGGCAAACCCCAGGAAGCGTTGCAATGCCTTCAGGTTCTCAGGCAGATCCCAGTCCATAATTGCCCGGACTTTCTCTGGATCCATGCGGAAACCTGAATCTGACAACACATACCCCAGAAATGGCAGTTCTTTTACGGCGAACACACATTTCTCTAATTTGGCAAACAATTTGTTGGCCCTTAATATCTGCAGCACTTGTCTCACATGGATCTTATGTGTATCCAGATCCGGAGAATAGACCAGGATGTCATCAAGATATATCACAACAAATCTCCCGATAAGGTGACTAAAAATATCGTTGACAAAATGTTGGAACACCGCAGGCGCATTAGTAAGACCAAATGGCATGACCAGATTTTCATAATGCCCTTCCGGAGTATTAAATGCCGTCTTCCACTCATCCCCCTCTTTGATGCGAACCAGGTTATAGGCTCCTCTGAGATCCATTTTGGAGAACCATTTAGCACCAGCAACCTGATTAAAGAGGTCGGGAATGAGAGGAAGAGGATAGGGGTCTCGGATAGTTATCCGGTTTAATTCCCGGAAATCCAGGCAAGGACGCAGGCCCCCATCTTTATTTTTAACGAAAAAGAACCCTGCAGCCACGGGTGAAGAAGAGGGTCTGATGTGTCCCTTAGCCAAACTCTCCGAAATATAATCTTTCATAGCCTTCCTCTCCGGGCCGGAAAGATTGTATAACCGGGTTTTAGGTAGTTTTGCCCCAGGTAACAGATTAATTGGGCAATCATATGGACGATGAGGTGGTAACCCCTGACAACCCTTCTCTGAGAACACATCCATAAAATCTGACAGAAAGGAAGGTAGAGTCGTTACAGAGAGTGTTGAGCACCTACTACTCAAGCAGTTGTCCTTAAAATGTTCACTCCACTCCACAATCTCTCCGGCCTGCCAATCCACCACTGGATTGTGAGTCACCAGCCAGGGAAGCCCCAATACCATAGGAGCCGGAAGACCGTCCAAGACATAACAAGAGATATGCTCTTTATGGAGGTCCCCTACCTGCAGATGGATATTATGGATGACCTGAGTTAACTCTCTCTGAGTAAGAGGGGAGGAGTCGATGGCAAAAACAGGAATAGTTCTGCGTACCGGTTCCGGAGTAAAACCCAGAGCCTGAGCAAACCGTGAATCCACCAAGTTGACCCCCGCCCCACTGTCCAAAAAGACGGAACAGATCTCAGTCTTATTGCCCGCCACAACGGTAGCGGACAACAAAAACTGAGACATGCGTATGGAGGAAACGAATACGCCCAGACTGTTATCCTCCGCACAGTCTGGGGACTCTAGTTTTCCGGCGGCTCCTTTGTTTGTGATCTCTTGGGTTCTGAGGGACATACCTTCACAAAATGACCCCTCCCCACAACGAAAACAAACCTCTGACCTATGGCGGACCTTAGGAGGATTCACCCGTCTAGTGGCGCCCCTATTTGCATTGGTTCGACTGGATCACAACAAACCGATCCCTGCCCTATAGAGGCCTCTGTAGAATTTAATAGTCTCTCCCTGAGTCGTCTGTCGATTCTTATGGACAGAGACATAGCAGCCTCAAGAGACCCAGGGACCTCGTATACCGCCAGCGCGTCTTTTAATTTTTCAGACAACCCCTGGCAGAACTGACTCCTAAGGGCCGAGTCGTTCCATAATGTATTAGTAGCCCACCTACGGAATTCGGAACAATATAGTTCAGCTGACCGGTTCTCTTGCCGAAGTCTACGTAGCTTAGATTCAGCCAGTGAGACCCTGTCCGGGTCATCATATACGAGACCCAAGGCTTCAAAAAACTCCTCCACAGATCGTAAGGCCGGAGAGTCTGATGGTAAGGAGAAAGCCCAAGCCTCGCGGATCTCCTTGCAGGAGAGAAATTACAATGCCCACCCGTTGTTCCTCACCGCCGGAGGATCTAGGGCGTAACCTGAAGAACAATTTACAAGCTTCTCTGAAGGTTACAAATTGGTCTCTCCCTCCTGAGAACCTGTCAGGAAAAGCCACTTTTGGCTCAGGAGTACCTTGGTTTCCCGTAGCAACGGTGGAACCCAAGGATTGCTGCTGCTGCTGCAGCACTGTTGCTTTTAATCCTGCCACTTCAAGGGATAACCCCTGTAATTGTTTCGCCAAAACCGTAACCGGATCCATAGTGGAACAGAAAAATACAAAGCAAAACAGCAAGCAAAAAAAAAAAAAAGGAAATGTCACTTTTTTTTTTTTTTTTTAAAAGGCCAGATATACTGTCACGACCGCTATCCCAGCAGCGGTCGTGTCGCACCAGACGGAGGGGAAGGGGGACCCTTATCTACGGATGGGAAATAGAACGGCCACCCCTGACAAACCCTAAGCTGGCACCTGTCTGCCCTGATACCCTAGACGGGGTGTGAACCCGTGCGGCGAGCAGGATGCCTAAACCCTGAGTCACCCTCAGAAGACTAGACTGGAATAAGGCAGATGGGAGCACTAGTCACCATCACTCATGTCTAGGAGAACAACAGGGGAAGACAGGGGAAGACAGCAACAAACAAACAATCTCCAGCAGAGATAGACTTATCCAGTCACGAGCAGAGAAGAAGATCCCAATAACGACAGTCCACGCCAGACAAGAGCTCCACAGCAATACCGTCAAACGATCTCCTTCAAAGGTCAGAATAGCACTGGAAGTAAGGACTATCTGGCAATGACTGCAAGTGAAACTGAAACTAATATAGTAGCTGGGAGTGCCAGACAGCACTCACCTGAGAAGAATGCCTACAAACTCCCAGTCAGGACAAAAAGGTTCACAAGGCAAAACCCGGATGACATACCCTGAACCACGGAGCAAACTCACAAGCTATCGCGAGTAGCAAGTCGCTGCGACCTTCTCTTCCCAGACCTATCTGGATCAGTCACAGTCGTGACAGATTGGTACAGACAAAAACTTGGGACCGCGATGGGGACCCCCGTTTCATGTACGTTTGCCAATATGTATCTCGCTAGATTGGAGGATAGGCTCGTTTTCTCAGTATCCAATCCATTTTCACAGTTCATCAAATGTTTCCTCCGCTTTGTCGATGATGTTTTCATTGTGTGGTCAGGTAATAGAGACAAATGTGAGGAGTTCGTACATTACCTCAATAATAACGCCATGGGGATGAAATTTACCCTTAATTTCGGGGGCTTACGACTGGAGTTTCTGGATGTGGCTGTGGTGGCAGGTAGCGACGGTTTGGTCACGGAGGGCTTTCGGAAGCCCATGACAGCTTCCATCCTGAGGCAGTTAAAAGGTCGTTACCATATGGGCAGTTCATTAGGTTACGTAGAATTAACAGTGAGGTAGAAGGATACCGACGAGAAGTGTTGGAACTGAAGCATCGATTAATGGAAAGGGGCTATCCCCAACATGCCCTTGATAGAGATATGGAAAAGGTAGAGAGGAGGTTCTCCCAAGCTGATCTTCTACATAAAAATAGGGACTTGAATAGATCTAGGGTACCTAATAAGAATCGTAAAACAGGCAGATTCGTTTTTTCTTTTAAATTTAGCCCTATGGCGGATTTGATACGCACCGCTATCCATAAGAATTGGGACATACTTAAACGGGATGGCACCTTGACAGATTTGACTGAGCAGAGACCCATCATTGCATTTAGACGTAGCCATACGTTGCGTGACAAACTAGTCAGGAGTAGATTACCCCCTGCACGATCGACTCAGTGGCTCAAAATGAACCGTCCTGTGGGTAATTTCAAATGTGGGAGTTGTTCCTTATGTAAATACAACTCTTGTAAAAAGACCTTGGTGGTCGCAGGCATGCATCACAGAGTAAGCAGCTTCATTAATTGTAGGAGCACTTATGTGGTTTACATGTTAAGTTGTGCTTGCGGACGTTTTTATATAGGCAAAACTATTAGGTGCCTGTATGAACGAATCCGCGAACACTTCAATTCTATTACCTCAGGAAAAGGTTGCCCTAGAGCAGGCATCAGCAACCTTCGGCTCCCAGCATGCACTACAATTCCCAGCATGCTCTATTCATTTCTATGTAAGTTCTTAGAAGAGCAGAGCAACTATGCATGCTGGGAGTTGTAGTTTCACAACAGCTGGGAGCCAAAGGTTGCCTACCCCTGCCCTAGAGTAATAGAACATGTGAATTCGGCACACGGTGGTAACGTTAGTTCCCTCTCCTTCTCGGGGTTGGAGATAGTGCCTCCTCCAGCACAAGGGGGTGACAGGCATCTTCTTCTCCTCCAACGAGAAGCGAGATGGATACTTCGCACCATGGCGGCAGAAGGGCTAGGGTTGAATGACCGCACTGATTTAGGTATGTTCATTTAGTTGACGGAATATGGGTGGTAGCCCCATTATGTGTGCTGCACCCTTTGCCCTCTACCAGGCACAATATGTGTCCATTTCACCTGTCCAATATGTACGAACCTGCTTAAACTTGCTCCCTTTATCCTCACATGTTGGATCGTGTTTGATCCGCTCAGTGTGAGTTGTAGCATATAGGTGTGCGTCTTTGCATTCCACGTTTTGTTGTACTCCGCCAGGATTTGTCTTTAGATGTAACGTTGTCTTCCTAGATGTCCAGATGTCTCTGGACTCAGTAAGATGTATCACTGTATGTTTTGTTGTTTGTGATTTTGTATCTTGCTATGCTTTTAATCTTCTAGGAATGCCGTGGCACCGTCACTGATTTCTCAGCTGGTGAGGGAGCGCACGGCTTAAGAAGACGAGCGCATGCGCGCTCGTGACGTAGCAGCCCGACAAAGCGCATTCAGCGCGAAACGGCCGTAGCTTCATCCACCGTGTGAAACTGGTGGCGTCCTGCCCGACATTGCCTACATGTTGATCTTTTGAATTATAGTGAATTCCTCAACTCCACTGGTGAGTGCCGCCCCGTTCTTATCTTCATTACCAAAGACTTTTGTATCCTGTTTTCTGGGGCCCGTGCACCGCTGAGCGTGGAGTCACCATAGGGGACTGCTTGTGCTGCTGTATTGACCGGTCTACGGTCTGCATGGTTTCCTTTGGAGTGCCGCTCCATCTCCTTTGTTTCGTTAACTCCATGTGTGGTATGACTAGTGATTTGTAAAGAGGCAGGACTATGTTCTCATCACGGGCATCTATGCTCTCCTACTCTCCCAAGATGGCTGCACCATTGTACAAAACGAGCACTTTTACCTTTTGTGTCACCCCTATATCCTCATAGATTGTAAGCTCTTGCGAGCAGGGTCCTCATTTCTCTTGTTGTAATTATTGACTTGTCTGTTGCTATGTTATTTATGACTCTTTGTACATGAACCCCTTAACTGTAAAGCGCTAAGGAATATGTTGGCGCTATATAAATTAAAATTATTATTATTATATGCCCCTTTTGATGCAACCCATTATCTTATTGGCTTTGGCTCCAGCTGACTGACACTGGTTTCTACAGTTTAGTTTGCTGTTCACTAAAAGTCCTTTTCCCTGTCAGTGTTACCCAGTGTTTTACTGTGCAAGCCTTCTACAAGATCATTAATAAATATATTGAAGAAAATAGGGCCTAATACAGACCCCTGTGATACCCCACTAGTGACAGTGACCCAATCTGAGTGTGTACCATTAATAACCACCCTCTGTTTTCTATCACTGATCCAGTTACTTACCCACATACAGACATTTTCCCCCAGTGCAAGCATTCTCATTTTATATACTAACCTTTCATGCGGTACAATGTCAAATGCTTTGGAGAAGTCCAGATATATCCATTGATTTGCCGCAGTCAAGGCTAGAACTTACCTCCTCATAGAAACTGATTAAATTAGTTTGACATGACCGATCCCTCATGAAGCCAATTTGATATGGCATTATTCACTTATTTTCATTGAGGTACTCCAAGATAGCATCTGTTATAAAACCTTCAAACAGTTTATCCACAACAGATGTTAAACTTACAGGCCTATAGTTCCCAGGCTCTGTTTTTGATCCCTTTTTGAATAATGGCACCACATTTGCTAAGTGTCAATCCTGTGGAACACTCCCTATCACTCCTTAAATATCAGTAATAAGGGTCTGGCTATGACATTACTTAATTCTCTTGGATACGGGGATGTACTCCATTTGTCTATCTCAATCTTTTTAGGACATCACTGTACAGTACTTCTTCCTGGGTCAGACAGGGCACTTTTAATGGGGAATTTACTTTTACACTCTGCATTTCATCTGTTTATTTTCCTTAGTGAATACAACAGAGAATTTTTTTTAAATAGCTTTGCTTTCACCTAATTGCTCTCTGCAACTCCTCCCTCATCACTCTGTAAAGGGCCAACACCTTCAGATCTATACTTTTAACTAGAAATGAGCGAAGCTTTAAAAAATTCGATTCAGCCAATTCATCAAAGTTTGCCATGAAATGTGATTCATTATGAATTAGTTAAAATCTCTTTAAACCAGGTAGAGGCTACTTTCACACTAGCCTTTCTATTTTCCGGTATTAAGATCCGTCACAACCCTAAGGACCTGGGGTGACGTCACCGTCATGTGATCAGTGCAGGGGGCGTGGCTCAGCACTGGGTTGGATAAGAGGTAATCCAGTACTGAGCCACGCCCCCTGCACTGATCACATGTCGGTGATGTCACCCCAGGTCCTTAGGGTTGTCCAAGGTTCGGGTAATCCATAACGGGATGCTACGATAACCCGGACCCAAACTTTGGACGCCGAACTAAAAATAGAAGTTCGCTCAACTCTAGTCAGCAGCCGAAGCAGTGATGTACATGGTGATATATGACACCTGCCTTTAATACTAAGGCATACTAACTGTATCACTAAAATAACAGATTAACTCAGAATGTGAGTGCACTGCACAGTGATGCACAGAGTAATATATTACACCTGCCTTTAATACTGAGGCATAGTAACTGTATCCCCCACAAAACAGATTAACTATGAATGTTGGTGCACTGCACAGTAATGCACGTGGGGATACCACTCCCCCTGCAGTCTCACTACACTCTCCCTGTCTAACACTGCCCCTAGTGAATGTGCGCTTGTCACACTTTCCCTATGCTGAGCTAACCACATGGGAAGAGGCTTTTACAGGGCTGTGACATCAATGGGCATGGCTACCTGCAGATTTGCTGGCTGGTCAGCATTATGGATTATCTCTCGTTCCTGGGCTTCTTACTTTTACTTTGTAACACATGCAGCTGCCATTTTAGGAAACTGACTCGTTACCATGAAGCATGAGAAAATTTGGCTTTGTTGCAAATCTTAGTTTTCCTAAACTTTGGACTGAATTCCGCTGGATGCTTCAATTCGCTGAATGCTACTTTTCACCATTTATATAGCTGAAGAACATTTTAGGATTAGTGTTACTCTCTTTGGCAATGAATCTCTCTGTCTCCAGTTTGGCTGCCTTTATTTGTCTTTTACATATTCTATATTTTTCCTTATAGTTTTTCAATGCTTCCTTGCTAGTATGCTACCCTCCGGTTTTGGTGACTTAAATGGTTTATTTTTGTCATTTATTGCTTACTTTACAATTCTCTATTTATCCACATTTTCTTATTCCTCACCCTTTTATTCCCATATGGTATGTACCTCTCACAATTAGAGTTTAGGATGATTTTAAAAATATCCCATTTTGTGGCTGCATTTTTATTAATTGTCCCAGTTATTGAGGGCAATGGCCCCTATTGGCTTGTCAAATTTAGCTTTTTTTGAAGTTTGGTATTTTTGTGACTCCCTGAAGAAACACTCTTTTGAATGACAATTGGAAGTTTATTATTTTATGGTCACTATTTCCCAGGTGTTCCCCAACCTGCACATCTGTTGTTCTGTCAGGTTAGTGCTAAGTCCAGTATGGCCATCCCTCTAGTCGGGTCCTGAATGATTTAGGAAAGATAATTGTCTTTGGTTATTGCCAAGAACCAGTTTTCTTCATGAGATCTACAGCTTTAAAAGCCTCATTATGATTTGCCGCCTAATCTACATCTCTTAGTAGATTTTCCATGGAATCCATGGGTATATTTGTAATAAGGTTGCTTATTTACAAACTCCTATTAGTATTTTATTATTGTTTTTGCCTCCACATATTTCTACCCACAGTGACACATATTCATTTACCTCACTTATATTTTCTCACTTAGCCTCGACATTACATAAAGGCAGACCCTTCTCCGGTTTTAATGATTCTTTCTAAACAGTCTGTAACTCTGTACGTTAACCACCCAGTCATAGCTATCATCCAGCCATGTCAAAGTTATTTCCACTATGTAACAGTCCTCCTCACACAGTACTACTTCTAGTTGTATTAGACAGGCTTCTGGCATTGGTAGAGGTTTTTGGATATATTTTACCCTTCACCTTTCAATATGAACCGTTTTAGTTCCTCCTTCCACTCCTCCCCCAGTTTTATTACCTCGCCCCAGGTCTCTATCTTCAAACCTTCTAGCCATCTTCTCACTAGTGAAGAGCGGCAGGGGCAATATTAGAATTTTCGATATTTCGTGAGTATTTGTTTGAATATTTGTCATATATTCGAGAATTTGCGATTATTTTCATGATTGTGAAAATCGGCAGTGTAATATTCGCATATTGCGCGCGCAATACAGACGTGGGTCATTTTTGCTACATTTTTCAAGCTGCTAGAAGTTTCCTGAGACTGGAGAAAATGGTTGGCACAGCAGAACATTACAATAGCTTTACATGCAGATTGAGTGCTCCAATATATTCGCGATTGCGCAAATTGGCAATTGATACGCATATTTTTGCGCAATACGGGCAACTTCACATTTTAGCAGGTCTGACTACATATTACTGATTGGTGAACTAAGTATTGTTGTGAACTTGTGACATCACAGCACTGTAGCATGTATCTATGGACAGCAGAACCTATCACCCTACCTAACACCCTGCACTGGAACCTATAAGCTACACTATATATCACTATCTAACCTACACTGACTATCTCACACTTGATATCTTTATGATATAGTAAAGGGGTAGGCAACATTACTATTGGTTGCTAGGGATGTTGCTAAGCTCAGACAAAGACATTGTTGCCTTCTCATTGACCCACAAGCAAGAAGCAGAGAGGAATCATGTGTTCAGATGTAAAAAAAAATGATGAATATTCAAAAATATCAATATATAGCCGATATCTGTGATAAATAGTCGTGATTCGAATATTCGCACCCAACACTACTTCTCCATCACAGCTGCACCTTCCCCATTTAGGTGCAGTTCATCCCTACGATAGAGCCAGTAACCAACAGATAAGTCTGCCCAGTTCTTCAGGAACCCTAAGCCCTCTTTGCTATACCAATTCTTGAGCCACTTGTTAATCTCCCGTTGCCTTTCTGGTGTGGCTCATGGTACAGGTAGTATTTTAAAAAAATACAACCTTTGAGGTCTTTGCCCTGAGCTTGCAACCTAAATCTCTAAAATCATTTTTAAGGATGCTCCACCTACCTCTAATTTTGTAATTGGTTCCAATATGGATCATGAGTGCTTGATCTTCACCAGCACCTCCCAGTAATCAATCAACATGTGGTATGTCAAAGTCGAGCGCCAGGAAGACCACGTACTATACGACGATCTTAGTCTTTGTGACAGATCGCCCTATCTGTATCCCTAATAATTGAGTCTCCCACTACCAGCACCTGTCTGGCCTGTCCTTCTTTCCTGGTCGCCTGCTTACTGGAGCTAACATTCCTCTGACTGGCAGAGCCTCCATTGTACTCTTCCCTCTACCCAACTTTCTGTTACCAAGCTACCTACCTCACTTTCCTGAGTCTCCATGCTACCACCCTTCCCCGTATCTACCCCATAGAGTGTCTGCTCAGTGAGCAGAAAACTCTTTTCCAATTCCAACTTGCCAATGCTTCTCAGTTTCGAAATTTGCTTGTTTAGATAGAGCATGTGCGATTTCAAATGGGTAATTTGCTCACATTTTGAACAAAGATATGCACCATCAAACGGCTGTTCCAGAACTGCATACATTAGACAAGATGTGCACAGGACTGCGTTGTCAATAATGGAACACATACTAATGGGGATTACACAAGAAAAGAGAAAGAAAAAATACAACAATTCAGTGCAATGAAAAGCAACTTACAATAGTCCCCTCCTAAAATCTCTGAATCTAAAGTCACATTATCTTAAGTCACACACCTAATACAAACACACACTGGAAATCAAACAAGCAAACGCTCACAAACATTTTGTCTGCTTGCATAGGTGCTGCTCCCAAACAACCTTGAACCAGACTTTTTTCCCTCTGGTTTTAAAGGGTAATACCGAAAATAGCCGAGCAAGCATGCTCAGCTTTTTTTTGGGAAGTCCTATAGGAGTGAATGGAAAGCGCATCAGGTAAAGGCAGCTACCTCTCCATGCTCTGTTATGGGACTGCTTTAAATAGTTGAGTCAGAGCTCAGATATTTTCAGAATTCCAGTAAGGCTGAATGGAGGGTAGTCATGCATGCAATGCTGCTCCCTGTTCACTAGTGATGTCGCGAACATAAAATTTTCAGTTCGCGAACAGCGAACGCGAACTTCCGCAAATGTTCGCGAACGGGCGAACTGGGCGAACCGCCATAGACTTCAATAGGCAGGCGAATTTTAAAAACCAAAGGGACTCTTTCTGGCCACAATAGTGATGGAAAAGTTGTTTCAAGGGGACTAACACCTGGACTGTGGCATGCCGGAGGGGGATCCATGGCAAAACTCCCATGGAAAATTACGTAGTGGACGCAGAGTTGGATTTTAATCCATAATGGGCATAAATCAACTAACATTCCTAAATTGTTTGGAATAACATGCTTTAAAACATCCAGTGTTTGTGTATACGATCAGGTATGATGTTGTATCGATCAGGTAGTGTAAGGGTTACGCACGCTTCACAGACATTGACAGACCAAACTCCCCTTTTAATGCACCGCAAACAACCGCAAACAGTCCATTTGCACAACCGCAAACTCCCCATTTGCACAAGGTTGGATACCAAGCTAGCCATGTCCCGGTGATGTCATTGAAGGTTTCTTCCTCCACCCAGCCATGTACAACACCAAGGGTCCCCGAAAGGTCAATTGAATTGATTTTTCGAACGGGGAGATGGTTAAAAAAACGCTGGCTCCCTCCCCTTTGTTTTAATCCACGGTCACTGCGTCTGCGCCGTGCAATTTACTGTCACACCCGATATGAGTGGTATCTTCTGTAGTACTATTCTCATCAGTTTAATCCCTCTAATGTCCCCAATCTGGGGGCCATCTATTAAATTGATTTTTCGAACGGGGAGATGGTTAAAAAAACACTGGCTCCCTCCCTTTTGTTTTAATCCACGGTCACTGCGTCTGCACCATGCAATTTACTGTCACAACCGGTATGAGTGGTGGTGGGCACTGGCAGTGGGCACACTACAGTCTGTGGAAGTCGGCCTGACACACACTGGCAGCAGGCAAGCAACTGAAATTAGACTAAAGTGTAAAAATTAAATGCCTTATTTATCGGCAAGCTACTGTGCCACCCGGTATGAGTGGTGGTGGGCACTGGCAGTGGGCACACTACAGTCTGTGGAAGTCGGCCTGACACACACTGGCAGCAGGCAAGCAACTGAAATTAGACTAAGGTGTAAAAATTAAATGCCTGTGCCACCCGGTATGACTGGTAGTGGGCACTGGCAGTGGGCACACTACAGTCTGTGGAAGTCGGCCTGACACACACTGGCAGCACGCAAGCAACTGAAATTAGACTAAAGTGTGAAAATTAAATGCCTGTGCCACCCGGTATGAGTGGTGGTGGGCACTGGCAGTGGCCATACTACAGTCAGTGGAAGTCAGCCTGACACACACTGGCAGGCAACTAACCTTAGATTAAAGGGTAAAAATTAAATGCCTTTGTTTGATGCAAAGTCCTGTGCCACATGGGATGACAGGGGTGGGCACTGGCAGTGGGCACACTACAGTCTGTGGGCCTGCAGCTCCTCACACACGGGCAGGCCAGGCAACTGCAATATATATATGGAGAAAAAAAAACTGACTAATGTAGCAGCCCTAAAAAGGGCTTTTTGGGGTACTGTCAGGACGCTGTCCTTACAGCAGAGATCAGATGAGTCTTTCAGGACTGGAGTGGACACTGAATACACTAGCCTAGCTATCGATTTCCCTATTAAATCAGCAGCAACTACACTGTCCCTCCTCTCACTAAGACTGCAGCTTCAGAATGAATCTAAAATGGATGCTGTGCAGGAGGTGGGAGGGTCTGGGAGGGAGGGTATGCTGCTGATTGGCTGGAATGTGTCTGCTGACTGTGAGGTACAAGGTCAAAGTTTGCTCAATGATGATGTATAGGGGGCGGACCGAACATCGCATATGTTCGCCCGCTGAGGCGAACGCGAACAAGCTATGTTCGCCGGGAACTGTTCGCCGGCAAATAGTTCGGGCCATCTCTACTGTTCACTTCGAGGGTCCCGTTCTGAAGACAGGAGCAGGTCTCAGAAGTGGGACCCGCACCTATCTGACAATGATGGCATATCTTAAGGATATGCCATCAATGTCTCAGGTGCGAATAACACTTTAAGGGAAAATGTTTTTCAGAATTGTTATTGGGCAATTCAAGTATTTACTAAAGTTTGCCATGCTTAATACACTTTTGTCAGCTGAACCTGCCAAGACCAATAGGTTTGGCCGACATACCGTAATGTGTGTGGGAAGCTCCCGACTCTCCCTTTGTTAGATGATGGAGAGAGAGCCAGTAGTTGGGCAAAATTAACATCTTTGCCCAATCCTTTTGTGCTCCCAGTAGACAAGATACTTCAAGAAATGTCTGACATCGACTTTCTCCAGTCTCCCCATAGCATACACATACATGATTGGCCAAGCCGAACATGAATGGGTATGGGGAAGCTGGAAGAGCCAACAAAAAAGCCAGGAGAGCCACTGATTTCTTGGCCGACAGCTATCGAATGTGTATAAGCAGTTTTAAACAGACTTGTTAGAAAAGGTGACAAGTACTCTGTACATATCTTGCATGATGTGCCATAGTGTCTTGGCTTCCATTATAAAAGGGATTCCATGACATTAGTGTGAAGATGGCCTGCATTGAAGTCATGTGTCTTTATTTACCAGAACTGGCATTAGATAGTTAATCACATGCCATTGTAATTCTCATGTTACATGTTATCTTTCTTCATGCAGTCCTGCCATTGTTACCATTACTTGTTTACAAGCAATAACATATGAATCCTTTCCTATCATTGTTTTATGGATCATTTATATAACAGAACATCAAAATGAAAGCAATAGAGAATTACAGCTAATAAAAACAAATCTTTGAGATTATTGATGTAAGGAAATGAAAAACACAAAGTTATTCAACCACAGTTTTCTTCAATGCAGGATATTAAAATATATAATCCTCCAACCATCACAAGATCTTTTCATCATTAAATTTACAGTGCAGCTCAGCAAGAATCTCAGATTACCAAGATGGTCTTGTCGTAAAAGAAAAAAAGTTGTTGCTATCATTTTACAATTTCTGTTGAATAAAAAAATAATGGTTGAAAGATTCCAAATGAAAAGCTTATAGGGCTGAGCTCTTAATCTCTGGATATCTTAGAACAAGAGAAATACTACAGAATAAAATTCCTCATGCTGGGAAGCTGCTTCCTTCCTTTATTCATTTATTTTTTCCTTTTCTCCAAGCCCTAAGTGTAACTCTCACGCTGACAACCAACCACTAGACGAGACAATAGGAAATGCGACAATACACCCACCTGAAGTAGGCACAGAGCTAAGGAACCTTTTTTCTACGGTTCTTTTATTTACCAATGAAGTACATTTCTAAAGGCCAAGCTCCAGGCCATCGGAAACTATTCAAAGTTTAATGCCTTGTATATAAATGTTGACATACGTGCTAGATTTTGCCACATCTCAATTTTATTATTTACTGAAAGCAACCATTTCAGGGTCACAGCTTGTGGTATTCATGCTGTCAGACGTTATCTAAGACAGATTTAAAGCAAACTTCAGTCTGATCATTTAATAGACTAGTATAAACGTTGCTTGTAATAGCGAAGCAAAAAGGAGGATCATTTATCAAAGAGCGTTGTTTTACACTAGTCTTTGTTAGCCCCTGCGCCGAATTTATGACAAGGCGCGGTCCTCATCATGCATTAGGCACATCCTACAGTGGTCCGTGAATGAAACTATGGAAATGGAAACAGGCGTAAATGTTAGTGAATTTGCCAAGGCCAATTGCCCTGCCTCCACTATTCCCCCGTCCCTGCCACTTCCCATTGGTGAAGATGGCATAAAAATGTCACATGTTCCTAAATTTTGGGGCAAAGGCATTAAACCAATAGGAAATGTAGTCTTGCAACTGTTTGATGCCAAAAACAGGTGTAAGGGTCCATAATAAATGACCCCCATTGTCTATAAAAACATTACCCTTCCTAGATAGGACTTCCTTTTTATTGTGTAAAAATACAAATCCACAATAGATTTACAAAAATCATCTACATTTATTTAGATTAATTACAAATTACAATGCATATAGTATTCACCTTTGTTATTAGGACACACAAATATAGTGATGAAATGGTTGCACTTTCCCACAAACATCACCACTCTTGTTTATGTTGATGCAGGTCAGCCTCTTTTAAGCGATTTCACATTTAAAGTATACCTATCATGTCATAAAACTTTTGCTATGTCTGAGGCAAGTTTCACACTAGCGCTATAATTGTCTAGCACTCTCGTTCCTTGTCGGAGCCCATTGACTATAATGGGACTTGGCGGGATCCGGCCTGTTTATGACATTAGTCCTGGGATTTAACTGGACAAAAATGCTGTTTACAGAGGTATTTGTCCAGCTGAATTTTCTGGATGATTTTAGTGCCTAGTGTGAAACTAGCCTTAAAGGAGTTATTCAACCCCTCTAATGCCCCCCAAAATGTCCAGGCACCTCATACAGGTTATACTTACCCCGCCACATCTCCCTGTCGCACGGATCAAAATAGCCAGCAATGGGCGAAGCAGCCAATAGCAGGCAGTAATGGGAATGAGCCTTCCTATCATCACCTGAGATGCTAGGGAGGCTCACTCCCATCACGGCCTGCTATTGGCTGTCCAATCCACCCCAGTCGTCAGATGTTGTGATCCAGCAGGGAGATACAGCGGCGACCATGCGGGGTGAGTATAAACTGTATGTGGTGGATTCTGGGGGGAATTATAGGGGTTGGATAATGACAAATATAAAGTATTGGTGGGGATCTGGGTGGTGACATCCACACCAATCTCTGTAACAAAAGGGCAGAAACTCTTAGCTGAGACTGTGCACTTCTGCTGTAATCAGATCAGTTCAGTTCACATCTCAGCAAGGAGAGCAGTGTACAGGCTCATAGAAAGTCTATGCTCAATCTCTGTGCAGAACCATGCAGAGTCAACCAGAGCCAAAGGGGCATCTAATCATTACCTTTATATTTTAGACCAATGGGTGCACCTATGCTAACCCTTTAATAATACAATAGCTAAAGCTTCCCTACCATGCTCACTTCTAACAGTTATAATTATATGAAGACATGTAAAAGAGAACATGAAGACATGCTTTACTACACAATAAATGGCCATAGATGCACAAAGTCTTCTGAATGTGGTCCCTCCCTTATAAAGAATAACTGGTAACATGCCAAGATTACATTTAAGAAACAACCAAACATGGCCTAGCTATTATTGGCCAAGTATGCTTAGGTTTAGGTGTTTTTTATATAATGATGACTCTTAAAGAGAATATGTCACCATTTTTTTCTGCTAGTTAAAGCCAGATAGTGACACATATCCTCTTTTTAAATTCTATTTCTGAACAAGATTATGGGGGCTTCCATCTTGCCCGAGCTCTTCTTAACGGTTTTCAGAGATATGTTTTTACAGTAGGCACCGTGAGCCATAGACAGACCTGTAAGGAGGATACCTCATTGACTTCTATAGGAGATGTTTCTAGGCATTATTTGTGATCTGTGCAGAGGTCAGGAGGGAGCAGATAAGCTGTGATATACCTATTAGTATTGGTGGAACCTGTGATATATATATATATATATATATATATATATATGGATTGGGTGATATCTGTCATTCTAATCCTGCCTGTAATGATAACAGATATTATTAGGCTTAGTGGCCAGTATGAAAACTGCAGGATTTAAGGATTTTTTAAAATGTAGATATATTTACATGGAAAATTAAAAATAACGTCATCAAAAATTATTTAAAAATATACTTAACATAAAGAAATATTTAAACAATAGTTTATTTTCTGATTACTCATTCCCTTTCAGGTTTTAGTGCTTTTTAATGCTTTAGTGTCCAAAAGACTCTACGTAGACACAGAGGAATTGCTACAGCTCGGAAGTACTCTGTGTCACTGTATGGACCCTTCTATTACATCCACCTATTATGAAGATTTTCTACCCTTGCAGCAATGTGTTGAGGGAAAATTGCTACATACTATGAAGTCTGCTGGAGCCTTCCCCTTCTTTTTTTCATTCATATGGAATCCAACTGCCAAAAGCAAAAGCTCTGTATACGGTATATCTCTATTATGTTGGAATACCACCAATAGCTGATAGCAATATCATGAAAGTGATAAACTATGCTCTATGGAAAAAACAAATCAGCTAATTCTAATTACCAGCCTGAATGATTGAATGATATTATGCTAATTAGAAAATGTTTTTCACATAACCATAGTATCAAGTTTTATATATTACATAATATAGATAAATAGATTCATATGACAAAAACGTTTGACTTTTGAATATCATTGTCTTTTAAACTTCTTGGTCCTAACAACGAAAGACATCTGCTTAGCTAGCGGCTATAAAGTTCCCCTTAACAGGTCATTGGGAAAGGGCATAGAGATGAATAAGCATAGTCCGAAATGTCCATCTAATCCAATGCACTGCATCATGCAGTTACCCAGAAGCCAATAGCCAGATCTAATTTTATGCCTGAGTAACTCGAATCTGCACTTGCAAACACAGCTTTATCTGATCCACATGCTTATTATACTAATGTCAAGCATGACATGGGAAACAATGACATATAGTCCACTCTGGAATTCTTCACCAAAAGCAAGCTATTTTTTAGTTTACTCATCAGATCAAGGGATGCAATGGTTGGGTAGATCTTTGAAATTTTGCAATTTGTGTCACAACTGATAAAAAAGGATTGAGTCCATAACAGACAATATAATTCAATCATTTATGGTGGTCTGGTAATTAAATCCTCAGAATAAAGCTTTGTTAATACTTTTGGTTGACAATGTTTAGGAAAGTCTAGCTGATATCTTATTGACTTCTTTTTAAGGTATCTAACACCATAAAGTAAATCTAAGGCTGAGTGTATTAGAATATGAGAGTGCAAAAACTCAGTCCTAAAAGTAAATCTCTAGCACTCAAACTCCTGAGGTTAACCATCTGCTAAGCAATAATTGTGTACCTAATAAATCAGACTTAAATGGGTACTCCAAGCTAAAAAATAAAAAAAGCTGCACAAAGGCAAGTAAGGTGTTAATATAACATAAGTTATATCCATCTGTTCAATTCTCCTTGACCCTAGTGTCAGCCTTCAGATGCTTCTGACCAGGCTTTATTTACATCGTTGTTGTGCTGTCATGCCCTTATACTCCACATGGCCATTGCAGCCAATTGCTAGTGTCAGTGTATCTCTGAGCTTAATGATTTGCTGCAGAAGTCTTATGGGGCATACAGGCACATCACTGGTGCAGCCATGTAAACAAAGTGAGATTCTTGGATCGGTGGAGATTCCAGCGTTCAGACACCCAGCAATCCAATCAGCTATTGGATAGAAGATAACTTATAAACCTGGCACAACATCTTTAAGTTTGCTACTCAATCATTGTCAGCAGCTGCTGATTGAATATGTATCCTGGCTCACTTCTGTGCTTTGTATGTAAACTGAACACCTACTTGTTTTCCCTACACGTACTGATTGTGGTTAGTTTCTGGATTAACCTCTCATCTGCTGAATTGACTTCCACAGATCCTCCAGGTATTCTGACCGCGGATAGTTTCTTGATTAAATTCTCATCTGCTGAATTGGCTTCTATTGTTCTTCCTGGTATTTTGACCATGGCTAGTTTCTTGATTAACCCTTTATATGCTGTTTGAGCTTTTTCTCTCCTGGTTCTGACTTTGTTTGTCTCTCTTTGCACCCTGGTCATCTGATGGGTCTGCTTCTAGTGAGCTCAAACCAGTTTTCTGCTCTTTCTGCAGATATAACCTGGTTCCCTAACAGACAAGTCCACCCAGGCCTTAGGGATGGCTTTAGATTTCTATCACCCACAGTTGTCCAGAACGACCAGTTGCAGCTTCTGCATTTGCTGGTTGTGGACCTGGATGATGACCATAGTATATCCTTACACTATATAATTAACAACTTAAATCTTTCTTTAAGACCCTGAACTCACTGTATTGTTGCTTGTCTAAAAACTGTCTTACTTTGCTTTATCTGTAGCAGAAAATTTCTGGCACATCAATGTTGAGGCTAAGAATACACATGGCATCTCTGCTTGGGACCATATATACTGCCTATGACATATGTCTATATCATCCCTCCATCCCTCGTGATTGGCTGAGGCTACAGGGAATTATCGGTAAGTTCATCAGTCAGGATCCCTTTCAAGGTTATGTGATCCTCTGTCTTCATCTTCCTTGACCTGCTGTGCTCACTACTATACTGTGATATGAAAAATGGCAGATGCCATTGTCAGCGATTCATGGAAATAAAATCACAATGACTTTGGCATTATTTGGAAGATACGTTTTTGGGAAATTCTAAATGAATTTGATTTGTTTATAATCAATTTGCTTCTCTCAAGTAACTCTGTAACAAAATCCTTCCTGGAAAGATACAGAGTCTTCTTGTGGAAACTCAGTGTGAAGTCTTTAGTCAGTGATCCCCAATGGAAAGGCATAAAGTAGAAACCATCAATATTGACCTATGCTAGACGGACAAACGTAGTGACACACACCGATTAATCATTGAATCTGTCAATCCAGTCAGTCCCATTGCTACAGGGGTATAAAATCAAGCACCGAGCACCTAGAATGAGTCCTTCTAAAGCACTCACTGAATGTGAGAGAGGTAGTGTAATATTATGCCACCATGAAGTCAGCTTGTGAAGTTTCTTCTCTTATGGATGTTATATGATCAACTGTGATTATTGCAAATTAGAAGCATTTAGCAAACTGAGAAACTCATTCAGAAACTGGCAGACCATATAAACTTACAGATTTGGGTCACTGAGTGCTGAGGCACATAATGTACAGAGTTTCACACCTCCTCTAGCATTATCATCAGCACAAGTTTCATGACATGGGTCTCCATGCCAGAGCATCTGCATGCAAGCCTTCCATATTCAAGCACAATGACAAGCATCAGATGAAGTAGCACACTGCCACTGGATTTTGAAGCAGTGGAAATGTGCTCTATTCAGTGACATATCACACTTCTCTGTCAGGCAGTCTGATGGACACATCTGGGTTTGGCAAATTGCTAAAGAAAATTAACTGCTTTGTGCTAACTGTACAGTTTAGTGCGTTTTTTTTTTTTTAGGGTTTGGCCAAGGCCCTTTTGTTCCAGTGAAGGGGAATCTTAATGTTTCATTATACCAAGACATGTTGTGCACTTGTATGCTTCCAACTTTGTGGAAAGAGCTTTGATAAGGCCCATTTCTGTATCAACATGACTGCGCTCCAGTATACAAAGCAAGGTCCATAAAGGCATGGTTGGCTGAGTTTAATGTGGAAGAAAATGACTGGCCCACACAGAGTCCTCACCTTAACCCCAAAAAACACATTTGGGATAAAATAGAATAGAGATTGCAAGCCAGGTCCTCTTGTCCAAAATCAGTGTCTGACTTCACAAATGATTTTCTGGATGAATGGGCAAAAATTCCTACAGACACACTCCAAAATTTTGCAGAAAGCCTTCCAAGAACAGTGGAAGCTGCTTTAGCTTCAAAGGACAGATCAACTTCAAATCAATGCTTATGGATTTAGAATGTGATGGTATAATAAGTACAGTAAGCCTCCCAATACTTTTCTGCATATTGTGTATATACCCTCTATACAGATTATGCATCTCTTTCTAGCAGTGATTGATTTTGTATACTTAACACAGACCATTTTGAGTCCTAAAGTTCCTTAATACTTGAACATTTCTTTATGCTTCTTTTTCATTTTTAATAATTCTAAATCATCTTTGCAATCCACCATATTATTCACTTAGCCAATATATAATATTTTATAGCAGAAAATGTATTTGAACATGGTTTTTCCACCACATTTTGCCAAGGTGACCCTTCTTAAACAAGTTATCACCTAATATATTCCATAAAGACCAGTCTGCAGATCATAGCCTGTTTGACCAATGTATCTTTGGATTGTTCAAATTACAACAACCTGGTATCAGGTCATTCCAGTCACAGATCCTTGAGTGAAAAAGATTTATAGGTACTTTTACACAGCAGATTCTGGAGGCCATTTCTCTATCTGTAAGCCCAGATAAGATGATATTTAACAAATTGTGCATTTCACATAATTTGCGGCACATATAATCATGGGGTTCTGAATAGAGGATGATTGCTTGAAATGTGATTAATATGCAAGTGAATCCTTGGTAATCTGCACCTATTGTGTGATGTGCCATTAGGATGTCTAGTGATGGAGACCATCTGCCTTCAATGACATTGTTGACATACATTTTCAATATCTAGTGTTCATTAAATCGCATTATAGTTTTAGAAAACTATAACTGTTATGTTATATATTTGGCTTTAATTACTTTCATTTCTTAATGATATTATGACTCTCATATCTTGTGTCTTACAGTAAATTTAAAGGGGGTGCCCAGGTTTTGACAATTGATGACCTGTCCGTTAGATAGGTAATCAATATCAGATTGTTTGAGGTCTGACAACCAACATCCTTGCTGATTAGATGTTTGTGAGTAGCTCTGGCCTCTATTTCTAGACAGAACTAAAGCTCCAATTGAATTCTGGGCTGATTTATTTCATAGTGTATTGAAAGGTTGAATGCTTTTTCTCAAGTAGATCTTGAGATCCTTTTAACAGCCATAAAGATAAATCATACAATTTTGAGTGTCTGCACCTGGTACTAGGGGGAGCATTCTCAAGATAGATTTATAAGGCCTATTGAACTTAATAAGAAATGTGTCTTCAATAAGCACTGAAGCGCCCCGTAGTGGTGGTTGTAACTCTAGAGGTCAGTGTAGTTTTGCGGGGTATTAGGAGTTCTGTATCAGATATATGATGTGCCATGAAATTAATGAGGACCAAATTTTGGACATATTGGACATATTTGACACTAAAAACTTATATGTATATGTAATTTTTTTTTTTAAATAAAGTTTTACATTTTTATAGTATACTGGTTATAAAGCAGTTTACTAGCCTATGGGTCAAGTATGTTTAGGTTGCTGGTGGGTGGTCCCTCTGTATTTTCAAGTTTCCAATGGAAATACAATAGTTTTACACATTTTATTGAAGATAGAGGGGCATTGATTTTTTCACAAGCATTTCCTCTTCTACACCCCAAAAGTGTTAGTTTGTAACTTGCTCCTAATACAGAAATGTGTGATTTACAGTGGAGGAAATAATTATTTGACCCCTCACTGATTTTGTAAGTTTGTCCAATGACAAAGAAATGAAAAGTCTCAGAACAGTATCATTTCAATGGTAGGTTTATTGTAACAGTGGCAGATAGCACATCAAAAGGAAAATCGAAAAAATAACTTTAAATAAAAGATAGCAACTGATTTGCATTTCATTGAGTGAAATAAGTATTTGAACCCTCTAACAAAAAAAGACTTAATACTTGGTGGAAAAACCCTTGTTTGCAAGCACAGAGGTCAAACGTTTCTTGTAATTGATGACCAAGTTTGCGACATTTTAGGAGGAATGTTGGTCCACTCCTCTTTGCAGATCATCTCTAAATCCCTAAGGTTTCGAGGCTGTCTCTGTGCAACTCTGAGCTTGAGCTCCCTCCATAGGTTTTTCGATTGGATTAAGGTCCGGAGACTGACTAGGCCACTCCATGACCTTAATGTGCTTCTTCTTGAGCCACTCCTTTGTTGCCTTTGCTGTATGTTTTGGGTCATTGTCGTGCTGGAACACCCATCCACGACCCATTTTCAGTTTCCTGGCAGAGGGAAGGAGGTTGTCGCTCAGGATTTCACGATACATGGCTCCGTCCATTTTCCCGTTAATGCGAATAAGTTGTCCTGTGCCCTTAGCAGAAAAACACCCCAAAGCAAAATGTTTCCACCCCATGCTTGACGGTGGGGACGGTGTTTTGGGGGTCATAGGCAGCATTTTTCTTCCTCCAAACACAGCGAGTTGAGTTAATGCCAAAGAGCTCTATTTTGGTCTCATCAGACCACAGCACCTTCTCCCAGTCACTCTCTGAATCATTCAGGTGTTCATTGGCAAACTTCAGACGGGCCTGCACATGTGCCTTCCTGAGCAGGGGGACCTTGCGAGCCCTGCAGGATTTTAATCCATTGCGGTGTAATGTGTTTCCAATGGTTTTCTTGGTGACTGTGGTCCCTGCTAATTTGAGGTCATTAACTAACTCCTCCCGTGTAGTTCTAGGATGCTTTTTCACCTTTCTCAGAACCATTGACACCCCACGAGGTGAGATCTTGCGTGGAGCCCCAGAGCGAGGTCGATTGATGGTCATTTTGTGCTCCTTCCATTTTCGAACAATCGCACTCAACAGTTGTCACCTTCTCTCCCAGCTTCTTGCTAATGGTTTTGTAGCCCATTCCAGCCTTGTGCAGGTCTACAATTTTGTCTCTGACATCCTTGGACAGCTCTTTGGTCTTTCCCATGTTGGAGAGTTTGGAGTCTGCTTGATTGATTGATTCTGTGGACAGGTGTCTTTTATACAGGTGACTAGTTAAGACAGGTGTCCTTAATGAGGGTGACTAATTGAGTAGAAGTGTCTAACCACTCTGTGGGAGCCAGAACTCTTAATGGTTGGTAGGGGTTCAAATACTTATTTCACTCAATGAAATGCAAATCAGTTGCTATCTTTTATTTAAAGTTATTTTTTCGATTTTCCTTTTGATGTGCTATCTGCCATTGTTACAATAAACCTACCATTGAAATGATACTGTTCTGAGACTTTTCATTTCTTTGTCATTGGACAAACTTACAAAATCAGTGAGGGGTCAAATAATTATTTCCTCCACTGTATATAATCTAAAATCTAATATATTTATTATATTTAATGTTAAATTTATTATATTTTAAAGTACATACATTTGAATAGATAATTGTGTTATATATATATATATATATATATATATATATATATATATATATATACAATGTATACAAAAAAGGGATTTAGGCTGTTCATTATTTATAATTGCTTTATTCTTTCTCCTCACTATATACTGTATCTTTGTGTGCATAGGAGAAAAAATGGTATACTCTCACAAATAGAAAATACCCAAGATTTAGATTCAGTTGATTTGAGACCCACTTCATTCATACCTTGCAGCTACAAAATACTAGTTATAAACCAATTTTGTAACTGTTAACAATTTCCCACTACCATTTGAGACTGTAGAAGTTTAATCACAGCCAAAACACATTTAATCCTGAAAAGCGTTGTATTTTGAATCAAGTACATGAGTGAAGTAAAAAGTAGAAGAACACTGTGGACTGGTAAAGGAGATTGTAATAAATTATTCTATATGTCCACGTGGAGTATTTAAACTAATTGTAAGCATTTTGTACATTATGTAAGTGCCTTTTTAATAAATACATAATATATAAAACTATTTTTTTAAGGACAGAAACATACATAATTACTCTGCAACTGTATAATTGTTTTGTAATTACACTACAAGTGATAATTACGTGCAGTTCTGTATGTATTGTCTTGGGTTTCACATCCTTTGGTACAATTAAAGTACAATACCCCGATATTCACTACCTACAAGGTGTTTTGTTAGATCAGGCATTGTATCATTTGCATAGCTTTCATGAATGTATAGTAAATTGCTATAAATTACATAGCAATTTATTATACATCATTTCAACAAGGGGAAATAAAAGATTGATCTTTATTTTCCTAAATTGCATAGATTGTCATTACTTCTATAATTACAAAAAACAAAGTAAAATGATGTGTTTCTTTCTGACTACAAACAGTAGGACAACTAATAGCACCACTTTGGCCACATGCATTACAAGATCATTGATGTATCAGGCAAAAGACCCGTGTTCTAAAAAGGCTTGGCTCCTAAATCATCTCCTCCCTGTTGATAAAGATCTTCTTGTAGCGTAGTGTTTTATTGGGATTTGTGGCCAAATCTTGGACTTCTTCCCCATCCATGCCACATACGCCAATTCTAAAAAAGAGGGCGTGGTGTGGGCGGGGAAGGGTGTCGGCCGGCCAGCTGGTATTATTTATCATTTTCTATACATGTTTTTAACATAGAAAATGATCTACATATACAATATACACTAGCAAGGAGCTGGAATATATTTAGTCCATTGCATACTATAATATACTATAATAAGCAATAGTTATACTTATTACACCATAATATGCAATAGTATAGTGAACAATATTTATACTTAAAACTATAATACTTAATACTTAAAACTATATTATAATGTTCAATAGTATAATGAACAATATCTATGTATACGTATATATGCTTACTATAATACAATATAATATAATAAACAATGTTTCCTTATAATACTACTATACTTTTACATACTATAATAACCCAAATGTATACTTATTATACTATAATACAGTGGTTCATCAACATACAATGGCCTCGGGATACAATATTTTCAACTTCAACTGGTCTTTTCTGGCTATCATATTTTGAAACTAGACTCAACATACATTGCCTCAGACTCAGATTTGGCCAATTAATATGGCTATAAGAGATAAGCGAATTTCTCGAAAATTTGATTTGGCCGGTTGCTTAATTCTCTAAAAAGACTTGATTCGATCCAAATTTATTCGCTGGCTGCAGAGAGCATGTATAGTGGTGTAGAACACTGTGCCTTGCAGTAACACGCATAGAGAGTCTGCTTTTGTAGTGAAATAATACTGTGAGTCAGTATGACATGCACATTACAGGCGTCACTCTTAGAATCACTGCATATTTCACTTATTCGGGCAGATATGGGGCCAAAACTGACCAAATAACTCAAGTGTCCACTCAGCCTTACAGGTCAATGTTAACGCCAGGTATAAAGAACCGTGCAGAGGCCCAATATCCTACTGTAGCATAAAAGAGAGCACTCCTTTTACACCATCATCAGCTGATTCCACATAGATGTCTGCAGAACCTGTTCTATGAAACACTTATACAAGTAGAGCCCCCCTAACAGAGGGTAGTGTGTTGAATTTTAGAGGACGCTGGACCTTATAAGTCGAATGTATGGACAGCGGGAGGCGCTTTCCCTGCAGGCGTGACAGATACGTTCGATAACGGGCAAAATCTCGTAGCAGCTCTGGGCCTAGCCGGTTTGACGCATGTCCTTTGCCTGGCGCATGTGCTGAATATAGTGGTGCAGAGGTTCCTGAAAACTTACCCCGATATGTCAGAGCTGCTGCAGAAAGTGTTGGCCATCTCTGCAAGCTTTCGGCATTCTCACCCTGCTGGTGCTTGCCTGTCTGCACTGCAGCGTAACTTTGGCCTTCCCACACACTGTCTCATATGTGACGTATCCACAAGGTGGAACTCTACCTTGCACATGCTGGAGAGACAGAAGCAGCGATAGTGAAGTTACAGGTGCAGCCCACATGGGTGAGTCGCTCTGCAGAACAGCACCACTTCACCACCAACGAGTAGGCCTCCATGCGGAACGTGTGTTCCGTGTTGCACTGTTTCGAGTGCTCCACCAACATACCCAGTGCCAATGACGCCATCCTCAGCGTTGCTATCCCACTTTTATGCCTCCTTAAAAAAACGCTTTAGGCGATGATGGAAGAGGATGTGGCACATGTCCACGCTTATCAGGCCAGTCATTCACAAGTGGCTTGGAGGGTGGGTTCCTGCACCAACAGAGGCCAGGTACACAACTGTCCAGCTAGGACACAGTTCTGGAGGATGAGGAGGATGATGATGATGAGGAACCGTGTTCACAGCAGGATGGCACCCAAAACAGCTCATGGCCATCACTGGAGCGCGGGTGGGGGTATACAGGGGACACAGATGATACACCCCCCACAGAGGACAGCTTGTCTTTGCCTCTGGGAAGCCTGGCACACATGAGCAACTACATGCTGCAGTGCCTGCCCAACGACCACCGAGTTGCCCACATTCTAACCAGTGCTGATTACTGGGTGACCACCCTGCTGGATCTTCGCTACAAGGACAATATGCCGTCCTTAAGTCTGTCACTGGAGCGTGATTGGAAGATGTGTGAGTACAAGAGCATGCTGGTAGACGTGCTGCTGATGGCATTACAACCTGACAGCGGGGCTCAGTGGAAGCACAAGTCGAAGGCAGAGGAGGAGGAAAAATTCGCCAATGCAGCTGGGGCAGCTCCAGCACCTCAGAAGGGAGGGTTACATGGCTAAAATGTGAAAAAGCTTTGTCAGCACCCTTCAACAATCAGCACCACCAGCTGATACAGAACATCTTAGCAGGAGGCAGCATTTCAGCAACATGGTGGAACAGTACATGTGCACAGGCCTACACATACTGACTGATGGGTCTGCCCCATTCAACTTCTGGGTCTATAAATTGGGGACATGGCCTGAGCTTGTCCTTTTTGCCTTGGAAGTGCTGGTCAGTGTATTAGCCGAACATGTGTTCAACGCGGCAGGGGGGATTATCACAGACAAGCACAGCCGCCTGTCCTCAGCCAACATGGAAAAGCTCACGTTCATTAAAATGAACCAGGCATGGATCCCACAGGACTTGTCCGTACCTTGTGCTGAATAGACAAGTATACCGGCCATACCCAGCCATTGTTAGACTCCAGTGCATTTCAATTTGCATTCTCTTTTCTAGTTCCCAATATTTTGGGGTCTTGCCAAATTTATAAAAAAAAATTTATAAATACAATAAATAAATAAAAGGAAAAAAAAGAAAAAGAAAAAAACAACAGAAACAGTTTTGGCTACCGCCTCCTCCTTCACTGCCCCATCCACCTACACCGCCACTTCCACCGCCTCTTCAACCCCCTACTCCACTTTGACTTCCGCCTCCTAGTTCAAGATTATTTTTTTTTATTTTTTTATATTCTATGTTATTTTAGTCAGAAAAAAAAAAAAACAGTAGTTGATCCAAAACAGAGATGACAAATTAATGGGATATTTGCATGTCTTCTGTGTTTTGTACCAACTCCTGCTTTTGGCTACCGAATCATCAGCCAATTCTGATGGGACCATACAGGCCTTACAGCTGCTACACAGACATGATCTGTTATGCGTCTAATTTTAGGCCACAGACTGGCAAGGTGACATAGTGTGGAGATGGCAGCAGCAGCATGAGGAGGCAACGGAGTGGCAAAATGACAGAGTATGCAGGTGGTAGCAGCAGCATAAGAAGACCAGTGGCCCAGTGACAGAGTTGTGAGGAAGGGACTGCAGCACCAGCAACTTGGCCAACAGCATGTTAAGCTTCTGCGTTGAATGAGTGCAAGCATACTGTTGTCTCTTGGCAATCGCTTTGTTGGTCGATTGCTTCCAGAATGACTGACGAGAAGGAGGAGCAGGAGCATCAGGACCAGCAGATGATGGGAAGGACAGACAGCTCTCTTTGGCTGAAGTGGTGGAGCCTTGACTGCCTGAAATCGAGTGCAAGCCTCTGGCTGATACAGCGGTTGCTGCCTTAGACTGGACCACAACATTGGAGCAATGGTTCTCCCAGGTCACTTTATGGTGACACTGCATATATTGACGCAAGGCTGTGGTGCCAACATTGGCACCCTGGCTACGCTTTACCTTAAGATTGCCTACAGATTCGGCAAATAGCCATGTTCACTTCCTCCGGTGGCTTAACAAAAAACTGCCATACCGCCGAGTAGGTGATTTTACCAACACTCTGCACTGACTGAATGCTACCTCAGCTGCCCCCTGCACCACTACTTTCTGGGCAGGTAGGCTCCTGCCAAGCGGGTGGTTTACCCTGGGCACGTTTGGCTCTCAACCTCCCACTGTTGCCGCCCTGCTGACTCCCAGCCACGCTACCGACTTGCTGGCTCCGCCACTGCGTTACAGGCAAGCTGCCATCCTCTTCTCCCGATGATGATGAAGTCCCTTTGTCACCCGGCTACCAATTGCGATCGGCTACATCATCATCAAGTACTGTCTGCACGTCACTGATGTCCTACTCAACGGACTCTGAGCCAGGAGCCTGACCGTTCGCAGCACCAGCTCCCACGCCACTCTCCTCATCATTACTTGCCCACCTACCGTATGAAGCGGCGGATGTCACCTCTAGATCTTGGCTCAGCAGTAGCTGCTGACTATCCTCTAGTAGCTCGTCCTAACTGTAAAAAAGGCTTTAGAACATCTAATTGCAACGTAGAACGGTAAATAATACTTTTTGTTTTCCACTAATACATGCCAAAAAAGGCAGTGATTTTCTCACTTCACCACACAACGGCTAATAAGTCCCTTTTTTCCCAATAATACACCCCAAAAAAAGGGTTTAGAACATATACACTTGAAACCAGAAGTTTACATACACTATATAAAAAGACACATATGCATGTTTTTCTCAATATCTGACATGAAATCAGAATAAACCTTTCCTGTTTTTGGTCAATTAGGATTACCATAATTATTATTATTTGCCAAATGCCAGAATAATGAGAAAGAAAATGTTTCAAGGCATTTTTATTACTTTCTGCAAAGTCAATAGTTTACATACATTTCATTAATATTTGGTACCATTGCCCTTAAACTGTATGACGGGTCAAACGTTTTGGATATCCTTCCTCAAGCTTCTCACAATAGTTGGTCGGAATTTGGGCCCATTCCTTCTGACAAAACGAGTGTAACTGAGCCATATTTGTTGGTCGCCTAGCTCGCACCTATCTTTTCAGCTTTGCCCATACATTTTTAATAGGATTGAGATAAGGACTTTGTGATGGCCACTCCAAAACATTGACTTTGTTATCCTTAAGCCACTTTGTAACCAATTTGGCAGTATGCTTCTGGTCATTGTCCATTTGGAAGACCCGTTTCCGCACAGGCTTTAACTTTCCGGCTGATGTCTGAGATGTTGCTTCACTATTTTCACATAATCTTCCACATAACGGAATCCATAATGAAATCCTGATTTTACCACCAAATGAAGCGTGAAAGAATTTCAAAATATGCAATTCGCTCATCTTTAGCTTTCAGCATCTATTCCTGGTTATTATATGTAAGAGCTTACTTTATCTGCTTCAATTATGTGCTTATTTTTCTTAAAGAGCATCTGTCAGTGGGATCAATGCTATTAAACCAGCAATACTGCCTGGTGATCCTGCTGATTAAAATGATACCTGTCTTGTGAAAATCAATTCTCTCTGAAACCCTCATTTGCATAAAAAATAAACGTATGTTTTCTCATGATTGCTACAACTGATTTTTCACAAGACATATCATGTTAATCAGCTTTACCAAGTAGAATGTATGGTTTATTAAGGGTGATCCTTCTGACAGGTGCCTTTAAACCCCTTAGAGACATGCGCCAAACATGTATGGTGGATGTTGTCTCTTTAAAGATGGCATAAGCTCCAAAGAGAAGTGCGTGCCATAGGTGCTTAGTGCCTGTTGTTTCACACAGCAGAAACCCAGGTCTAATAATAACAGTCGATATTGCTGATTGTAGACATTTAAACCCTCAGACTTCCTAGTCAATTATTATGATCATGGCATCTGGGGTGGCTTTTCCTGTGCACTAAGCTCCCGAGTCCCAAATGGCTTCCCTTCACCGTTCATTGGTGGTGAAGGCCTATCTTAGATATTCTAATATAGGCCTGCAAGTGGCAGTACTGCATTGGAATATACCTATATTAAATCACAATGGTGTATAGGAGAAGCAACCTAATGATTGCACATTCAGGTCCCCTGGGGTTTGGGGGTTCAAAAGGTTTTTAAAAAAGTAAAGATTTTTAAAATATGTATAAGAAAAATTCTTATTACTCCTCTTACCCATAATAAAAATAGGCAATAAAGATAAACATCATAGGCTATCTTGTCCGGTGAACACCATAATGAAAAAAAAAAGTAATCAAAATGTCATACACAGTCCAAAATTGTATCACTAAAAACTACAGATATCCTCACAAAAACTGAGCCCTCACACAGCTCTGTAGTTGGAAATATAAAAAAGTTGTGGGGTTAGAATATGGAGCTGCAAAAAAAGATTTTTTTTCCAGAAATAAAATGCAAGAAAAACTGTATAAATGTGGTATCATTATAATTGGGAATGCCATAAAAATGAAACCCATAACACTATTGCACAGTTGGGTTTTTTTCTAATTCCACCCCACCAGCTTCCCACAACAGTGTATGCAATATTAAATGGTGACATTAGAAAGTGCAACTTATCCCACAAAAAACAAGCCCTCATACATCCATGTGAATGGAAAAAAAAAATAATGGTTCTGGGAAGGCAGGGAGTAAAAAACGAAAGCACAAAAACATAAAATCAAAGTGTCCTCAAAGTGTTACACTGTTACCTTTCTTTTTTCATGGGATGATATTTGGGTCTTTGGAACCAACTACTAGTTTTCTATAGGGTTATGGACTCAAGTAACAATGGTTTAAAATTGCAATGGATGTCCAAGTACAAATTAATAATGTAAATTGAGGGACCACTGCATATTGTAATACTATTTATAATTACTATAATATAATAAGCAATAGGTATACTTACTATAATATACTATAATAAAAAAATAAGTATAATTTTTTATACTATAATTTAACATACTATAACAAACTATATTTATGCTTACAATAGTATAATATACTGTAATAAAAAATATGAATAATTATTATACTGTATCATAATAAACAATATATATTTACTATAATATACTATAATAAAAATATTAAACCTTACTACATTATAATTTAACATGCTAATAAAATATTTACTTTTACTATACTATAATATACTATTAAAGAATATTTATACTTATTATACTATAATATACTATTATTAATATTACTATAATATGCTAAAATAAACATGTATACTTATTAGTGTATATAATTTAACATATTGTAATAAACAATATTTATTATTTATAAATTTTATATATATATATATATATATATATATATATATATATATATATATATATATATATATATATATATATATATATTTACTATATTATAATGTAGTATACTATATTAACATTGTTTACACTTACTATAATAGAATGTACTATAATAAGCAATATGTATAATTACTACTACACTATACCATACTACAACAAATAATAATTTTACTATATCATATTATGATAAAGTGTCATAAACAAAATCTTCACTATAAAATAATAACCAATAATTTATGCTATACAGTAGTTTAATAGGGTATCTTTAACAATAGTCATACCATAAAATACTATTAATATAAGATAATAATTATAATTATACAATATGTATATAAATACTGTACATCCATATCTAGTGCAATCTGAACAGATGCGTGCAACTAACAACAGAACCATACACTAATGGACCCAAAATCTCAGCGCCAAATTACTAATTGTATACTAAAGAATGTCAGCAATTCAATGAAATCTACATTTTATGTATAATTTTTTAAGGCATTTTATTATTTTCATAATAGCTGCACTAAATGCACTATATGGAACATATATATATATATATATATATATATATATCTCAGTCCTAGAAAACTAGATGTGTACGTAAATCTTTAGGATTCGCAGATTCTCAGATATGTGTTTTGGCCTTATTTCGGAAACAATTAGAAAGGCATTACAAAGACATGGAGTGACTGGATGAGCTGGCTATTGCTGAAGTATTATTCACTCAGTGTTAAAAATTGTCTTTGAGTGAAATCCCTTGAGACGGCTCAGCACTACACCAATTTAATTCACAGCGGTAAAGCTGGGTGTCCGTAACCCTGCAGCACTTCAGTGGCTGGAAACATCTGCCAGTTAGTAATGCCAAGTCCTGTCAGTTGTGTGAACATTGGAGTCTCAGTACTGCACATGAAAGATGCATTCAACAGGAGGCAATCACTGTGACAGAGCGCTAATTATTAGGCATGAGGAGCTACTCCACAGATATTTGTATTCCTTTTCAGCTTGAAAACTGAAACCCAGACGTTGGAAATTGACAAACACTTCACTGAAGGCTTCAGCCGGGAGAGGTAACACCCTGTGACAGAGAAGAGCTCCAAAGATAATGAAAATATCTGATTGTCATTTTCAGTAACGTGACAATGGACCCTTGTCTGATTGCATACTATATGAGTCTGATAAGAATGAAACCATTAAAAATTTCATTTTAGACAGTATTTCTGCTCTAGTAATCAATTGAAGATGGCGAAGTGTGGCACAATTTTGGAACTGAATCTTACATCTTAGGCCACTCTCCTTTTGTGTTAAGCTATGTCGTAATTTACAACAAGATGTAAGTGCAGTCACCTTAGTAAATGCAGGTCATTGTATAGTAAAAAACATGTTAACAATGGGTCAATTATTGGGATTGACTATTTTGGTGATAATTAACATACTATAAAAGACCTTTTTAAGTCATGGGGATTCCACCCAAGAAGTCTTAAGCTGGATTTACATGGCTCAATGTTCGGGCCGATTTTCAGGAACGTTCCTGTGAACACTTGTTCCCGATAATCTGACCGGTGCCGCAGATCACCCAATGGGCATAAAAATACTACATTTTCTGTAGTGGTGTTTTATGATAATTGCCAGCATTTTCTTGCCCCATTTTTAAAAAAATTGCAGCATGCTCTGGCATTTTTTCAAGCATTCTTGCATAGACTTCTCTATAGGAAAGGTTCAAGTCTGCAAAAAAAAACATGAAGACGTGTGACTAAAAAACATCACTCTCAAAAAGACTTATGTACAAAAGACTGAATTTCATAGCACTTTTTACAAGCAAAAAAAAAAGCCAGGAAAAAATGTAGTGTAGCAGCAGTATACTAGACATTCTTTTAACGCTAGGCTTCAAAACGCTCAGGTCTGAACCCAGTGTAAAAGTTGCTTCTAAATATAAATTTTTAGGCACAAATTTTGGCTTTGTTGTATGAATGAGACCGTTTTTTATTACATTATTGTCTGAGTGATTTTTATAATAATATATAACATATATGCTATTATAACAGTGTAACCAAACCTTAGTGTGCTAAACATTACCTCCCTTTCTACATAGCTGTATTCCATCCCCTATTTGATGCATGTCCTCTCAGTTTAGCTTTGGATTGGAAGTCATCTTCCATAAAAGCTTATGAAAGACAAAGAAAAAAAAAAATCTTGGACAAGCTGTCCTCAGCTATCTAACACTGAGGACAGTATTTGTCTGCAGTGGTGATGTGACATCATTGTACACATGACAGTGTCACCTAAAATAAATAACTTATTCATCTTATGCTCCCCCTTTTCACCAGCGTCATTCTCTGTGGTGGTGGTCTTGTCCTCATGCCACTGCCTGTTTATAAACTGTATCGGTCTTGTGCTGGTATATGACACCTGACCACTGTAGTCAATCAATGTCCTCAGCATTAAAACATTGAGGACTGTGATTGGTTGCAGAAATCACATAACCAATCACATAACCAATAACCTTTATAAAGGAGCAGCAACCGAAGAACAAGACCACCGATACAGAGAATGAAGCTGGAGAAAAGAGTGAGTATAAGATGAATAAATTCTTTATTTGTCCAAGATTTTTTATTATCTCCTTTAAGCATATCTAGAGGCTTCTAGAATTACTTGAATTCCATTTATATTTACCGAAAGTGAGACTAATTGTCTATACTGTAATTCAGTATGCGGCTATACTATTCATATAGAGGCCATTATTTTTAGTTTTTGTTTGTTCTGTTGGATTCTATATGAATGAAAAAGTACAGATTAGCAAATGGACAAAGTTTCAAGAAATAGTGTAATTCAACAAAAAAAAAAACTTCAATTAAAAAATTATGATTCAAAATCACATGGATACCAGTCATTTTGGCCCATTGTGCAATAGCTACAATATTACTAGTGATGAGCGGGAGGTGCCATATTCGATTTCGACGAAATTCGCGAATATTCGCTAGAATATTCGTCTCATATTCGTCGAAATCGAATATTCGTTATTATTCTAGTTATCGCGATTATTCTGCGATTTAAATAATCGTATTGCGATTCTTTATTTTTTTTAACAAGGCAACTTGCCGATATTGGTTTGATATCTAGAATTAGCGAAGATGATGAATATGACGAATGTATTCGTCATTTTCCTCAAAACGAAGATAACGAAATAATCTCCATCTTCGTTTTAGCTCCATATTCGTCGACTTCGCTAATTTTTGCAGTGGACTAAATAAACGGCAGGTAATTAGCTATGCGATAATATTACATTGCCTTTTTTTTTAAATAGAATAATACTATTCTATTTATTTTTTTAAAAGGCAAAGTAATATTATCGCATTAGATTCGCTATACGATAATATTACTTTGCCCTTTTTAAATAAATAGAATAGCATTATTCTAGTTAAAAAAGGCAAAGTAATATTATCGCATTAAATTCGATATGCGATAAGTTATCTAGAATTAACGAAGATGACGAATATAGCCCTATATTCTCCATATTCGTTAAATCTAATAGGAAAGTTCACTCTAAGTTAGAAGCGCAATGCAATTAAATATTTTCGCATTGCGATTCCAACCTAGAGCTGTGTTCAAAGTTTAAAAATAAATTACAATACTTACCACGAATTGACGAATCACAAGGAATAATCGCGTATGCACGCGATCATGTGACAATCGTGTCACGTGACGTTTTACTTTCGGTTTCGCGACTGGTGCTGACTTTTGAAAAATCGAATCGAGATCGGATCGAGATGGGGCGAAATTGCTTACCGAAGAGGAGGAAGATTATATAATCAATGTAAGTATAGTAACATGTTTAATGTTTATTACATCACATGATTGTATTACATATTGCACGCATATCTGATTCTGAACATTATTTTTTAACACTTTATCTACAGAAAAATATTTATGTGTAGATCTATTGTTGTAAAATATTCGAGTATTCGAATATTTACCAGGATACGATTTTTTTTTTTTTTTTATTTCTTCCTTCCTTCCTTCTTTTTTTCTTTTTGGTTTCCTAAAGCAATATATTACTTGTTGTGTAGACCCCATACACATACAATCCCAGTGCAAACAGATCTTAGAAGTAAATTTAAAAAAATTAAAAATAGTATACTAAAAATGTTGATTATATGTTTGCATCTTTATCCTGCAGACAATGTTGGAGAAGGGTTACGGCCTGACCCGCAAGCATGCGGAGAAGACCGCCATAATCCTGTCCCTCCAGAAGGAGATGGAGGAGAGGTTTGGCCACATGCCAGTAAAGGAGGCCATCCAAAAAGTGGTGCGACCTCAAGAGGCACCACCCAGAGCGCATCAGAGAGCGGAGTGCTGTACTGTGCCCAGGTACATTGCTTACATGACTTTTATATATCTCTCTACACCTCTATGTAATGTATCTAGTCAGTGATGCTCTAATCCGTACAGATGGAGCTGGGTTAACAGTGTTAACACACAAACTCTTAATAGGAATTTCATAACTCATCGCGTTATCTATAAACAAAAGCCATTGTAAAAAAAAGCTAAACGCATCTAGTTTACATAACATGGCTCATAAAGCATGTGTGTTAACTCTACTACATCCGTATTTCATCCCTTACAGCCCCCAGTACATGTACGGTGCAACAGAACGTCACTTAATGCCCAGCACCCTACATGTACATCGCTATGATCAGGCGGGCGCATGACCTTAATTCAGCGGCAGGGGTACGGCCGTTACTGATGTACGGACACAGGCTGCATTCTCCCGCATATATCACAGATACTGGCACATCAACTCCTGCACGGCCACGATTAGCGCTGACCTTGGCACATGAGCGTTATTGGTAACTTAGGCCGGTTTTACCATCTGTAACACAGGTTTTAAGAATGTCAGTTCCCTACAAAATGAGGCAAATCAACCATTGGATTGCAGATGCCTCCATATAGAAATGTATGGATCTTTTACATTTTTATGATTCTTGAGTTGTTTGTTTACATTTTTAACAATTTGTGATTATTACAGGTAAAACCGTCCCTCTGTCCGCCACCGCAAAAGAAAAGCGGAGGACATTGAGGTGTCCACGGAGGAGGAGGAGACGGAGGAACAGCCAGGACCCTCCACCCTTACAGCGGCCCATCCACCACCGGAAGTGGTGACAATGGAGGAGGCGAGTGCTGACCTCAATATTGTGGAGGTCGAGGTTGAGGAGGAGGCCGGACCGTCCCAGCCACTCAGAATCGCCCCCACATCCTGAAGAGGAGGAGGAAGAGGTCATATACACGCCTCACCAGGAGGGTAAATATGTGCACACACCAATATAAATCGGTACACAAAACATATTCAAAAATATCACACGATCCCTGAACAATAGCAGACCTTAGTTAACATGGCTGCCCGTTTAGCTAAGCAGGTTTTGCACCTCATTTCCAAAGCGATTATGCCTGGGGACGGTTTTTTGTTGGTCTGCAATAGTACGTCCCTGTTAAGGGGAGCACCCAGGAATTTTGTATAGTGGGGTCGGAATAAAAAAAGCTACGGCAATTGTTATCAGCCCCTCCTACATATAATAGGCCACTCCCAACAAACAATGTACAGCTGAAATTATATTGTTGAGGATGAAGGTAAGAGTCTTACCCTCATCCTACATAGACGCACTTTACTCAGTATTCAGGGCCCCGACATAAAGCTCCTGTACTTACACTCACACTGTCCCCTAGAATAGCGAAAGAGGAGTGGAGGAGGAGAAGCTGCGCGATTTTAACGGAGTGTAGGTCCGGGTGGGGGTACAGAGAGCTCCTCCGCTCTCCTCCCTCCCCAGATCCTAGTAATCATGCTCCCTTCAGCCCCCAGTAGCAGTAGTAAAGCTCACCATAATGTAGTAGTAATACTTTTCCTTATAATATAACAATAAATCAAATAACCCTGCTTAGTGCCCACAGTTCAGCTAATGTCCCCATAATGTATGCCAGTATAAAATACCCCTATATAGTGCCCCAGTAAATGACCCCATAGTTCTCCACTGCCCAATAGTGCCCCCAAATAATGTTCCTATAGTGCCACCAGATGCCCCATATTAATTAATTTGCCCCATACTGCCATCCATTTATTTGCTGGGCTTCTACCAGCAAATAGGCCTGAAGCCTATAGTGGTGATAGGCGGCGGGGCAGTGAACGATGCGCTCCCGTGCCCGCTGCAGCCTAATTAGAACCAGGGCCGTGCCGCCTATGGCGGTCGATAGCGGCCCTGGAGGATAAAAAACAAAACAATTTAATGGTTCTAGGGGATCCAGACCTGTTGGACCACCCCTTGGGTGCGCCACTGTCCCTGTGCATCAAGTCATGTCCCACTATGACGTACTATTGTGGGCTGGCCGTTAAGTGGTTAAAATGCCAACAATGAGGGGAAAACAGAAACTACAGTAATAGAAAACAATATAATTGCAACCAAACTCTGTAAACTACCAAAAAAGTATTAACAAACCAAATAACATTATGCCATACCCGAACTCTCACAAAGTAAACCAAAATATTAGTAACATAAAAATCTATAGCTACTGAGTTAAGATTTAAATAGGCGGTTTTTAAACTCATACTCCACACTAAGCACTAATTGTCTTGTAACCTGAATTGCAGTAATTGTTTGTTTATTTATTTATTTTTACAGTTGTGAACAAGTGTGTCCGCCAAATGGCCAGGATGGAGCGGGAGTACAGGAGAGAGATGGAGGAGTTGGCCAAGCAGCAGCGGCGGCTGTTTCGAAAGATGCAGGAGATGGATAGGAGGCATCTCCGTGAAATGGCCAAGATGAGGGAGCTGCTGGCCCGGCTAAAAAAATTGCCATAGAGGCCTATTGTACTTATTTTTTTCTATAATGTTATTTATAAATAGTTTATTAACCGTTATAACTTGTGCTTTCGTTTTTCTAATGTTATGTTACGGTGTAATTTTATAACTTAGTTGTAAGGCCTCTTCAGTCTAGGGTCAGACTCATCTGGATCAGGACAGACAGAAGTAGGCACACGTTAACACTGTAGTATAAGGCCCACACATAACTCAGCAGTGTCAGGACATGCAGAAGCAAGTATTGTTAACGGTGAAGTATGAAGCCCACACCATCTGCTGTTAGACGTAATCCAGCGTGTGTGCGGTGCTGATCATGTATGGGTGGGAAGAGCGGTGGTACACCCTCATCCTCCTCCATCACCTCCAAAAGCTTCCTGCATTGCCTTCCCCAAGATGTCCCACTCACAGTCGCTGTCTAACAAGAGCAGGGAGGATTCCAGGGGGTTGGTCCTGCAGGAGGCGGAGAGCAGCAGTTGCTGCTGCTCAGAGCCGGGCCAGAGGACTCTGTGGCACAGTATTGTGCCACTAGAGCCACAACTGCCTCGCCACCCTGAGAGGTATCGGCGGGGCGGCTGCTAAGAGCCAAAAATCAATGAGTTGTATGATCAAGAAATACACACCCGCACTGACCGTCCCTTTATTTTTGATCTCCATAGTAACCGCCCATTTAACAGCGCCCATATGTTTAATAGTGGCCCCTGCCCCCATGCATGTAGCAGTGTAGTTGTGGCATTATCTGACTCAATATTTTAGGAGTCTCAGGACATGCAAAGTGGCAAAACCTTGGATGAGTTGTTATGGTAACCAGTCCAGGAGTAGGACCCGCGAGCTTCTAGTGGCTGACATGTGACCGTGTAAATGGCAGTTGCCAGCCTTGTATTGACTGTAATGGATGTCATTTTTGGGAATAGCGCTGAAACGGTACGTCCTAGAGAGCAGAGACCCCGCAAGTATTGATTCCATGTACTAAGGGATGTGTACACCAAGTATCGTTGAAATCGATGGTTGCATGTTTGAGTATTTGTGGAACATACACAGATGCATACATACATATATACATTATTTTACATACATACAGTATATATCTATGTGTGTATATATATATATATATATATATATATATATATACACTCACCTAAATAATTATTAGGAACACCATACTAATACGGTGTTGGACCCCCTTTGCCTTCGGAACTGCCTTAATTCTACGTGGCATTGATTCCACAAGGTGCTGATAGCATTCTTTAGAAATGTTGGCCCATATTGATAGGATAGCATCTTGCAGTTGATGGAGATTTGAGGGATGCACATCCAGGGCACGAAGCTCCCGTTCCACCACATCCCAAAGATGCTCTATTGGGTTGAGATCTGGTGACTGTGGGGGCCATTTTAGTACAGTGAACTCATTGTCATGTTCAAGAAACCAATTTGAAATGAATCGAGCTTTGTGACATGTTCATTATCCTGCTGGAAGTAGCCATCAGAAGATGGGTACACGGTGGTCATGAAGGGATGGACATGGTCAGAAACAATGCTCAGGTAGCCCGTGGCATTTAAACGATGGCCAATTGGCACTAAGGGGCCTAAATTGTGCCCAGAAAACATCCCCCACACCATTACACCACCACCACCAGCCTGCACAGTGGTAACAAGGCATGATGGATACATGATCTCGTTCTATTTACGCCAAATTCGGACTCTACGATTTGAATGTCTCAACAGAAATCGAGACTCATCAGGCCAGGCAACATTTTTCCAGTCTTCAACAGTCCAATTTTGGTGAGCTCGTGCAAATTGTAGCCTCTTTTTCCTATTTGTAGTGGAGATGAGTGGTACCCGGTGGGGTCTTCTGCTGTTGTAGCCCATCTGCCTCAAGGTTGTGCGTGTTGTGGCTTCACAAATGCTTTGCTGCATACCTCGGTTGTAACGAGTGGTTATTTCAGTCAACGTTGCTCTTCTATCAGCTTGAATCAGTCGGCCCATTCTCCTCTGACCTCTAGCATCCACAAGGCATTTTCGCCCACAGGACTGCCACATACTGGATGTTTTTCCCTTTTCACACCATTCTTTGTAAACCCTAGAAATGGTTGTGCGTGAAAATCCCAGTAACTGAGCAGATTGTGAAATACTCAGACCGGCCCTTCTGGCACCAACAACCATGCCACGCTCAAAATTGCTTAAATCACCTTTCTTTCCCATTCTGATTTCAGGAGATTGTCTGGACCAGGACCACACCCCTAAATGCATTGAAGCAACTGCCATGTGATTGGTTGACTAGATAATTACATTAATGAGAAATAGAACAGGTGTTCCTAATAATTCTTTAGGTTAGTGTATATATATGAATAACGCCAGGGCGTAGCTATATGGGGTGCAGAGGTAGCAGTTGCTAACGGGCCCAGGAGCCTGAGGGGCCCAAAGACCCTTGTGCCGCATAAGAAGACACTGGTATTACGCTGGGTTCACACTTGGGTGTTTTACAGTGCGTTGAAATGCGCTGTAAAACGCTCAACAGGTGAAAAACCATGTTTCCCTATGGGCATGGTTCTCACCTGAGCGTTTTACAGCGCGTTTGAAAGAGCTGTAAAACACTCTACGTCCAAAGAAGTACAGGATCTTCTTTGGGGCGTAGCGTTGCGCGTCCCCATAGGGATATATAACGCATAGCGCGCTCGGCGCGCAATTTTACTTTAATTTTCGCAATGCGAAAATAGAAGTAAAGATCACACGTCGTATGCGCGAAGCGGGACGCGCTGGTGTGAACCCAGCGTTATAGAAAGTGCATGCTGGTCAAGTTACACCTCTGGCCAGGGGCGTAACTATAGGGGAAGCGGCTGATTTGGTGCCCAAACTCAGTAGGGGCCCACCCAGGTATTGTCAGGGCCCTCTCAACAGTATTATACAATGATATTATATACAGAAACAATGTACGAAATGGACGGAGGAGCTTCCGGGTCTCATCGCAGAGAGCGATCGTGACTAGCCAAAGGAAAGGGGGTTGCATGGGAGGAGTGGGTTGTGTAGAAGTTTGTGGGGGTAGTTGTGGGGGTAGGAGGGCCCATTCAAAAATTTGCTGTGGGGCCCAGTCCTTTCTCATTACGCCACTGAATAACGCTATACTCTACATATTCGCTCTCAGTCAAAAAGCGGGAAGGAATCATGTGTGGTCACACTCTGGCCAAATCAAATAAAAAAATAAAAAATTACGACTATTCTAAAATAGAAATATATATCATTATATTCAACATAATGCTAATGCTATATATTTTCAGAATATTCAGGAATATTCTATGACACGAAAAAAATGCACAAGGAAAGATGCCTATAGACAGCTAAGTTTGTATTCGCAATGAAAGAATATAGAAAAAAGTGGCAAAGTAATATTATCGCATATGCGAATAAAAACTTGGTCTCTATAGTCAACTTTCCTATTATGTGGCTTATCGAATATGGAGAATATAGCACTAAGTTTTTGTTCGCAATGCGATAATATTATCGAATATGGAGAATAGTATTAGGATCATATGCGATAATATTACTTAAGTCACTACTACCTTTTTTTAATAAATATAGTATAATTATTATACTTGATAATCATTATAATTATTTGATTTATTTAAAAAAAGTGGCAATTTGGCAAAGTAATATAATCGCATAGCGAATTAAACAAAGCTGTAGTCAGTCAACTTTCCTATTTGATTGCTAGAATTAGCGAAGTGAATAGGTTGCTGAAACGAAGATGTAAAATACTTCGTTATCTTCGTTTTGAGGAATATGACGAATACATTCGTCATATTCAGCTATTCGCTAATTCTACCAAGCCAACATAAAGTTCCTTGCTCATGAAGCGTCCCCATCACCATGGGAACATCTCCATATACTAAAATGTACTGTCGGATTTGAGGAATTACGTTGAAATCGCAATGCGATTAATTCAAGTTATATTAATCGCATTGCGATTTCAACTTAGAGCTGGGTTTATAATGGGTCAGCTTGCTAGAATGAACGAAGTTAACGAATATGGAATATAGCAGCACTGCTAAGTTGAATTCGCAATGCGATTAATTTAACTTGAATTAATCGCATTGCGATTTCAACGTAATTCCTCAAATCCGACAGTACATTTTAGTATATGGAGACGTTCCCATGGATGGGGACGCTCCATGAGCACGGAAGTCGGCAGAAGCGGCAATGGGCACTGACTAGAGCAGCCAGGAAGCCAGGAATCCTCAGGACAGGTAAGAACTACTGTTGGGAAGAGGGAAAGAAAAAAATATAACCAAAAAAAAAACAAAAAAAAAACGAATATTCGAAATAGCGAATTTATAGCGCTATATTCAAAATATTCGCGAATTAGCGAAGTGCCGATATTCGCTAAAAAAATTCGCTATTCGAATATTCGCGCTCAACACTAAATATTACTTGACCATTAATGCATTGTTTAGCATGATGCACCCGGTGCCATTCACAATATATACATACATATAGGGGTAATTCCCCTTCAGATCTGTCATCAGTCTTTTAACAATTAATTATAGTAGAGCGTGTTTGCAGACAGCTTCAATGAGTGCATTAAAAACTGCTGACACTCTCCCAGCGTGAGCAACACAGATTACTCATTCTGTTAAGCACATTATACATTTCTATCACACATTATGAGCAGCGATAAGATGAAATTACATTATAGTGGTAACCGTACCAGAAGATTTGGTTTTAGCACAAGCCTTTCAAGTTATAGGCAGCTAGGAATTACAGCATCTAAATGTCAATGAATAATCTAAATGTGTATTTTTTGGTTTTTGCAACCTTTCTTTATTGGCCTTACAATAGAAAACATGGAAACATAAATTGCATCATAAGTTAGCTCGTTATTAACACATATATGAAGCAAGTAAGCCAAAAAGAATAATCTAGAGTGCCACAATTTCTTAGGGTACATGGGTTTCATGGGAGAGAGCCATGGATCTACTGGAAAAGGGGTACAGGTTCCTGTGCAACATTTTGTTCAAACATTCTGGCCCACAATTGTGCCACACAGTAAACCAACCATTAGGTGGAATACACTTACTAGACAATCTAAATGTGCACCAGATTAATCATCCAGCATCAAACACTGTGAAAAACCTGGCAGATTTTAGACTGCCTATTTACACTGATTAGACTAGATTAGCAAATCTGCCCCGTTAAATCATGTAGCAGTAGTATCATCAGACAATTACATTTTTGGCATAATTTGAGCAGTTCTTACTATTACTGCTAGTTCCTGGACATCAGCTATTTTTGAACCTTCCTTTTCTTCTCAATCCCTGATGTACTTCCTTTGCCATACCCATGTCTTTAAACACTATCTACCATACATATTTTTAAATAAAGCTATGTTATATTTAAAAATATATATATTGCGGAAGATTCATCAAGGCAGCTGCAATTGCCCACAAAACCAACCTGATTGCTACTATCATGTTCCAAAGACCCTTACAAAATAGGATCTGGACTGTAGTTCTTATGGGCAACCCCCTCTCTTCCCTTGTCTTAGTTTTAATAGTTCCCTCCATTTTCCTCTGTACATTTACATATACACGACATATTGTAAAAGAAAACAAGCTTTGAATTCATGAGGAAGTTGTCCTTTGATGATAACAGTGAGAGTCACCGACTGCCATTTGAGGTGGAGGCCACTTATAATGAAAACATGTCCCATGGTGGAGAATTATTAAATGACTACTTTCTATTGTTGAATGCATTACTTCCATAATAAGTGAGTTTTAAATTTATCAAAAAATGTCAGGATCATCTGTTTGCTCAAGTTCTCAGCTTCTAGAATCCATCTCCTGTGGCTCTATGTGCCTGCAAATGGAGATTAAAACAATACTGGTATAATCTTTGCCAGCATGTTCTGCAGCCCGATAAGCATCTGTGCAAAGCACCAAAATTCACAAAGGTTTGGAGACGCATAAAATGAAAGCATATTTTAATCAAAACAGCACATAGTTGGAAGCACCTCTATCTGGTTTCCACAATATTAATCTAATAAAATATAGCCTAGTGTCTTTCAGTAACAGGTGCAGCTAGTATCATATAAGTCTATACATTTATTCATGTTTCTTTTCCAATATAGTGCAGGACCACTTTAAGACAAATTAGCAACATATGCTAAGAAGATAAGATTACAAGCCTCATGAAGAAGAGTACAGAAATAAATCAAGGTCTGTCATGTTTCAGTTTGAGAAATATCCCGTTAATGACCTTAGTGAGGCATGAAGCCACCAGTATACAAATAATATAGTATATCCCAGCCTTCCTTAACCATCCAGAACAAAACTAACAGATCTATTCATCAAGTTCCGCTGTGGATCATCAGCTAATTCCCACTGTTAAATTACTATTACATTCAAGGACAGTTATAGCCAGAAGCTCAAGAAATATCAGCTCTTCACAAATAATGTTCAAAAGAAAAACCTTTATTTATGAAATTGGTGGTAAATCAAGGTATACAAAGACTCATTAAGATTTTTGATGCTGAATTAATCCTAAAGATAGGGAAGCATGAAGAAATGCTCTTTATTTATTTAACCAGTTCATTTGTCGGTCTAAAAGCTAAGATGGAATTTTTTCAGACAAGTGTATCACAGACCAGATCTCTGGGCCAAAACAAAAATCCACTATAATCTATGACAATTTACTGCCATAGATTATAATAAAAAGGCCAGGATGGCTAAAGCAACCACTTCATCCCCCACTTTTGGTAAAGAAGGGACGAGTGGGCCTTTGAAGCCTCAAACATTCCAAAAATTGGATGTATTACTGTATTATGAAAGTCATTGTCCTGAGATGCATGTGTTTTCCCTAATTGCATTTAGGATGCAGAGGGTTATTCTTAAATATTAAAATTCTTCATACACATAAGATATTGACCACATGGGTATGTTTTTGTTTTGTCCTTTTTTCACCTTTTACACCAGTCATCGTTTGAAAATGATATGCAACTAATCATTTGGAGTGGTCAATGTCAGACTTCTGTCTGCCAAAAATTAGATCTGTCAAATTGGATTTTTTGACCATTGTTGCCTGCAATTACAAGTGTACAGCATGTTTGGTTGAATATGACTTGTTTTTAATCTCTTTGATCTGCCATTTCAGGCTGCCATATTGAACACAAAATTGTACAATTGGTTGACCTCATTCCTGCTGCTACTAATAGCCACCTAAAATATGCATCTGTAAGGTAGTGCAGGCACCATAATATCCCCACATTTTAGCATCTACAGAATCAAGCTTAGGTCACCATAACACTGTTATGTAAGCTGTTTTGATATGTGGTGGAGAAAATATTGCAAAATATGGATGCTGAAATACAGGGGAACTTTGACCATCTGAAACTAATTTTAGCATCCTAAGGGACACATTTCCATATCACTCCTCTTGCTAATAAGCATTACCATTTTGCCAAGTGCAAGCTAGTACGTATAGACTGGCATATGACTATATGCTAACTGTAGTGATACTGCTTTTCTTTGTACTAGTTTTCATGCATGATCCTTTTTGTTGCTGTGTTTTTTTCAGTAGCTTTGCAGATATTTCACTCACTCTTTGAAGGAGCCACATCATACAAAGTATGAACATAAAGAGCATGAATAAGTGGTTGAAAGTTTCATTGTAACATATGTGTCAAATCTAAAAGTATGAAGACTTATTATTATTTTTCTCTAGACATTTCAAAAGTTAGGAGTCATAAGTGGAAAGATGTGAAGGTTCTGCCATTCACTCATCTAATCTGACTGCAAAGGAATAAAAACAGTTTGACGCTTAACTGGCAGTTTTCTATGAAGATGCTAAGTGCTTTTCCCTGTGTTCTTGACAACTGTCTACTGAAATATTGAATTAAGGAAAATATATGACTAAATATTTAGCTTAAAAACTAACAGGACATTAATGGCAGCCACTATTTCCAGATAGATGGATGTATAGATAGATAGATAGATAAATAGATATTTAGATGACACAATATGTGACTATATGGAGAAAAATATTAGGAAATCTCTAAATTCAGGCATTTCATGCTGTCCCATTGCCACAGGTGTATAAAATCCAGCACTTAGTCATGCAGTCTGCAAATATTTGACTGCATTGTGCCAACTGTAAAGTTTTGTGGAGAAAAGATAATGCTATGGTGATGTGTTTCAAAGGTTGGCCTAGGCCCCTTAGTTCCAGTGAAGGGAAATCCCAATGCTTCAGGATAACAAGACATTTTGGACAATTGTATGCTTCCAGCTTTATGAGAATAGTTTAGGGGAAGGCCCTTTTCTGTTCCAGCATGAATATGCCCCAGTGCACAAAGCAAGATCCATAGAGGCTGGGATGGGTGAGTTTTTTGCGGAAGAATGTGACTTGCCCACACAGAGCCCTGAGACCTCAACCACATCAAACACCTTTGAGATGAACTTGAACACTGCGTGCCAGGCCTTATTCTATCGGTCTGGCCTCACAAATGCTCTTCCGGATGAATGGGCAAAATTCTCACAGACACACTCCAAAATCTTGTAAAAAGTAGACCCAAAAGAGTAGTAGATACTATAGCAGTAAAGAACAGGGGGGGGTTATCTTCATTACAATTCCTATGGATTTAGAATGACATGTCATAAGAGCTGCTGTAGGTGTAATTTGTAGTTGTCCCAATATTTTTCTCCATACAGTGTATATGTATCTGTATTATTAGTGTTGAGTGAAGCAAAACATTCAAAGCGGAATTTGGTCCGAAATTCAATTTGCAACAAAGCCCAAATTTCTTTGCGCTTCGTGGTATTGAATCTGTTTTTCCTAAAATGGCGGCTGCACGTGTTACAAAGTGAAAGTTAGAAGCCTGGGAATGCAAGATAACCCATAATGCCGTGAAACCAGCAAATCCGCAGATGGCCATCCCCTGTGATGTCAGAGCCCTATAAAGCCCTCATCCCACATGGTCTCTGTGAGCTCATTGTCCTGTGAGCTGAGCATAGGGAGACATGTGGCAAGCGCTCATGCACTAGGGACAGTGTTGCTGAAATTGATTAATAAAAGAATATTGGAGAGGGAGAGTGCAGGGATACTTATTCTGCATCAGTTTTATTTATTTATTGGTACATTTACTTATTCCTACATCAGCCATAAATTAAGATATATAATTCAATACCAATAAAGCCAACCAATATATTTTAGTCTGCACCCCTTAGAGGGGCCAGGTCTTAATGATGACTATTCTCGTCTTTTGCTGGCTTTACTACTTTCAAATCATTCTTTACAGTCTCCATATCCTACAAAAGTCAGCAAGATGCATAGAGAGGAGGAGCTGGATGTTACTGATGACATTTTCACATTGATATAAGGGTACTTTCACACTAGCGTTGGTGCGGATCCGTCTGTTTATTTTCACAGACGGATCCGCACCTCTAATGCAAACGTTTGTATCCGTTCAGAACGGATCCGTTTGCATTAGGTTTAAAGAAAAATGACAAAGTCCAAAACGGATCCGTTTTGGATTACATTGAAAGTCAATGGGGAACGGATCCGTTTTCAAATGCACCATATTGTGTCACTGACAACGGATCCGTCCCCATTGACTTACATTGTAAAAAAAAACGGATCTGTTAGGCTCCGCCTCTTCAGACGGACACCAAAAGGCTGCATGCTGCGTTTTGGTGTCCGCCTCCAAAACGTAATAGAGGCGGAACGGAGCCGAACTGATGCATTCTGAACGGATCCTTATCCATTCAGAATGCATTGGGGCTGAACTGATCCGTTTTGGACCGTTTGTGAGAGCCCTGAAACGGATCTCACAAACGGAATCCAAAACGCTAGTGTGAAAGTACCCTTAGATGATGTGGAAAAGGAGTAAAATCAGATGGCAGATGAAGGGTTCCCACCTATAGGGCAGGAGAGCGCTGGGGTTGCATAAGTGGGTATGCCAGAGCTGATTAATATTCTGTGTTTACTCTCAAATAACCTGCAGGAGATTGCAGGCTAGAACAGCAATAATATCCATATGGTCCCCCTACCTAACCAGCCAAACTCCATACCAGCAACAGCTCCTGTTTAAAGGTGCATTACAGGTGCCGCACAGCCATTAACAATGAAGACCGACTATATATAGTATACAGTGTATTCATTATTAAATGAAAGGCAGCTGAGAGCTATTTATTAAAATATCTCTCTAGAAGTACAGTGCAGTATATCCACATTCACCAATGCAGATACAATGTTTCATTTATAATGTTGGTGTCTTCATATGGAAAAAGGATTATTGGGTCTACCTCAGTGTGACTGCTACCTTTGTGCATGTTATTGTTACATCCCTGATCCAGTATAAAATGCATTTGGACAGATATAGAAATGTGCAAACTACTAGAAAATCACCAGTATTCATAAGCATATATGTAACTACAACTTTTTCTTTTAATAGGATATTTTTCCTTAAGGTCCTTTTACAAGAGCCGAGGATTGGGCTAACCATGAAGAGAATGCATGTTAATACAAACACTCACTCCTGATAACTGGCCCTTGTAATGATCCTGCAAGTGCTCGTTCATCAGGTGGTCGCATTTTTCATATGCAAACTTTATGGGGGGACAAGCAATTGCAATAACGATCATTCATCCCCCATTCATTTTGCATCAGGCAGTGTGAAAGGCCCTTTAAATGACTTCCATATTGTCCACTGGCACTCGTTACTAGCCTGTATAACAGGAATAATCTTCAGCTTCTTGTTTTGTGATAGTCAAGATGATATTGCAGTTTTCTGTAGGAAATCAGTGCCTTTTTTAAAAATCTAACATTGTTTTATACGACCAGCACAATACAGCTACCATTCTTACCAGTTAGCCTTCACGCAGGGCATATAACAATATACTAGGGCATACAAGGATGGTATTATACAAGCTGACTATATGTATGATTTACGGGCTAACATGCCCATTACCAGAAGACTGGGGTGAAAATTTAAAGCCACATATCTTTTGGCTGAGAATTTTCTATATTATGTTGACACCTTTAGTTGTTTTCACTTGATTCATATGTGTGAATAACTCTTCGCTTAGTCCGGGAACCAATTCAGATAACAAATCTTCAGAAGTAATTGTCGTATCATGTATAACTGTTCCATGTGGTTACTCCCTTCCTGAACTCCCCACGACATGTTAGTAATAGATTTGTCAGGTGTCTTTTATTAGGCAAGTATTGTGGCTAAACTAATGGGAGGCTTTTTTTCCTCCATTTGACTAATACCCTTTCCCAAACCTCAGATAATTTTCACATGAATGATCAAGGAGTTCTTTCAGGCCTGGGTTTGTCAGTGAAGGCTGTGTGTGTGTGGCCTTGGTCTACAATGACCCACGATGCATCTGTTGGTATTACAACTGCCTAAAGTCCCTGCTGCTGGCTTTGTCAGAGGAAGCTACTGCTGTCACAATACAAGAACGAGTTCTAACTGTTGTGACACTTCATTTGTCTGGGCAGCAGCATGCTTGAAAGGACGGCTGCCCTGTTTTAGTGGAAGTATGTCAGACAATCAAACCCAGTTAGGCAAACGAGTTGTGACATATTAAATCATGCTTGAACTCTGAGAGCAAAAATAATGTTGAAACAACTCTGAAAGACCAGCAAAATAAATAAATAATGTGCTCTAAAGAAAGCCGCTCATGGCACATAGTGAAAGCTTTGTTCTAGAAACATATAATGCACTTGTAGGTCGTACTTACGGTGCCATAGAATATTAATGATGTGATATAATATTCATGCTTTTATTAAGATTTGAAATTACAGGTTTCATTTTATGGGAAATGTAGCACTATTTCAAAGCTTGTGCATTATCTATCGTATGTTTTTGTTTATATGTATTTTTAACCCCTTCCTGACCAGTGTTGTAATAGTACGGCGCAGCGGGGCCAGGCAGGGGCAGGAGCTGCGCCCTCCCAGTCAGCTGCAGGGGACCGGCTGTTCCCTTTAGCCGGACCTCTGCTGTATGAGCCGACATCAGTGAAAACACTGATGCCAAAACATGAACCCCTTCTATGCCACGGTCAGTGCTGACCACGGCATAGAAGAGGATTGCCTCGGGTGAGGGAGCCCATCGCATCCCCGCGCTGCTGTGGCGGCGACCTGATGGGTGAGAAGGCAGCCCGATGCCATGCAGAGGCTACCCAATGCTTTGCACAGCATCGGGACCTGCCTTCTACGGGTGCCCAGGAGATCCAGCCTCAGGCTGGGTCTCCTAGGTAACCTGTTAGTGTATTACTCTATGTAATACTCTAATAGGCAATGCATTGCAATACCATTGCAGAAGGGATCAGACCCCCAAAAGTTAAAGTCAGAAATAAAGTAAAAAAAAGTAAAAAAAAAGTGTTTTTAATAAAAAAAATAAAGTTTCAAGTAAAAAAAGAAAAAAAAAAAACCTTTCCCCCTGATTTTATAATAAAAACTAGAACACACATATTAGGTAGCACTGCATCTATAACGACCAGCTCTATAAATATATCACATGATCATAAACACCATAAAAAAAGCCATTTTTGTCACCTTACATCACAAAAACTGCAACACCAAGCGATTAAAAAGGCGTATGTCCCACAAAATTATACCAATAAAACCGTCACCTCATCCCGCAAAAAATGAGCCCCTACATAAGAAAATCGCTCAAAAAATTAAAAAAACTATAGCTCTCAGAACATGGAGACACTAAAATATCATAATTATTTTTGTTTCAAATATGCTATTATTGTGTTAAAGTGAAATAAATAAAAAAGTATACATATTAGGTATTGCCGCGTCTGTAACAAACAGCTCTATAAAAATATCACATGTACTAAACTCTCAAGTGAACACCGTGAAAAACAAAAACTGTGTAAAAAAATCTCATTTTTGTCACCTTACATCACAAAAATTGCAATAACAAGCGGTCAAAAAGGCATATGCCCCTTAAAATAGTACCAATCAAACCGTCACCTCATCCCGCAAAAACATTAGACCCTACCTAAGACAATCGGTAAAAAAATAAAAAAGCTATGGCTCTCAGACTATGGAGACACTAAAAGATCTTTTTTTTTGTTTAAAAAATCCTATTATTATATAAAACTTAAATAAATAAGAAAACGTACACATATTATGTATTGCCACATCCATAACGATCTACTCTATAAAAATATCACAGGACTTAACCGCTCAGGTGAATGCTGGAAAAATAAATGAATAAAAACAGTGCCAAAATTACCAATTTTTTGGTCACCTTCCCCCACAAAGTGTAATAATGAATGATCAAAAAAATCGTATGTACCCAAAAATTGTACCAGTAAAAACGGCAACTCTTCCTGCAAAAAATGAGCCCCTGCAGAAGACAATCGGCAGAAAAATAAAAAAATTAAGGCGTTCAAAAAATGGACACAATTTTTTTTTGTTGCAAAAATGCTTTGTTATGTAAAACTGAAACAAACAATCAAAGAAAGTAGACATGTTTAATATTATTGCATCTGTAACAAACTGCTCTATAAAAATAGCACATGATCTACACCGTTATCATTTCATCTCCATTTTTCATTAATTCTTGTGGAACACCTAAAGAGTTAACAAAGTTTCTAAAATCAGTTTTGAGTAGCTTGAGGGGTGTAGTTTCTACAATAGGGTCATTTATTTCGAGTTTCCACTATGTAAGCCCCACAAAGTGACTTCAGACCTGAACTGCTCCTTAAAAATTGGGTTTTGGAAATCTTCTTAACAATTTTAAGAATTGCTTCTAAGATTCTAAGCCTTCTAACATCCTAAAAAAATAAAATGACATTTAAAAATGATGCCAACATAAAGTAGACATATGGGAAATGTTAAGTAATAAATATTTTATGAGGTATCATTTTCTGTTTTAAAAGCAGAGAAATAGAAATGTAGAAAATTGCAAATTTTTAAAAATTTTTGGTAAATTGGGGATTTTTCATAAATAAAGGTGAAATATATTGATTCACATTCATGACTATCATGAAGTACATTGTGTCACGAGAAAACAATCTCATAATGGCTTGGATAAAAAGTGTTCCAAAGCAATTACCACATAAAATTACACATTTCAGATTTTCAAAAAATGGCCTGGGCAGGAAGGTGAAAACTGGCCTGGGGTTGAAAAGGTTAAATATTATGAAGAAATATATTTTTATTTTGTATGTAACAAAGTAATTATTACTGTGCAGCATAAAGTTTTATTGTATATATTAACTTATAATGTGTTACTTATGTTTTTTATAATGTAAGTGTTACTTATGTTTTTATATTTAACATATGTTAACTGTTATTACTATGTGTCTATTAGTATGGGTTTACTTTGTTATTGAGTTTGTTTTTATATATTGTTAATGCATAGTAGTGCTTTTACCTTTAAACCTATACTATCTGTTTATATATTTAAGTTATGTGATATGCACTATCATATGTTTTCTACTGTGTATGATACATTTATAAATGTGCTTATTATGTTATAGGCTTTAAAGAGCATTTTCCACCATGATCAACCCTACTAAACCAGGCATGCATGGTGACTAGATTTGAGCGGGTTGAGCTTTGGATCATAGATCTGAAGTCGATTCGTTCAAACACTTCGGTTTTAACGTTGTCTCCGTACAGCATTTAAATGTAATGCCTCCGTGTAGGAAAAATTTGTCTCACCCGAAGTCGCGTGGGACTTCAGTGAACTAATTCAGTAATCACATCTGCGTCTTTAAAAACATTTTAAAATAGCAAACTGAAGTCAGGTTTGGTACCGAGGAACCAGCAGCTACCAAACCTGACTTCGGATTGCTATTTTACAATGTTTTTAAAGACAAAGATGTAATTACTGAATTAATTCACAGAAGTCTCACGCAACTTCGGGTGAGATTAATTTTGCCTACACTGAGGTAATACATTTTAATGCTGTATGCGGAGACAGCATTAAAACCAAAGGGTTTGAATGAATGTCTCTAGCTATTTTTGTATCAGTATCATGGTATTCATTTTCCACCACACTTCAAAGACACGCTTATAGATTAACTGGTTTGCTATGAAGTGAAGGCACTTAAAAGGGGTGTTCTGGGACTTAGATATTGATGAACTATGTCCCTTCATAACAGTGACATCCAAAGTGTCCCCATAACTGTTACATCCAAAGTGCCCCATAACAGTCACATCCACAGTGTCCATATAACAGTGACACCCACAGTGCCCCCATAACAGTGACATCCAATGTCCCCCCAAAACATTGACATGCAAAGTGTCCCCAAAACTGTTACATCCATAGTGCCCCCATAACAGTGCCATCCACAGTGTCCACATAACAGTGACATCCACAGTGTTCCCATAATAGTGACATGCACAGCGCCCCCATAACAGTGACATCCACAGTGCCCCCATAACAGTGACATCCAAAGTGTCCCCATAACTGTTACATCCAAAGTGTCCCCATAACTATTACATCCACAGTGCCCCAATAACAGTGACATCCATAGTGTCCACATAACAGTGACATCCACAGAGCCCCCCATAACAGTCACATACACAGTGGCCTATAAGAGGACATCCACAGTGGCTGCATAACAATGACATCCATAGTATGACCATAACAGTGGCATTCACAGTGACCCATAACGGTGGCATCCACAGTGACCCTATAACAGTGAAGAAAAATGGCTGAGCTGTTATGTAAAGCTGGTGTAAAATTGTGCAGTCAGTGTCAGTGAGGCTAAGAACGAAGGACCTGCAACCTTCTATTGACCAATAGGGGTTATATGAATGTATATGTCAGTAAGGCCTCATGCACACAGCCGTTGTGCGGCCGTGGCTATATTGCGGCCTGCATACGGCGGTTCCACAATACATGGGGCACCGGCCGTGTGCACCCCGCATCACGGATGCGGACCCATTCACTTGAATGGGTCCGCAACCCTGAAGATGCGGTGTTCTATTTTTTTGCGGTGCGGACGGATTACTTACCCATTCAAGTTGAATGGGTCTTGATGTGTCCCGGCCAGGGAACGTTGCATGTGTACTGGGGACCGCCGTGTGCATGAGGCCTAAGACTAAGACTGAAGGACCTGCAAAATGGTGTGTCCTGGAGAGCTGAACCCGGTCTGAAACCTTCAGAAGCACTGTATTTACCTATATGCCAAATTTGGTGGAGACTTGTATGGGTATGAAAAAAGAACAGATAACAGACAGAAATTTATATATATACACATACACTTTGAGAAAAGTTCCTGTTTGGAACCAAAATGTTGCTACACTTATGGGTGAATAAACGACCACTATTTTTTCACATTATCTTTGGAGTGCTGCTCGTTTTTTTATGGACTGAATATTTGGGTAAGCTTTATCCCACTTTGAGCTTGCAACCGCATTGCATTTTATGGTCTTGGTCAGTGCTGCCGTATTTTTGTTTATTTGTTTTATATATATATATATATATATATATATATATATATTTATATATATAGATATATATATATATATATATATATATATATATATATATATATATATATATATATATATACACACACTCAACAAATGTTACATATTGTGTCATGCGTCTTGATTGCTATTATTAAATTCTGACTTTTTTTTGACCCAGCCAAAATTAGAATCATTTGTCAGAAGTGAAACCATAATTATACACCACTAATTGCACATTTCCATCTGATTACCATAGAAAGTGTTCCCACATTCTATTAGAATATCCCTGCTTTGTAGGACTCATCAAGCTAATTTCTGTGATCTCTGATCTCTTTATGAAATGCATATGGCTAGGATATATTGACTATGAAAACTGCAGGTTGAAAGGGTAAAACAAATCATTAAATCAGAAGATAAAGTGAAAAATAAAATATGCAGACCCTTGAAATTCTACACTGGGGTCTGTGTGTGCTCACTAGACTTCTAAAATAGTAAATGACCATTTAATCATTTTTCTAAACGTACTTCAGCTGAGGGAAGAAAGCGTTATTATTACTTGATGGGTTCTGAAAAACTTGTCAAAGTCCCCAAGGAACCAAGACACCACAAAATGACCTAAACTCAGAGCTTATAACCTCATGTGAAAAAATAAGTAATTGAATCAGCACGACATTTTAAATAAAAACATTTTCAAGCTACAGAAATACGTTTTGTAAATGATAAGTACAGTTTATATCGAGTTGCTTTAAGAATTTTATACAGATTTATATATAAACTATAGATATATAGGGCCAGATTTATCATTACACTTCCATCTTACTCCACTTTTACATCTGCCCAAAGTCACTTTTAGTTAGTCAGATTTATTAATGGTCCTTTAATACTGTGATAAATGTGGATTGACGGTAGCAGTTTATCCTTCAGTAAGCGGCTTTACAAAAGTCGCACGTCTTTACAAAAAAGTCGCATATTCTATTAAAAAGTCGCATAAGATAAGCATGGTCCCCCCTTGAGTGAAATTGCGCATTGTTTTGCGACTTTTTTGCGACTTTTTTGCGACTTTTTAAATGGTTGCAATAGTAAATCTGTCTAGAGATTCATTTACATAAGACAACACGCCCACTTTCACAAAACTGGAGAGCTTAGTGCAGAGCTTGAAAAAGTCGCAAAAAAATGCGCAATTTTACCGATTGCGCATTTTTTTGCGACTTTTTCACTCCATTAAAGTGACTTTAGCTAATGATAAATCTGGCCCATAGAGTCTAGAGATGAGCAAGTCAAATCCCACGAAGTGGAATTCGATCCGAATTTCAGGATGAATTTTAATCGCCTCGAAGTTGAATTTCCTTGTGCTTTGGGGTAGCAAATCGATTTATCCTGAAATAGTGTAAAAAACAAATTCAAATTCAATTCAAACTTACCGCCTCCATTTGCTCCCGACGGGCTGCCAACTGTCATCTTGATCTCGGCCGAAATCCCGTGCATGGTGACGTATGACGTCACCACTACGGCTGGCGTGAGACATCATCTCATGCCGCTCGAGATTTCGCTCCAGATCTTCAAGCAAGATCGCAGCGGCCGGCCCGTCACAAGCAAATGTTTGATTAAGTTTGATAAAAAAAAAATTTTTTTAATTTTATTTATTTTTTTAATGTTAATTTTACAGTTTTTACACTCAGATGCCTCTATCTATGTATGAACGCAACATCTGAGGGGTACAATAATGGGGGGCCAAGCTATGGCAGCTCCCTGTCATTGCACCAGCTACTTACAAAACAATGCGCTTCGTGAAGAAGTAATTTGTCGCAAAGCAAATTTTTTTGTAAAATTCGGTGAATCAGCTGAATCAAACTTTTCAATAATTAGCTCATCACTAATAGATTCTATTACACTTTTAATTCTGTAATCCACAGTTTTTTCATCTCTATCTTTCAATTTACTCCATTGGAGATTTTGTATTATATAGATTTTTTGTGTAGAAGTCCAGTTACCGGGGTCAATACAATCTAAAAATTATTATTATTACTATTATCAATTCTTCTGATGTATTATTACTTCGTATAAAGTGTAACTGTACTTTCATTAAACTTTTGAGATGTCACATTGACATATTAAAGGTTTTTATTGGTGGGCATTTGAGTCCCAACAATGTCACCGACTGTTAAACCGAGGAGATAGAAGCACTCACACAAGCCCTCACTCTCCTCGCTGGGCTCAATAGAAAGCCTATGAGCCTGTCTGTAGTCTATCTTTTCCAGTAAAGAGAAAAAAAATGCTTCTAACTCCACTTCTAACTCCTTGTTTTAGAGATAGGCTGGGGGTCTCATCACTTGGACCTCCACCTATCAAAGTCATTCATTTGTCACTTTTGGCATATGAAAAGCTTTAAAGCTTTATACCCTTCTACCCCGGGCCAATTTTAACCTTCATGCCCAGGCCATTTTTTGCAAATCTGACATGTGTCACTTTATGTGGTGTGAGTCTAGAACTGCCTGGACTTTACTTAAATGGCTTTTCCAATCCAGGCTATAGATAACAATGTCATCTAAGTAGGCTGCTGCATATTCCCTGTGGGGAAGCAAAATGTCATCCATTGCCCTTTGAAATGTAGCAGGGGCCCCTTTCAACCCAAATGGCATCCTCACATAGTGAAAACATCCCTCTGAAGTAGAAAAGGCTGTTTTCTCTCGGGCCTCTTTTGCTAATGGTATTTGCCAATACCATTTGGTGAGGTCTAATGTGGTTATATACCTGGCAGGACACAACCTTTCAACCAGTTCATCCTCCCTGGGCATAGGGTAAGTATCCATCTTGGAAACCTCATTAAGTTTCCGAAAGTCATTACAAAAGCGCCAGCTTCCATTTGGTTTTGGGACCAACACAATTGGGCTGGACCATTCACTTTTGGACCTTTCAATTACCCCTAATTAGAGTTGAGCGAACACCTGGATGTTCGGGTTCGACGAGTTCGGCCGAACTTTCGAAAAATGTTCGGGTTCGTGATCCGAACTCGACCCGAACTTCATCCCGAACCC